>CM044398.1:32535000-33735000 GCA_024322285.1 Musa beccarii | reverse complement strand
TCTTGGATTTCTACGAAAGGTTTCATCGTCATGCGAAGATCGGTGTACTTTAAAAATAAATTCGCAAAAATTACATGTGTAAAAGAAAGATACCTAAGGAGATCCTATATCCCTGAATTTCTACAGATCTGTAGGAGAGGATGAAGAAGGTCAAGCGTCCTCCTCTCTTGCGGTATCCATACGACAGGATTACGATGATGCTTCTCTCTTGGGCAGAGGAGAATGGAAGGTGGCTACTGAGAGAACTCCAGCCTATGGGCCTTGAATTCTCTCCTATTTATAGAGGCCCCCATAAACCATAATGGATCCTACCCTATTGGGTATTAGATCTATATCTAATTACTCAAGCCTCTTAGATTAATGGGTCTTTACCCAATAATCTCTTATTAACTCTTATTGGATCTCATCTTAGGATCCAATAATTCATGGGCTTATTAGATATCTAATAAGATAGGGGCTCCGGCGGATATCTCATATCCGAACCTCTACTCGTCACAACACCTATCATATGTGTGTGACTCTCTAGGCCCAATATCAAGCTAGCCGTGAGTCATACTTGTCAGAACTCCTTCTAACTTAATAAATTATTATCTTCATAATAATTCACCTGACTCATCGACTACGGATGTACTAGGCTACTACGTTACATTCCCAAGACGATACAAAGAAATCCAATCCTTTGGGCCTATCTGTCCTCAGTTACCATGTATCTATAGTCCCTCATCCATCTAATATCCCAGAGACCCTATACCGAGCATGATGCTGTCAGGCCCATGCTGTCTCTCCTCTAGTCTCGCTCTTATCGGATTCTCCCGGAGAACTCTTTCTCTCTCAATCTGAATAACCTTGACCAAGGATTTGTTCGAGCAAGAATACATGGAATATTCCTCGTATGATACCGAGAGCGAATGATCCTCTATTGATACTCAGTAGCCCTCGTAAGGTTGGCTACTACTCCCAATAACCGGTTGTACTAGATCCGGAACTTCCATACCTATAAGTCCGGTATCAAAGAGTGGAGTACTCATACAGGACATCCTTGTTGTCTCAAGTCTAAGGACTAGATACACTACTGAGACTATGGAATCGTTGTCTGACGTGAGGTATCAATAACCTTCCAGCATTTCGTAAGTGGATCGATCAGTGAACTCATCCTCCAATGAGCACCTGTACTATATCCTTAATGTCTCCATACGAGTAGCTATGAGACCAGCCACCTCCATCATATGGATAGGTATACAGCACATCAGTCTATCCGGTTATCTCGATGTCCTTTTCGAGTAACCTGTGACCAAAATTATTTAGGGTCTATATTTAAAGGTGAATCGGTCTCATTATCATGATCTTATCACAATTCGATTCCCATTGGATAGATCCAAGGACATCATAATATATGCAACACGTAAGATAAAATGCCTAATAATAATAAGCAAAAAGAAAGAGTACATATCAAGTCACAAGTGTCATCACTCATGTGATTGGCTTGCAAGGCATATACAACTAGCAAGGAGAATAGGAGATAGCAACTAAAAGAGTTTTAACTTATGGACCTTTGATTTCCTCCTATTTACAAAGGTCTCATATCAACTTAACCCTAATGTATCTTACCATATTGAGTACTGAATCTCTATCCAATTACATAAGCCTCTTAGATTAGTGTATCTCTACCTAATAATCTCTCATAAGCTTTTATTAGATCTCATCCATATGATCCAATAATTCATGGGCTTATTGATATCCAATAAGATAGGGGTTCGAGCGGATATTTCATATCCAAACCTTTGCTGATCGCAGCACCTATTAAATGTGTGTGACCCTCTAGGCCCAATATCGAGCTGATCATGAGTCATACATATTAGAACTCATTCTAGATCAACGAATTATTATCTCCATAATAATTCACTTAACTCATCGACTACGGACGAATTAGGCCGCTACACCATAGTCCCTAAATAATATAGGAGAATTCAATCCTTTGGACCTATCTATCTTGAATTATTATGATTCTATAATCCATCATCCATTTACTCGAGTCTCGCTCTAATCGGATTCTCCTAGAGAACTCTTTCTCTCTGAATCCAAATAATTCTAGCCAAAGATTTGCCTGAGCAAGAATATATGAGATATTCTTCTCATGACACTAAGAGCATATAATCCTCAATCGACACTCAATTGCCCTCGTAAGGTTAGCTACTACTCTTAATGATCGATTGTGCTATATTTAAAACTTCCAGACCTATAAGTCTGATATCAAAGAGTTGAGTACTCAGGATATCCTTAGTGTCTTAAGTCTAAGGACCATATATACTACTAAGACTATAAAATGTTGGCTGATGATAAGGTATCATCAATCATCCAGTATTTCATAAGCAGATTAAATAGTAAACTCATTCTCCAATGAGCACATACATTGTATCTCTAGTATCCCCACACAAGCAGCTATGAGACCAACTACCTCCATTATATGGACAAGTATATATTATACTAGTTTATCTGGTTGTCTCGATGTCCCTCTCAAGTAACCTATGACTAGAATTATTTAGAGTCTATGTTTAAAGGCGAATCAGCCTCATTATCATGATTTCATCAACATCCAATTCTCATTATATAGATCCATGAATATTACTATATATATATATATAGCAAGAAATATAAAATAAAAAAATATTAAATAAATAATAAGCAAAAAGAGTGTGTATCATGTCGCACGTGCTATCACTCGTGTGATTAGTTTGTAAGGCACCTACGATTGGCAAGGCGGACAAGCCTCATAATGCAACAATAAAAAGACATTAGGATTAGGTTGGGTAGGCAAACTTGATAATTTGGTAAAGACCAATACCTCACAAAATAAGACAATGACCACCTCCCCTTGAAACCTCATAATTTGCTCGATGATTTCAAGGTTGTATGCCCTCATCGAACCTAGCTCTCGACAAGGTATCGTTCGATCTCTTCGAGTTGTCATACTAGCTCGAATCCTCAAACCTCTACTTTAGTGACAAGTGTTGGGTCTCCCCTTTTCCTCTTCAGCCCCTGCACCTCCTTGCGAAGATTATCAATTACGAGGGATCACTAATTAATGACGAGGTGCATGCATTGAGAAAACCTAACCCGGGTTATAAGAAATTTGTTACAATGTGAGGCACAAGATAAAATATATCTAAGGTGTGTGTCGAAAAAACCTAACCTCGTCAGAAGAAACCTGCCACGACCGAAGGCATAAAACCAAATGTGTTCAAGGCAAAAAAAATTAAGAAAACATGACCATAATAAGAAGAAACCTACAATGGTAGGAGGCACATGAGAAGATATATCCAAGACACATGAGTTGAAAAAACTTGACCCACATGAGAGTAAATTTGCTACAATGAGAGATACAAGAGAAACAATGCCCGAAGCGGGAAGGTAAAGCATTGATCCCTCCTTTACTCAAGGTAGATAGGCCATTATCTAATGTATCTTGTAAGACTAGAGACCCAAAAAAAAAATATGAGCATCTCAAGTAAAAAAAGGGGCCCTACTTAAGGTGAGTCCCTTAACAATAAGAGAGGTAAGTCGACGGTGGACCACTACCATGTCGGGAAACCCAACACCCTCCTCCATTGTTCGAGGCACGGAGGTCGGAAAACACAACCCCCTCTTCTATGACAAACAAAGGAGGAGTCCACCTCGACACCACCTGTAGCCCGAGGTGTGGAAGTTGGGAAACATAACCCCCTCCACTACAAACAATGGAGGAGACCACTTTCGCACTGCCTGTAGTATGCATTGGCTCCTTTCACAGCCCACCTTGTTGACGAGTAGGGGGAAGAGGTTGGCGATGGGGGTCTTCGGAGTATCCTCATTATGGACCCATTGCCCGACATGAGCCCCTCAAGGAAGAGTATAGGAAAAGGGGCACCACGTGCAGCTTACCTCGACTCCACTCGTAGCCTGCTTCAACAGTGAGCAAAGGAAGAGGCGTAAGTCAATGGAGGTACTTTGCAGCATCCTCGCTATGAACCCATTGCCTAACATAAGTCTCTCAGGGATAAGCATAGGCAGAGCCCATCTCTACACCACTTGTAGCTTGCCTTGGCTCCTCTTATAACCTATATTAGTGATGAGCAGAGCAAAAGTAGATCGGTGACGAGGGATTTGTAACATCCCTACTATGGATCCATTTCCCGATGTTGGTCCCTCGGGGATGAGCAAAAGAGGGGCCCACCTCCATACTACCTACAACTTGTCTTAGCTCCTCTCGTAACCTTCCTCAACGTTGAGTAGAAGAAGAGAGGGACGTCATCGACGAGAGGCTTCATAGTATTTCCACTATGGACTCGTTGCCCAACATGGGTCCCTCAAGGATGAGGGGTACCACTTGTAGCATGCTTTGGCTCCTCTCACACAAGCAGAAGAAGAGGTTTGTAATGGGAGGGCTTCACAATATCTGTGCTATGGATCCCTTGCTCAATGTAAGTCCCTTGCTCAATATCTGTGCTATGGATCCCTTGCTCAATATCTGTGCTATGGATCCCTTGCTCAATGTAGGAGAAGATTACCTTCGCATGGCTTGTAGCCCATCTCACCCCTCTTGTAGCCCATTCGGCGATGAGCAGAAGAAGGGTAGGTCAACAATTGCCGATCACCAACATTGCTCATAACCCTTACCTGTGTTGCACTGTCAACGTGCGCAGTAGCATCCGGACGTGGTGAGATGGGACAACGGGGGCGGAGAGAAGGACGAGACATTCAGGGAGATCAAGTCGGCTTACGAGGTAAGTGACGGAGGCGATGGACGTTCGGTGTCTCTTCCCGCATGTATCTGACGAGTGCCCGTGTCAGGTGGACAGAGACTCATGGCCAAGTTTGAGGAAGAGAGCAATTGGGACGTGGTGGATGGCTACGGTGACGCGTGTTTCCTGTGCTGTGCAATCCTACTTAGCTCTTGATTTGAAGCTGCTGCCATCTTAGTGATGCAATTTACAGATGCTCAAAAGTTCATGTAAAGCGTTTGCAGAATCGTGTAATATTTTATGATGGAGTTATCTCTGTTTGACACAATCAATCGGGTCAAACCTTCCGTTTATATGTGATGTATCTATTGATAGTAAAAAATAGTTTAATTATCTTACGATTGATAAATATCTTCGGATTTTTAAAGTTACGGGTTTCAATGAAGAGAACAAAACGTGAGGAATATTTTTGATATTCTCGAGTTTTTCTCAATGTTTAAAGAGAGTGAATGAAAAGAATAATTTAAAAAAAAATTATGTGAGAGGGTCTATAAAAAAAAGTCATGATTAAGTAGAGATAATTCAGGATTTTGTAATTGATCTTGAAGAATTTAGTGTTTCTCCGTCGATATGACAGGATTTTTTTTATATACTTCTTAGTTTGTTGATATTTGAATATTTTTTTGATTTTGATTTGAACTTTTTTTTTCTCCTCCTCTAACATGTGTGATCGATCAAATCAAAACTTCTCCTTTGCATGATGCATCGACTCAAAACAAAAAGAATGTTTAAGGTGTCATTAGCCAAACTATCTCATGATTCCTAGAATCTTTTATGATGATTTAGAGGTTGTGGCTTTTTTGCATGACAACAATACTCACTTGGTGCTAAAGCATCCTCGATTGTATCTGTCCAAGATAATAAAAAAAAAGATAAGACATGATATGACTTAAGACAACTGAGATAATTGAGATACAATCCATCCAATAAAGTAGACCAAAAGCATAAAACTTAAGATAAATGAGATATTTATCGTAGAACAATTATCTAAATATTTTTTCTCCTTAGAAATTTTAAATCATAATGTAACGTCTTAATGATCCATATTTGATTGATGTCGCATGCGTAGAATCAATCATTTATGTTAAATAGCATTTTTACTTGAGAAACATTATCATAAGTCATCTTTAAACGATAGAAAAATAAGTTTCTAATTGAATTTAAGTGAATCATGATTATTTTATTGATATAATTATTAATTTTGGTCAATATTCGACCCATAATTAATCCATGATGCATTTATATAGAATTAAAAGAAATTATAAGTACTCCTGACAAAATGAACTATCTAAGACATTTGATGAGACTAAAATAATTTTTTTTTCATACAATGCATCTATCTTAGACAAAAAAAAAAATCCAAAATATTTATCACAATTAAAATGTCCTACTTTTCTTGATACATCCACTTAACACAAGAAAACCATATGATACAAAATGATGATTTTTTTTTTTTAAAGACAGTAGTCATCAAGGTCTTTGAGACAAGTATTACGCTCTAAAATAAATAATCCTATACTCCAAAGTAAAATCGAGGCATATAATGTGATTATTATTTTCTTCCAACATAGACTCAACATGTGGAGCTCATTTAGGGTAGATACGACAAAGAATTGACTGCCTGACCACCACACGCCATCTATAGATAATAACAAACATGTTACGTTAATATGACATCTAAAAAGAATATTATCTCATTAAATCATTTAATATTATATAATCAATTATTATAAAAATAAATAAGATATAAAGTATATTTCTAAGTATGTTTGAACCAATACTAAAACCCTTACAAGCTTTTTACACTTTGGACAAATAAATAGATACTTAACTGACAAGTCATGTAAGATTGACTATCGATCGTCTTTTTTAAGCAATAAATTGAAGTCGGATACGAAAATGATATTTTTCGTTGATCAACTCATCGACCGCATTCTCTTAGAAAATAAATATTTTTTTTTAAAAAAATATTACATCACTCAGAAAATAAATCTAAGTCAGGTCATCTCTTCGTGACAAAATTTGAAATGATCATATTATCAATAATCAAGATATTTACTAGCTAAGATAGTTGACACATTTCATATATGATATATAAAATTAGTATAACATCACGAGAGCTAATATAGTAACCCTCAAAGCTTGTTATAAGACTGATACATAAATAAAAAAAATTTATTGGAATATTTTTTTAATATCAGCAAAAGCCACATAAATTGATAATTTTTCCCCAATCAGTCCGTTGGATTCGTCGGACCCAATGACTAAATATGAGCAAAACCTGAGGGTATTTTGGTAAACGGAGAAGATAAATGCGTTCGCCTCTCATTGGTGTATCGCTCGGCCGTCCCTCGCCCCAAAACCCTACTCTTTCTCTAGGGTTTCCACCGACACCGTAGCCATGGCAAAGCCCGGCAGAGCGCGGCCGACGAGCCCGTCGGTGTCGCCGTCGCGATCTTCGTCTCCCTCGCGCTCCTTCTCCGGCTCGGATTCCCTGTCGCGCTCCCGCTCCCGATCCCGTTCCGGGTCACTCTCCTCCTCCTCGTCGCCCTCGCGAAGCGTGAGCTCGCGAAGCCGGTCCCCTCCCCCGCAGAAAAAGAGGTGAGTCGGTCACGTTAAATCTGTGCCCAAAACATCGCTCTGGAGATCCTCCGGAAAGTCCAAACTTTTGAGTCGGATTTGTTGAGCTAGGAAAATGTGTCTCCGCTCGACCTTTATTTACTATGTTCTCCATCTGTTCTTTCGTGCGTGTGGTACTCTGGAGTAACAAAATCTGACGACAATTGGTTGTTGATTTAAATATATGTCTTTTTTTCTTGGTGGGCGTTTTATCGGGATCTGCACATTGTCTCTGTTTGCACAAGAGTGGTTGTCTTTGTTTCCTGCTCAGCACAAAATTGCTTGTAGATATGCTGAGTCGTCTAGCGTCACCTGAATCGAACAGTCGTTAGAGATATTAATCCTTACTTGTGCTCCCACAGGTATTGAAATTAGATTTGGTCTGTTGCAGCTGGTCTCCTGCAATTCTGCTGAGTTTCCATTCTTTTGTTCAGATGAATCCTTGATTTCTTCGAGTAGGTCCAGACCAGTTTTTGATTGATTCGTATCAGACTGCACATATGCTTGTCTATCGAGCCCTCCCTCTGTGCTTTTGGCACTATTAGGGCTTTTTGGGCATCCAATAGTACCATGAAAGTCCATCTGATTTCTTGTGGGACTTTTGTGCATTTGGCCATGTCGAATCCACTGGTCAAATGCAGATTTAGTTTTATCAGTCTTACAATGCAATCAACATAGGAATTCAAAGCGATGAGCTTGCTACCATGTCAGAGTTGCTTCAGTGTGTTTATCTTACAAACGTTAAAATATGGATTTCAGGTATATAATACAAATAATTACACTATAGTGGACATACAATCTAGGTCTAGGGGATGTAGAATAGATTTGTATAGATCTAGGCTGAATTTTCATGGATCTAACCTAGATATGCACAAATATTTTTTAGATTTATACTAGTCTAGCTTATGTCTTCACCAACCAGAAATAATGGTCTACGCAGACCGATCCAACATAAATTATAAATTTTGCTTTTATATAACATAGTAGATTGGTGCTACAAAACATGTTTTTGGCAATGCTTTCATGCATTTCCTCATGTTTCTTCCTCAATGAGGTATGCTTAGACATAAATAGGTTCACCTTTAACTTCCTTCCAATACGCTTTTGATATTATTGAATGATTCTTTTGTTTAGTGATGATAAATTTACAGCAATGTGTTCACTAGTTTACTTTCTTGTACGTATCTTATCCGTTTTGTCAAAGACACTGTCAATTTCTCTGAAACAAGTTATCTCATGCATGATGATTGTCCACTCAGTTCGCCTCTAACTGGTAGAAGAGCTCATTCGCCAACACCACCACCTAAAAAGGCTTCACCAGAGAGGTATGATTATATTTACAATGTGTTCTGATCCTTGTTATGCACGCCAAGTAAACTCTGTGAATGCTTTGAAGAATTGGTCAAACAAAATCAGGAGGATCCATATTGCTGACCCCAGAATTCCTGAAAAATCATGGATTGGTTATAAGAACCAGCCAATATATTATGGCTAGTTCTAGTTGATTGCTGTTGGTGTTGATCCTAGCTCTGCCCAATCTTAACTGATCCTATTAAATTCTTGCCTAGAACCTTGATTTTATTGACTACATGCTTTACACTCATTGTACTTTTCTTTTAATTGTTATGTAAACAGTAACATAGAGCATGTCTTCAATTTCTTTGTTGGATAATTTCTTTCCCTTGCAGGCAAATAGCAATGCTCAGTCGTTCTTATATTGTTGCTTTAAAGTTTTTTATAATGTTTCTGTTAAAGGGATGTTTTAAATGGTGAAAATTCACTGTGATTAATGAGAACTGTGGCAAGTTTAGAACTTGGAATTTGTTGTGGAGCATCCTAACAAGGTAGGCAGGTTTAGTATAAATTGAATGCGATAGTTATTCTGGTTAAACTTTTTTTTGGTTTTCCATAATTTTTGAGTAGTTTCTAAGCATAAAAAAGAATGCCACAATTTACACATTGAATAGGATCTATGCAAAACATCATGACCAAGACAATTAGTTGCTTGACCTAACTAGCGGAATACCCAAGCAGTGATCAATACAATTAAAAACTAATTCAAAGGATAATAATTTTGCAAAGATAGATAAGTTCTTTTAGATACAGGATAAATATGGACTCACATAAATATGTGAGCAGAAACAAAATTAAAGCAGAAAAGCAACGTCTATCTGTACACTTTATCATTCCTCATGAGATTGAATCTCATAGACGTTATTTACTCATTTTCTTCGTGATGGAAAGTAATTTTGTATGATGGAATTTGCTTTTGCTTCAGGAAACCATCTCCAGTGTCAGAGTCTGTGGTTCTTCACATTGATCATCTGTCTAGGAATGTTAACGAGGCACATCTTAAGGAAATTTTTGGTAAGTTAATTTCAGCTTCGTTTCATTTGTTTCCAAGAGTATACAATTTATATAAATATGTTTTAGCTATGAGTATCCTTCACTTCTGTGTGCCTGCCATAGGCTATATATAACATTAACGAGGATCTTCTTAGTAGTGAATGAGCATGAAGATCCTTTAACCTGAAATTGATCAATTTATAAAACAAGAAAGAAAGTTGATAATTGAATATCAAAATATCCTGTGCTGATATCAGATCTTAATTGAGTTTTGAGCCATTTTAGTTGCTTTGCATATGTTTTTAAGTTCATTTTATTGATTATACAAGTGCTTTCTGTTTTCATGCATAGGGCTTGCTAATCCATGTTATATATGTTCTTTTCAAGTATGATGGTGGAAAATCGTAATGCTGTGTTATTGGCTTTGCAGGCAATTTTGGTGATGTAATTAATGTGGAACTGGCAATGGACCGTCTGGTATGTTAACAATTTCTGGTTGTAACCTATGGACATGGACACTAGTTTTTTCATCTGCTCACCTGTTCTACATGCTGTTTAGGTTAATCTTCCTCGAGGGTATGGGTATGTCGAGTTCAAGAAGAGGGTCGATGCTGAGAAGGCTCTTCTTTACATGGATGGTGTATGTTTCTCATTCCTTTAAATAAAAATGTTGCAAATTCATATTGTTCTTAAGCTGAGACCCTCTGACCCAACTCTAGACACTCAAAGATCCTTTTTCAAACTTGCTTCCTTTGTACTTGGATTGCAGGGCCAGATTGATGGATGTGTTGTCCGTGTGAGATTTACATTAACACAACGCCAAAAACCTTCTTCCCCCCTGAAGGCTATACCTGTGGCTCCAAAAAGAGAAGCTCCACCAAGAGATAAAGTTGGTACTAGTGCAGAAAAAGATGTTCCACTGCATCCTAGAGAGCGTAAGTTAACTTTTCAAATTATTCTTCTTAGCTGTACTTGGACATTCTCTTCTCCAGGAACTTGTTATTTTAAGGATCTCTTTTAGGACTCATGGTGATTTATATGCTTCTTCCAGTTTTCCTTTTCGACAAATTGTGACTTATTTTCTTTCATATGAGGACTCCGACTTAAAATGGATGTGTCCAATAGCATGTTGTTTTATTTGTTATTTCTTGTCATCAAGATTTTGCAAATTTATCTTCTTTTTCTGATTTCCTATATTAGCTTCTCCATGGCGGAAACCTCCCTCACCACCACCGAGGCGATCCCCTCCTCCAAATAGAAGAGTTAGTTCACCCAGACGCCGACCTGATTCCTCTCCTCGTCGTCGTGTGGAATCTCCCGTACGTCGCCGAATAGATTCTTCCCCACACCGACGTGGTGAAACACCACCTCGACGAAGAGCAGCATCTCCTCCCAGAAGACGTTCTCCTTCTCCTGCTCGAAGGCACAGGTCACCGGCTCGGTTAGTTAATTTTTTGAAGTTTTCAATGTTTTTATCATGTTAATTGGTTTGTTTAATATAATTGGTATATGTTTGTAGGATTTCTCCAAGAAGGGGCCGTGGGAGCCCTGTCCGTAAACGATCCCCTATTCCTCCAAGGCGGCGGTAAGTTGTCTTTTATGATAACGTATTGATACTGTGTTTTGCTGTGAATTTAAGCAAAAATTATGAATATGATGTGTCATTCAATGACACTGAAGAAAGACCAATATGATATGCCATTTTTAATCACTGTCGCTTGCTATGTTTTAAATTTTTTTCTGAAGTTTATCTGATAAACAGTGATGTCAATCGTCATTTGATTGTGGAAATGATACTGGAAAATGGTGTTAAGCATAATTTGCTGCAGGAATTGACATACCTATATTCTGGAGGATATAGGCGAATATCTTATGCAGACATTCTTTGCTATTGCTTTCTCAGTTTCTTCTGTTCTCAAGCATGGTATTTACGTTTTTTCCATTATTTTTAAGTGGAAGCTTCAGCAAGTTGGCCTGTGAATGGACTTGTCCCTATGTCTGGTTGGAATAGATCTTCACATTTATGAAGAGCCTTTTTTACCAACAGCTTGACCATCCTTTAGTTACCTTTCTCATAATCAGATGCTCCAGTGAGGGTTGATCTGATCATGATCAGATCAACCTTCATTGGAACATCTGATCATGTCATATATCTGAAATTGTAATATATACATATATAGTATATTCTTCATTATCATTGAAAGGAACTCTCAATCAAAATGTCTTAATAGACAATCAGATCAACCTTCATTGGAGCATCTGATTATGAGAAAGGAACTCTCAACCATAATATCTTAAATTGGAGCATCTGATCATGACATATATCTGAAATTGTAATATATATATATATATATATATATATATATAGATATATATATATATATATATATATATATATATATTTCATTATCACTGAAAGGAACTCTCAATCAAAATGTCTTAATAGACACCTGCAGCAGATTTTCCTGATGTCTAAAGTGACACTAATTTGGTGTAACTAGTGCCCGCCCTCTTTCTTTCTAATGAAAAGCTGAGGAAAGTTACATTAGATGTAGGCAAATCAACTCTAAATCTTTTATCTATCGTTTCCATGCGAATAAGTTTTGATCTCTTCCTAATGAGAAATCCATCTGGATCGTGATTTGTATGATTTAGCATTCAAACTCGATTAAATAAGGTATAAGTTCCCATTTTAGATTTGGTTGAATTATGTGTTTTTACTGATTTACGAGTTCTACCATCTGCAAACCTGCTTGCCTTGTTTGAAGCAGTGCAACTACCCCAAACCTGCCACTTTTGTGACCCCGTTGCTAGACAAACTTCTTTAAACCGTGCATTTCTCTTTTCATTAGATCTTGTTGTTCTAATAGTCCAGTGAGCTGTTTTTGACATACATCAACATAGTACTAAATTGTCTTATTACGTCATGATGATATACATTATGATGTCTCGAAGGAACTTACGCTCCATTTGATTATTGTGCTAATTTTCTCAATGTTTTTGCTTTCATGTCAGATCACCTCCTAGGCGACCAAGGAGTCCACCAAGGAGGTCACCACCACCTCGCCGTCGTAGTCGTTCACCGATAAGGAGGCCTCTTCATTCGCGTTCTAGATCAGTTTCTCCTCGCAGGTAACAGCAGTATTACATTCTGTTTTATCTAGTTCAATTTGGTTCCCCCTTTTCCTTAGCATGGTATGCCTGTCTTAAAATTTGTTTATTTTAGCATGGTATGCCTTGTCTTAAAATTTGTAAATTCTGACCATCTTTGAAAGCAGGGGGCGAGGGCCACCACCAAGGCGTGCAAGTTCTGGTTCATCATATTCTGGTTCTCCCAGTCCTCGCAAGGTAGTTATCTTCAGCATGCTATATGTGCACTTACATGGGAGGGACATTCTTGCATCTTCCTCGATTGCGGATGGTACACATTTGAGAATATTAATATTTAATTTTCTTGTTTTGCCTCCCAGGGAGCTCGCAAGATATCAAGAAATCGCAGTCCTAGAAGGTAATTGTTCAGCTTTTTTTTTTATTGAGCACATTTGCATCTCACGATTACATTTAGGTTGTTACACAACATCGTGGGGGATGTGTCATGATCGCTGAAAATTGGTTCAGCGTAATCTGCATTGCTTGCGGTTCACTTTTTAGTCGATGCACAACTTCACCGAATTGCACTTTCCTCATAAAGAGTGCAGTTTTACCGATTCGTTTTGAATTGGACAAAGTAGAATATTCTCTCGACTTACTCTTGGATACGTCACGCAGACCTGTTAGAGGAAGAAGCACCAGCATCAGTAGGAGCAGCGGCTCCCCCCCTCCTAAAGGAAACTGATTCCCAATGTGACCATACATGGCATCGCAAGGTAACCAGCTGAGACCATCTGCACCAAACGCGAAGGATTTAGATCTGTCAAGCAACTGGAGGATGATTGGTATCAGACTCCATGTAGTTGTTCCTCTTAACTGTTGTTAGGTTGACACTGTTTTGGAATATGTAATTACCAATTCCTTTGTGTCTTAGATGATGTTAAATATTTTGCTATTATGGCTTTTTATTGACCTCACCCATTTGCTCCTCTTGTTTTTTTTTTCTTTTTTTAAAGGTATCATAGGAATGATTCTTTCATGTTTCCGATATCCCAATAAAATGTTATCGGACTTTAATTCTTCCACATTCAAAAAGCAAATTTAGGTGCAAAAGTTACCAAAAGATATCTGAAAGTGCCCATAATTTACTTATGACGAGGCCATAACTAAATGATTACAGATGAGAGAAATCCTGTCGCGCTAGAGGCGAAGTCTGATCTATCCACATCAACTTAGAACTGGCAAGCCCAAGAACAGAAAAGCTTAATTACAAGGGTTACATTAGGGAACACACCATCATACACCGCGCAAACGACCAAAGGACCTGAAACACGTAATGCATTCGCATTTATCAATGTATCTTTATACAATTATGTACATAACAATGCAGAGTTCCTTCCCCGCAACACTTTGCAATGTTAAACACATTAAAGCTAAAAAGGCAGCCCTACGCTAGGCGACGAATCATGAACACCACCATATCTTGCAGGTTCCAATCGGAAGTGCTTATGCTGATTTCTTACGTACAAGATGCAAACTGAATCTTTACACCAAGACCCTGTACCACGGCCCATGAACTCTGCTGGTGACCATTGCCATTAGAACAATCATGGTGCCTGCATTAACCACATGGTCCAAGAGCATGGCGGCCCCAACTCGTCGGAGTGCTGCATCTGCCAGCTTCCGGCCTCGGGCGCCGCTCCCCCCAAGTACGACTCCTCGTACAGCCAAGTAAATTGACCGTGAGACCTTTGCGAATATGGCATCATCATTTTGCAGGCTTTTTGTGAGCATTCTTGCCATAATCTCCTTTCTGCTTTGGAGCTTTGTTTCCGGAGAGGAAGTTGAATATGAGCCAGATAAGCTCACCATCGTCTCAGTGATCTCTTCGATACCTACATCAGGTGAACCCTTCAAGAGCGCGGAGAGCCCCTCGGCTGTTTTTGAAACTACAGATTCCAACTCTGAAGGAGCAACAGATTTTTCGCAGAGGAGAACTTGTCGGAGAACCAAAATGCTGCATGCCATGAATAAAGGGGTAACTAACAGTTGACAAACTACTAATGTTTGAACCATTTATTTACTGATGGAGAGCACGCCTAGCCTAATCAGATTAGAAAAATCACCTTGTTGCGACAACAATTATTTGCTGGAGTTGGCTCTGAACAGCTCTCAATCTCAAAACATTAAGCTCAAGAGTTTCAGGAGCCATCTCAGCTGTCAATCCCGCTATTGCACTCACAAGTTTTAGCAAACCAAGCCTCACCAACTTGTCCACCTTGTCTCCACTGCATTCTGGTAGTTCATCACCACCTGGATCGGGAAGCAAGGTCACTGTAAATTACTATGGCATTGATGAATTTGAACAATCAATATTCAAATTGATTACCGTATCGTACCGGAGTTTCGACGTTTCTCTGGTATGCGATGCGATGCGGCGATGAATGATACGTTTGACGTACGGTATATATATATTTATAATTATAAATATTATATATATATATATATATATAAATAGATATATATTTTTTCTTTCCCTCGCGACATCACTGTACATCACGTTAAATATCGTCAAATGCCTCGCCGTCGCCGAGGGGGGCGTCGCCACTTGGTCATCCGTGCCGAAGTTATGAAGAAACGTCGATTAATTTTTATTTAAAAATAAAAATTCATACCGAGAGAATTTACCTATTTCAAATGGCCCAGGACTTGGTCATCCTGGAAGTTATGAAGAAAGATAATTAACAGAGAATTTTACCTGTAGCATTAAAAGGAACATCATACTGTTTTGATGAGGATGAAAGGCCACCACCTGTTCGGAGGGTAGTGATAGGAAGTCCCTAAATTGAATACGTTCAGCACACTTTGTTAGGCAATTTATTACACATGATATGTGCGAAAGCCAATTTAAGAGAAACTTACATGACTTGCCGAGAGAACAGAATAGAGGTCAATGTGCTCGTTCCATTCTTCTTCCGAACTGTCACCTAATGAGGATAACCACCGAGAAGTTTTTGGAAGAGAGTTGGCAGCCCCAACGGGAGATCCATAGCGGTCCATGAATGCCTTCTGCAAATATTCCAATCCTGCAGATCCCTTGATGATTGGTTCCATCAACTTTATACGGGCTAGACTAACTTCCTTCTTCAGTGTCTGTCAACAGAATGTCTTAATCAAATTTTTGAAAAGTATGACAAATAGTTTATGCAGTGAAATATATTAGTTCAATATTTTTGAAAAATATGACAACATTTAAAGAGTGCACATATTTCAAAAGCCAAGATTCCTCATAAGAACTATCATAAACCATAGTTTCCTCAGACAAGATCTTCACTCTTTAAATGTTGGTCATTTTCTGCCATTTTAACCAGAGAATCTGCACTGGCATCAAAATAGTTTGAACATTTGAATGCCAATTTAACTAAAGATTATATACAAGTATCACTTTGTTCACATTTACATATGTATCATCCACAAAATCCACAACTCTGAAAAGACAATTATAATGATCCATGTTTCAATATAAGATCGAATCAATTAAGTTGGTGAAAACACAACAATAATCTTTTTCATCTAGTATATCCACTAAAGTACTTTGATGAATGACATAAGGACCTGACCTGTATTTGCTCCAAAACAAAGCGCAGACCCTTGATTGCGGCAATAACAAAAGGGTTGTTCTGTTTGTCATTAGATCGAGCAATATCTTCCAAACTATTTAACAACTTCTGGTGGTCCTTTCTCATGTCATCTTCACTTGCAGGAGTAGATAATTTCCGAAGAATGGTCAGCACAAACTCTAAAATATTTCCAAGATAATGTATGTCATGAGAGCCTGACTCAAGGACCTTTCACCAAAATTAACAAGGAAAGTATAAGCTTGAAGTTGGAAATCAAGGCCAAGGGATTAAAAAGTATTTGGGTCAATAAGTGTGACATATTATAAAAAATGTCAGGGACAAAAAGAAACACTAACACCATAGAGACTTCGAATCCAGTAGATCATGGATTTACCTGGGAGAGAATGTCAAGATCAATACTATTGAGAATATCTTGCTTCCAACTCTGTGGAGCCAAATCACATAATTCATCCCGTACTTCCTTGACAAGACCCAGTATTCTACTGTAATCAGGTTTGTCTTCCTTTAGAGAATCCAATATTCCATCCCAAAATGCCTTCTCCATCGTCTCTTTAACCTACCAGACAGACAAAACATGAAACAAAATCTGTTAATGGCCCCTTGAAAAAAAAACAAAAAAATCTAATACAACAAGGATCAACCTCGAGAACAGTAGACCAGCCATGTGCAATAAATTTATTCACATGAGCCAGTGACTTGGAAAAGAACAAGAGAAAAAAATTGCCCAATCATGCATCACCAATCATCCTCAAAAGACACCATCAATCTGAAAATTAAATACTCTATACAAGTAGGTCTGAAAGATCATCAAACAATGGAGCATAAAATATGAACATTCATGCCTAAAGCATCTGATGTCAAAATGGTCTTACTTATTCTTTTCTCATGCATTATGGCATGGCTCATATAAGAAAATCAAATGTTTTGAGCGCCACCTGTATGTTTGGGGGAAAGAAGTCCAATTACCTTGATACCAATCTCTTCAGCTTTGAGGTCAAGATTATCAGCAATATTTCCATTGCCCCAATGCATTATCTCATTCACAAGTAGTTCATTCTCCGTGGGCGACTGTGTGACCGTTCTGAAACTTGACTGGACATCTACATTTTGAATTTCTGCACCAACTTTAGGCTGAGTGGAAGATGAGGCACCAAACAGAGAACGAACAACATGTTTGGATCTCCCTTTAATATCAACACTCTGCTCATGAAGCACAGAGACCGCCGTTTTTCCTGAAGAGTCAGGTGCTGAAGGTGATGAAATATGAGCAACAGACGTTGCCAAAGGGCTACTGTTCTCTTTTGCTTCAAAGAATTTCGATCGTGTATCTGATAAAGCACATTCCATTCTTTCAATTCCAGCATTGCCACTTAGGTGTTGCACTTTCTCCCTCAGTAGTTTCTGGTCTTCAATAACCTACATCAAAACACCCTTAGGATATTCATGACACAAATGAAAAAGAAAGAACATGATGGTAGCCATGAAGCTTTCAATCTGATGAACAAAATATTACAAATATTTGCAATTTCGAGGTGCTAAATTATTCTATCATTAATCAACATTTGTGAAGCAGTTAACTCCTTTACGCTAATGAAGTTAGGCATACATACATCTGTGTTTTTGACATGTATCTATTAGTTAAGACCTATAATTTTGTTAATAAGACTCAGAAAATTATGAACTTACTTGTTGCAGAAAACATCTGATGGTCATGTTAGGTTTACCATAGTGATGATTTAACTGTTACTCTGTCTTCTAAAAAGTCAAAAAGAACTCTTGGATTTAATTAGTAAAAGTTCTTAAGAAGGCAGTCCCTCCTTTCTTGCTCTAATTCTAACCCGACAGTTCTGTTTGATAGTGACTACCCATCAAGTTCTCTAATTCCAACCCGACCTTTCTTGCTCTTGATTTGCCCAACTTCCTCCTCAACTTGCTCTTATTTTCATTGATCTCTTTATTTCTCTTCATTGTCAACTATTTCCCATTCCTAGTCATCCTCATTCTCTTTCACCTCTATTATCATTACCCTACTCCCCCTCTCAGTTATGATGACGCTAGTAAGTAAAAACATACGGTTGAAGTGTGGGGAGGGTGACAAAAGAGAAATGGGTAGATGAGGAAGTTGCCTTGCTGTCCTCCTTGGAAAAGAGTAAAAAGAAAAGGTGCTATTTTCATTTTGGAAAAATATTAGAGATTTCTCTATCCAGATTGCAATAGTCGGGTGATAACAGTAAACATAAAACATGCCAACAATTCTCCTAATCAACCAGCGGAAGTAAACCACACCAAATTTTTTGATCGGAATATATAATTTAGAAAAGCCTGAGTAGCATTGTAACATCACAATAAAGGTCTCATGTAATTCTCTCTAAGAATTTTGAAGCCTCCTTCCAAAAGACTCCTTTTCAAATTGAAGGTTCAGCTTATCCTCGTTGAGCAAAACAAAGGGGTTAGTTAAAGATAAAGGCAGAACACCTTTAGAATGTTGGGTTATATGAATTTGCCACTCATGTTTAACAAACAAAGTCAATGATTAATATAAAACAAACTTCAACTACTAGATTTTTGTCTGGCTACATGGACATTTTTGTGCCATCCAACTCTTCTTCACAGTAATGGAAAATCATTGTCTCATGCATGTTCCAGTAACATGTTGCCTTAAGAAGAAAAATAATCAGTTAAGATCGGACAAACCTGTTTTTGAATAGCCCTCATATCATGACTAAGATCAACTGTCTGTCCTTCTGAAGTCATCTTGCACGTCTGCATCATCGACAGTTCCAATTGGCAAGCAGCTCTCACAAGGTCTTCCTCCAGAGATCTAGCATCTTTCACTTTCCATACCACAAACCTGTAAAGGTAAGAACACCATGCAGTGTCGAATGCTCTCAGCTGGCATCTAAAATTCTGTTCCCGAGGCAAACTGGTAGAGGATTCTTCTTGATGATTCAAAGACAAGGCATCCGGTGATGATTGCCTTGAGGAGTGAGCACTTTTAGGACCATCCAATATGGTATTCACTAACAATTCAAACTCCCGAAGAAAGTTTATAGCTGCCTCCCTCAAGGCAACTTCGCGCTCCCCTTGGCCACTGAGAACAGCATTTGGATGACCTAATATCATGTAAGCACAGAGTATTACTCTAACCGGATACCTTGACATCTTTGTTTCACAATTTCTAGATTCTCTGACAGCCACTCTTTTTGTTCCAGCTCTCTCTCTTGAGGTTCTACTGGATGGGACTTTTCTATTTGGAGAGGCTAGCTGCTTAAGCAGATGATTAATATTTTCGACACTTGAAGGTCCAGATGAAAGTAAGAGTGAGATACGGCTCTCCAACCGATCGAGCAAGGATTTCGCGATCGCCAGTGTTTTGGATGATTCAATAAGGAGAGCGACTTGTTCGAATGGCATACATTTAACAGAGTTCTTGTTTAACCCCAAAGCTGCATAAGCTTTAGCCAAGGCAAAAGTAGTCCTCCTTGATTTCACAAACTGCCTCCAGCACCTATATACCCAATCAACTTTGAGAAGCAAATAAAAATCAGAGACTGCAATTATCAACTAGTAAAAAATATCACCTTGCTAAATTTCTTGAAAGAAAATCTCCATGTTTGATCAAACTGATCCGTGCAGAACCATGAGAGCTACCTCTTTGTTTAAGATACTCTGCCCTTTGTCGCTTTGCCTGAACACCAGTATAGCTAGTATAAGTATGAGCAACCAAACCTTATAACAATGGCAGAAACTACATAATTGCAAACCATGCATCCTTAATTTTCTCGACAACAGTTTCATATTAATCATTGAGTCCAGCTATAATCCTATAAACCTATTCCAGCCAAAATAAGTCCAATCGGCAATGCCTACTATAAGCTAAAACAGTATCCAGCTATAATCCTACACCAGTAGATGGTATTTAGACTACAGTAACGAGATTACAAGATTACAATATATTGAAAAAGAACCTAAAATGACTGGCACATACATTTTGGAGCCGAAATTCTAACTGCTCTTTCATTCTTCTCCTTTCAGTTTCTCTTCGATGGTACACAGTTTTGGCTACCCTGCGTGCCTGCACTACTCTAGCATGGGCTCTTTTCTTTTCTGCTTCTAACAATCCCAAACGTTTTTTCTCAGCAGCAGCACGCTTCTGAAAGATTGCAGAGCGCACACGCTCTTTATGTTTGTTCTCTCGGATTACCCGTTGCAACAGAGATGATGCAGTTCTCTCGCGAATGGCAGCTCTTCTCTGCATATGAGCCTTAAGAAGGCGCATACGGTTTGCCTCAGCCTGTTGTACACGGGATTCAACTCTTGTACCCAGCTCTTCACGTTCCTTTACAAAACGCATTTCTACACCACTTTTAGCAGCTTGTCGTAGCTCATCCAATCTAGCTAACCGCATCTGTGCCTTTGCCAAAAGGTTCAACCTATCCACTCAAAGAGGAAGAGCCATTTTTCAGTTCGGACAAAATGACAAAAAAAATGTAATTGCTCCAACTGACATAACCAAGTAATCTCAACTTTAAACTTTTAACTGTAGACCACCACAGTGTTTTGGATGCTTCAACTGGCTTTCAAAAACAAGCTAAAGTGGATAGGAAATATAAGGTACAATTTCAGAAAAATTTACAATATTTAGTTGTCAATGGAAGAATGCTAAGTTAGCTATAAACAACTTCAAGCTGTACAAATCTAAACAAAAACAAAACTTTTTCAATATTTGGAAATAGCGATACATGCCATTTAACGCTTCACACCAATCTAAACTGTTCAGAAAAAATTTACATAACAAGTATTACAGAATAATAGGATTGATAATACAACCAAAGGTTGAGACTACCAAGATAATCACCTTTTCTGCTCAGCTGCGAAAAGTTTTGCTTCAAGCCGTTGACCAGGATCATCCTCTTGAGATGACCATGAGGGGCTTCTTGGTTTTGGCCTTGCTTTGCTCGATAACAATTCATGAAATTGCTGCCACACGAAAAACAAACATCAAAATACACAATAACTATCATGTCACGTAAAAGAAGAAGACACTTTGCTTGCAAATGAAAAAGAAATTTCTACAATTCATAAAACAAAGAAGTGACAATCAGATAAAGGACCTAAGAGTACAAAACCTCCACAAGGAAATGTATGTGCATATAAATTCAACATCAAGAACTAGAAAGACATGTTTAACAAAAAACAGTCTTTTAGGATCCAAATAGATAGAAGGAAACCTTTTGAAATTGATAAGAGGCAATTTCTTAAAGGACCACATTGATGCCTTACAGTCTAGCAGTAATAAAAATCACCAAAGAACCATTTATTTCCATAGAAACATACATAAAGGGAAAAAAAACCAACCATGCATCATGAGCAAATCCAATTGTAAAAATTAGGAGAAAGAAAACAATCAGAAAGTAAGATAGATTATGTGAACATGGAGGATAGAGAAAAAATTAGCCATACATCATAAGGAAATTCAATGAGTAAGAAAAAAGAAGTAAAAGAGAGGTTATAAGGCAATTATGTGAATATAAAACAAAAAAAAAGTCTTACGAAAGGGACAGAAGAATATTAAAAAAAATCTATTTTAAATTCCCGGAGTGCTACAGTTGTTTTTTTTTTTTTTTAAATTTTGTTCTCAGAGTACTACAAGTTATAAAGTGGAAAGAGCTACCCCTGCTTACTCGGACAAATAGCAAAAAAAAAAAAAAAAAAGTTTAATATAAAAAAAATAGTTGTTAATACCACAGTGTTCTATAGTGAAGAATAAAAAATATGGCTAGGAAAAATCACCTGTTTTTATAAAAAGAAAGTCATTCACATGGCAGCCTTAGGTTTTCGAAGAAAAACTTACGGCAAGTACTTGAAGGAGCTAACAAATTCTGGTATGATAGCAGAAGGACCGAACATCCACAGATATGACATAATTTGATGGAGGACATAATTGAAACACAACCAACAAACACAAAGAAGAAACAAAATCATTTACCCAAGAAGCATCCAAAGAAGAAAGAACCGAGAAAGAATAAAAACAAAAGAAAACAAAGCTTCCAGATCATTAGAGAGGACCCCTATAAGAGCCCCATACGTCAAACCTGTAATCAAACTTACCAGAGAAAAGCAAAGGAAAGAAAATAAAACCAAATAATGACTCCAGATCAGCGAAAAATTCGATCTTTCGACAAAAGCCGACTTCCGAGCTAGTTTTCTCTGATTTCAACTTCGAAACGACACTGGTATTCAGAGAACCACAGACTCTCAAATCGGAGGGGGAAAAACCCTAAAAAAAAATTTAAAAAAAAAATGAAGCAACATGTAAACCTAATAACCAAAATACGATCGAAGACACAATTTTTCTCTAACAAACCACCTGTCTTCTGACGTCGGCATCCCTGAGTTTAGCTTCAATCTCCTCCACGCTCGAGCGGCCGCCGCTGCTCTTGCCCTCAAGGAGCCTCCGGCGTATCCTCCTCGGGATCCTCGCGCGGGATGGCGACGTGTCCCCATCGGTGAAGTCGATCGCCACCGCCGCAGGCCTTGCCTCCGGCGACTCCACCGCCCCGCACGAATCCATCGGCCTACCACGGTCGCTCCACAAATCCTCCGCGAAGGAATCGACCAAGCAGAGACTCCTCCCACCAACCCAGAAAGAAGAATGGGAATGGGAAGGTATCGACCGAGATCAATTCGACGAAGGAAACACGTTTCTTTTTGAGTTCGCCTCGCCCCTCGCCTCTCTGGTCACTTTATAAAGGGATGGCTTCTTTTGGGGGGGGGCTCTTTTTATTCTCTGAACAACGCCTTTTCTTTTCCTCCGCACACCCGTTCTTACCCACATTTCAGTTGGAAAATTAAATCGTCTGCGTCACCTGTGGGCCGCCCGAGACGGCGGGTAACGATGCGGGTGAAGGCCATGTGTGGCAAAAGTAATTATAATTGAGTTACTTTATCTTAATTGCTTTTTCTTGACGGAGCAGTTAGTGAACGGCTAACTTAGAAGGCTCATCTAATGCCAGTTGGCGAGGTTTTGGACGGAAAAGCCCCTAACATCAGACGGCCACGGCCAAACCCGCACCTACTCATTGTGTGGCCTAAGTATCGTGTCGTCGCTCGAATCGAACCGAAAAATTAAACCGGCTTACATCTGTACCAAATCAGCTTCGAATGGATTTGATCCAAATCGATTCGTCAATAATTTAATTTTAAAATCTATAAATAGTTTCAATTTGGAAGGATAAATATTTTGATTTGATTAACCAATTCAGATCGAATTAAATTGATTTTAGTTACAAAAATATCAACTAAACTTAAAAATCTCATAAACAGAACCGATGCTACTTAAAACCCGAGTAATATAATATTGTGCCCTCATCATCCTTCTTAAGGTTGTTGTCAAGAGAAGTCATCTTTCTAACGTTTTATTGTTGATTTATTTTTTTTATATCTAATTTTTTTTTAGAATAACAGTTTGATTAGATCAAAATTTTGATTTTATTCGATTAAATTGAATCAGTTCATTTAAAATTCATATACTTAAAATTATTTAAAATTAAAAAACAGTAAATTAGTTAATCAAATCGGATTAATCCATTTTGAGTACATATTTTTATTTAGTTCGATTCCATCAATCATTCGGTTGGAATAACGCCCGCAGACGTGGATTAAAGCCAAAAAATTGGTCCTCAAGAAAAGGGCAAAGACTGATCCAAGCGTCTCTTCGGCAACCAAGTCAATAGCGATGGGATATAGTATCCGTGCGAACTGCGTGTTGTGTAGAAACTACTGGAGCTTTCTTTAAACTTTTCGAGTGAAATATAATAGAATAAGAAAAAGGATTTATATCGACCTCGCCGTCCTCACGGCGTGGAGACGACGAGACGACGGCTACGTGAAACGCTATCTCACGGGACGACCGTAAAACCGCGTTAGGTTGCGTGAGGATCGACTGTTTGCTTCCCTCGAGGCGCGGCAACGCCGACGTCTTTGACGTGGCGGTGGAAAGCGACGAAACCAAGGAATGCACGCCGGTTGTCCGATCCCGGACGCCTCTTTCCCGCAGCAAATCCATGCCGTTCGGATCCCTCTCGTTAAATTACGAAATCGGCCCTACGAGGAGAGCAGAATTACGTCCCGTCTGCGTCGACGGTTCCAAAGACGGTCCGGGATATCCTGTTCCGTTCAAAGCAGGGTACGGATTCGTTGTGGCCACCGACGAGGATCGTCCTCGAAGGACCACCGGGGCCCGCTGGCGTTACCGGTGAAGAGCGCGGAAGCTGATCGAGCGGGGAGAACGACAATGGAGGGGGACGGCGCGGGCACGGTGATGGAACGCTGGCCGTTGGATCAACCGTGAGTGGTTTGGGAAAGCAACGGAAGCGCGCTGATGTGGTGGGGTTGGACTTTTCGCGGCGGTCAGAGCGGGGGCGGGGTCCACTTCGGCCGACACGTCGTAGGCTTTTTGGTGTGTCGTCGTGGAGGCCTGATAAAAAAATAACAAAAAAAATATATGACATGCCACGTGGAACTCCATCTACGCGACGCGTGGGGCAATAATATATATCTTTTTGGGTTAATCATAAAATGAAACAACCGAGATAGAATAATGGTAAGAAAGTAAAACATGTGACGTATAGAAAAATTTGCAAGTACAACGAAATATAGAAAATAGCAAATCAACTAATTAATAAAGAATAATGTATCACCTGATATAGGATGATAACATTTGAAATATTATAAAAGCCTACAGAGCCAGAAAAAAAAATATATTGTGCGAATAAATAAAAAATATAAATTAATAAGTCATGGTGCTTATTGATTTTGATTTTGATAGGGTGCTAATTGAAGAATGGTCGCACGATATGTACGCGATATAAATAAATGCCTCCTCTTGATTCGGTGATCCATTCTCGGCCAAAAGACATCACTACAACATGGCATATACTTCGACGCGCAAAGATAGACGCTAAAATAAACACGATTACATGCATGCATGTGTCGCTAATGATTGAGGGAGCCAATTTGGGGAATCTCCAAAGTCCTCGTACACATCATGGAGTGCACGTCTCACACGCTTCTTGATGTCTTAGCCATGCATGTTTTGAATGGATTGCCTTATCTGACCTTCTCACTGGACCAATTGAATTGCTTCTCCTGTTCGATGACCTTGTCATCTCTTCCTCTTGTGGCGTCAACCAAAGTTGGAATTGGATGCAAAGTTGGAATTGGATTAGACATCGCTGCACTTGCTCATGCTTTTTTTTTTAATTATTTAAAATATATTTTATATTAAATAAAATATACGATATTTATATAGATTCGAATTTGAGATCGATAGTTTCTACAATAATATGCTAACCAGTTGAATGTTTCAATGGAAATCCTTATCAATGTTTTGGTAAAGGAGGACGAACAAATAATAATATGCAAGTTGAATCTATTGTTTATAGAAGTAATTTTATAAATAAATAATAATATAATAATTTGTTTGTAGAAGTAAAATTTGCATGTTCTATTTTGATGTGAATGAAAAACGTCAATCGGATCGTAAAGTTGAATCATCATTTAAATAGGAAAGATGACGTTGATTTCCAAGAATCTTGTTGATGGGGAGCAAAAGCCTAAATGTTTTTGGAGTTGATGAAGAGTAAATGGAACATTTACTACTCTAATCTCCCAGGTCGACTTATCAACAGCGTTATCCTCAACAATAAGATCATGTGATCAAACCTTCCGCATTGGCCAATTATTGGGAACAAAGAACTTGGAGACGATTATGATGTGGACCGCTGTCTGCCATTGATGACCCGATGGCTATATGTCTGCCACTTTTACTTGTTATCATTTGAGTTTGTATTTTGTTATTGATTTTTCAATTATTTATTTATCTTCAAGGTCTTGTCCATCATTATGGTGATTAATTCGGGCAGGTAAGCATTTATGCAGGGCTTTTAACTTTTTGTAGCATTTACTGCAATGCAACGAAGAAATGATGAGATCAGGAATATAATTGCAGGAAAGGATAATTAGTGTATATAAATATTGCATCTCATCTTGCTGTGTTGTGGCTGAAATTGTTGCTGTGTTGCCCACCACCATCGGTGTCACATCTTACGCTATACCATCAATGACAGCATCAGAGTGTGGAGCTTCGGCTGTGGACCTGCCATGGCCTCTGGACTCCGTGAGCTGTGGCCATGGATCGTTCACAGTGTGGCTATCCTGTTGTCCTCTCTTAGATTCCATGGGTTTGTGTTGTCAGCCACCACAATAGTTTGTTGGCAGAGAAAATTCCGGCGCATTTCTTAATACCTTCCACCTCTTTTGGATAATCTAAATGTTGTTTGTGTTCTTAGATTTTTCTCTAGTTTTTATAAATTATCTTTTGGATAATCTAAATGTTATCGGTATTAAAGCTACTCATCGATCGTGATCCTAACGATGCATAATGTCTTAATCTCCATAATAATTTTTTTAAAAAAATATATATTATAGAAAAGAACGTAGGCAGAAGCATCAATCAACATACATTTTCCGTGTCTTCAATATACGAAAAAGGTTCTTTTGAGTTGACTAGCAATAGTCTTGGGAGGTCCACAGTCAATCCTCGAGATGGAAACCTTCTTTGAGTTAACAAGAACAGTAATCTTGGAAATCCCACGATGAATTCTCAAGACTTATCTGTCACCGATGATAGTGAAATTAAACAAGAACATTAGGTGTCACACTACAATGAGTTGCTAGAGCTAACTTCATGGCTGAGTTGGAAAAACTGAGATGCAAAAATCAAGCGTTGCTTCTTGATCTCAATCAAATCCATGAATCAGAAAAACTGTAGAAATGGAGCAAATGAGCTTGCTAGCTGCTGGTTTTCTCCAGGCGGGCACTGTGACTGAAGGAATCAGCAAAATGAGAACCAGCTATGGAGTGAATCCTCAGTGTTTACCAATTGTTTTTTTTTTCTTTCACACATTAATTTTCTGATCGATTGGACACAGTATCACCGGTTCAAGTGCCCAAATCCAAAGCCAAAACTAAAACTGTAAGCAAGAAAATGGATGATTATATTATTATATAAAAATTTTAATATCAAAATATTAAAATTAAATAATAATAAATCAAATATACGATGTGTATCTTTCATTATCACTCATAAAATCGTTATTTGATATATAGGTGCAACGTTATTGGATCCAAAAATTATAATGATGCTAATTTGCAAAAAAAGATAAATTTAGTTTCTTCTTTCTTCCTATCATTTATAAAATCATTATGAATGATAGATTATGGACAAAGGAAAGATGATAGAAGATTTATAATATCTCAATAATTGATTAGATTGTTTCATCTATAAGAGGTCACATCTTTTTATAGGTAAGGACCTATAATAAGTAATTAGGAAAGTCTCTCCTAATAAAATCATCTCCTAATGCATTCAATCATAATCGAACTTCCTTTTTATTGATTGATAATTATAATCAAAATTTAATCATATATATAATATATTTTACCTAATTAGATAGGATCTTATAATTTAATATTCTCCTACTTAACCCATTGATTAGTAAGATATAAAAAAATTTAAAATAAAAAATATATAAAAATAATTTTATTTAATTAAATTCTAAAAATTTGAAAAAAAATATTTTACATGTATGCACAAATTTTGTAAAACAGGCTAATAAGTTTAATAAATATAATAATATCATATTAAGTTTTACTATCAATACGAGTCATAATGATTATATGTTATCATTGTTATACTTCCCTATATATACCATAATACTGTTAGCTCTTTCTAATATAATCCAAAATGGTCCATATAATTTGTTTTGTCAATACAATCATATTAATATATTTAACTATAATATGTAAAAATATAAATATGAACATGATAGTAGAAACAAATAATTTTAATTATGTAAACAAGAATATCAATTATAATATATACTTAAACATACATCATTATATCATTTATGGGTTGATCATAAAAATCATGAGAATACATTTTTTAAACACTAAGTTGTAAGTGAGTAATGAATTAGTAATTAATATAGTAAAACTCAAGTTCTTAATTGATATTAATTATATTTGGACTATTTTCTCTAACTACTATGAAGTGCTATAATGTATATAACTTTTATATTACTTACTATTATTATAAAAGACTTGGTAATTGAGTCTGACCATACCAAGATTCTGAGATAAATTTCATAGTTATAGGGCCTGATTAGTTGCCTAAGAGTATATCATAAAATTAACTTCTATTATTGATAATATAATAATATATTACTTTATATTTTTATAAAATTATCCCTATAATTAATATAAATATAAAATATAAATTAAACTTTTTATTATTGAGATAATTTATAAAATTAATATAAAAAAGTCATCATTTCAAACTGATTTAATTTCATATATGTGAGTATATAATTCTTCATCTATTTTAGATATCTTATTACTTTCTTTATATTTTTTTAGTATTTCATTCCTATGTAACTCTGATATATATTAGAATTCCAACTATAAAATTGATATATAGTCTAGTATAGACCTAAACATTTAATAAACTTCAATTACACATATATAATAAATATTTTTTAAAAAATACTTATTTTGATTGAAATTTTTTGCCTTGATCATTTGTTGAACAAGACTATCTATATATTTATTTTAGGATAATTCTAACAATTCTTAAGATCTATCATTGGATATCTTAATGCTAATAACATAATATGTCTCATTCATATCAACTATCTTAAAATTCTTAGTAAGAATTTTTTTTAATTCTGTATAATAAATCAAAATCACTATCAATAAGCAAAATATTATCTATGTACAAGATCAATATAATAAACTTATAATAAACCAAAATCACTATCGATAAATAAAATATTATATATATAAGACTAATATAATAAACTTGCTCTAAAGAAAATAATGATATTAAGAAACTTTATATCTATTATTTAGAAGCTTACTTAAAGTCATAAATAGATTTCCTAAATTTGTATACCTAATTATATATTTTTTATTTTTCTTTACAAATCATTTAAGTTAATTCATATAAATCTAAATCTCCATCCAAAAAATTTGTTTTCATATCTATATAATATAACTCAAAATCACAATGAGCTACTAATGTCAATCATGATGATTCTTAATGAGTTTATTTAAAAAATAAAAAAATCTCATTATAATCGATGCATTCTTTCTGAATAAAACTTTTGACCATAAGTTTGGTCATTATATTATTTGATATTACCCTTTAAATCATGTTTAAATAATAGATTTTTTTATAGTTATTAGGTAATTTGATGAGTTCTCAAACACTATTTTGGTCCATCGATTTTAACTATTCTTTTATTACATTGTATTATTTTTTAAATCATTACTTCTAATCACTTATAAAAATAGTGAGAGATTCTTTTAATTCTTATATTATAATTTGATTTTTATATATATACCACATAATAATCAGAAATAGTATATATATCATGTACCTTTTCTGCTTATTATTTATTTAGTATTTTTATATTTTATATTGTTTGTTGCTTATATTGTGATGCCAATGGATTTGTGTAATGAGAATCAGATCGTAATGAGATCACGATAATAAAATCGATTCGCCTTTAAACACAGACCCTAAATAATCAATATCATAGGTTACTTAAGAGGGACATCGAGATAACTAACCAAACAGACTAGTGTACTACATATCAATCTATATGATAAAGGTCACTGGTCTCATATGAATACAGTGCAAGTGTTCATTGAAAAATGAGTTCACTGATTGATCCACTCACGGAATGTTAGATGGTTGATGATACCTCGTTGTTAGATAGCGATTCTGTTATTTTAGTTGTGTCTCTGGTTCTTAGACTTAAGATACCAAAGATATCCCGTATGAGTACTATACTCTTTAATACCAAACTTATAGGTCTAAAAATTTCAAATCTAACACAATCGATCGTTGGAAGTGACAGCCAGCCTTACGAGGGTAATTGAGTATCGATAGAGGATCATGCTAGTTATAGGTGCGCTACAAGCCAATCACGTGAGTGATGACACCTGTAACACACTGTATCAATATCTTTACTTATGATTATTGATATTTTCTTACAGTATCTGAATGTATATTGTGATGTCCTTGGATCTGTGCAATGAGAATCGGATCGTGATGAGATCACGATGATGAGACTTATTCACCTTTAAACACAGACTCTTAATAATCCTAGTCATAGGTTACTCGAGAGGGATATCGAGATAACCGGACAGACTGGTGTGTTGTATACCTGTTCATATGATGGAGGTGGCTAGTCTCATAGCTACTCGTGTGAGGACACTAAAGATATAGTGCATATGCTCATTGGAGAATGAGTTCATTAATTGATCCACCTATGGAATACTGGATAAGTATTAATACATAACATCATACAGCGATTCCGTAGTCCTAGTAGTATATTTGGTCATTAGACTTGAGATATCAAAGATGTCTTATATGAGTACTTCATTCTTTAACACCGGACTTATAGGTTTGGAAAGTTACAGAACTTGTATAGTCGATTTTCAAGAATGGTAGCCAACCTTACGAAGGCAATTGAGTGTCAATAGAGAATCATCTACTCTTGGTATTATAAGAGGAAAATCTCATGTGTTCTTACTCAGGTAAATCCCTAGCAAGGTCATTTGGATTAAGAGAGAAAGAGCTATCCGAGAGAATCCGATTAAAGCGAGACTCGATTGGAAATCGTATGGGCCTAACAACATCATGTCCAATATATGATATCTGAGATATTAAATGGATGAGTAACTATAGGTATATGGTAATTGAGGACAGATAGACCCAAAGGATTGGATTCCCTTGTATCGTTTAGGGACTGTAGCGTAGTGGCCTAGTATGTTCGTAATCGATGAGTCGAGTGAATTAATTATAGAGATAATAATTCACAAAATTAAAAGGAGCTCTGATATGTATGACTCATGGGCAGCTTGATATTGGGCCTAAAAGGTCACACACATATGGTTGGTATTACGAAGAGTAGAGGTTCAGATATGAGATATTCGCTGGAGCCCCTATCTTATTGGATATCTAATAAGCCCATAAATTATTAGATTCCATTGATGAGATCCAATAAAAGCTAGATTATTGGGTAGTGACTCATTAATATAAGAGGCTTGAGTAATTAGATAAAGTTTCAATACCCAATAGAGCAGAATCCATTAGGTTTACAAGGGACCTCTATAAATAGGAGAGAACCAAATGTCCATAGCCTAGGGTTTTCTTAGTAGCTACTGTTGAATCTCGGATTTTGATGATGAAACTAATTGAGTGTGATTTGTGGTCTAACTACGTGTTGAGTTACGCAGGTCTACTATCGATCAGGATTAGACAGTTGACGCTGGAAGAATTGACGTCGCGCCGGAGGTGATCACGTTAGGATATTGGATGTCGAGCCGGAGGTGATCACGTCAGGATATTGGATGTCGAGCCGGAGGTTCGGTCGACTATCGGCAGGAGGCTTCGTACGTCGGGCATCGGGCCAAGAAGTGCAGAGTTGCACCATGGATATCGAGGTTGCGGAGGTCAACCGTCGATTGGGCAATAAGCCGCTAGAGAGGGTGATGTGCCGAAGGATCGGATGAAGCGCCGACCAATGATGTGCCGCAATCCGAATGTCAATTCGCGTTGTAATAACTATCTAGATCGAAGTAGAGTGTTTGTTGTTTGTGTTCAGGAGTAACTACGAAAGGGATGAAGACGTAAAGCGAAACCAAGGGCCGAAATCAAGTGCGATGGATTGTTGGGAGTTCGAGAGTTTAACGAAAGTCCGAAGATTCGCCGGAAGTTCACGGAGCTTGCCAAGAAAGATCAGAGTTTGCCAAAGAAGCTCGGGGGAACTCGCCAAAATCATCGTGGAGTCCGAGAGGTTGCCGGGAGTCCGCAGGATGGTTTCCGAGGGATCGCCGGAAGTTCGCCGGAAGAAGACTTGACTTGTGGACTTTGTAATAGCTCAGGAATATCTTTAATTTCGTAGTTAGCACATCAATTTGGGTTAGTATTAAGAGTTAATTCTTTAACCCAGGTAGGGGCCAACCCGGCCCTTACTGGGCCTTTTGGGCCTTGAACAAGGCCCATTCAGCAAAGCCGAATGGGCCAAAGATAGAACCGCTATGTGCTAGCGGTAGCACCTTTGCCTGGCGCCGTGTGCTAAGCGGTGCTACCGCCCACCTGGCTGAGCGGTAGCTACCGCTTTGCTCGAGCGGTAGTACCACTGCCACCACTTTGGTCGTCGATAATCTTGACTCGGCCCAGCGGTAGCACCACTGTCTGATGTCGGTCCGCGATCGACGGTGATAATCCGCCTCGACAAAGCGATAGTACGCCTGCACTCCAGAATTTCAAATTTGATTTCAAATTTGGAGCCCAATTTTGAATCCATTTTGGATTTATAAATATCCTCCCTTTCTCAGCTGAAAGGGCACCCTTTTGAGAAGTTAGAATCTTAGTTTTAAGTCTTGAAAAGTCTTATTCTTACTAAGTGTTCACCTCATTCTTCTTGTGAAATCTTGTAAGAGTGTGAACCACTTGTAAAGGGTTGTAAGAGGGGTATTTGATCCTTCCCCTTCAAAAGGATTTGGTAGTGGAAGAAGGGAGCCTCATCGGAGAAGGCTTCGGAAGTGGATGTAGGTCACTTTGACCGAACCACTATACATCACTACGTCTTGATTGTGTGAGTATTTAAATTTCTATTTTATCTTTTTACTTTGCTGTAAGCCTTTACTTTTACTTACTCCACTTCCTTTTCATCTTCGTACGCATGCTTTAAAGTTAAAAAGCAATCTTTCCGGGTTCAAACGAAACGTTGCTTTCATCGTACGAAGTTTTCGAAGCTTGTTTTAAATCACTGAAAAATCTATCGTTTTATCCGCTGCACTAATTCACCCCCCCCCCTCTTAGTGCCGCTCGATCCCTAACAATTGGTATCAGAGCCACGTTCTTTCTCTTTCGGATTTACACCCGTGAGAAATGGCTCTAAATGATTTTTAAGAGGGCTTTTCAGTTTTTCGTCCACCGTTCTTTAACGGATCGGACTACACTTATTGGAAAACTCGAATGAGAGTTTTCATGCTTTCAATGGATTTGGATTTGTGGAGCATCATCGAAAACGGCTTTCAACTTCCCTCTAAACCGACGAACGAATGGTCGGACTTAGAGAGAAAATCTTTTTCTTTGAATGCAAAGGCTATGAATGCCTTATTTTGTGCTTTGAACAAAAATGAGTTCAATCAAATTTCTTCTTGCGAAACGGCTTTTGATATATGGCAAACACTTGAAATCACGCATGAGGGAACTAGTAGAGCTAAAGACTCGAAAGTAAACCTCTTGTTACATAATTTTGAGCTCTTCCAAATAACACCAAGCGAATCTATCGACGATATGTACACCCGCTTCACGGATGTCGTCAATAGCTTGAAAAGTCTTGGTAAAAGTTTTTCGGATTTTGAACTCACTAACAAGATCTTAAGATCCCTTTCAAAATGGTGGGATCCTATAATAACGACAATTCAAGAATCAAAGGATCTAAATAATTATTCTATTGATGAACTCATTGGGTCTTTAAAGACCTATGAAATGGAACATGATGAATATGATGAACATGATGAACACATGAACCACCTTCTAAAGAACAAGAAGGTTTTTGAACTCCGAACTATGATATGCCACTTGAGTGATGACTCAAGTGATGAGGACATTGAAGAGGACTTTGAACCTTTAATCGATCTTAATAAGTTCATTAAATAAAAATCTAAAATCAACAATGAACTTGAATGGAGGAATAGACCAATGAAGAAGAAGAAGACTCACCAAGAAGAATCAAGAAAAGAAGAAGCAAACTACGCTTTAATGGGCTTCGACAATGAGGTAAGTAACTTAACTTCCTTGAATTATTTTGAAATTACTTGATGAATTCCATGAATGCTTAACTTAGTTAGTAGAAATTTTTTTTATGCTTTTCTTATGTTTTTAGAAATTAAAAAATTCAAAATTATACTATGCTTTTCTTTATAGTATTTTTGAAAAGTAAAAATATGAATGACGATTGTAAGATTTGTGATAATGCTTAGGATTAAACCATGCATGAGTATCTTGATGGTTTACATTGTCTCTAAACATGATGCTTGATGATTTTATACCATGCATGAGTTGTTGAAGTGATGTTGATCTAAAAACTTCTATCTTGGATTAATGGGTCTTAACTTTTTTTTATGATGAAATTTTTATTGATACATATCTTCATGAAATCAATTATAAAGACCCAACCCACAAATTTTCAAAATAAAAGAAATATGGCTTTAATGTTGTCATGTATTACATTTGGACTTGATGATTTTCATGACGAAAATTATTTTTCAGATTTATAAAATGATGCATGATTTTATTAAAAATTGAGCATCGACCATCTTGTTATAACTAATGTAAGAAAGAATTAAAATGATTTTGATGATATTTTCATTTTTAAATATGATGCATGACATTTTCATATGAAAAAGTTGAACATTCTTATGAAAGATCAAATCACTTAAATTGAAACTCATAAAGATGAGAAAATGTATTGTCATGATGTTTGATGCATTTGATCTTGATGGATTTAATGATAAACTTATGTTTTGAATTTCTACAATGATGGGTTCCACATAAATGTTTGAACATACATTATGTAATCATCATTGAAATGAAAATACTAAAAGTTTGTTATCATGCTTAATGACTTTGTATCATATCATATCTTAATGACAAACTTATGTTTTGAATTTCTACAATGATGGGTTCCACATAAATGTTTGAACATATATTATGAAATCATCATTGAAATGAAAATACTAAAAGTTTGTTATCATGCTTAATGACTTTGTGATATCATATCTTGATGACAAACTTATGTTTTGGTCTTAAATTTGATACTCATCTTTTGAAATATGAGCACACTTGTTTGAAATAAAATGAAACACATTATCATGATAAGTTAAATCTCATGTCTTGAAACAATGTGTTGTTTTGATAATTTTTATAATGAAGTTTGTCTTTCGGTTTTGAATATTTTGATTTGGCATATAAAGGCAAAAGATATACTTATATGAAACATAAAGAAATTATATTTACTATCTTATCGAGATTAATGATTTCATGATATCTTAAGAATCTCATAAATTATAGAAGTGATTTCGATGAATTGATTATGATTTGATAATTTGAACTTTTCTCTCATGTTTCAATACTACTTTGTATGCTTCATGACTTGTTGATTGAAATAATGATGTAGACTTTTGATGTATCACTTGTCATGATTAATGCAAATGGCTAGCATTTTGAATCTAAAAATAAATGCTTCTTTTATCATTTACTAAAGAGAAAATAATTCAAGTTTATATCATTTGTGAATCTCACAAACTATGGTAATGAATTTGATAATTCGAATTTGAATGAGCTTTGTCATAATCCAAGTCTTGATATTTTGATATTTGATACTTGGAATTCTTATACATGAATCTAGTTACTCTTTGTGCTATATCTTTTCAAATGGATCATGAGCCTTGATGTCATATATTTCATGATCCTAGAAGTGATATGATTTCTTTGCCTTGTGTGGTAAATTGAATATTTGATTTTCTTTATGATAAATTATGAATCATGACTTGATCTATGAGATTGATATGCTTTTATATATCATGATTCTTGGTTGTATGATATTTATCTTGAATTAAAAAATTTGATAAATATGAATTTTGATCTTGCTAAAAAAAAAATTATGAATCATGAATGATATCTTTTGGTTGTGATCCTTGTTGAATTTATATATTGATATCTATCATGACATGATTTCTTTGCATTGTTGTCTTATTTGCATCATATAATGATTGAACAATTTATGTATATTTTTATTGATGCAAACTTTTAATTGATATGAAAAATGGCTTGTATAATGATTGAAATTTTTAACCATTTAGTCCTCCCTTCTTTTTGACAAAGACAAAGGGGGAGAAAAATTGCTACCTTGCAATTTCACAAGAAGAAGAAGGATTGCTATTTCAAAGGATGCAAATATTGCTATCGTGACTATATCAAAAGAAGCAAATGCAAAACTTCAAAAATTTGAAATGTTACATACCTTTATGTTTGTATATTTAAATGAAAAGTTAGCATATATGTTTAAAGTGATCATATATAATTGCTAGCTCATTGCAAACAAAAGTTGATAGCTTGCAAAGGTGAAACTTAGTTACAAAAGAGAAGAATTGAAAGGAAGCTAACTTGCGTGTCGCAAAGGATGTTAGCTTGCTTATCATTATTGATTGCTTGCTTATCATATTTTTATCTCATATCTTGATTTTTGACTCATTGAATTCATGACTTAATATGCTAAAAATTCATATTGTAAATTTGTTATTTTGTCATGATCAAAGCATTGGCTAATTGTACTCCACTTTTTGACAAAACAAAGGGGGAGAAGAATTATTGCTAGCTTATGTATTGCAAAGAAAAATTTTGCTAGCTAGAACATGCAAAGGAAGCAAAGAAAGTGCAACTTGCACATCTCAAGAAGCAAGTAAAAATTACCATCATTGCCCATCCTTGAAACTTGCTATGATTGAATGGTATGATTGGATGTTGTAATGCAAAGCTATGCAAAAATATTGTATGATATGATTGATAGCTAGTATGTTGTAAAAACTTGCATATCTTTTAAACTAGCTATGATGCAACTTCTCCTTTTTGTTGATGACATAGGGGGATAAGTAGATTGATGACTTCATGCATTGATTGAATATTTTATATATTTGCATGATGTTTTGTTGTTTTCTCACTACATAAATGATACATGTTACTTGGATTTGGGATAATCCAAGGATTCTATCAATGGCATATTGATAGGGGGAGTTTGTGTTAAACTCCGGGAGTTTTCGTTAACTCGTCGGTCATCAATTAGTTGTCATCATCAAAAGGGAGAGATTGTTGAATCTCGGTTTTGATGATGAAACTAATTGAGTGTGATTTGTGGTCTAACTACGTGTTGAGTTACGCAGTCTACTATCGATCGATTAGACAGATTGGCTGGAGGAATTGACGTCGCGCGAGGTGATCACGTCAGGATATTGATGTCGAGCCGAGGTTCGGTGCGACTATCGGCGGGAGGCTTCATACATCGGGCATCGGGCCAAGAAGTGTGGAGTTACGCCATGGATATCGAGGTTGCGAGAGTCAACCGTCGATTGGGCAACAAGCCGCTAGAGAGGCGATGTCCGGGCGAAGGATCGGACGGCACAGACCAATGATGTGCTTGAACATCGAATGTCAATTCGCGTTGTAATAACTTGTCTAGATCAAGTAGAGTGTTTGTTGTTTGTGTGCGAAGTAACTACGAAAGGGATGAAGGCGTAAAAAGCGAAACCAAGGGCCGAAGTCAAGTCGATGGATCGTTGGGAGTTCGAGAGTTTGTGGAAGTCAGAAGATTCGTCGAAAGTTCACGAGCTTGCCAAGAAAGATCGGAGCTTGCCAAAGAAGCTCGGGGAACTCGCCAAAATCATCGTGGAGTCTCGAGAGGTTGCCGGAGTCCGCAGGATGGTTTCAGGGATCGTCGGAAGACCGCCGGAAGTTCGCCAAAGCTCGCTTGGAAGAAGACTTGACTTGCGGACTTTGTAATAGCTCAGAATGTCTTTAATTTCGTAGTTAGCACATCAATTTGGGTTAGGATTAGGGTTAATTCTTTAACCTGGTAGAGAACCAACCGGTCCTCTCGGGCCTTTGGGGCTTGAATAAGGCCCATTCAAGCAAGCCCCGAATGGGCGGCGATAGAACCGCCATGGTGCCGTGGTAGCACCGCTTTGGCGGTAGTGTCTTGGGCGATGCTACCGCCACTGGAGCGATAGTACCGCCTAGCCACTTTGGTCAGCGACAGTAGTACCACCTACTCCAGGCGGTAGCACCGCTGCATCTGATCGATCAGGTGATGACAGTGTAATCTTACCGCCTCGGCAGTGGTAGTACCGCCCAGACCCGGGAATTTCAAATTTGATTTCAAATTTGGAGCCCAATTTTGAATCCATTTTGGATCTATAAATATCTCCCCTTTCTCAACTGAAAGGGCACCCTTTTGAGAAGTTAGAATCTTAGTTTTAAGTCTTGAAAAGTCTTATTCTTGCTAAGTGTTCACCTCATTCTTCTTGTGAAATCTTGTAAGAGTGTAAACCACTTGTAAAGGGTTATAAGAGGGGTATTTGATCCTTCCCCTTCAAAAGTATTTGGTAGTGGAAGAAGGGAGCCTCATCGGAGAAGGCTTCGGAAGTGGATTTAGGTCACTTTGACCGAACCACTATACATCGCTACGTCTTGATTGTGTGAGTGTTTAAATTTCTGTTTTATCTCTTTACTTTGCTGCAAGCCTTTACTTTACTTACTCCACTTCCTTTTCATCTTCGTACGCATGCTTTAAAGTTAAAACGTAATCTTTCCGGGTTCAAACGAAACGTTGCTTTCATCGTACGAAGTTTCCGAAGCTTATTTTAAATCGCTGAAAAATCTATCGTTTTATCCGCTGCACTAATTCACCCCCCCTCTCTTAGTGCCGCTCGATCCCTAACAGCTATCTTCTATTATTCTCTCCCCAGTCAGCAGCCCATATTTGGGACGTATGGACAACAAGAAGTGATGGGCCCTTCTTGATCACATAGTGCGCATGAAAAGGAGATTTGTATAGTAATTTGAGAAGTGTCTTCATAGCCTCTGCCATGTAGATTACTATTAGAAAAGAGGATAGTTGACCTTCTTTATCCGCTCCCACATATCTACAGGATTTCAGGGATATACGATCTCCTTAGGTAACACATCTTTCTTATATACACAGTTTTCGATTTTATAGATTCTTACATGCTAATCTTCACACGATGATAAGAACCATATTTTTTTGTGAAAATCTAGAATTTTTGTCTTCTGTTTTTTCGTTGCGCATGTAATATCATCCTAGATTTCTCAATGTAATATCACCCTAGATTTCTCAACACCCACTCCTTGAGTAGCACATAAAGTATTATAAGTCTTTCATATTTTAATATTAATTCTTTCTAAACACATATAATAGTTAGCTCATTAAAAATTTATTTATCCTTAATTCTATTATAGTAAATTTTAAATGAGTGAAACTAAGAAGAACTAGAATTAAAAATAAATTATATGAGAAATGACTTAATTATATTCATGTCAAATATTCTTGAGCTTATAACTTTGTTAGACATATTGATGATATAATCTTGAATTTCTCAAGTATTATCATACTAAATTTTAGTCAGTTCTTTCGTTAATATATTAACTAATAAATTGTTAGTAAATTTAAATTAATCTTTAAAATATTCCAATATGTTAGTTGTAGATTGTAATAAAGTCTAAATATTATAATCAATTACTAGAAAACTTAATATTTTAGATCATTTTTTATTATTCATCTTAATTATTTATTTCACAAAACTTTTAGTAGTTATGTGTGTGATTTTTTCAAATAGTTTGATTAAGGACTAATATACCTAGTGTAAAATACCTATGCTTAAATAATTTAATAAAAAAATACAAGGACATTTATAAGAATACAATGATTGAAGTACCGTTATAATAAAATAATATTAATATTTTAAATTTATTAATAAATATTAAATTATTAATATTATCTCTATTTCACTCATAGGTGAAAATATTGATATTTATAGTATTCACACAAAATTATTTATGGATAATTGATATAATTATTATGAAATATATGAAATAGTATTACTATTTTTTTATATATATCACTGAAGTATAAGGATATCTAAAACAATATTATCCTATCACATCATATAATTATTCAAAATAGATTCTTCATTAAAATCATCTAAATTTCCTAATTATGTGTACCATTATGAATTTTATATTTCTTAATATCATTTAAGATTAATTTCTTAATATAATTTTATAAGTAATTAGTCTAGGCTACTTTGGTGACTATATGATCAATATAATAATATAAAATTTAGTTTAAAATATTCTATAAATAATACAATTTTTATTATAATTCACATCTCATATGCTTATCATCCTAGGCATAATCGTAATAATTATCAAATATTAATAAATATAAAAAACTCATATAATAATTATAAACACAAATCATGCCTTTATATGAAAAATAAATATTATTTCATAATTTCAAACATATACATTTGAATAATCATACAAATATCTAATAATAATAATAATAATAATATTATTATTATTATTATTATTTTTAATTATCACATGTAAAATATTATCAATATGTTATATGAGAAAACTATAAAAAAATCATAATTTATATATTTTTTTTAAATTTTACATGAAACTTTATATTAGACTAGTCAATATTATTTAATTATGCAAGTTTAGAATTTAGTTACCCAAGTTGGACTCATAGATTTGGGCTAATTATTTATCCAATTAGGCCCATCAAAATTAAAATTGATTAAAGTAAAAAAAATCAAAATTGAACTTTCTCCAAATTTGATCAAAACTTTATTTATCACATCTAAATCCAATCAAGCAATCAAAATATAATCATGATCAAGTATAATTAAAATATTATTAAAATAAATTAAATTACTTTATTTTATAATTTAGGACATAAGTAAGAAATTTTCTAATTTTTAAGGAGTAAAACTGTAATTTTTCTTAGGATATATAATGAAAATTTCTAATTTCTTAAGGGCATAATTCGAAAATAAATTTAAATATAGATTAGATTTTTTTAGGGGTAAAAAATATTTTATTAGTTAAAAGGGAAAGAAGCCATAAAACCTCTCTTAGCCATCATCGTCATATTCCGCCATACCCACGTGTGTGGGTCTCGTTGCAAGTGCATCGATGTGCATCGCTTATGGTCGTCGCGACACCACTCACATTGTTGCCCATTATGAAGTCGTTGTCCACATCGGGCTAGCAACATAACCCACCAATCGTCGTTGTTGTTCTCTTTTCTACCACTCAACCACTGGGAATCATGGCCTATGAGGTCTAATTGATATCGATTATACCCAGCAAACATTGCAATGATATTATTGTAGTTGTCGCATCTAGCGGTAGCTACTACAGGTAGCAACAACGTTGCTGCAACTACTTGTGACTAAGGTCGACCATTATAAGGTTGTTACACCCCATAGTGCTTCTGACTGGGACCACTCGAGGCTGCCACCCTCAACAATACTATCGCCAATAGAAGTCATTGATAGTGGTCCATTGATCAAATATGAGAAACATTGCATCATTCGCAAATAAATGACAGGATGGATTAGATATAAAGCATATCGATAATATAAACAAATCATTCAAGCATCATAAATCAAAATCAAATATTAATATTTTTTGTAAGTGAAGAATAATAATAAACAAATCTAAATATAAAATAGATTTAAAATATTTTTAAGATATAAAGTATTTGATTTCAAAAGATAGCTACGATACAAATTATAAGCATAAAAGCCATGATTATGCTATGATGCGAGAAACTTTAATTTCCTAAAAATAAAATCAAATAGTAATAGATCAAATATATAATATATACCTTTCGATGTTATTCAAAAAGTCTTTATCTGATCTATAGGTATACCTTCGTCGAATCTAAAAGTTGTAGTGAAATCGATTTGTAAGAAAAGCTAGACTTTCCTTCTTTTTCTATTCTTCACTGGACTGTTATGAGTGATGAATTAAGGATAAAAGATAGATGACATAAGATCTGTAATATCTCAATAACCGACTGAGTTATTTTATTCTTAAAAGATCTTATCCTTTTATAAAAGATTTATAATATCTCAATAATTGATTTAGTTATATTATCCACTGGTCTCTCAATAATTGATTTGGTTATATTATCCCCGGGATATCTTATCCTTTTATACACCAAAGCATATGGTTTAAGATAAATAATTAGTAAAGTCACTTTCATCAAAATTATTTCAAAAATTTTATCATGACTAAATTTATTTTTTTATTAAATCATAATTATAATCAAAATCTAGTATATTAATTAGATAGGGTCAATATAAATACAAGTAATTGCCAAGAATCTCTGAACCTTTCTTAGACCCTACAGACGATGGATGATGAATCGATGATGGTGACCAGTTGTACCAATTAGATAGACCTGAATAGATGATTGGAGTGTAAGCATAAAATTTATAATCATGTTATCTATAATATGTAAAAACTTTCATGCCAGAATCTGAAATCAAACAATAATAGATCTAAATAATATTACGATGCGTACTTTTCGTTGCTATTCAGAAAAAATAAACTTTATCTAATCTACAAGCATATCATTGTCGGATCTGAAATATCAATCTACGAGGAGAATTAGACTTACCTTCTCCTTTCTTCCTATCCTTTCACAAGACTACTTTAATTGATGGCTTAAGGTGATTGAGAGAAAAACTCTAATCTCTTAACTATATCCTCTATGACATACTTCTCTCTTATCTTATGCATCCATAGAGGTCTTGTCTATTTATAGACGAGAGCAGATGAACTAGGATAAGTTATTAGGAGAGTTCCTCCCATCAAGAGCATTCCCTAAGGAATCCTATTTTAATTTGACTTCCTTTCTATTAGCCAATAACCATAATTAGAATCCAATCATATCTATAATAAATTTTACATAATTAAATAAGGTCATATACTCTAACATTCTCCCACTTGGCCAATTAATTGATAAGATAAAAAATATATTCAAAATTAAAATAAATAAATACAATTTATTTAAAAATAATTTTGTATAATTGGATTCTAAAATTTTTGAAAACTATTTACAAATGCATAAATTTTAAAAAATAGACTACTAAGTCCAATGAATACAATAATATTACGTTAAGTCTTACTAGCAATGCGAGTCATAGCGATCGTATATCATCAATATCACACTTCCTTTTATATACCACAACATTGTTAGTCATTCCTAATACAATCCAAAATGACTTCTGTAATTTATCTTATCAAGATAATCCTGTCATCACATTTAACCATAATATGTACATACTTAACTATCAACAAAATTACAGAAATAAATAACTTTAAGTACGTAAGTAAAAATATCAATTATTGTGTCTACTAAAATATGTATCACCATATCCTTTATGGGTTGCTCACAAACCCAATTATAAGAACATATTCTTTCAAAATACTTTAGATTGTAAGTACTAAATTAATGGATCAATAATCAATAAAGTGGAACTTAAGTAATTAATTGACATTGGATGTTTCTAGACTCGTCTTTTCTTACCATTAAATACTTTATATCATAATATATACAGATGTCAGGTCTTCAACGACCTGACAATTAAGTCTAACCACACCAAGTCATGAGATAAAATTTCATAGTTATAACGTTATAAAGTTATAATAACAAACTACCCCTCTAATTGATAAAGATATTAACCGTAAGGTGGACTTCCTATTATTGAGGTAATTTATAGAATCAACATATGAAAAACACCATCATTTCAAGTTGATATAATTTCAATATGTGAACATATAATCCTTCGTCCATTCTAGATATCTTATTACTTTTTTTTTGTAGTCCTTTGATATTTTTACTTCTGGGTAACTCAAATATCTACCTAGCATTTTAACTGAAAAAATTGATATATATTCCGATATAGGCTTTGTTGAATCTCAGATTTTGATGATGAAACTAATTGAGAGTGATTTATGATCTAACTGCGTTTTGAGTTACGCAGGTCTACTCTCGATCAGGATTAGACAATTGACGTAGGATGAATCAGCGTTGCATCGGAGGAAATCATGTCAGAAGATTGGACGTCGAGCCGGAGGTCCGATCGACAATCGACAGAAGGCTTTAGATATCAAGTATCGTGCCAAGAAGAGCGGAGTTACGCCAAGGAGATCTGGGCTACGGAGGTCAGCTGTTGATTAGGCAACAAGCCGCAAGAGAGGACGATGCACCAAAGAAACGGACGAAGCGCCGATGGGCCAATGATGTGCCGAGCGACATTTTGATTCGTGTTGTAATAATAATTGTCTAGATTGAAGTAGAATTAGGTTTAATTGGGTTGTAATTGGGCTAACCCAATTAGGGGCCAACTGAGCCCGTACCCGAACAAGTTTGGGCCAAACTCAAGGCCCAAACAAGGTCGTTGAATCCTGTCTGGCGGTGGCACCGCTAGACTAGGGCGGTGGTACCACCTGGGTTCAGTCTCCTAGGTTGTCTAGGCAGTGGTACCACCCTAGGGCAAAGTGCTTAGGCGGTGGTACCACCTAGTACATTGACCATGTCAGTATGTCAATCGGTAGTACTGCCAGACTAGGTGATGGTACCACCCAATACACTCACAAAACTAGAGTGATAGGTGATGGTACCGCTAGTGACAGGCGGGGGTACTGCTAGTATCCAGAAAAACCGGGATGGAAAGTTTTGTGGCTCTAAGTTTGAATCAAATTGGAGCATATAAAACCCCTTCCATTCCTGGTTTGAACACAAAAAAGCACATACACTTTAAAAGCAAAAAAACACTGTAGAATTCTTTCTAGAAATCCCCTCCTCTAGACTTCACTTATATTCAAGTTAAAAGAGAGGAGAGAATACTTGTGAGGGTTACCTCCTAAGCCCGTCAAAAGTAGAGTGCTGTAAGAGAGTTGGTCCTCGCCCGTTGGAAGGAGGACAATTAGCGAAAAAGCTGGTGGCCTCAAGAGAAGAGGAATCGGGAGTGGACATAGGTCGTATGACTGAACCACTATAAAAATTCTGGTTTGTATTTCTATTATTGTTATTTACATTTCTGCAAACCATCTTCTCTTGCTATTCCATTTTATCTTCTCTAAACATTCTCAAGTTTAAGTTAGAGCTTTTCCAAAACCGTTTGTAATCGAAACACTATTCTTTTTATACAAAATTTTTGAACTTGTTTTAATCATCAAAATTTATCGTCTTTATCCGCTGCACTAATTCACCCCCCGTCTTAGTGCTGCTCTTGATCCCAACAAGCTTAAGCATAGATTTTCAACTACGCATATATAAAGAATATTCTCTTTATATGATTCTTTTCAAGTCATTTTAAAGCACTTACTTTTGACTAAAATTTTACTTTTTATGATTTATTGAACAAAGTTGTATATTAAATCTTTTTAAGACTTGGTTAATATATTCTTTTTGAGATAGACTTAAGAGATATATCCCTGAGTATTTCAATCCTAATAATATAAGATATCTTATTTATATCATCTATCTTAAAATTTTTAGTGATAAATTCTTATTTTAGTATAACTGACCATATTAGCAATGCAAAATATTATTCATATATATGACCAATATAATAAACCTGTTTTCACTAATCTTTAGATATGAATATTGATCAATAGTATTTTTCTTAAACATGAAGGAATTAATTATATCAAGAAACTTTATATATCATTGTCTAGAAGCTTGTTTAAGATCATAAATGGATTTCTGAACTTACATACCAAATTTTAATTTCCTTTTTTTTTCTTTGTGAATCATTTAGAGTGACCCATATGAAGCTAGATCCTTAATCAAAAATTTGTTTTCATATCATTATGATATAACTGAACCTCATAATGAGTCACTAATATCATGACGATTCTTAACGAGTTCATTTAAAAACTAAATGTCTTGTTATAGTCGATACATTTTTTATATGTAAAATCTTTAACTATATTAAAAATTAAATGCTTGACCATTATATCATTCGATATTATCTTTTGAGTCACATTTATATAATATATTTTTTTATAATTATTAGAGAATTCGACGAATTCATCAAACACTATTCTGGTTATTGATTTTAACTTTTCTTTTATTGCATCAAATTACTTTTTAGAATCGTTACATTTTATGACTTGTGAAAATAACAAGGAATCTATTCTGATTCCTATATCATAATATAATTCTTATATATATATATATATCATATAATAATCATAAATGATAGGATTCCTTTCCCATTGAGATATTCCTAAGGTTGTTAATTGTGATTATTCTATAAGACCATTAATAGCGATATTAATATAATGTAAGAGTTTAGTAATATTATTTTGTTATTTATATTTGTCAAATTATTTAATGATTTGAGTAATAATAATCTCTCAAATAATAAAGGAGTATCAACATGTATTTCCTCTATATCAAGATTAAATTTCGAGATTTTCACTCCCATCGATTCACTATTTTACGGGAATCTTATATTATCATATTTAATTATCCTCATACTATGATCAATGCAATAAGATATATATCCCTTTAAACTTTTCTGAATAAATAATAAAATATTTTAAAATAGTTATTAAATTTAATTTTCTTTTATGTGAGTTGAAGATCTTTATCTTTATAGGATAATCTTAAATACGTAAATATCTTAAGTTAGGTTTCTTATCTACATAAATATCATATAATTTACTTACTAGAAACCTCATTCAAGATATAAATAGTTGTTCTTATAGCATCTTCTCACATTGATTTGAGTACAAAAGAATAACTCATCATACTCCTAACGATATCTATAAGAGTACGATTATACCTTTCAATAATCGTATTCTGCTATGACATATCTGATAAATCATACTGAACACATATACCTTGCTTTTCCAAGAATCTAGTAAAAGAACTAGAATTATAATTGGATTAATCATAAATAATATAAAATATATTACCTTGTTAGATACGATGATTTTAACTTTTTTATCTAATCGTCTCTCGATCTCATTTATGTATGCTTTAAGCATGTCACAACAGCTTAAGATTTTATATGAATTAGATATATATATATATATCTATATATAAACATATCTCAATAGGTTATCTATATGGTGATAAAATGTTTCTCTTTAATGAGATGAAAACATAGAGTGACCCACATATATAAATATAATATGAGTTTATAAAACTATATTTTATTTTAATATTTAATTATATGATCATCATAAACTTAAGATTCATATTAATTCAAAATTCAAATGTTAACTTTTATTGAATCATACTAAGTTCACAATCACCAAAAAGAAATAATATTCTAACAATTCTAGGTCAAGAATCCAAATTCCCAGAATTACAAGAATATAGCATGGATCCTCAAAATTCATTAAATTAATCATCTTTAGACGTAGGTGATAAATACAAACTACTATTGCTTTTAATTTAATATAATTCCTGCAATAATAAATATTTCATTCTCCTTTGGTTTTATCTCTTTTATTATTATTATTAAAATGAATCTCTATTATTGGTAACATATATTGAAGTATCAAATTAATCTACCAAGTATTAGAAAAATAGTTTCTATAATATTTGATTTGAACCACATAAAAGTTATGTTTGTAACTTTTTTATTTTATATCAAATCTTATATTTTTTTTACATAACTTTCTTTGCTACACAAGTAATACTTTAGTACGAAGAAATTCTTTTATGAGTTTTTGTAGTAATTATAAACTCAGGTGACTTATGTTTAGTCCATCTTTTATTGTTAGCCACTCATTGAGTAGTACTGAAAATATTACAAGTCTTGAACTTATATCTTTGTCAGTTATATTGAGGACATAATCATGAATTCCTCAAATACTATCATTCTTAGTCAGTTCTTTTATTAAAGTGTCAGTTAATGATTTATTAAAAAATTTAAATTGATTCTTAAATATTCTCATACGCTAGTTGTAAACTGTATTGAAGTTTAAGTATCATAAAATTGAGTCTTTTAAACTTTTCCCAATCAATCATCTCAATTATTTATTCCACAGAATTTTCAATAATTAAGTCTATGTTCCCTCAATTAATCTGATCAAGATCTCATTCACTCAATACAATTTGCATAAACTCTAGAAAATATAGGGATATTTATAAAATAATAATGAAGTACCACTATAATAATATAACATTAATACTTTGAGTTTTTTAATGAATGTTGAATTATTGATATCATTAATATTTTAACTTCAATATTGACATATCTAGTGTTTACACACACAATCATTTATGGAGGATTGATACCATTATGGAATAGTATTATTATCTTTAGGTATATAACGGTAAACTATAAGTATATCCAAAACAGTATCATCCTACTCTATCACATAATTATTCAAAATAGATTCTCATTTAGGATTATCTAAATCTCATAATTATGTGTACTATTATGAATATTATTTTTTTAATATTATTTAGGACTAATTCCATAATATATTTTATAGATTATTAGTCTAGGTCACTTTGGTGATTGTAGGACGAATACAAAAATATAAAATATAATCTAAAATATCCCATAAGTGATAAGACCTTTATTATAATTCATATCTCATAAGTCAATCATCCTAGGCTACTTTGGTAACTACCGGTCAGATAAAACTTAGAAAGATAACTATGATCATAATAACACATAAATCATGAAAATCATTTATGTGAAAGATAATTATGATTTCATAATTTCAAATATATACATATCAATAACCAAATAAATATCCAAGAATATTAATTAAAATTTATTGACGATATACAATCAATAATTCATATGAGAAAATTATAAAAGAACCATTATGTCAATCAGCCTTATTTAATTGGGTAAACTAGGTTTTGGCAAAATTATAATTTTGCCCTTTCCTTAAGATTAGGATTTTTATCAAATTATAACTTTGCCCTTTTTCATTGCCCGTGAGGGCGATCGCCGACTTCACCGGGGCGCAACCGCTGCCTTCCACAGCCACCACGTTCACATGCGGTGCGGTTAGCATCCAGACACAACTACTGTCCATGCACGATCGCCGCTTACGCGATCGTCGACTGCGTGTGAGTGCCATGATACGTAGCCACCGCGACGCATGGCTGGTAGCCTAGCAACTATCATCGGTCGTTGTTGCTGCTATGATGCGCGCGCTACGTGGTGTAGTCGTCTCTCACAAGTAGATCATAGTTACCATCGCTCGCGTGCAGTCGTGATGCACGGCTGCAGCAAACACGGCGACGCTACATTATTGGCAACTGAACAAGCGATTGAGAGAAATCGTCACCTCAACAACCTCGATAGTAAATCCATCGATTGAAACCATAAGAAACCGTTCATCGCTCATAATAAGTGGTAGAACAAATCAGATAGAAAAACATATCGATAATATTTGATGAATTATTCATGCATCATAAATAAAAAAATTGATCAATATCTTTTCACAAGCGAAAGATGCTAACAAATAAATCTGAAAGTATTTGATTTCAAAAATCATGACTCTAATATCAATTGTTCACATAAAATCTATAATCATCCTATCTATAATGCGAAAAAATCTTGTACCTTTCATTATTGTTCAAAAAAATTTTTTTATCGGATCTACAAACATATCATTGTCAGATCTGAGATATCAATCTATAAGGACCATTTTAATTGATGACTTAGGGAGATTGAGAGAGAAATTATAATTTATCAATTACATTCTCTATGACATACTTCTCTCTTATCTTATATATCCCTAGATATCTTGTATATTTATAGACGAGAGTAGAACATCTAAGATAAATTACTAGGAGAGTTCCTTCCATCAATGACATCTTCTAAGGAATCATATTTTAATTAGACTTCCTTTTGTTAGAGCTGGCCCCAGGAAATTACCACAGGGTAATTTAGCAACCCAATAAGACAATAAACAGAAAAATAAAAGAGGAGACAAGGACACCAGAATTTACGTGGTTCGGTCAATTGACCTACGTCCACGGACAAAAGGAGGAGCAAATCTCTACTAACAATGAGACAATTACAAATGCCTTAGGAAATTGTTCCTAGGCCAAAAACACCTGAAACGACTAAACAAGAAAAGCCCAAAATATTTAACTTAATATGGACTTAATAGAAATTAAATCCAAAGCGGCTTTTCTTGTGGTGCCTGTGGTGTATCTGGTGCATCTGTCTTCGAAGCTTAGACCCCTTTTTATAGCATCAATAGGGGATAGCAAAACTGATTTTCCCGATGTGGGACTAAAGGACTTGCCAAACCTAACAAATCTCCACCTTGGCATGTCCCAACAAAACTTGCTCCACCTTTTTCACAAAAGCCCCAACGGGCAATCATCAACAATAAATACCAACCAAGTCCAAGCCTGCTTGAACTTGTGAATCGAAGAGGCTTCGTAAGCATCATAATCAACCACTTAGCGGAATCATCACAAGAAATTGCATCTGAGTAGGTAGTAGGCTCAGCAACTCCACCTGTTTCTTCTGCAATAGACAAAGCATATGCAACCATATTTGCATATCTTTGTGGTGGTCGAATAACTTCCCGTGGTCTATCCTTGGCTATGGAATATTGCTCTTCCTCTGAATCACCTTTGTCAGTAGACTCGGGAGAATTGAAGTGACTCTTTTCTGCTTCCCAAAAATGCAGTGTTCACAGAAAATCCAATGGCCCATATTCTCTTTGCAAAGAAGACCCTTTTGCTTAATATGCTCAAACCTTTTTCAATTAGACATGATGAGATGCAATCGAGCTCGTGACAATAAAATACAAGCTACTAGACCTACAAGCTTTCATAACAATAAGGGCATTTCTAGAAACTTTCATAACTCCACCTTCAAATCAGTATATTTGCACCCAAGAGCCTCTAGGCGCCTAAAGAGATGAGATTCTTTTTCAAATCAGAACATGTCTAACATTAGTGAGCATCCTCACAATACCATCATGCATTTTAATTTGATTGTGCCTTTACCAATAACATCACATGCGGCATTATTGCCCATCAAAACAATTCCACCATTACAAGATTCATATGTGGAAAACAAATCCCTATTGGGACACATGTGATAAGAACAACCCGAATCTAAAATCCATTTATTTTTAGACTTTGTCCATCATCGATAGCAAAGAAAATATTTTCAAAATTCTCATCACTACAACACTAGCTTCAATGGACTCGAGTAGTTTTCGATAATTTTTTCCTTTTGCTTTAATTTATTTTTTAATTTAAAGCAATCACCTTAATATGCCCCATTTTATGACAATATCACTCCAAATTTTTATATCTGGATTTAGATCTAGATTTAGATCTACTCTTGTCAAATTCTCTTTTATCGTTCTACCCACAACAACTACCCTCGGCTGATTTCCTCTATTCTCCCATGATATCCCTATCAATCTGCTCCTTAGATTTTAATGCAGATTTAATTTCCTGATACGAAATTGTTTCTTTTCCATAAATCATTGTATCACGAAAATACTTAAAAGATTGAGGAAGAGAACACAAAAGTAATAGGGCCTTATCCTCATCATCAATCTTTGCATCTATATTCTCCAAATCCATAACTAAGGAATCAAATCTATCAAGATGTGAGATTATAGATGTACCTTATCATCAAAGCATATACAAGCTCTGCTTTAAGTAGAGACGGTTCTCCACTGTCCTCTTCATATATAAGGCTTTAAGCTTGTCTCACATGCTCTTAGCCGTAGTCTCCGTAGCTACCTCCCGTAAAACCTCGTCAGAGAGATTTAGAATAATGCTAGATCGGGCCTTCTTATCCATACCTGCAAAATCTTCCTCTGACATGCCATCTGGAATTTTCTCAGCTCCCTGTAGTGCCAAATCAACTCCGTCTTGAACCAAAATAGCCTCCATCTTGAGTTGCCACATACATTTCTGTCGAATTTCTTAACTTATATCTTTGTTATTGTCATTGTTGCCAAAAGATCCCAAAACCAGGCTCGATATTTGTTAGAAATTGGCCCAGTGAAATTACCACAGGTAATTTGGCAACCCAATAAGACAATAAACAGAAAAAATAAAAGAGAGACAAGGACACTAATTTACGTGGTTCGATCAATTGACCTACGTCCACGGACAAAAGGAGAAGCAAATCTCTATTAACAATGAGACAATTACAAATGCCTTAGGAAATTGTTCCTAGGCCAAAAAACACCTAAAACGACTAAACAAGAAAAGCCCAAAATATTTAACTTAATATGGACTTAATAGAAATTAAATCCAAAGCGGCTTTTCTTATGGTGCCTGTGGTGTATCTGGTGCATCTGTCTTCGAAGCTTAGACCCCTTTTTATAGCATCAATAGGGGATAGCAAAACTGATTTTCCCGATGTGGGACTAAAGGACTTGCCAAACCTAACACCTTTCTATTAGCTAATAATAATAATCAGAATCCAATCATATTCATAATAAATTTTAATTAAATAAGATCACATAATCTAATATTAATAATATTAAGATGCAAGAGATGCGAGGATACAAAGAAAGAATTATGAAACTTTCTACAACAGTTGGAACAGGTGAGCTTAAATACAGATTAGAATGACAATGGAAGGAATAAAACAAAGAAGTATACATGATAATGATAATGATAATACAGAAACATGGTAGGACAAGAACCCAAGACCAATGTATAAGCTGAATATGAATTCTAGGTGCACTTATTGAAACAAGTTCTAATCAACTCTTCTATATCGACATGTTGACCTCGGTGTCTTCACCTTCATTCCTTCATCTTTATATCGCCATGTTGATCTCAGTGTCTCTATGCTCGCTCCTTCACTTTTACATCGATATATTCTCTACTAAGAGCATATTTATGCTTCATGGATTATCCACTATGATTCCTATCACATTTTTCAATACTCATCTTATAAAGAACACAATTCAAGAATTCAATATGAGGCTTCCTCTTGATTCATCATTTAGAGATCAGACGAGGGCTAACCTCGTTACGAAGACTCCCAACTCTTAATATATTAAAATTGCTGTTCTTATTGTGACTATTAAGATCAAATATTATCCCTTGACATATTAACTAATATATTTTTATTGAGATATTCGAGTTAGTTAATATATTGTTATGCAATTAATATGTCTTAAGTTTTAATCCACTTGTGAACGTTATGTAATATTTTTTTATTTTTTAAAATTTATTAATTAATGTAATTATCTTGTTAGGGCATATGTTAGATATTAAGATAAATAAAGATTAAAATTAATGAAAAAAGTAATTTGTCCTCATAATTCGCTCTTCTTAATTAACATTTATATCAAGAAGTCAATATTTAAATCATTGAGTTCGATGCAACGAGCCAATATGTTGCACTAGTCGGACAATTGGGACTCCTATCTGACTATTTGCCGTCCGATTTCCATTGATTGCTTGACGATCCGTTCCCTTGATTGATTTGCTGTGGGAGACTTAAGGCGAATCATGTCCGTAATCCGACTAAAAGGAGTTCACTACACCGATAAATGTGAATGGGGGGTGGCTGATAAGACAAGCAGCCAGTCTTCGCCGGCGCTCCACCCGCCGCTCGTCTGCCGCCGATCCGCCGATCCGCCGCTCAGCGTAAGATCGTTTCTATTTCCTGTCCTCTCCTATGTCTCCTCCCCACCGCGGCAACTCCGGCCACGGCAGCCGGCATCCGATCAACTTGTCTATCGTTCATTCCAGTGGTGTCGGTCACCACTGCATCACCGGAAGCAGTGGGTGTTAGACACCCCCCTCTGTCTTCCTATTTACCTAGTTATCTTTCTTCGAATCTCGCCCTCTCTTTTAGACTGTGAATCGCCCGTTAACGACAGTAAAATTCTTGCGTTCCTTTTAGCTTCTTCGTTCCGGCGCTGGAGGGCAAATCCGGAGCACCAACCCTGACGTCGTGCTGTGAGCCTCAATTTCTTCAAAATTATTCGGTTTATTTTGTACCATTTGGGGAACCATTGAACAATGTCTTCAAATGTGGATGACTTTTGTTTATCTCTATTGGTTCGATCTTTGTACTCTTTAACGATTTGAGGAACGAATTTGCACTGATTTAGTGTTTATTAAGCTCATTTATGGGTTCTCATTCTAATTTTCTTTGTTCGTAACTTTCTCGTTGGGGTCCATCTCATACCTCTTTTCTCTTGACCCTCCTCAGAATTGATCTAAAACCTGTATCTTTCAGTAGTTTTAGTTTGAAACCTGCACTTAATCTTATAAACTTATACGGCTTTTTGCAGTTCTTTACTTTCTTTGTTTTGCCCTTTTCATGTTTGTTGCCTCTTGCAGCATGTTGTAAGGTCGGATTTCCATTGTTGTCCATTCCTCTTGAACCTGATAGTGTTACATTGCACCGTATTGCCATGCTTTGCAGGATGGGGAACTTACCAGAGAGAGTTAAGTACGGAATCCTGTCTAGAGATGTTGTGGTTGTGAAAGAACTAATTTTGGTCATGTCATTTGTAAAAAAGAATGATAATAGAAGTAATATTGTGGAGCTTTCAAAACTAGGTAATGTATGAACATCTCAAATCGGAAAGGTTTTTGCACAACTGCATTATTGCAAGATCATCGAAAAGCATTTTAGACATTCTAGTTTGATGGGGCTAGTTGTATCAAATGAAAGACTAATATATTAGTGTACCAACTTCAAGCTGAAAATTCGATCTCTCTAGTATACAATTAATCTTTACATCTGAATCAAGCACTTGGCTTGATATAACCTAAATTTTTGTGAGATAGAAGCCCTAGGTCTGAATTCTAGGAGCCATTATGACTCTAATATTTTCCATTTTCCTTCTCTATGTTTTCCTCCTGCTCAAAGTCTCATTATCTTGACCTTAATATATATGCAGTTAGTTGCCTTCCTGAAATTTTAGTTAAGTTTATAAATAAATAATTACTATAGATCATAAGACAAAAGCCTTTGAATTAATTTTTGATTTTGGCCTTTCTTTCCCCTTAATTATCTAAATTGCCTCTGCAAATCTGTCAAAGCATCTTCTTATAACCATCACTCATGGTCCAATTGCATAGGGTTGACACTTGTTTGAGCATAATGTAGGATTCTAAATAACAAACATGAGTGAGTATCTCATGTAAAGTACAGGTTGCCTTGGTTCCAGGTGTTCCTAGGCATGCAATACCACAGTTAGTATCAAGGATTAAATTCCAATTTGTACCAAATACCACTTCTTCTTCGCATGAGAACCTGATCTCTTGATCTTAGGTCTTCTCTAGGTGAGGGAAAAGGACTGCTCGCCATTCTACCACTGTGTTACATTACACTTTGAACGTAATCGTTTTTCTATTCCGAAGAAATGGTCTGCATGGTTCTACCACCAGAATCTGTGTAATGCTATGGACAAAATCCTTTTTCCTAGGTCAGGGAGTATACTTCTTCTACCAGTATCTGTGATATGATTTGGACACTTGTGATTGTTCTAAAGTTTCACATTTGTCAAGGTGTTCTTTGTCTTATATTTACTGATACCAACAATGCAACTTATTTTCTGTGTTTGTAGTATTTACCAGAATTTAAGATGATAACAAGGCAAGCAGCCAAAACATTGAGGAAATCTGGAGAATCTACATCAAATATTTTTAGTGCACCTCCTTTGTCCAAGCGTTCAAAGAGGCTCAGAGCTAGCAAACAGACCAATTGCAGACATGATAAGAAGTTAGATAGTAACTTGTTTCAGTCTTTACTAGAGTGAGTTCCATATCCGTCAACTTTTATACATATTCTCTCTCAAACAACATAACTGAGTTGTTTTTTTTCTAATTTATATAGAGAATTATGGAGCAGGACTCCTGAACAAAGAAGAAGATCCTGTATATATCTTGACTGTTTATGGTTTTTTCTGTACAAGGATAAATTGACAAGAACAAAAGTCCTTAGCTGGATAAAAAAGAAGCAGATATTCTCAAAGAGATATATCTTTGTTCCCATTGTTTGTTGGTGAGTTTTCTCGCTCGTTGGTGTTTCTTGATTTTGTAAAAACACTATCCTTTCTTGACTGATCCTAAATAACAGGAGCCATTGGAGCCTTCTTATCTTATGCCATTTTGGAGAAAAACGACAATCCAGGGCGAGAAAACCATATATGCTTCTGCTAGATTCTCTGCACAAGACGGATCCAAGGAGGCTAGAGCCAGACATCAGAAGGTTTTTTTTTTCCTTCTAATTTGCTTCTTTATCAAACTACAGTATTTTCTATGCATAGAATCTTGAATTATGATGCATTCCTCTATCTTCACTTTCAGGTTCGTGCTAGACATCTACAGATCAGAAGAAAGGGAAGAGAATGAAGACTTTCTATCTGAGATTCCTCTTTTAATTCCCAAGGTGGCCATGCTCCACCGACATCTTCCCTTTATGGTAGCTTCTTAATTATGAACAGCTGACAATTATTTGCAGGTGCCACAGCAAAAAAAAGGTGAAGAGTGTGGCATTTTTGTCTTATATTTCTTACACCTCTTTATGCAAAATGTGCCAAGGAGTTACACACAAGAGGGATGCCCTTGCTTTGTATGTCTTAATTCCATATGAATATTCTTTATTTTGAAGTATCGTAGGGGTTATATGTCATTTCTGGATTTCTTTGTCTTTTGTCAGGTTAACGAGGACTGGTTTAAATTAGAAGAATTGGAGAGCTTCCACAATGAAATCCATTCAGCCTGGAAGTAGGGTTAATGCTTTATCAGCATACATCTAGTGTGCATAAGTTGCATCATATGGATTAGTCGGCCTGCATGAACGCCTTTATTAAAAAAGTTACTTGAAGTTCATATATGATTGTGCTATCATGTTGTCCAACACAAAGAGCAGTCTGATACAAACAGCTAATTTGGTAAATTGTGGGTTTTGTGAGAGAACCCACAATAGTTCCAATCAGTACCACGTCAGCCTATATAGGTTCAGGGTTTCACGACTTATGGTCCTAGGGAGAATTGTGAGTCCATCTTAGGTGCTTTATTTACTTGTGCAGCCGATGATCATAGGAGTATTGGAAATAGTTTGTTTTGTTGGTGACCACCACTGATATGGCATTCACTGAGATTATCTATTTGAGTTGTCAAACGACTGTATTTTGACCTGATAAACCTAATATTATGATCTTCTTCTAGGAGTAAAGGCCTCGTGGAAGTGCAATGAGAGCAGAGTATCAAGATTCGCTACCTTAGGCTTGTATTCACCTTTCTTTTCCCTTTATTATTTCTGCTTCAGTGCTATTAAAATGATGGGCACAGGATATTTCTAATTCATTTACTGTTGGCAGGTTTCTCGATGAAAACCTTTGTGACACTGTTTTGAAGTGCATTTGAGTTACGAGCCTCGTTTAATGTCGTTAGTTGGTGAATTAGTGGGTTGAAATTTTGTTAGGCGATGAACTAATTGTAGCTTAATCTGGCCTTTAATCGTGATATTCACACACTTCGAATCATGTTCACAAAAGTAGTTGCCATGGTAGAAATTTTGTGGGTTAAATACTGTAGGCATGAATTTTAGTGTTCATGCGACGGTTCTGCCGAACTCTGAAATTTCCTCTCCTACTGTGGTCTGTACAAGTTTTTGTGACATGGAAGCGACCAGAACTCATGAACATGGATCGAAGTCTGGATGTGTGTATGTGCATTGTATGGTTCCGCCTGCCCAGGTACGGTTGTGGACGTTTCTTAGCTGCAATTATGTTTGTGTTGTTAAGGTTACTTTTGCGGTCTCCTCAAGATCAGATTGAGATTTTTAATGCCATTTATCGGTAGCAACAGGAAATGTTATTTCAGATATTAAAGCAGTATCAAGTCTGTAATGCATGCATCGAAGCCGATGCTACTGTTTCTAGCAGTAGATAATTCCAACTTGTTCATCGTTAGGATGATAGAAGATGATGCATTTAAAGCATGCATCATCTTAACGTGTGGCCGTTTTATTGTTCACCGGTCATTGAAGTTGAATCCATGTTGTCCAATTCTCAAGCAACTCGGAAGGGACATTAATTGTGAATGTACTTACTATGGCTTTTATTTCCTTAGCAAAGAAGGTGTACTGTGTCCCACGCAAACCTATAAGCATTTGCTCGCTGCACCACTTGGTTGCACTCTTCACCGATCGGAGCTTAGTATTCAACTCATGGCTGGGAGAGCGGTTTAGTCGTCTCATTGGAACATTTACCAGTCGTTCGGATAAGTTTCCATCCCCACCAAACAACTTGTAATGTGATGTCTCAGCAAACACAAAAGCCACCTCTTTTAGGTTTGGTGATCCGTCGCAAAGCTTCACTTCACTGTGTCACCGCCAATCCAGGATGTGGGAAGAAGGTGACATGGGGGAGGTGGGTGGAGTCCTGTCAGGGTCAGACAACCCATCTGAGACAATTCCAGAGATTCAGTGATACACTTGCCTTGTTCTTATTATCCATCAGCTTCAACTCTTTAGGTTGCCATGTCCTAATTGACAAATTAGGTTAGGCTTTTGGCACCCCAGTTTTGACCTGCAACCTTGCATGTTTCTATTGGACACTTAAAAACGATGAAATCATGTCACCTAGAATTACGGTCTGATTTCTCATAAGAGTTTGATGAGGATTACAAAATTTGGATCATCACTTGTACCAAAACATGAAGTTGAATTAAGGTTACAATCTTTGAATTAGGGTTACAAATCTAAACACACACACACACACACACACACACACACACACACACATATATATATATATATATATATATATATATATATATATATATATATATATATATATATATATATATAATATTTGCATCCAAGATCTACTTAACATAAAGGATGGTAACAAGACAAGATCACTGCATCTACCTGCAATATGGCATCAGTTAATTATTTCTTATTAGAGACATCAGTATACCGCGCTGCATTCTTTTGTCGTCCGGAACTTGGCAGCATCTAAAAAGTTCCCTCTCTCTCTTGTGCTTGGGATTCCAAAAGATGCTTGGATTTTGAGCTATATTTTGTTTGATGGGATCAAAAAGATCATGACCCTCAATTCGAGAGGTTTCGTGTCTATTTGTTGTGTGTGTGTGCGTGAGAGAGAGAGAGAGAGTGTGTGTGTGTGTGAAAACAGATTTATAGTCTCACATACAAAATTTAGATGCTAAACACTCACACAGAGGAAATAAATTTATAATTCACATATAAGATCTACATATTTAATAGTTAGAAAGCTTAGTTATCACTAAATGCATCAACAAAATATCAAGTTTTTTGGTGACACTAAGGTTTGCAATGTATTTAATCACGTTGGATGCAATGTATTTTTGGTCAGAATTCCTGTGAATCCATGGCCACAAGAGTTCATGTGATGTGAGAGCAGACCTTTGGAAAAAGAATGGGGGAGAAGGATTGATATGTTTGTGTTCTTGAACTCACTCATCTAAGGTCAACAATTTAACTTCATTGCTAACCAAAGACCAGATTCCTATCCTTCTCTCTGTAGGTGTCCCAACTCCAGCCTCTCATCTGCCTTACTTTATGTCATCCAACCCACACCCACATCCATTTAATTCCATACATCTAAGACATTGGTAGATAAAAAGTAAGGGTAGTAGTAACTCCTCATGGGACTCCAATTTATATGATTGCACTCACACCCACCGCCGGACATGAGACACAAAGAGGGGACATGGGACTTTCATCATAGTTCATCTGCCATTGAAAGAAAGAGAGAAGAAAGAAATGTGGCAGGCAGTGACCACACAGAATCCAGGATGGACAAGAAGTAACATTTTGGCAGGTACTTATAGTGGGAGTTTAACCTCATGTTTGTCTGACACTTTTTGAGTGAATGTCATGTGCATCAGTGCCAGCAAACTCCACCTACCATGTAACCTAAAGGAATCATGTGAGAGACTTCATCCAAATGGCAGATATACCACAAAAAAGTAGGGATTATTATGGCCATGATTTGTCAGCTTACACAAATCTTTTATCAACATCTGCCAGCAATTCAGGGAACTTTTTGCCTATCTATCTCTAAGGCTGCTGCAGCCATGAAGGCATTTACTGATCCACCTCATGAAGATGTGACTCCTCATTTCCTGAGAGACAAATAAGCCCAATGAGGCTTGCCTTCTCCACCAAAACCAATTTTGGTTTTTGTAAAAGGCCGTATACCAACTGAGACAAGTCACCATGGTTGGTGGGAGATCCTCAAACTGTGCCTTGTTCCTTTTGGACATTTACCTTCCATCTATCAAAGATTTGGCAACAACATTCAATGCTTGGAGCCTGATGGTGCATCCAACCAAGCATTATGCTTGCTTTGCTCATTTTCTGGAAAGAGCTCTAAATGGTAGGTTGTGAATCCAACTAAAACTTATGTTGTTTTAATTGTTGCATGAGGTGATTAGTTGAGTTAATTCATCTTTATTATTACTTTTCATCAAGAAAATATTGTCTCCATTGCCAACATTATGCATGTTTATAATTGGTATAGAAACATTAATCATTATTTGTGTATAGTTTTTATTTTTTTATTTATGGAAGGTATTATTTAGTTAGATATTTACTATTTATATAAGTCATATAGTTATGTCAATTTTTTTTATATCAAATAAAAAAGTTTTTTAAATTGAAAAATTACTTATAATGAGGTCATTCTTTATTAATTATCTTTGTATTCCTGCCTAACCTCTTCAAGGAGAAGAGAACTAAAGAGCCAAATTGGTTAAAAATGAGATTATTATTATTATTAGTATTATTATTATTATTATTATTATTATTATTATTATATGTATACATTTTGTATGAGTTTATATTTTATGAGAATTACTTTAATCAGAACCTTACCAAGGATTGAAATCGAGAAACTTCCTCAAAGAGGTATTAGCTAAATAGGAGGAGGCTATTGTTAATATTGTTGTTATTATTATTGTTGTGAGATTTGAGAAATATTGTATGTACAACAATTTTACTATCATAATCTCAACATTTTCATACATTATTTTCCAAATCTCAATTACTAAATCTCTGAGATGGGGGTCTCCATCCAACACTCTTGCCATTGTAATCCTCCCTCAAGTACAAGCTTGTCTCAGAATTCCCACTGACACTTCCCAGCCAACTCTCTCAACATCCTCCCACCCACTTCCCAAGAACACATCTCTTGAAGGTCCCCCGGGGACCATGTCACTCGCACCAACCTCTCACACTTCCCTCATTGCATTGCTGATCTCCTTTGCAAGGCCCAACCTCTCTCTCTCTCTCTCTCTCTCACTCTTTCTCTCCAAGGAAAGGAACAGTGATCTTTGGAACATGGACTGTAGTGCTGTAGGTCCCCAAGATTGCAGTGAGAATCCACATTGGTCATCAGTCCATGCTTTCGTTCTCTAATCAATTCCACTTCCTACTATAAAAATCCTTCCTTTTGCGTAATCTCTCCCTCCATTGTTCCTGGCCTGCTCGGAGGTGTCCATTGCTTCATGCTCTGTGCCGCGTTGGATTGCGGGGCGGAATCAACACTGGTCATTATCGCATGCGTTATTCCTGTAATTAATTCGTTTTCCTCTTGTAGAAAAAATCCTTCCTTTTATGTAATCCCTCCCTCCATTGTTCCTGACCTGGTTTGAGGTGCCACTTGGTTCCTCGTTCTTATCCTGCTTTGGTCGCAGCCTCCAAATTCCACTCGCGGTTGCTTTAGCGGGCTCATCATATCCATTCTTTATTTGGTTGGTGACCTCCTTCCTTCTCTGTATCGTTTTCTTTCGGCTTCGCTCTTGGCCATTTCTTCAAGGATTGTTCTGCTCGCTCCCGCTTTTTGGTAGAGAGTTCGTGGTTTTAACAACGCGTGGAAGGTTCCGCGTCGTCTTTTGACGGCCACCGTCCGTCCGGGAGTGGGTGACTCCGCTTTGTCGGAGTGGTTCCTCTGTTATCGCTTGTTTAGTCGCAAAGATTTGGTTTTTCGATCTCGGGAGGAGCGAAAGGGTTGCTGGTCGTCGTAAAAAAAATGATTTTTGTTTGCTCTTTTGCGTCTCACAGTTGAGATCGGATTCTTGCGTTGATCGAGGGCAGATGATGGCGTTGCTTGCTGTGGCCGGATCGAGATGAGAGGTGGGGTGGGCGCTGCCGGGGCCGGCCAGAGCGAGGCCAGGCACCGATCCGGGGGAAGTCCGTGAGTGTCTCTGTTCTTGAGATGTTCTATTGCCTCGTGTTTGGATATAGCCATCTTGAATTCTTGCGTTCTTCTGTCAAGTAATCATGAAATGCTTACTTTGCTCTGTTCTGTTCGTCGCTTCTTGTTTTGCCATCTTTGTGTTCAATGATTTGCTCAAGAAGGAAGTGTAGAATTGAACTCGGCAGTGACCATTTCCCTTAGTTTCGATTAGTGTATTCTGATGCTTTTGCTGCGACAGGACTGGAATTGGAGATAAACTACCATTTTAAGAATCAAGATTGACCCTGAAGATGAATGCATGCTCTTTCTGTCTTTGCTTAGCTTGGTTCATTGCTCGCCAGTTCATGTTTTCTTGGATTTATGCATTCATTCAGAAAAGAGATTTGATTCAAAATTTCTGAAGGAAGAATTCTTAGCTACGTTCCTCTCATATGCTCCATAACCAGCTTCATCTGCTGTGTTAAATCTGCTCTTCTATTGTTGCGGAATCATTTATCATTTTGATGTAGGTTTTCACCTGTTCTCTAGTTTCCTTGCATCATTGGATAGTCTCTTCTTCCCCTTGAACTGCTGATGCTCACCATGTCTTGGAGTTAGAAGCATGTTTTTTAAAGGCTAATTTATGTTGCTTAGGTAAAGCTGAATTTAATTTTATAGTCTACTCAATTAAGGAGGTTCTAAAAAGAATCGACTGAGGTGGCACATACAATGCATTTAAGTAAAATTAGTTTGAATTATACTATTTTCAGTCGTAGAATAATTGGATAGAGACTATATTAGCAGGAATGCTTTGGGACTAATCACATATGCTAGAACATAAAGAATGAAGAAAGTTCATCATCAAACATATAGTAATTTGGCCATAAAGTCTTGCTCACAGGGAATCTAGCAATATTTGCTGCCTAGGCAGGAAAGCAGTGTCATCACTACAAACTATACCCTTTTTTGGCCGCCTCGACAGACACATGATGGAAAAACCTATAATTGCCAATATTAGATTTTGTGATGCCACGTAACAAGGTTTCATAATGTTCAGGTTTTTGTTGTGTTATTTCGGTTTATTGTAGACGGTGCTTTGTTTTTCATGACATCTAATGCATGCTCCTAATTGAACCTTGATTAAAGGGGAAGTTGAAGGAAGAAGAACCGAGTGTAAGAGGCAACAAATCTAAACAAGGATGGATATTAAGAGAACAAAGATGAAGAAGGTTTAGATGAGTAGGCAAAATTCCATGTTATTTTGTAAGAAGTTTGACAAATTAATGGTAAAGAAATGAATATTTGATTCGGAACAATGGTGAGTCAGGATGTATGAGCGTGTCATTGTCAGCGTAGCCGCCATCAACATCTCTTGTTACTGCATCATACAAGCTTCACTGTTGTCGCCTGCTTCTCTAATTTCATGTATTCTGAATCCACATGGACCGATTAGATTTCCTAATTGCAATTTAACATACCTGTTTTGTCTAATCAGTCTTTCATCCTGACTTAGTGTCTATGAAAACAAAAGGAGCTCTTACAGAAGCAGTGACTTCAGACAAGCCGACAAGCCGTTCAACAATTTTTTTCCAGAGAGGAATTCATCCTGGAAGCTGCACACATTGAAACTTGGCTTGATACTCATTGTATTTTGCACCTTTTTGACCTTTCTCCACTCTCCTGCGGCTTATCATAATGATCATTCGTTGCATGCTGGCTCTAGGTAAGTGCCTTTTCCTGATCTTCTTTTCATTGCTGGACTTTAATCATTACACATGTTCTGTGCTTGTTTTCCACAAACAGATGATCATATTCCATGACTTTTTGCTGTTTCTTCTGGGAATCTTAGCTTATGCTGGTCAGAAATGCCATTGCAGGACCAGGTTTAAGGATGTCGGATGGTTATGGGACAAATCCAAACCTGATCCGCGGTATGTGTCACATTCAAATGTTGATTGGGCTCAGATCATGATGTGTGTGGCACAGATGGATGCCAGTCAAGGAAATCTGAAAATTGGCTTACTGAATTTTAACATTTCTGAGATCAACCAGTGGCGCCAACTCTTACCGAACGCAGGGATTTCTGTCATCCAACTTGATTATGCAGAGAGTAAGATTACTTGGGAGGTCCTTTATCCTGAATGGATCGATGAGGAAGAAGAATCCGAAGTCCCCTCTTGTCCCAGCCTTCCTGAACCCAAGTTCTCCAAGGGCCTCCATATTGACCTCATCGCAGTCAAGCTTCCTTGCAGTGGCTCAGGCAGATGGTCAAGAGATGTTGCTCGATTGCATTTGCAGCTTGCAGCTGCCAAAGTCGCTGCAGGGTCTCCGGCAGGCCGCCACCCCGTGCATGTACTTTTCGTGACCGACTGTTTCCCTATCCCCAACCTTTTTACATGCAAGAACCTCGTCATGAGGAGAGGAAATAATTGGTTGTACAAACCAGACCTGTATCTGTTGAAGGAGAAGCTACAGCTTCCTATTGGATCATGTCAGCTCGCACTCCCCCTGGAGGCAAAAGGTCAGCATGATTCTCATTTCTTTTCTTTAATTTGCCTTTTATTTGGCAGGTTTGTACTCGGATTAAAATTTTAGGACTAGCAGTTGAAAGGCTCATCAATTTCGACTCATTGTGATCACAGAGCGGCCGCAATCTGATACTCCTCACCGAGAAGCATATGCCACCATACTCCACTCTGCCAATGTTTATGTCTGTGGTGCCATTGCAGCAGCCCAGAGCATTCGGTTGGCAGGATCAAAGAGAGACCTGGTGATCCTCGTCGATGAAACAGTCAGTGATCACCACAGAGGCGGTCTCGAAGCTGCAGGATGGAAGATCAAAACTATCACAAGGATCCGAAATCCCAAGGCCGAGCGTGACGCCTACAACGAGTGGAACTACAGCAAATTCAGGCTTTGGCAGCTCACGGAGTATGACAGGATCATATTCATCGACGCAGACCTTCTCATCCTACGAAACATAGATTTCTTGTTCACCATGCCTGAGATCACCGCGACAGGGAACAACGTGACGTTCTTCAACTCGGGCGTGATGGTTGTCGAGCCTTCCAACTGCACGTTTCAGCTGTTAATGGATCATATCAACGAGATAGAATCCTACAATGGTGGAGACCAAGGTTACTTGAATGAAATCTTTACATGGTGGCACCGGATACCCAGGCACATGAACTTCCTGAAGCACTTCTGGTTCGGCGATGAGGAGGAGATCAAAGCGAAGAAGATTCGTTTGTTTGGCGCCGATCCACCGGTTCTCTATGTTCTTCACTACCTGGGCCTAAAGCCATGGCTGTGTTTCCGGGACTATGACTGCAACTGGAATGTGGACATAATGCAGGAGTTCGCGAGTGATGTCGCGCATGCAACATGGTGGAAAGTGCACGATACGATGCCGCAACACCTAAAGAGCTTCTGTCTTCTAAGATCAAAGCAGAAAGCTGGACTGGAGTGGGATCGGAGGCAGGCGGAGAAGGCAAATTATTCTGATGGCCATTGGAGACGAAACATAACCGATCCTCGGCTAAAGATATGTTTCGAAGACTTCTGCTACTGGGAGAGCATGCTGTGGCACTGGGGCGATCCTAACTGGTCTGATGATAACTCCACATCTAATCCCACAGCAAAATCATAATCTTCCATTGTTCTTGCTTTGCCAATCTCGCTGAATTCTTTTTTCCGCTGGGCATAAAAGTTCCTAGAACTAGGCTGTTTAAGAGCTTCAGAGGTTGGATGATGCTCTGCAAATAATGTATACGTATATATAGAGAGGTGAACATCTTCTTATTGTTTGCCTTGATATCATGCTTTGTCATGTTCTGTGGAGTATTAAGCTCCGTTCTGCTGTGGGTAATCTTGTATTGGTTTCAGTGACTGTTCTGTTCTTTATGTCATCATACGTATCTTCTTTGAGTGAACTGAGCAGAGAAGACATGCAACAGAGTTGTCGCCGGGGAGAAGATGACCACCTTACCTCTCATGGGCTTGTGATTTCGAAAGCCACGTTCTATCTGCCCCAAAATTGGCCTCAGAACATGCAAAAGCCTGAACACATCCCAATATGGAATAATGGCCAGGGAATTCCAGTTGAGGGAAGGAAGAAACAGAGTGCTCTTTCCACTACCGTGCTACCACTTCAAGACAGAGAGTCTAAACTTGGATGCAATGCCACCCGAACATACAAAGTGCATTATTTCAGCTGACAGATGGTGAGCAGCTTCCAAATCAAGAGAGAGAAAGACTGGATTTGGCAATTCCATGCTGAAGTCAAGAAAGGGATGGTGACACATGGTGGTGCAACTGCAATGACACCTGCTTCTTATCCCCCGGTTACATGTGATGACTGTGACACATATCCGATTCCCGTCACTCTTTCTTTATGGAACATGCAGCTCCTTCCTCTTCTTGAGCGTATCCAAGCTCTTTGCTCCTCCTTTCATGGCTATCTTAACGCCACCATGTGTCCTCATGTTGTTCGTTCCATCGGTCATGGTTCTCGTCTCCTCCCTCCGAGGGTTTTCTGTGGCTGAACTCGAGGTCGGATTCTACTCCGACTCTTGCCCGAATGCTGAGCAAATTGTTCGCTGGGAAGTCACCGAGGCTGCAAATTCGGACTCCACCATTCCTGCAGCCTTGCTGAGGCTCCATTACCATGATTGCATTGTTCGAGTACTCCGCTCTTCCACCTTCGTCCTTTTTACTGCTTGTGATTGCTCGACCATGAGCGTTTGTTTGTTTCCATGTGTTTGTGTTCGAGGGATGCGATGGATCGATACTGATAAGAGACCCAGATGACGCCAGCCTGGAGAAGAAATCGTCGAACCACGCCGGGGTGCGCGGCTTCGACATGATCGACCGAGCGAAAGCCAGGTTGGAAGCCGAGTGCGAAGGCGTCGTCTCCTGCGCGGACATCGTCGCTCTCGCCGCCCGCGACGCCGTCTATCTGGTACAGACTGCAAGCAGTATGAATCATTGGGTGACGTTTCGCCTTGCGTCGAGGTTTCATGGGAATCTTGGTGTGCATGAAGCAGAGCCGAGGGCCGTACTACGATGTCCCGACGGGGCGAAGGGACGGCAGAGTCTCCAACGTCTCCGACGCTTCCCACATGCCGGACATTCGCGAGTCGGTCGCAGTCCTCAAAGCAAAGTTCGCTAAGAAAGGCCTCTCGGAAAAGGATCTGGTCCTCCTCAGTGGTAATCGATCGACTCCTTCCTCTCCCATGAATGCAGCACGATCGATCCGCTACCTCGTTCCATCTAATCTGCAATGGCGTTCGTCCAGCGGCGCACACGATCGGAACGACGGCGTGCTTCTTCCTGGAAGACCGACTATACAACTTCTTTGAAGGCGGCGGCTCCGACCCCTCGATCAACCCCCATTTTCTGCCGGAGCTGAAGCTGCGGTGCCCGGCGGGCGGGGACATCAACGTCCGGCTGCCGCTCGACCCCGGGAGCGAGACGGTGTTCGACTTGCACATACTCCGCAACATCCGCTCCGGCCTCGGGGTGATCGAATCGGACGCCAAGCTCTACGCCGATGCATCGACGAGGGCCATCATCGACTCCTACTTGGGCTCCGTAAGTCCAGTGCCATCCTTCGACAGGGACTTCGCGGAGTCCATGGTGAGGATGGGAATGCTTGACGTGCACACACGCTCGCACGGCGAGATCAGGCGCGTCTGCTCCAGATTCAACTGAGCTCTCTGTACATTTTTGTGCTGCAATGCTCTGTGAAAAGGGACGTGTGCGGTATGCGTATAAAGGCATTATACAAAATAGGCCAACATAACGATAATAAACGTTTAATAAGCTTGACGAGAGCTAAGCGAGAGGTCTTATGACACCCAATTTAATTTTTTTTTTGGGGTTAGAAGTCGAAGTAGATTGAATTAATTTATAAGGTCACATATCTACTTTAACTCAAATGTTTGGATAGATCAATCAAATAAATCGGCGAGGGCTCATATGCAATTAGATGTCTCCACTGGAATCATTTCACCTTGACAGTGCTCCTGTGTCTCGATCGAGCGGTCAAGCACGCCACCTGGGCACGCACGGGATTGCGTCATACGTGCTGTTTGATGGGCCCTCTTCAGATACCCAATAGGAAGACGTCTATTCCTGGTTGGTGCTGTACGCCCGCCTCAGGATTTCTTGGCCGACGAGCCGCGTCATCTGCAACCTTGTCGTAACGGTTTGGGGTGAAAACTGCGACTCGCGACTGAGCACCGGCGCGTCTTATCCGTAAAGGGCGAAGAAGGAGAGGCGAGAAAGAACCGATGGTGGAGAAGAGACTCCAAGAACCCACCAGTCCGTCGCGGTCCCCTTCCGACCCATGGCTTCTCTTCTCTCGTCTTCTGCCGCTCTCCACCACCGCTCCCTCTCCCTTACCTCCCCCTCCTCCGCCCTGGCGAGGGCTGGGCCGCAGCGGCTGCCGCGGATCAGGGCCGTCAGCTCCGCCGAGCCCCAGAAGGAGACGCCCGCCAAGAGCTCCACTGAAGCGACCAAGACGCCCGTCCCCACGCGCTCACCTACTTCCTTGCCCAAGAAGCCCGTCTATTCGAGTATTCTCCTCTTCCATCCTCTATCTCGTCAAGCCGATTCTTGGATTTTAAGATAAACGCTAATTTTCGAGATGAAAAATAGTTCTTAGCATGGACCATGTCTCTTCTCCGTATACGTGAACAATGTTATGCGGCTGACGATTTTATTCGTTAAAAAGACGTGATTTTGAGGATCGGAAAACAGTTGGTTGAACTGTCAGCCGAAGTCTGAAGATTAATTTGGTTTGATTAAAATTAATAACTTGCTTTGTTCTGGAGAATTTATATCCTTGATTATACTGAAAGAATCTGTTTTATCTAATTCACATTCATTTTTGTCACGATCAGCCAAGATGTTGAAATATTCTACTGAAATTAAGGTTGTGTAAATGTAGAAAATAATATCAGTTGAAAATTCTTACAAAAAATATCTTGATGGAAAGAAGTTATGATTCTATATGAAAGCAACTATGTTTCCTCTTCAATTTCTGTGGGAGGGATGAAGTAGACTTTGCTTATTGTTCTTTTCTTGCAGTGAAAAAAGGGCAGATTGTGCGAGTGGACAAAGAGAAATACCTAAATAGCATCAATGTGAGCCTGTTCTGACATGCACTCTTCCTATCTGTGCCATTATTTATGTTCTTTTTCTCCATTGTTATTTTGTTTATGAATGAGCTTCTAAGAACAAATTTAAGTTTCCTGATTCTCCAGTTATCCTAAAAGAATATATTTTCTTTGCTCTCTAAGCCTCTCCTTGCAATGTGTCATGCATCACCATTGTTGCAACGGCATTAGCATTCCAAACTCTATTTCATTACAAAGTGGACTTCAAATTTAAAAGCTATGGTTTGTGCATGTTGATGGTAGATAGATAATTGATGTGCAAAGATTGAGATAATGAGAAAGAGGTTTTAGGTTATGCATGCTGGATTGACATAAGTTGCATATTTTTCTTGTATTGTGCAGCATAAGTAAGGGTTTGGTGGTGGTGAGCGTTGACTACAGATTAGCCATGTTGTCTTTCACAGCACAAACAAGATTTACAAAGCCTAAAGAGAAAAAGCGTCAAGAGGACAAAGCACTAGGGAATCAGAGAGCACAATGGGATGGGGGAGGAGGATTTGTACAAATTGGAGGGTCGATAGATTTTGACTATAGAATTAAGTCATGGAATAGGCTGGAATTTGAATACCAAGCCCTATCTTAAAGGAAGAATCGAGACATGTTATTTGACATAAGAAGAGTGTCATTTGTTCCCTTTAGTTGTTTGTCTAATTTTGTTAGGATTGAGAGCTAGATTTGCTTCTGATGTTTAATTTTGAACAAATGTTGATTCAAATTTTGTCAGATAATTTTCACAGTGGTTAAAAAGAACATTTAGCTGCTGACTTCCTTATATCTTTATTGAAGTTTTTGTTCATTACAATACGTTCTGAGTGCTTATACCATCATAAGAAAGTTGTCATATGGATAACCAGTTATACTTTACATTTCAGTATCTGTCTGTTGGCCACCCTCCTTATTACAAGGGATTGGATTACATTTATGAAGACCGTGGTGAGGTGTTCCCCACTCTGTCACACCTTTTGAGTTGATATTGGCACCTTCAACTCATTTATGTCTTTCTCATGTTTTATTTCCATTTGTGTAATCAATCCAGTAGTTGTGTTTTTTTGTGCTCATATTGTATTCTTTCTTTTTGCTGTTTACTTTGTACTTTTAGGTCTTGGAACTCCGAATTTTCGAGACTGGGGAACATGCTCTTGTAAGTAATTCTCATTCTGATCCCTGCTTCTGCTTCTTTATTTATTACAGAAATTCCAAAGATATCCTTCTTCCTTGATGATTTTCTCGCTGATGGGCTTGGAAAGGCTCCTCTGGAGGCTTTTTGTAATGTTGCTTTGTTCATTTCAATTTATTTTGGATTAACCTTCATAACAAGTCTGGCCAGCTTCTAGTTTGTGCTACTGTTACTTTATGTTGAGTAACAGTCAAATTCTTGTGCCATATAGCTACTATAACCTGCGTCTTTCTATATGTTGCTGTTTTATGCTATCCCGAAACTTGTTTCACTCTAAGTTTATTTGGAGCTTTCTTAATTATGACAGAAGTGCACATAGTTAACTATCAATGAGCCTAGGGTGGTGGAGATCTAATTGCTAATACTATTGATTGCTATTTTACTGTGTTTTTAAAAGCGCTAGACCCCATGGTCGCAAAATGCCCGAGGCGCTAGGTGCTTGCCTAGGCATTGACTCGAGCAAAACGAGGCACTCCCAAATATTGTAATTAAAATAATATGCAGCTAAATGAAAATATGCTAAACAGGTTTATGGAGACCTATGTTAGAATTAAACTGCTCCAAAAGCATCTTGTTAACTAGGAATGTTTTGCTGCTCTAGGACATCATCAAGTAAAAGCTAGGGGAGGTTCATGTATAAATCAAAGTGCATATTGCCCATGGTGTTGGAGATACAACAAATATATCTAAATTGCTCCAAACGAGTTGCTGCTCATCCGTTAGCAGTTTAATTAACAAGAAGGTGGGGGAATGGATGATGTAGTTTAATTAACATAAAGGTGGGGGAAGCAGATGGCGGCGAACGAAACTGCAGCTACAAATGAATGAAGCTACAGCAGAGGTCGAAGGCAACAAATGACTTTATTGACAATGGCGGACGAAGCTGCAACGTTGGACGGAGTGTGCGAAGGTGGTGAACGAAGGCGATGGAAGAGGTTGCCGTTGGTGGTAGACAAGGTTTAGGGTTTAGACAAGCTGTAGTGACGGATGAGCTGCAGCGACAGACGAGTTGCAGTGACCGCAACCAAGCTGCAGCAGCGAACGAGGTTGCTGACGACGACAGCCAAAGCAAACAAAGGCGACAAATGTAGGGTTTCATTTCACCTTTGTTTTCTTTTACTAGGTCGGGCAGGGTAGGGGGTTGGACGGTGGTAGGGTAACTACATTAGTTGGTTCGATTGAACCAACTTATAAGTCCAATCGAACCAAAGTTTGAACCCAACCAAATTTGGCTCGGGCGCTTGCCCAAGGCTCCTGGCCCTTGGACCTTGGGCCAGTGCCCGAGTAGCACTTCATTGTAGCCCTACACTTGGGGTTTCTACGAGGTGCTCAGCCTTGGCCTCGCCTTGCCGAATGGCTTTTGAAAACATTGTTATTTCAAAAAGTGTCTGGTACTACTTTGAGCTGTGTTCTTTTATCGAAGTCCTACTGTTGGTATATGTTGGCCAGATGAGTCTTAAATCTACTAGGAATTAAGTTCATGAATCCTTGGACTATACGTGTCTATAAAGGAAATACCTTGTATGACAGCTTCACATATTGTGAAGTATATTTACAGGTTATCTTCACTTAAACGAAGATGCAGAGAAATCTTTGTGGAATTTTATGGCAGTAGATAAGCAACTAAAGGCATTGTAGGAAATAGCAGTCAAAAATCTTGCTGAGTTGTTGTAAGGGCTGTTTATGTTTCCAGTATTATGCATTTGATTACTGTAACTGAACTAAACTGCTCAAAATCTGCTCATTTTCCATTCTGTTTATGGCCTTTTACCAAACCTGGGTCTGATATATACTACTTGAGTTGTAAATGAATGCTCAAGTTGAAAGCCTGTTTAATGCTTAGCTTGACAATCACCTGCAGCTTATAGGGTTTGACATTTATGTCATAATACTGTCACGTCCTTAGCTGAGATTGCCTAAGGCGTGTGGCACCCAAACAATATTCATCCGCTAGGGTCATCTTAGACCTTAACCTCGTGCAATCCACAAAGGACTTGCACAAAGAAGAAAAAGGTTAGAGAGACGAACATGTGGGTAATAAAATAACCAGGTCTGCAAGCAACATAAAGCAACTTGCTTTTACAAGACACAAAAAGCTCTTGGAAACAGATTGCCCCACACAAAGGGGGGTTTTGAAGGCAGGTGCATGCCCAATGTTCACATAGCACTTTCATCGAACAAAAAGCGAGCACACTAGGGATGTTGTGCCACCTCTCAGACATATAACTAGGCCCAGTGCCACCCAGGGGTTCTAGGATGCTGAGAATGTTTCGCACCGCAGGCCCATCAGCCAGAAATCAGCTTGTGGCACATAAGAACAGGTTTGTTTTGGCTATTTCCCCCTCCGCGTGACGTTGCATAGCTAGAAATATTCCGAGTTTTGCAAAATAGAAAAAAGAAAACAAAAACATCGACAACAAATCAAAATGAGGTTGTTGGGTACTTTCTACCCCATATATGCTACCTATGAGAAAACACTTGAAAACACCAAAAAAACACAATGGGAAACAAGAATCAAAAAGTGTTATGAACATGCATTGAACATCTTGACTACATTGCTCCATGATGGTACATCCAAGCTATTTCAATGACTGATTATATATTCTTGAAGCCTTTTGATCCCATCCTACCAAAAGTTATAGTTGGTTATTGTGGTTCATGAAAATAATACTTGTCACCTTTCTTCTCTTTGGTTTATATAACTCAAGCAAGTGTTCTCGTCACAATCCGACCTGATGGGATAACTGGCCTGTCTAACATCTTGATTGCATTACTTCATGATGGTACATCTAAGCTATATTATATTCTTGAAGCTTTTTAATCCTTCCAAAAGTTGAAAAAATATTGGTCACCTTTATTCTCTTTGGATTGTATAATTCAGGCCAAAATACTTAAGTTGAAGTTGATATTAGCCCACTCTTATAAGTCAACTTTGTCTTACCCACTTCTAATGTGGGACTCATCGAGGTGTTATAAACTCCTCCACTTAAGGGCTTGACATTCTTGTCAAGGCCCAATATAACAATGTGATAACTAACTTGTCACCTTCATTTGGCTCAAACCATTGGTCAAATGTTTAAACTAAAGTTGATAATAGTACACCTATTAGACCCTTATAAGTAAATCTTAGTCTTGCCCACTTTCGATGTGAGGCTAATCGAGGTGTTACAGTCAGGGGTTTGAATAGAATCGGTAAGGGTTGAATTGAATCGAATCGTTTTTTTGATTCGGTTAAAGTAAGGTAGTCCGAACCGGAACCAATTTGGATCTACCTAATCTAACTGATTTAAAATCGGTTAATTCAATTCTGTTAATTGGTTTGTAATTTTAAATAATTTAAAAATTATATATTTTTTAAATGAACCGATTTAATTCAATTGAACCAAACTAGAATCTTGGTCTAATTGGGTGATACAACAAGATTTGTGAAATTGAACCCACATCATTTGTAAAATTAGGCTTTTGAGTTGGTTTGATTGATTGGTTTGAATCGATTAAGGGCTTAAGACAGTTAACTCAACCCGATTGATATATTTTAAATTAAAATCGGTTCGATTTGAATCGATTAACCGAACTAAAGAAGGGTGCCCTCGAACTAGAATCGTTTATAGCCTTCAAGATGATGAATCAGTTTGGACCGAACTGGTTCGGTTCAGGTTTGGTTCCAGTTCGATTCGATTTACAAGTTCAATTTGAACACCTCTAGTTATAATTCTTCTCAAGCTTGAGGCTATCTAAAATTTTATAAGAAATGCTCTAGTCTAGTTTGATCTAATATACGTAATGTTGAAGATTATCAAGCTGATTGTAGTGGAGTCATGTATGGCTTTGCTTGAAATTAGGCTTGATCTTTATCAAGCTAGTTAGCTTGATATGTCGTTCTAGCTTTTATAAAAATCATTTTGAGTTTGATCAGGGACTAGTTTGACTGAACCAACTACTGGTGCCTTCTCCAGATATGATTGTTTAAGAATCAATCAAGAAGTCCAAGTGCTAGCACCGGGTGAAGTCTGGTTTAGTTTTTATGTGATATGTTGTTAGTTAGGAAAGTCATGGCAAAACCTCATCAGATTCAACTTTTCTACAGTTGGCCTTTTACCTCGACAGCATAATACTTCCACTGTTAATAAACCTTCTGCCATTGACTTGTTTGTGTAACTACGATTTTTATTAATGATGCATCTAACTTTATCATTCAAATGTATCTTTTATTCAATCAGATCGTATTCTTCATCAGTACTTCCTTTATTTTGTTTTAATGATAAGTAGCTTCAATCTCGATCAGCTGCATAATATCTCTGCTACTAGAGAGATTTCTTTTTTTGGCCAATAAATTATGTAACCAGAGGCTGGAATTCAATATAATTTCAACTTTTTTTTTTTCCCCTAACCACAGGTTGCTTGGGTAGGGATTCCTACTGCACCTGCATGGCTACCAACAACCATGCTTATCAAGGTTAACGCTTCTATCCAAAATACTTTTGACACTATTCACGTTGTAAGAGTACCAGCATGTGTTGAATGTTTAGTGAAATTGGGGAGGACATAATATAGGGACTAATTAGAGGAATGAACAGTTTGTTATTACTGAAAGAAGCAGGAGAATGAGCTCAAGTGATTCTATATCATCCAGACATCTATCCCTTACACCTTAACATCTTTTCTGCAGTCGGAGAAACTCGACTACGAGAGGATGTGACCTGGGAGCTTCATCCTCATGTAGCATACTTGCAGAGATCAATGATGTCCTTGGTATTGTGCCAACCTATTCACCCCAAAATTGTTTCTCTTTTTTCATATATGTTCAATGACAGATATTTTGCAACAAAAATATATGTTTCGTGAACACATATTTTCGTTTGGGTTTGTTGGAAGCTCATATTGCTGAGGCCAACTGGTTTCGCACGGTGCTGTGGTGTGGGTAGTCCAATTCAAGTTTCCTGAATCCTTGGCTGCCTGCCTTGCTTTGTCAATGGGACAAGTCGAAGTGTGTCAGTCGAGATAAGTTTCTTCGCGTCTACTGTGGACTAAACCTAAACACAGGTTTGGTTCGGTTTAATTTATCGTGTCGAGTCATATCCGAGTCGGGTTCGTATCATTAATGGTTGGGATAATGGTCGAATTACTCGATCCAAAACCGATTTACCTACAATTTTTTCCTTCTCCAAACTCGAACTTAAACTCAAATATTCGGAACTTAAATCTAATTTTCACGAAAGACAACATATGAAAATGGTTGTTATTAATTTTCTTAATCGACTAATCTTTGAAAGAATAATGATAAATAATGTTGAAATTCGACTTGAGCGAGTCGGATGGACTTTATAAATCCGACCGCTGTAGTTTTACCCAAACTGTTTCTAAAAGAAAAATAAAAAAAGAAAATAAAAAAGGAAAAGGCGGAAACAATAAAGAGAGAAGGGAGAGACCTTTGGCTTTTTTGGCCTCTTTATGAATCCAAGCCCCCTTTGTTTCGCAAGCCTCGCTTTGTTTCTCCGCTTTGCCTCCCCTATCGGACGTCGCAAAACCATCGCTGGCGCCTTCGATGGGTTCGTCCTCCTCCCCCACACGCCCCGAGAGCCCCAAACGAGACAACCACGATGATGGCTCCGCCGCCTCTTTCTTCGACATCTATGGACCTGACGTAAGCATCCTTCGTCTCTCTCTCTCTCTCTCTCTCTCTCTCTCTCTCTCTCTCTCTCTCTCTCTCTCTCTCTCTCTCTCTCTCTCTCTCTTCTTCGAAAGCATGATCTCTTGGAAACCTAGGGTTTCCCTGCGTGCCGAGAGTTTGTCTTGCTCTTTCCCCCCCCTCCCTCTTTCTTGAAGTTGTTTGAAGAAAGCTGTGACCCTTTTGAATCTCCTTATGGCCATCGTTGTAAGTGGTGTGTGATTAGTCAAAGATTGGCTGAAGCGGAGCCGGAGAACCGCTGGGATGCGTTTACTGAGGTTTGCTTGCAGTTATTTCGCGACCAAAGTTGGATTTTTGGTTTCCTAGTAACATGGAATAATTTTTACTGAATAGAATGTGAATGTTGTGGTTTCAGTTTTTAAGTCCCATGAGATGCAATGCTTGCAGTTTATTCGCTACCAGACTTGGGATTTGCCTGTATCTGTTGCTACGTGTTCCATTGTCATCTACTGTCTATTGTCTTGGTTACCGAAGACTCAAAGTTTACCTTTTTGGTTTAGTATAAGGTCACAATACACCTGCTAGGTGCAGGTACTGTCTATGCCTCTGTCCCAGGAGAGCCAACAAATAACTTTTTAGGTCAACCCAAGTGTAATTTCCATGTTAATGGTTTCATTTATTTTGGACATGTCTGGTTTAAAGTGAGTGGGGAATAAACCGACTCTTTCAAACAAAATGTTCTGTATATATCCTTGGTCCTTAAATGACTTGAGCTGTGTTAAGTATGTTAACTTATTTTAAATATTTATTATTTTGAAGAAGATGATGATGCCGACAAAGTTGGCTTATAATTTAATTTCTATTTAAAACTATGTTTTTTTATAAATTGCATCATGTTTCTATCTAATTATTTGGTGATCTGACATGCAGTTATCCTGTTTGTGTTTAATATATGTTATGGATTATGTCTTGCAGGGAAAGGCTGATGTTATATATAAAACCCCTGCAGCTGATTCAACTCTAAATCTTCAGGTTATGTAATACTTTTTCTTTTTTTTAATGAAGTTTCTTGCTCTATTAAATTTGACATTTGTTTCTTGTGAAGCAGGATATTCAAGGGCTTGTAACCTGGGTCATTGGTGATGGACTCATGCCATCCTGGGTTTTTGTCAAGGTACATATGCGTTGTCTTTCTTACTATGATGATATTGAGTATATGTTTTTCAACATGTTTAACTCCTATAATTTAATGGACTGTAAGACTCTTACCCTTTTACCCTATGTATTCAGTTGAAATTGATAAGAGGCCAAATTTGTGTAACTTATTAGCTGTTCCCAATAAACCATGATTTTTTAGGCTTGTTATAACTACTTGTAAGGTTTTTTTCCTATAAATATCTTAGATAAAAAAGGAATGTTCTTTGTCTTTCATGAGTCCATAAATTAATCATTGAAATCGTTTTTTCAACCTGCTGCTCACATCTTCTTGCGAAGTTCCTGCCTTAGTGATGGATAACATTGTTGCCTAATCCACATTCAGATCTCAGTCGGATGTTATTTGGATGAAATGATAGTGCATTATAAAGGCTGGTGTCTGCTTATTGTTGTAGTGGAGGAGTTATCTTTGCCAGATGTATCACTAACATAACACAATATTAGACCTTCTGGTTCATCTTTGAATGTATAGAGTCCCTATGGATAAACCCTTTCTTGAGATTCTGCAGTGGGATGGAAGAACTCCAAATTTTTTGTGGTTCATGTTTCATGGACATGTCAGAACAAGTTTAGGGATAGGAAATGCTGGATCATGATTACAGATTGAGGTTGTTGTGAAAATTATGTGATTTGGTTGTTAGTTGTGTGATTTGATGAAGAAATTTTGTCCTTATGCTTATTTGGTTGAAGATTGTATTTTAGAACAAAAACTCAATATTCATGGTGATCAACAATATTGCGTTGGTTTGCTTCTCATTGATTATTATTCAACTAAAATGTGGATTCATATTAAATGACACTACCAATGATGTATATGTTAATTGAATTTGTCAATGCGTTGATGTCATTCATCTTTCTAGCTCTTATTGTATCATCTGCTCATGCTAAAACCTTCTTGTCTGGCCAAACATCGATCCCCCTTATGCTAGCTTTTTAACTGTCCTAATGCCATTCATTTGCAGTCAAGTACTTGTATCATGACTGATTTGTTTGAATAACATGTGATGCAGTTCGTGTGTCTTTAGTAGCACCTAATCAATCTCTTTATTTTTCTCAGAACAAGCCACTTATACAGAAAGTCATACTACTCTATATTCCAGGCCTGGATGCAGCTTTGTACATGGAAAACTCTGGCCTACTTACTGGTCTAAGGGAAAGTTGTGGTACTCCCAAGCCAGCATTGGCTTTAAGGTCTGTAGCTGAGTATTAATTTCTTGACTTGCTTCTGGAACATTTCTGTCAGCACATGAGCTTACGTTTATTGTTTTAAGATACTTGCTGAAACATAGATAATAGCTTCAATTCTAAGATTTATAAAATTGTCATCAGTATTGTTAATTTACTATGTTAGATGTCAGTTGTGTTTCAGATGAATTGCAAACAATTGATGCGCTTCTAACATGCAAAGTGAAAAGAAAGCGTGATGAGGTTGATTTTAAACACAAGACATCTGGTCAAACTTTCGAACAAGGTATGGATAGATCTCAGTGACATGATGCATTTGATGTTGGCGAACACCCCATATGACATGGGCAATGAGAGTTTTGCTTGATAGTGCATCTGGCTTTCCATTCTTGAATGTAGTATGGCATGGACCCTTCATGCTGATAGCACACGACACGTTACAGCATGGCTGGAAACTTTCCAAAATTTGAAAATCGACTGCTTAGCAAATCCTAAATTGTTACTGTTAAATTAAGTTTGTGCCCAAACCGAGTACTTGTGTTGTTAGAACTAATTCACATGTGTTAACCTTTTCATTATGTTAAGTGGATTCATTGACTTCTTTCTTTTTTCGTTTTTAGTCTGATGCTTCCTTAAACCCATTGTTTGATGAAATCTAAATGTCTAATTAGAATTTCATTTCTTTGTGGTATTACCCAACAGTGCAATTTATGCAATCTATTATATTCAGTTCATATGTCTACAACATAAATTTCATTATATTCTTAAACAAATAATAATTATGCTTCTTGCAGGAGAATTATTTTCTCTGGAAAATTTAAGGGAACTGCCTTTTCCTATCCACTATTATACCCTTTCCAGAAAGGAACTTGAGGATAATGGATATATCTTGAATCAGCCAGGTAGTTTGCTGATTTATATATTTTTTAGTCCTTCTATTAGTTTGTGATGCTAAATCTATTATGCAGGTGTGATCGCCACTCTTCCTTCTCCTTCAGGGTCCCCATTGCATGAAATTCTTGCACTTGACTGTGAGATGGTAACTTTTACTAAAAATAATGTTTTAGATTGAATTTATTCGTTACAAACTTCCAGTGGATGCTGCTCATAAGTTTATCAGATAACATTCTATCATCTTGAGGTGTGTTTATCCTACATTGTAACTTAATGCTTAGTTACTTTGTTGTAGGAACCTTAGCAAGAAGAACCTCAGCGCAAATTTATAACCCATTATAGATTTTTTTTACTAAGCAAAAATGATCCTGCGAACTTAATGAGTTGAAGATTATGTACCCACCATTTGTTTAAAGGAATTGGTTGTCATGTTTAAAGTGCTCCTTTTTCCTTGGATTGGATAAGGAGCATAGGATTGAGACTGCTGTTATGTAATGCTAGGTTTGTGTTCTTTGTCACATTATGATATATGAAACTATTTTTATATTGTTTTACCTGTAGAAAAAAAAGTTAGTTAACAAACAAATCTGTTACACTGTTACTCTTTCTGAGATATAAGAGACCTTGATTCTAGACCCAGAGAAGGTGCTGATCCAAGTATAGGCATGACCATTCCCTAAGTAAATGAACTTGGTTGAGATAATGAGTTGGATAACAGGCCTTATGCATGGATGATATTGCAAAGAGATTTAAGGTATATGAAACATATTTCAAAATAAAAAGATGGGCAAGATAGTCAGGAACTTGGATTAGTCAAATGTGGGTTTGGATTAGGTTGAGATTGTCAATCAAATGTTCACAAGAATAAATGAATATTAGAGGTTGCATAGAGATTGAGAGCCAAACAATTAAGAAAACTAGCAATATGATGCTGGAAATAAATTTGAAAGTTAAGAGTTCAGATGAAAAAAGATGATAAGGGATAAAGGGCTGAACTTCTTAAGGTTGTGGACTCACTCCATATCGCCCTTTTGTGCACATACAAAATCTACAGCCTCAAACCATATGCCAATAAGGAAATTTTCTTAGATTAATTTCTTGTAGTTGAATGTTTTGTTTCATTAAGATAGGGTCTGTTCATTTAGGCTTACATGACAAGGAATTTCTCTAAGATACAGAGTGTTCATAGGGAGCATCCAAATCCCATATAAGGTGACATAGATATTTTAAAACTTGATTCCTAGTAATTTAATTATCCTTTTAGACTAATTGTATGTTTTTTATTCTTATAATATTTATTTGTAGGGTAACTTTCCTTTTATTTCATGTGTTTCTTTTGAGACTTAAGAACTTTTCTAATTTCATAATTTAAAACTGACACCTTTCATTTGTTGGTGTTAGTGCGTGACTGCAGAAGGGTTTGAACTCACAAGAGTTACACTGGTAAATGTTGCAGGAGAGGTAGGCAGTTTGTTCCCTTTTTTAATTTTTCTCATTAAGTTTAGGTAATATTGTTTTTTTTTCTTCTTCATACTGTAGCACCTTCTGTACTTGGCTGGACAATTATTTGACAACCATCCAATAATTGTCTAATTATGTGTTTAATTGTGGATAAGCTATTATTTATGTCAAGTTTCAAGTCTCAGTACTAGAACAATACCAGTCAGACCGGTAGAGGTCAGGTTTGTACTCGCATACTGTCACGAACTTAGTTGGTTTTGCCTAAGTCGTGCGGCACCCTTACGTGTCCGTCCGCAATGGTTAGCCTCCCCGAAACCTCCTACGATCCCTTAGGACATGCAAAAGAGAAGACGGGACAGAGAAAACGCTTCACACGGGATCCACAAGCAACCATTTCGGCAAACAGTTTATAACCAATGCAAATTTCAATCATGGACTTCACAAACTTAGAACGGTTGCACAACAAAGGTATAAAATTGGTCCACTACAGATCAAAATCTAGTACAAGTGTTCATATGACACATATTTTATGTACAAGTCTACACGACCACTAAACTCACTCAAATGGGTCTGTTAAGCCTTTGGCCAGCCCTTTATATACTTCACAAAGTAAAAACAAACCGAAAAGATACGGACATGCGTAAGCATTACATTTGACAAGCCATTTACAATTTATTCGTGACATTCTCCCCCACTTATTCCTTCGACGTCCTCGCCGAAGCCTTTGTTGACACTGCAACTCCTCACCTTTGCTGAATCTACAATCTTCTGCTCCAGCTGCAATGCACCCCTCTGGCTCCCAGCTGCTCTCCATTTGTTGTTGTTGAGTCGTTGAACTTTAATCCGTCATGCTACTTCAACTCGCCAATGACTCTGACTCTGGTGTGGGGTCGGCAGAGTTGTTCTGATTCTTATCGATTCTTGCGGATTCTTCAAGGGAAGGAAAAGATCATCCTTGACATGCGTCAGTCTTCAAATGCCTCTTGTCGCTTGAACTGGGAGGATGCTTGTTGGAGCTTTAACGAGCATCGCCTCACAAACTTTGAAGTTTTCAGATCCTTTCTCTGCAAAATTTGCCCTAACGAATCTTCTTTCGCTTAGTTGTCTCATCCAAGTAGGTTCGCATCACTCCCGCTTTCAATTGACATTCTGTTGGGAAATGAAGCAGATAATCTACTTTCAGTATTACTGCTCATCATTGGTGAGGACTTGACAACTGTTGTCTTTCATGATGTTCCTTCAAAGGATCTTTGAATATCAATAGATTGCTTCGAAGATATCTGCTTCCTTTTTTGCGGGTAAGACAACAGGTCGTGTTGTTTTTCTCTTGCTTTATAGGTATTTACACGCGATGAGGTGATTCCCCTAGGACTTGAATGATTATCCCTGCCCGAAGGAAGGGTCTTGTGCAGAGCTCCTCTACTAGATAACTAAGAGAACTGGAGTACTCGGTTTTGCCCATTCTCTTGAGAGTTGAGAAGACAAAAATTACTTGACTTCGCTCGCCTCCTCAAGGTTGTACTCTGTGCGTCGAGCTGGTTACTAGACTTCGCCTGCTCTTAGCTCACACTTCTGAAGTACTTGAAGTGTTTGCAATCCTTGCGTTGAGTTAGCTACTGTGATTCGCCTTCTCAATGCCATTAAACTTCTAGAATGCAAGAAGTTGTCACTCCAACCTGGAGCAAGTCTCTGATACTTTTGATCGCCTTTGGGATTGTACCATCTTCTCTATCATTTCTATCACCTATTCCTCTGAGTAGCAAAGGTACAATACCGCATACTGCCTACTTTGTTCCTTGTTCATGCACTCTTGCATCAACCCGAAGTCCTTCACTTACGATTATCTTGATAAGAAGCCTATTAACATCGGCCTTACGAAGTTTCTTGGCCTCTGCCCTTCTGCCTTGTCTTGGTACTTTGAGTTTGCCTTTGCATTCTCCTCCTCCATGGCCCATCTCACGACCAAGCGCTCTCCCTCCATAAGAGCAAGGGATTGATGTCGCCACAGAAGTCCTGCCTCTACGGTACCATGGCGCAGCCATGCCCATGGCACTACTATCCGTTGCCTCGCATCTACATCCCTTCTTCGCAATCAGTAGATCTGCCTCTGTGGCACTGCGACACTCCTCTGAGTCCATCTTCATTCTAATCGATGCTTGGTTTTGGGTAGCTGAGTTCCTCTGAACTCGTCATTGCTTCCTTGCCCTTTTTCAACCACCTGCTTCAACACCTCTATGTTTTTTGAGCAGTTTCCCTTAGTCGATGGAAAGACATACTGCAACTCTCATGCATGGCCTTCGCCATCATATTGCAGGACTTGCGTTGATTCTATTCTCCTTAGTTTCATTGGTCGTAACGTTCGCTTGCTCGGCGTTGTCCTCCGACTTGCTTGGCTCCCTTGAGCGAATGTGAGCTCTGAAGCAGTCCAACTCTTTAGCCGCTTCGATCATATCTTTGCATGATCCAATCCCCCCATGGGATTCACTAGTACTTGCATTTGAACTTCTCCCTCGGTAGTGCACAACCCCCATATGCTGATGCCTAAGGCTTTCATTCAATACAACCTTCGATGCACGCACGAAAGACTCGCCTCTTCGGTACCATGGCATTTTCTCCTTGAATCCGTAGCCCTTCTTGCTGTCGTGTTGTTCATCGAAGTGAAGCTCCCAATAGCACTCTTGATCATACCTACATATGATCTTGTCCCTCACGAGACGGTCTTGTGTGCATCACATTGCCTCGAACTATTCCACCACGATTCGCTGCACTGTCGCCTCCTGGTGACATCTCCTTGCATTCTGATCCATGTGGTATGAACTCGAATTGCGAGCTCTCCATGTGTGGCCTCTGCCAACACATTGCAGGGCCTCTGCCACCTTCGATTCTGTTTACTCCTTTGGCAATCGACCTTCGTCTACCCGCTCTCGGGTCAAACCCGGACGAAGCATAGCTCTAGGACAGCCCGTCGCCTAGTAGCTCTCGAAGTCCCCTGACTTCATTGAAATTGGTGCACTATTGTCTGGATCCTGAGCCTCTGCCCCTACTAGCATAATCTTCAATGCACACTGTTTCCCTCATGGCAACACCTTAGCATATTTTTCAAGAGTACCCACCTCTGCGTCCTCTTGCCTCGTGCCAAGGCCTTCTGACACCAACTTCACCTTTGCAAGTTGTGTCGCCTTAGATCCTCCGTCAAATGCATCACCGAGATAAGGTGCATGTGCCTCGAAGTTCCCTCCGTCTTTGGTGCCATGCAAGATGAGTCTGCTCCATCAGAATAAAGAACCCATAGAACGACATGATCCTACTCTTGCCTCTGCAAGAGTTTATGTCCTGGACCTCTGTCTAAGGAAAGCTCTAAGCCTTCGCTCGTTGTTCCATCTTCTATGTCAACTCTCTTCATGCGGCTTGGGTGCTTCACCAAGTTACCCCCAAGTTGCTCCGCTTCTTGCTTTGCATTGAGTTAATGGTGGCCCTCACGTTCACCATTTCACGGGTCAGCCCTTTGTTGAATCCGATCTCCCAATCGGCTCCAAATGTGCCTTCATTTTGTGTTACTTTGGGTCGCTCCCCTACTTGATCTCGCTATGCGTCCACCAACGCATTGCCACTTGTGAGATCATGCGACGACTCGTTGTCGCTTGCTCGGTCCATTGAACTTTGTTTTGAGGTACTCCTCAACATATGCGGTCTATTGTACATGATTCTCCCTTTGGAGAACCAGGACTTATCCCTCCTAGATATCTGCCTCGTTGGAGCAACTTCTCTCTTCGCATCCTTCCCTCTGGAAGTTTCGGAGATCATCATCCCATTGGACTACTCTACCTTGCTGAACAAATTGTGTATTGTTCTGCCTTCGCAAATGCACCTGCTAGATTGTGACTCTTCGCCGATACAGCTTCCACTGCACCCCTCCGAGTCTAGCAACATGCTGAACCTGCTGCACACTTTCGCCTCTTATGGACGTATCCTTCTCATGCCGAAGAGAAAGTTTCAACGCTTTATGGCGCCGACCTTCGGTCGCCTTGGGATGGCCACGGACAGTCCGTCGTCTGCATACAAGCCCTTGCATGAGTATCAAATTCCTTGAGTTTGCAATTCCCCTCACCTCTATGAGTTTTGCACAACTCTTTCGATCGTTGAACAATCCATTTCACCTTGCACGGTCTTATCCTTTACCAAGCGCCCCGCTTGCCTCGAGCACCGTCAAGTTTGGTTGCCAACATTGAGCCACTGCTCGAACTCAGCCATCCCAACCTTTATGCGCTATGCAATTCTTCTTAGCTTGTTTGTCCTTGTGATGTCTCTTGCGCGAAGGGTTGGTCATTCCTCTGAATGCCATTCTCGGATGCCCGCTTCTCTGAGCGACTCCTTCCCCTACAACTCTATGTCCGTTTCCTCCAAACGGTTGCGCATGTTGGCTGCCCTCACGCAACCCCACTAGGTCCCATACGTTTTGCATGCTAAGTGTTTCTATGTGTGCTTGTCCCGCTCTAATACCATCTGTCATGAACTTAGCTGGTTTTTGTCTAAGTCGTGCGGCACCCTTGCGTGTCCATCCGCAATCCGCAATGGTCAGCCTCCTCGAAACCTCCTATGATCCCTTAGGACTTACAAAAGAGAGGACGGGACAGAGAAAACGCTTCACACGGGATCCATAAGCAACCCTTTCAGCAAACACTTTATAGCCAATGCAAATTCCAACCATGGACTTCACAAACTCAAAATGGTTGCACAACAAATGTATAAAATTGGTCCACTACAGACCAAAATCTAGTACAAGTGTTCACATGACACATACTTTATGTACAATCCCACACGGCCACCAAACTCACTCAAGTGGGACTGTTAAGCCTTTGGCTAGTCCTTTACATACTTCACAAAGTAAGAACAAACCGAAAAGACATGGACATACATAAGCATTACATTTGACAAGTCATTTATAATTTGTCCGTGACAATACGATGGGTCTATATGCTGGTGTATTAGTTGGTATGATGGCTTTGATTTGACTGGACTGGCTGGACCATAAAAAGAAATGAACCTAAGTTTAGGGTTTTTCAATGAATTTTACATTGTTAGAGTCAAAATTTACTAATTATATGGGTGGGTCTATATGCTGGTGTACTGGTTGGTATCATGGCTTTGATTTGTCTGAACTGGCTGGACCATAAAAAGAAATGAACCTAGTTTAGGGTTTTCCAATGAATTTTACATTGTTAGAGTCAAAATTTTGCTAATTATATGGGTTGATTTTGAGTACGAAAACAATTAGTGATGAGTCAAAACATGTTTAACATGTGGATTACAAATTGTATTTAGAGAAAACATATATGGAAGAATTCTAAACATGGACCTAGGCTTCATCTATGCGGATCTAGCCTTTTGAATCTAGGCAACAATTTTGCGAATCTAGGTTAGATCTGCGAGGATCAAGGCTTGATTAATATGGATCTAAACTAGGTTTTCACGGATCTAAGCTAGAGATGATAGGATCAAGCCTAGAATCTTGTGAATCTAGGCGGATGAAGCTTTGATCCTCGCAGATCTAGCCTTGATCCTCATGGATTTAGCCCTGAATCTGTTAAGGGAATCATCTAAAACCTAACCCTAGATTCATGAAATAACCACAACAAACTAGATAGTGATTAGCTTGAAAGATAAATTGATCCTCATGGATTAACCTTTTTAGTTAAAAGAAAACCCAATTTGGACCTCAAAATGAGTCTTTAATTTGTTGAGATTGAGCTTTTCTTGAGAAATCTCGAACTTGGGAGAGAATTTGAATGAAATTTGGGTAGGATTGGGAGAGGGAATGAAGAGAGATGTAAGATGGGAGGAAAGGAAGGGAAAGGAGGGTTAAATAAGTCGAAATAGACCCTTGATGAATCTCTTCGGTTCCGATAACCCAGGGTAAGGCTATCGCCTGGCAGACCGGTTCCAACAGTCAAAAGCCCTCTTTTGTATCAGTATTACCACCTGTTTTCAGTTTGAAGTGGCAAGTTTTCTTTTGGGTTTCTGCATGAGTTTAAAGAAGTTGAGTCAGTTCTACACTTTCCAGTGTAGAAAAGGTGGTCTAGCATTCCAGTTTTGTTATTTATCGCCTGTATGTCTTTTCTCTTGCTGAATTGTAAACATCTAGGTCTTGCTTCAAAGAAAAATCTTGATTGGTTTTTTTTTCTGATTTTCTCGCAGTGATTTAAAAAGCGCTAGGCGCTAAAAGGCGCCAAGGCCTAAAATCGCCCGAGGCGCTAAAGCGCTACTGAGCGCTAGCTTAGAGCGAAGCGAGCGCTAAAATATAAAAATATATAATATAATTAAAAATATAATTATTTAAATAAAAATATATTATTAAATAAAAAAATTAGTAATATTAAAATTAAAATAATTTTAATAAATAAAATTTTGTTATTAGTATACTGTTAACATAAAAAAATCAATTTTTTAAATAAAAAAATCAATTTTTTAATAAAAAATCAATTTTTATTTTTTAAGACTTTGGGCGACGTCAGAGAATTGAGCGGCGTTGCGAAGGCTCGAGCAACGTCCGAGGCTCGGCGGCGCCCCGAGCCTCATTTTTAATAGGAAATTTTTTTAACTTTGCGACGCGGCGTCGCCTCGGGAAGCGGCGTCGCCGTTGACATCTCGCAACGTCAGCGAAGCGGCGAAAAATGGCTTGGGTTCCGGCCGCTGATTAACCCGGCGCTGCGCCCCGGCGCTTTTTGAAGCGCTTGCCGCTGGAAGTGAAGCGAGCGCTGGGCCGCCTCGCGCCGGCGCTTAAGCCTTTATTCGCTTAAGCGAGCGCGCTTTTTAATCACTGTTTTCGTCGTCGCGTTACATTTAATGAACATTATCTTCTGAGTTTATTCCTTTTTTTCCTTAATTTTTGGAGTTTCCAAGTAATAATACCATCTTGGGTGATGGATGACTGCATAACTAGTTGCACCCATGTTTATGTGGATTGTTGCTTCCGCTCCTACTAATTGTGTTAGTTATGTAGTTGATCGTTGGACTCTCATTAGACAATTTGATTACAGGCTCCAAATTCTAATTGGGAAGGTAAATTTTGTAGCTTTCTTAGTCTTTTTAAAGTTTGCATTGTCATGCACTGAACGGGCATAGGATTTAACTGTCCTTTAACAACCTTTAAGACAATTCCATTTGTTGCAGACATCTGGCCCATTGTATTAACCATAACTTCCTGCAAGATGTTTACGAATTAGTGCTGACCTTAAAATTATTATTTTAGCCAAAATCTATAAGATGAACTGACTTTCTTTTTGCTATATATTATAGATATGAAGGATCTATACTTGGAGGGTTTCCTAAAAAGAGTTACATTAACTTTTTCTTTCTCATGAGAATGATCTTGATTTTGTTGAGTAATAGCGAGAAAAAATTCAAAGGGATCGTAGGTTAAATGTTTTGTTCGTTCTGAAGTTTGTTCTTACGAGTAATCTGCATGGAACTTTTTGTAAAATTTGCAATATTCAAATTTTTAAAACTGACTGTTCAAGAGTCAAAACACAAAAATCTGAGGGGTCACTGTTTCTGCCAAACTTTTACCTACGTCGACATTCATGCTGAATGGCATAAAATGGGTACATTAATACAACTATGCTTTTCTTTTCTATCTTGTAGAGAATAAAATAATAAAATTTCTTATGATCTATGGTATATGAAAATGCCATTGTCTTCTTCTTGTTATTCCAAACACATGTATTCTATGTATAATGGATGTCATCTGGATGCTTTATCCTTGATATGGGATTTTTCTTGTTTAGCCTTTAAAGGTTACTGTGAATATATTTGAGCTTACAATATTTTCCTTGCAGGTGGTGCTCGACAAACTAGTCAAACCAGCCAACAGCATTCTCGACTACAATACTAGGTAAATTTAGATAAATTTAATTAGTAGTTTTCCTTCTTCTAACCAAATGATGCCATGCTTGCTTACTGGATATCAACTTATTATTAGAATGAATAGCTAGCTTTCAACATTATACTTGCTCTGTTTGACCAGTTTATTGGTTGCTTTGTGATGGTTGGAAGATACAATTATTTCATGTTTTTATATGGAAGGTTATAGTCTCGCAATTATCAGGAATTTAGATTAGACATGGTACGTTTTGCAAGACACTGTGATCAACCTATCCTAATGCTATAGTTAAGGGAGTTATGTTTTATTTTTTTGGTTTTGATGCTATTGCTATATGTGAATTGTCAGTACTTATTTTGTTAACAAGGCTTGATGTATTGTTAATGTGTCACTCTCCAACTATAGTCACATATGTCAGATGTCTTTGAAGGATATTTACAGTTTCTTCCCGATAATAGATTACTTTTGGATTACTTAGGTTATTCAACCAAATCTTCTCAGGTCTTGACAAACTAGTCAAACCTTCCAACAGCATTCTTGACTACAATACTAGGTACATTTTAGATAAATCCAATTAGTAGGTTTCCTTCTAACCAAATGATGCCATCTTGCTTACTGGATATCGACTTATTATTAGAATGAATAGCTACCGTTCAACATTATACTTGCTCTGTTTGACCACTTTTTTTATTGGTTGCCTTGTGATGGTTGGAAGATGCAATTATTTCATGTTTTTATATGGAAGGCCATAGTCTTGCAATTGTTAAGAATTTAGTTTCATAGATATCTGGGCTTTCTTCAAGGAAATTAATTGTCTTCTTTCTGGATGCTGATTATCCGATCTGAAATAGTGTGCTCGGATGGTACATAGCTCCCTTAGATGTCTAACATGTACAAATATTATGTTGATGCTACAGTGCCCTTAGGTAGTCACTTGGCCAAGGGTCACATATTGTAATTGTGAATGTTCTTATATTTTTATGGCTGATCATGTACTCTGTTTAGGTATTATGCCGCCTGGTGCATGTCCACATAGTATATTATGTAGTAACTTGGTGTTTTATTGTAAGGATAACTAATAAAATTAATTAATATTGCATAAATTATTTTTTATGTAGTGACTGCCTACTTATGAAGTTTTATTGGCAGCATTTCTTTTCTATTGGGATGCATTAATTTCATTGCAGAAAAAATGAGGTTTTAGCTTATGCAGGTACAGTGGAATTACTTGTGAGATGCTAAATGATGTGACGACGACAATCAAGGATGTTCAGGTATAGTGGAAATGCATATTACTTTTTTTTTGTTTAATGTTTTTAGATATGCTTATATTAATTATTTTTTCTTGCTCTTTCTGCTTAATATGGTAATATATAGTTGGTTTTTTGTTACCTTAATGTAGGGTAATTCTTTTTTACTATAAGTACATTAGAAATTGATTTATCTGATGGTAGTTCTGATTTGTATCATCAGGAAGAGTTCCTTGAGCTTGTGCACAAGGAAACAATTCTGGTTGGTCATTCTCTTGAGAATGATCTTCTAGCATTAAAGATATCTCATGATTTGGTAATCGATACGGCTATTTTGTACAAGCATCCTCGTGGTGCTTGCTACAAGATAGCTCTGCGAGTTCTATCTAGTAGATTTCTTTCACGACAGATTCAGGCATCGGGAAATGGACATGACAGTATCGAAGATGCAAGAGCTGCTATGGAATTAGCACTTTTGAAGATTAGACATGGTATGTTTTGCAAGAAACTGTGATCAATCTATCCTAATGCTATAGTTAAGGGAGTTATGTTTTATTTTTTTGGTTTTGATGCTATTTTTATATGTGAATTGTCAGTACTTATCTTGTTAACAAGGCTTGATGTATTGTTAATGTGTCACTCTCCAACTACAGTCACATATGTCAGATGTCTTTGAAGGATATTTACGGTTTCTTCCCATCAATAGATTACTTTTGGATTACTTAGGTTATTCAACCAAATCTTCTCAGGTCTTGACCAAGTTTCACCTTTTTGTGGTAATAGGCATTTAAGCACCATGCAGAAGTTCTATAAAGCACTTCATTTTTTTTTTCCGAGCAGTTAATGTTCTTTTTAGTCTGGTTTTTAATTTTTTTTAATAATTATAAACCATGATATCAGGGAGTACAAGTTGGTATAGCACCTGGTATCCTAGTATTGTGACAGGTTGCTGAAAATGATAATAGGAGTATCCTAAGTGTCCATTGTCTTCCATATTTCAATGAGAAACCTACTATCACACTAAAGACTGCTCTGACCAAATCACTTGTTTTGTTCAGTGTAGTGGTTGTTTGTCAGTATTCTTTTGTTCTAGATGCAGATGGCATATCCAAGTTGTCATGGTATTTGCAGTTTCTCCACTAATATGACTCAGTACCTGATTATGATATCTGTTCTTGCTCTGACGTTTTATTCTCTAGTTACACATTAGGTGAAATTAATGAACTTAAGGAACTTGGACATGGTCTGGTAAATAATCTTTGGATAACTGTTGCTTCTATTGCAACAGTTATGAACATGACTAGAAGTATCAAACCACCATTCAGATTGATATGTAAACAAATGGACTGAAGCGCCTAGTGCTTTGATCATTTTGGAATTTTGGCATCTTTTAGCACCTAGCTCCTTTGACAACACTGGGATAAATAGAAAAGGAAAATTGAGAAAAATGGTCCATCGTCTCATATTATAGAGGCTATAAGATCAAAAGTTAGTGTCGCAGTGACAATGAAAGATGATCCCAAGTAACAAAGAGCAGCTTGATTTCTAGAGATTGCAGCAAGTAGCTGTTTCTTTGTGCTGTATATCTAATTTGACTCATTGTACTGTTCCATTTGTTGTTTGAGCAAGTTTGATGTAAAATTGTGTTTCCCTTACAAGGGGGTGTCACTTGCACAATTGATTTCTTGGGAGGAACTTAGGATTAAGTTGTTCATATGACAGCTGTACATCTTATTAGGCTTCTACACCCTACTTGTACAGTTTGTTGTTTGTAAACAGAAAATTGTTTGTGCATATCTGAATTGAGTATATATATTTTTGTTGCTTGAGCAGTGAGATGGATGTAGAGTTTTTACTGTTTCATTAGCAAGGAATGGTTTTAATTACTGAAAGTGCCCTGTTTAGTTGGTCTGTCTGTGAGTTGATAGTCACCTGTATGCTTCAAGTTTTTGGAGGTAGATTTGGGTTTATGCTGTATATAAGAGTTGCTAATTTGTACGCGGCATCCGATAAATCTTTGTTTTCATTTGGAAAGTAGAGTTGTCCATGAAGAGCTATCTTGTTTTTACCCTCCAGATATGGCGGGGCTTTGAACTTTACTGTCATTTTATACTTGGTGAGGGATGAGACAACAAGTTACATTGAGAGTGAGAAGATTGAATTGTCTTGATATTGCTGATTCTGAAGTTTGAGCTTTTGGTAGAAAATCTTAAACGTTCAATTCATCCCCCAAAACTACTGAATTGCATAAATCAGGCTTTGTAGTTCTTGCAGTTTACTTCAAAGCAGTGAAAATGGTAAAACAATATCATGGCAACTTTTTTCTATATCCATGATCATCCATTTAGAATTATCCATGCCCATTGTTGCATGACATACTCTTTCCTTGCTTTGGATTATAACATGAATCATGCTTCTTTTGTGCTGCATCTGGTACATGTTTATTCAAATATGAGTCAATCTTTCAGGACCTGATTTTGGCTTACCACCAAAATTCACTCGTAGCAAGCTGGTTGCTGCTTTGCATCAAAGTGGGAGAAGTTGTTCTCTCATTGATGATGTATCGATACTGAAAAGATATTCTGATGAATCATGCAATTCAATTCCAGTATTTTCAGATTCTGAGGCGCTTTCCAGAGCTATAAAAGAGGTTCAAAATGTTTGAACTCTTTGAATCAGTGTTCTGAGTTGCTTTTTATTAATGATCCATTGGTTTTGGACATGAACTTTTATTCTTAATGTAGGTAAAAAATGAAAAAGTAAGCTTTATTTGGACCCGTTTTTCTGGATTGTTCTCTTATTTCAAGAAGCAAGCTCAAGATGTAGAGAGGTTGAGACATCGAATCGCAGAGGTGATATCGTCCCTGACATGTAAGAGAAAAAAAGCCAGGACAACCATAAAACATGGTGCAGTATGCTCAGAATTGAAGGATATCCTAACTGGGATAGATGTTAAAATTCAAAAGCTGTACAATGCATTACCTGATAATGCTTTATTAATAGTTTCCACCGGTCATGGAGATACAGCTATTGTTCAGAGGTAAGTTTAACCGTCTCTACAATAAGAGCAGCTACTCTTTTACTTTTCCTGATCTTATGGGAATGATCTAATTTCATATTGGTTTTTTTTCTATTGTTTTAGAGCAAATGACTTGAACTAGTGATGTGTTTAGTCTGGCCATGTTTAGGTTGGCAGTTGTCTTGATACTTTTGAAACTATGGTCAAAGTTTATCCACTTTTTCTTTCTTAGGTCCTTTCTTATCAAGTAGGACTCCCTAGTGAAACAATAAAGAAAAGAAGATGATGCAATAGATAAGAAAAGGGTCAAATCAAACAAGGGGGTGAAATAAGAGTACACAGATGGTGCGAGAGAAAGTAGACTTGGAAAGAATATAGTTTAACAGAAGTTTTTCCTTTTTATTTTTATTACCCGAGTGCAAATTGTAAATTTGATTCATATTATTTTTTGAAGGCCTAGAAGGATGTCTTTTAGCTAAAGAAAGTGTGTTGTCATGAAAACATTATGCGAACGGATTTTATTTAGAGGGGAAAATCTGCCAACTATTGGCTGTGATGTGATGATAAGAACACCATATACCCACACACAAAAACTAATATACGGGAATTGCATATATCATGTGTGCTACAAGGCTGGTTTGTCGAAGTATTAGCATTTAATTCTTTTATACAATTTCTAGGTGCTTGTCTATGTGCCTAGCCTTTTGTTTAGGCCTGTTTAAGGATTATTGACTACTGTGCATAGATGTTTTGACAACTTTGCTCTCTATAATGTTTTGCACTTATACATCCTTCAAACTGCACATTGCTCTCGACAGTGTTTTGCACTTTTACCTCTCTACAAGTCATCATACATACCCCTGCACAAGATTTCCATGAGTGGTGAATTCCAGCAAATGGCAACAGTGTGCTTCCTCTCTGTTACTGTATTATGCTGGTGTTAGTTGTAGATATTATTTCTAGATTTGGTTCCCTAGTTTCTTTTACTTTTTCATCTTCTCTTGGGTTTCACTTATTACTTATTCTTATCCTTGTACATGTGAAGATTAAGGAAAATGCTCAACGAGGGTTGTGACGAAAATATTAATCGTGAAGAACTTGTGCGAGCCTTGGAAGAACTCCAAGCCCAAGCAGAAGTGGCACTTTGCTTTGTGGGTGTCAAACATTGATGCCTTTTTTATTATGGTAGGCCCTTTTTGCATGGACATCTTGAACGTCTCTGACCTTTACCATTGGTCGGTTGTGTTCACTAACATTACTGTTTGCTTGCCAGGGATTCGTCAAGTGCCTTAGCGAACGAGTATACAGCAAAGCACGAGAAGTACTAACAGTTTTGACTGTGGGCTCAATATTTTCCCACGAAATGTTTTCAAAGCACGCCGGTATAATGTGCCAAACTCTTATTGTATGACATTTTTTGCCGTCGCCTTCTCATTCTTCCGTGTCATGAATGAGAAATGTGCATATGTGATGTGAAGTAGGCCTCGTCCAGTGAACAAGGGTTGGAAATCTGGACTGTCCGTTTCACTCGGATCATGCTACAGTCGAGCGATGATCTTGCCGCGCAAGTCGTTTGTACGAAGACCGGAAATCACATGAGCTCCAATGTGTTGGCAGTTTCTAGAATGTTCACCTGCCAAAGCAAGTGCCTATTTATGACGTCTCTGTTTCATATCGCAACGGTGTTTCTGTTCCCCATGAAACCCTCTTGCGAGGAGTCGAAGAACGAGCAAGATTCGAGCGATCATCGTCTTTTTTCTCGTCGTTGATGAAATCCTCGAGCAAGCAGAATCCGAGCGATCTTGTGTTGTCGTTCGGAGGGTAAACGATCTCTCTCCCATTTCTTTTCGAGGGTTCTTAGGTCTGCCCTCTTGGTTGTTTCATTTCTTCGATTAGATCATCCTAAGCAACGAAGCCCGCAACAAACCCCTGTCCAGGTCTCGTGGTACCTCAAGTGTTCATCCTCTGCCGTTCTCTTCTACATCATGTACTCTTTCATGTAAATGATAGCATGGCCTTGAGCACTTTCTTTCTTATCTTTCTCCCTTTCCAATCTTTACCGGATTTCTTTCTCACAGTTCTTTAGGTTTTAAAGATCTGTTCCTCTCACTATTTCTTGTTTTCTTGAGTTGGGCCATCGCAGGTGCCACATTCGTCTGTCACGAACCTGGACTCTGCTTGCCTGTTCATTGCCGTCTATTTGGTCTCCAAAGCCATGTCTTCTTGGTCTGTCTTGATCATTTTCCTGGGTCTGTTAAAGATTGTTACCACCCCATGATTATATGTACCTATAGGATAATGCGAAACCGACGTGGTTGCTCCAAAGATGTTGAATCACACGTATTATTCTCCTTTTTTATTATTACGTAATTTAAGGAGTTAACGATGGCAATCTCCATTTCGAGGTTGTTTTTGGACCGTTGGGAGCATGCCTTCAAAGTTGGTTAGGAAAAATCGTAGTTGTTAAGGTCGATTCGTTAGTTATTCCGTTGGCTATAATTAATTACTGGGATTATCGTCAGGAAGTTTTTGCTTTTTATATCAATGGCTTTTAGTGTTGAATATTTACAAGAATCCATGCCTTGCACTCTTTATTATTCATCTAGAAATGGAATGGGATTATTTTGATTGCTTGACAGTTACAGATTCCATTTGATTGGTGTTGAACGTTTATAAGAATCCTCGCTATGCACACGTTTATTCCTCTTATTTAAATCGAAGGGATTTCTTCGATTGCATGACAGTAACAGATTCCATTTAATATCGTGTTTGAAATTAACGTCAAGAGTTTCTTGAAAGAGTTTGACTTGTAGATGCGTGAGATGAGGCTACTTTTAGCCGAGCAGCAAACAGAATTTCTTTTGCCTCAAATGGTTGAATTGATGATCCAATTTCATATTGCTTTTGTGAGTTTCTTATTCCCTTGCAAGTCCCTTTTGGACTCTGTCAATGCACAGGTATGGGACAAGCATCTATTGAGTTTTTTAGTATCAAGCCTAATATTTAGTTCCCATTTGGATTATATTTTAAAGTTTTGACATGTTATCACGCTTAAAAAGTCGTTGACAAGGTTTTTTATGTTGATATGCTGCCAGTTCAGTAAGTATCGTCTTCATTCTTCATCAGGATATTGAATCATTAATTTGTAATGTTCTGTCATGTAGTTTTAAAGTTCAATTCCTGGAGCATGTTGATCTCATTCGACGTCTTTCCTGAATGTATCCTGTTAAAACATCTTTGATTTGAAAAGGTAATAGAAGCACTCTGAAACTGTTTCGCTTGATTATAAGAAATTGCAGAATGGTAGCTAGTTCCAGGGTTTGTTACCACAATTTCAAGAAAAGAGTATGGAAAAATCATATAAAGGATATTCTAACAGTAACCTACATTTCTTATCATTTCCATATTCAATGATATTCTAACAGTTAATGTTTTTGGATAATAATTTCTGATATGGTGATTTGTGAACAAGTTTGCCAAGATTGTTGGCATTATTCTGATATCGTGATTGCATACTACGTGATGAAAATATTGCATTGAGGGATTGTAATTTCTGGTAAGATCTTTGTAATTTCTTTCTCTATCACGTTATAGAGATGTGAATATTGATTTTTAAATTCTTAATTTTTAAGAAAATTTTTAAACCTATCGAATTGGCACAGTTGTTGAATGGTTGTTTGGGTGATCTTCTCTGATTAAAAATATTTTTGAAAATATTAAAAATCATTAGAAGGATAATCACAATGAAAATTAGTAAAATTATTCTTTCTATGCCATTTCTATCACAATAGCACTGAGTCTTTGTCGGAACTATTACAGATCTACACGAATAAACACTCGAGTCGTATCGACTTGATCCTGCTTTTTCATTTACTGATTTCACATTTAATTTTTATTTTTTAATCCTACTCGATTTTTTTTAAATTGGCTTTATCTTCATTCCTTAAAAAAAGGGCTGTAAATTAAAAAAAAAACACAAAAGGGACGGAGAAAAGTAAACCTTCTAACATGGCTGGTTTAAATTCAGGTCATTTATTTGTTTCAAAACCATTGCATTATTCGACGACGACACTACCAAGATATTTATACTGACATTTAGCTTGCCTTGTTAATCCCACCGATTAAATTGAAATAATTATTCAGATAGTGCCCACAATGGCATATTAAGATAATACTTTCTGAAGACTTGTCTTCATTATATCATTTTATCTCTTTGTTTTCTAAATCCAAACCCCATATAAGTTCTAAATTCCCGGTCGGCTATAATAATAAGTCTCCGTATCGAAAGCTAAAGATCCAAGTTTGAAAAGGAAAGATGATTGGCTGAAGTGAAGCCAGACATGAAGGAACTTGTACAGCTCCATTTCGACGAGGAGGGACCAGGAAATCATGTCCAAATCAGGTCTTCGATATGCAAGATCAAAAATAAGAACCAACGGGCCAAGGATCTAAAATATGTCTTCTATATGCAAAGATCAGGAACAAGAATATAGAAACAGAGGAAACAGATCAAGAACATAAAACAGGATAGTATACTAAAATCTAAATGTGTTTTCAACCTCATCAGAGCGCAACGTCTCGTAATGTCAACAACCGACTCTTCAGACTAAACTTTCAAATAGCCACATTCGCCCTTTCATATTAAATTATAAGCACTTAATGAAAGCAATGCATTCTAATTTTAAAAGCAATTCGGACTTTTTTTTTTTCGCCTGCTACATTGATACCTTTAAAGACAATTTTAATCAATATACATTCTAATTTTATTGTCAAATGCAATTAATATGAAGCTAGAAGGTGAAGATAGAACATGACTATTGAGCCCAAGGATATTGAATCTCATCCGTTATTGAAAACTAACAAAAGGGAAGCCACATCTAAGCAAGGGAGAACATATACGCAACGTCATTATTCAAAAAGATAAAAACGGTAGTGTAAAAAAAGTCTAAAAGGATTACCTAAAATTAACCGTTATTATTAGACTTTAAAGTCAGGCAAATTTAATGAAGAAACCATATTGATCCTTATAGAGGGTACATCCTTATTGAGGGTACCTTCAAGTAACCAATCAAAAGAAAAGAACTACTGCCATACCTTGAACACCCTAAAAAATGCACCTAAGAAATTACTGCAATGTTCTTTACCCCCAGGGGGGGAATAGGCAGCAGTTTAAGTTTCATAAACCCTTAAAGCTGAAGTTTTTCCTCCATTTCTTTAGAAGCATGAAGGATAGGTCATCAAGCATTAATTTGGGCTTTACTAAAATTGAAAATCCCTATAAGTGTATCAAGATTTGGAAAGATTTAAACAAGAAAGCACATGAATACAAAATGCTAGCATCAATTGATACATCGTGAAGAATTTGATTTAGATCCAATTAATTTATTGAAATTATGGGGCCCAATACAAGGCAACATTAAGTATCTATTTTTAGTGAAATTTGTTTGCATATGTTAGGGAAGCCTCATATACTGGGTATGTCCTTTTTTATATTGAGGGATACCGATGATGACAACATATGTAATTAGTTTAATCACATTAATATAATCTTAATAGTTAGTTAATGCATTTCTTGTGTATATCTTGAAAGGATGCACTAATAGTAGTTGAGATTTCACTATATCTCCCCCCACTCCCCACACCCCAACGAAAACAAAATAAAAACGAATCATCAATGACCATTTTCAACTAAAATCCTAAAAGTTACAGAAAAGCGATTAATTAAAGATACATGACAAGAAAAATGATCAATCATAAAGCAAAGATCTTAGGGATCAAGAAAATATCTAGCATCACAATGTTAAGAAAACAAAAGAAACAATCTACAAAAAGAAAAAGCATGATCATTCCTGATTACAAATACTATACTTGTTTTCTTTTCTTCTAGTTTATAGTGAAATATGGTTGTAAGCAGGAGCATATTTACAGGAGGCTCAACAAACGACCAATACATGGTATGAGTGAGAAGTGTTGTGCTCCGTTGATAACCTACAACTAATGTGGTGCTTCAAGTAAGGCTCTATAGCACTAAATTCTATAAAAACGAAAGGATATTGACTAAATAACTATAAGATTCATAAGTTTGTTTCAACACCATGGCACCAAGTGTTATAGCAGGAGCTTGTTCCTCCTATAATTGCACATACCAAGGCATCCATAATAATATTTAGCTCGCCTTGTTAATCCCACTGAATAAATACACATATATACATAATATTATGTTCATATTCGAAAAATGATTAAGGTAGTACACATGATGAAAGATGAGAACAAATTAAGATAATACCCTCCAAAGACTAGTCTTTATTATATCTTTTTATCTTTTTCCTTCTTCGTGAAAGAACTACTTCAAACCGCATATATGCTCTAAAATTCCAGTCCGCTATAACACTAAGTGAAAGCTTTTAATACCATTTCAAGTTTCATATTAACTGATCATCGGCAACAACTTCCCACGAATAAGAACTCACCTCAATTGTACCCAAATAAACACCATGTTTTCTACCATTTGAAGATCCAAGATTGACAAAACAAAGATTCACGAAACGGAGAGAGAACATATCATGAACGAAGGGCAGATTTCGAGAAACAGAGAGACAGGTCATTTCATGAACGAAGGGCAGCTTTAGAGAGAGAGAGAGAGAGAGAGAGAGAGAGAGAGAGAGAGAGAGAGAGAGAGAGAGAGAGAGAGAGAGAGAGAGAGAGATCAACAGATCATGAACACAGCGTAGCTGTCACCTTGAGATATGGATCAGCGGGAAACCGGAAGCTCCGTTGATAATCTGCCGAAGCGAAGCCGGGTTGGGCCTCAACAGAGGCGAGCTTGTTGATCCTCTCGCGACAGCTCCATTTATTCCACATGGAAGCCTGCGACGAGGAGGGAGTAGGGTCGGGATCTAAATCATGTGTTCTACGTGCAAGGCCAGAAACAAGAATCAATAAACAAACAGAGGTACTTAAGGACATCAAACACGAGATTAGGGCAGATCACACTCCACATCGACGAGAAACCGGAGAGTCCGATGATGATCGGCCCCAACGAAGGAGAACCGCCTCGGGCCTCGCGACGGCTCCGCCTTCCTGTTCCTTGTCATCGATCTCGCCACGGCAGCAGCAGAAGAAAGCGACGACCCGCGTGCGAGCGGCAGCGGAGTCCGATGACGAGGTAGGATCGGAATCTAAATCATGTCTTCCGAATGTAAGATCAGAAACAAGGATCGAGAAACTGACAGCGCAAAAGATCAAGAACGTCAAGCAGGAGACGAGCAGATCACAATCCACATCGACTCCGATGATGATCGGCCCAAGTGAACTCCATCAATAGCCCCAAAGGAGGAGCAACGCGTTGGACCGCGCGACGGCTCCGTCCTCCTGCCCCTCGGCATGGGAGCCGCAGGTAGTCCTCGGCCCGGTCGCAACGGAAGAAAGCGACGATCTGACGAAGGGAGGGAGGGACGGTTCGAGGGCTTCCTGAGAAGCATCAACTCTATTTATAGGGCTGGCGCGTACACGTGTGAGCAGCGGATGGCCGAAACGTGTGCCGTGAAAAACTTGATGACACGAAAAGGAACGGACGAGATTTAAACTCGATACACTGGCAAATTGGTGGATCGTTATCTTTGCTAGCTATCAAAACACACACATAAATCAATTATATATAATCGCTACCAATTGTCTCCATTTAATTAAGGAGAACAAACATGTCATGAATGTTTTGGCTTGAGTCGGAAAGCAAATTGGTGAGGGTTGGGTGCCGGCGAGACTAATACGGTGGGAATCATTTCGGTTGCTGGTTGCTGTCGAGGCGATCTCGGTGTCAAAAACAAGTGTGGTGATCGAAATAGATTTACGGTTGTTGCATTCGGAGACGAGTGTCGACTTCGAGTCGTTCCCAAGGAAAGGAAATGTACGTGGATGCAGATAACAAGCCGAGCTCATTAATTACTTGGGGAGAGCTACTTCAAATCTTTCCCACCCATTTCGTGACGCACGTAGGATGATGTGGTGTGTTAAAGGTGGGTGGGTGGTCCAAGGAAGCATGTGAAAACGTACTTCCGAGACTAAGGGGGTGGAATATATCCTGTGATGATGAAATGACAATGTTATGATGGCACCTCCACTTGATGTCACATGAGGGGGGAGGAAACTTATCTAACACTACGGATTTATGTATGTAATTGTCTTATCGAATTATATCATAATATAATGAATGATATCAAAATCGTCGATCTAATATTGGAGTCTACGATTGTAACAAGATGGGAAGATTTCATTCCGTTTTATATTCAAATTGGAAGAGATTATAACATTAGGTTATATTAAGCCGGTAAACTTGATGGGAGAATGCTTAAGCCAATTTGGCAGGACTTGATTTCAAAATATATTTATTCTTGATGAAGAAGATAAAGTCTTAAGTCACAAAGAATATAACATCCTAATTTAGATTATTGGAAAGGGGATCAAATCTTTTAGTGGAGAAATTTTAATCAAAACGAGAGAGAGTTAATCTATAAGAATTTGGTAATGAATGTACCATCGTTAACATGAATTCAATCATATAATTTAAAGTATATTAAGTTAATGGGTCAGCATAAGCATGTTTCTAAATTATTGATGAACTTTCAAAAAGAGTAACATGTGATACTCTATCTTAGATGATGGCACCAAATTTTAATTTGAGGACAAAGAATATGGAATGCACAAGTCCTTACGTTAGACACAACTATCTTAACAATACACGGTAGACTAGAATTCAGGATCTTATACGTTTCGCATCTAATGAACAGGAAACATTTTTAGTATTGATAAACCTTTCCATGACATAATGTGCATGTGTGCTCCCATGCGTGTCATAGAAGTTCTTTGAATCTATGCCCACTCATCTAACTTGTTTGATATTTTAGATAATGGCACTTCATCTTGAACGCGAAGAGCTATGGTCATAGAAGGAGTTCCTTAAATGCTCAAACATAACGCATATCCTTGTTCCTTCCTCTTTCTGGCCTTCGGTTTAAGCATCCCTCTCAATGCGAAGAAGGCATTTGAACATAAAAACATGGGTTGGACCATTCTACTTGATGTGGATTGTGCCATCTTTTAGTTCACGGCACACATATGCATATGGTTCAATGAATCAGATTACATGTCTAATAAGAAACTAATATTTTATATAACATTCTAAATAATCGTTTATGACTTTGAATCGACATTATAAGTGTTTTCGTTATGATGACCGCTTAGAAGATAAAAATATCATTTTTATCGATGATTAGTACAAAGAGGATGGAATTAAATTTTGATCGTCTAAGATTAGTTTGCAAAAATCGATCGATTCTAAATCCAATTACCATATTTTTCGCATATTTGATCCAATTATCCACCGAGGTGGCTAATAGATTTGACTCTTGATTTCTCTGGTGGACTAATTGTTGTTGACCGTGTCAGCTCTCCATCGTCCTGGTATATGTGTTGACCGGCCAAACTACTTTGACCAAGACAACATGATTAGTTGGTGACATATGAGTTGTACCCACTCAATATCTATTTCTATATCTAAGTATACCTACAAGTAAAGTTATTAATATTAATTGATGATTGGACAAAAAAATTAGGAACCAAATCCAATTCATTTATTAGATGATTTATATTGATAAAACGTGATAAAAACAACTGACAGGTAGTTTTTGAATGATTTGCATGGATCGATCATGTCGAATAAACTAGCTCAATCTTATTTTATTAGCTTAACTAGAAAAATTTTTAACTATATATATATATAGTGAAAATAAAAATAAAATTCCTAAGTAGTACTCTTCTTTGATCGGTTCTTTTTTCTTTGATCACTCTCTCTACGATCCCCCTCCCTCTTTTATTTCCACTGGTGATCTCTCCCTCTTATCATCACTCTTGCAGTACTGATGTCTTTATCTTGCATATAATTTTAATTAAAATTTATAAGCAATAATATTTTTAATTAAGAATATAGTTCAATTAGTGATCCAAAATTTGGCTTTGAAAAGACATAGGTTATACTCAAATATTTGAGTCAAAGTTGTGCCAACATAAATCCTAATGGATTAAAAAAAAAAGAATTGGGAGAATAATATAGCCAAAAGAGATGTTAAATCCCCATCAGTAAGAAAAAGTATACCCTTCAGAAATTAATTCTCCATCAGTAAACTTGGACTTGGCATCTGCATGAAGGTGGAGACAGGGAGATAGGCTACCTATTCTCCATTCCTATTGATGCCATACTTGCACGCCATTAGAGTCACCAAGTTCAGAAATAATCACCAACTAAGCATTTTTACTTGTCTTGCCCTTCCTTGAAGACCACCCACCTGGAAATTTCATGTCCCTCACCTAACTCGGTGCAATTGCTATTCCATCTACTTAAAGAGCCTTGATCACCTTCGGACATGTGGAAACTATAAGTACATACTGTACAAAAACAGTACTCGATACGTATCTGGAAAGCCATTTGCCAGTTTGATCAATGGTGCATTTAGAATGTTTACTGCACAAATACTGACGTCCATGGTCTGGTTATTAGAAGAACTGCTTGCCATTTTGGAGAGAACACGATTAGAGTGTGTGCTGAAGAGAACAAGAATAACCAGCTTAATGAATGCTTTGTATATGTATATCAATAACATGGAGGACCACAGTACTGATACAGATTAATGAGCCATCTGTAACTTTTCTCCATGTTAATGTGTGCGGCATTTGAGACTCGTTCATCACGAAATGATAGGATGAAACTGCTGTGCTTAATTTAAGCAAGGGTGTATTGGCTTGCACAAAACTCAGTGATGGACAATATTAGGTATTCTTGTTGTACTTTGATGTTGGCATGCGTGCATGTGTGATGTGGGGGGAGACTTTGTTAAAGAAGATAAAGATAGATAGATAGATAGATAGAATGCTAATTCCCTCTTTGTCGTGTAAAACTAACAAAAAGGACCTCCCATCCAAAACCCTAATTTCTTCGTAGCTGTTACTGTCCTTCCTCCGGCCTCTCATCCTTTTTCTTCCAACGCCTGCTGTGCGATCATCTTCTTGTCGGGGAGGGGAGGGGAAGTTCTTCTTGGGGTGATGGGATCATCTTCCAAGTCGGCTGGTGGATCAGATGAGGGGAGGCGTGCATGCCTGCGCGGGCACTGGAGGCCAGGAGAAGACGAGAAGCTGCGGCAGCTGGTGGAGCAGTTCGGACCGCAGAACTGGAACTCGATTGCAGAGAAGCTGCAAGGTAGATCAGGTGAGTCGATCGACGCAGCAGTACTACTGCCCTACTGTTCTCGCAAGGGTTCGATCATCATAATACGCTTAGTAATCTTGTGGTTTAATCCCATCAAGCTTCCACTTTCTCTCTCTGTCTCTCTCTCTCTCTCTCCCTCCCTCTCTTCTGTGATGGCGTCTGTGTCATGTTTCTCTTTCCCTTGCATTCTAAGAAACGGGTTAACTCAAAGGTCGTCATCCTCCACCCTCGGTGCAGGAAAGAGCTGTAGATTGAGGTGGTTCAACCAACTCGACCCCAGGATCAACAAGAGGCCCTTCACGGACGAAGAGGAAGAGAGGCTCCTCGCGGCTCACAGGATTCATGGAAACAAGTGGGCGCTGATCGCACGCCTCTTCCCCGGGAGGACCGACAACGCCGTGAAGAACCATTGGCATGTCGTCATGGCTCGGCGGCGCAGAGAACGATCCAGACTGTTCAACATGACAACTTCATTCTCGGTCCCTCAGAAGGGTACCGCTACAACCACACAACACCCACAGTCGGACACTAGAAAGCTCTTCGGATATGGGAGCGGCACTTCAATGCTTCCATGGGAGTTCAGCACCTTCGGTCGTTCCAAGTTCCACTGCTGGTCCTTCCACCCTTACCATCTCACTTACAGAAGCTTCGTGAGGGATGCTAACTGCGACAGAGTGACTCCTCGTTCCATCAAGCTTTCTTCCCTGGGACACGGACACGGAGATGAGGCACCTAATTCAAGCGAGATGAACCCTAGCAACGAGCATGATGCGGATGACGACGGATCCTTGCAGCGCGATGGCGTTCCCTTCATAGATTTTTTGGGCGTTGGAATAACTTCTTGAATCCGATGAAGGAAGTGAAAGGTGGCTTATGTTGTAGGTGATAAGGCAGCAAGTTCGATCGTTCGATCAAACGATGGATATCTTTGGATGTGTGGAAGTTATGCATGAAACTTTACTTGTTAACCTGACATGTTGTAACGAATATTACCTGATGGAATATTACGGAATTGATGCCAATGTTGCAAGCTCTGTGTTGGAGACATACACTTCATACGTGCAATAAAGAAATGTTTCAAGTACAGTTAGCCAAATAGGGATAGTTGTGGACGTCTTACATGTTAAAATGTGAGCATTGATGCTCTTCATTTTCCACTTGGGAAATGTTGGAACATGCAACATTTGGGTGTCCAAAACCACTACTTTTCACAATTACTTTCTATTCCAAACAATATGAATTTCTAAATTAGTTTTTTTTTTTTTAGGTTAGCTACAAAATTCAGCATTCAATTGTCATTATTAGTGAATTTGTGGGGAACTTTTTGAACCTTCTATCCCATCCTAAAGTAATAAAGATATGAGAAAACCCTAGTGTTTGACGAAAAGCATAATGCTAAATTACAACCTAATTTTGTGCTAGATTTGGGACCCGATACTCGTTAATGCTAATACAGTATGGAAATGAAAAAGACTATTCTTCCAACTCGAGAAACACTCGATATACGTATGTATATACATGTATTATCACATAAATCGATGCTAACTTGTGAGGTCATCAGTACTGTATTGTTTGTCTTTGATATAGATGATGATGAGACTTGAAGTGATATTAATATTCTTCTCTTTGTAAAAGAAAAAACTACTTACAATAGCCTTATTAAACCTATATTTATCGTTTTTCTAAAATAAAATGGCTAAGAAAATACAATATTGTTTTGCTAGAAGCTCAGTTCGGTGATGATGGACTTGAATTTAGGCTCATATCTCCAATAGACTAAAATATCATGGGCTCTTCCCAAGCCCAAATATCAAAGCTTATGTTGGGAGATTAATTAGGACAGTTTCATCAAATTGTTGGGTAGATTTATTATCATTATCTTTTTAAGAAAAAAATAGAGATGACAACTCATAAAGCATTTATAAATTTACCCGAATTTGAACTTAGCTAACTTTTCAAATATTCGAATCCAAATCCAATTAATCATACAAGTAGGGCTATTCGAATCAAACCGAAAAAAATCAAACTAAATTATTTCATTAATAATTTAATTTCAAAGATTGTAAATTATGCCGGTTTAAAAAGGCAATCAAAATTATTTCAATTTAAAGAATATAAACTCAACCCAAAGAGCCTAAAAATCCAAAACCCTATATTTCTTTCTTCTTTCTACATCTAATATCTTTTTGAAAATATTTAGAATTGTTAGGGATCAGTACTAAGAGGGGGTGAATTAGTGCAATGGATAAATCTGAATAAAACTTGAAAACCGATTCGGAGATTTACTTTAGAACTTGATTCAAGAAAGAGACTTTAACTTGAAAATATTCGTAAGTGCAACTAGGAGAAGAAATCCGATCAATTTGCAGCTTAAGAAATTTACGATGCAGAATTTAAGTACTCACACAAAGTAAACGCAGCTGATGTATAGTGGTTCGGTCAAATGACTAAATCCACTCTTGAAGCCTCCTCCAATGAGGCTCCCAACTTCCACTACCAAGTCTCTTGAAGGGGAAGGATCAAATACCCCTTCTGACCTTTTACAAATGGTTCCCTCTCTTTACAAGATTTTTACAAGGAGAAGAAAGGAGGAGAACACTTGAGCAAATGAAAGCAGAAATTTGCTATAGCTTAGACTCAATTCTAACACTGCAAAAGGTCTTACAAACTAAATTTGGACGACAAGAGGGCATTAATAATTTAATTTGGTTGCAACCACACATCAAAGTGTACCGCTTTGCTGGCGGTAAAGGCACTCTACGATGGCAATGATTTCAACTTTGCGCGTAAACTTTAGTTCGGTTTGGGCCAAAATTTTGGCCCAAACTCATCTAATCAAGGCCCAATGGGCCCCACTTTGGGTTATCTAATCCTAACCCAAAATACGTGCTAACTCACGAATTTTAAAGACGTTTCTTTACAAAGTCCGCAAATCAAGTCTTCTTCCTCGAATATCTTCCGAGCGATCTCTCTGAAACCATCCTGCGGACTCATTGATTTTGGTGAGTTCCCAATTCTTTGGCAATCCGATCTTTCTTGGCAAGCTGATTCCGTCCCGAAAAAACCCTTTCCTACTCATTCTCTGGTTCCTATCCCAATGAATCTTCTGACTTATAAACCTCCCAACGATCCATAGCACTTGACTTCAAATTCATCCCTTTCGGTTTCCTGCACAAACAAACACCAAAAACTCTAATTCAATTAATCTTCAATGAGTCATTGGTCGGTGCTTCGTCAATCCTTCATCTTTCGCCCTCTCTAGCGGCTTGTTGCCCAATCGACTATATCCATGGCGCAACTCCGCACTTCTTGGCCCGATGCCCAAATCGTCTCCTCTCCGATAGTCGATCGAACCTCCCGCTTGACATCCAATATCCAGACGTGATCACCCGGCGCAACGCCAATTCCTCTAGTGTCATTCTAATCTGATCGATAGTAGACTGAACTCAAAATTGGGTAAACAATAAACCACAATCAATTAGTTTCATCATCAAAATCTGAGATTCAACAAGAATAATATTTGTGATATAAACTTTTGATAATGCGAATACCATTAGATCAAATTCTGGTTTCAATTAATTCAATTACATCTAATGAGTCGGCATCTTTCTTTAGACTTGACATAGTCCAAATCTCTCTTCATATCTCGTTACTGTTAACATCATTAAGCCTGAACTATTGGGTCACAATCAAGCCCAATATACTTCAACTCTAATATCAATTATCACAAATGTCATTATTATGTCTAATAGAATAATTAATATTGTTAAGTCTGTATGGCTAAAAATAGTTAGGTTGAAGTTAATAAAATATACTCATAAAATTATTATAAAACAATCTTAGCTTTAATCTGAATCTTCTTTCAATTTAAACCTCAAACTAACTATATAAAAAATAATCTAATGATTGATGAGTGACAAGAGACAGTTCCGAATGGTCATGATCAATTAAAAATTAACAGCATTATTAAATCAAGATATATTTCTTGGCAACCAAAAGAAAGTATCCAAAGTTGTTCTCTTGCAGCCTGAAAAACTACAATATTTTCCTTCATGGACAATTACCTTCTAAACTAATTACTTATTCGATGAATAGTAATATCAAAATTGATCATTAATTCACAAAATGAAATATTAATTATTCATTCAATAAATATTAATATCAGAATTGATCATTAATTCCATGAAATCGATCCGATATGGGCTGTTTTTAGTATGGGTTAGATGTGGTTAGAACAGAAGTATAGATTTAATCCTCTGGTTATAATCAAAATAAGTAAAATTATGAAATAATGTAAACAGAGGTTTAAAAATAAAATTCTAAAAGCGAATAAAAATATTATTCTAAGCATATTCTCTCATATTATAGGAATCACCTAAGATATAACTAGGACAGATCCTTTGTACACAAACAATAGAAATTAGAAGAATTATCGAAAATTTAAAAGCTAAAAAGTTGAAAAGGAGGACGTTGAATGATATGTAAAAGGCCTAGAAAAGGGGGTATAATTAGGGTTTTAGATCTAATAAGAGGCTTATTGTCATATTGCACGACGTTGCGACGTGCACAATAGCTGGTGAAAAAGGTTCACTAATTGAAGGGTAATCTATTTATACTTTTATTTAAAAATACTATAATAATATTTTACTATTTATAATCTCTCTAATTTTATTTTTATTCTCTCTTTTTTTTTTTCCCACAACTCATGTGTGTATCTATCGTACTATCATCGACTCTTTGGAATGCTCATCATCTTATTAGATAGTTTGTAAAGGCTCGAAACACATTAATGTAACTAGTTTAGAAAATGATATCTTTTGAACTATTATAGATTGCACATAATCTTAAAAATATTAAATCGTTATAATAAATATTAAAAACTTTTTCTCACCTCCTCCTCTTATTCGATATTCAATTTGTCTTAGTGAATCATCTTTTTTTTTTTTTGTCTCTTTGCATCACATTTAATAAAAATAAAAAAAACCAAAAAAATTGTAGGTAAAAAGTAAAAATATTTTATTTGAATTAAGGTCTAAATTGACGGTATATATATATATATATATATATATATATATATATATATATATATATATATAAAGGAAAAACATAGAAATATTTAAAGTATTTAATATGGAATTGTAAGAAGGGAGTTACAAATAGTAATCTTTTTTGTTTATTAATAGATGATTATTCAAGATGACTCTGTCAAAATAAATTTCTTATGTTACAACATGATAAGAAGTTTCGATGCAAGCAAGAGGAAAATATTCTTGAAAGAAGAAATATTTTAGTAAATATTCTCCATTCAATCTCAAATTAATCTTATTTTGGGCTCGGCTCCAAGTGGAGTCCAATTGATTCAAAATATTGATCATATAATATATATATATATATATATATGAAAAAAAAAACAGTTTCACTTCAATAATTGTTATCACAATTTTGATCCCTAGTAGCAATCAATGACATGTTCATGGTTTGGACACAAAAAAAAAAAAAAAAATAAAAAAAGATTAAAAAGGAACGGCTATATCAATAATTAAAACGATAAGCTTAATCACACTATATATTAGAAAACGGCAATGATATACAAAACGATAGCACAAATGTCATCGAATAATATTAATTCGACATTGGCTGATGCATACGATGCGTATCGGGTGAATAATTTAATCACACTATATCGTGTACCATAAAATGCATGATAAGATGTAATGATGGATGGACATTAAAATACTTGTCATGCTCATGCCCAGCCCCAAATTAATCCATTGCCCATCATATCATTGTTCTAAATAAACAAATGATGTTTCGGCCATTTGTTCAATTATGGAATGGATTCAAACCACAAATAATTGCATCGTTGCGTACATGATATAAAGGCCACAATTCGTAAACACCTCCACATTTTGGAGCCAATTTAGTAGATCAATCTGAAGTTGAATGTGAGAACAACAAAGGCCACATCTTAAAATATTTTATCTTTCTTCTTCTTTTTTTTTGTTTTGCTTTCTTTCAAAAGAAAAAGAACTATTGGGTGACAAATAAATTGCCGACCAGTCATATCACGCTTTAGAAGATGTGTGTGTTTATTCCGAACAAGTTAAAAAGGAGGATGTTGATCCAAAAGGATCAATAATTGCACGAGAGAAGAACCAGTGATCACCATCGCGCTGGACACGTTGATTCAGCCATCATGAAGCTTTCGCATCCATTTTACTGGAAAGTGAAGGGACAAACCATGACCATTTAGGTGTTGAGACATGTCCTTGTTGATTTAGCTATAGGACTCATGTCACTTTTTCGGCCATCATTATATTTCTTTTATTATCAATAACAATAAGTGGTGAAGAGGGAATTTGATCACAGCTACACGAGACAAGATTGATGGTATACATTTTTTTTTTATAAATTACATTAGTCGGTACATTTAATTTTTATATAGTTTTCTGGAGAACTGGTAATGAAAATTGACGGAAAAATTATATACAAACTAAAACTTATGAAACCAATCTTTTTTTTTTTTAAGCTAACGGATAGTTTCACTTGAGTGATAGGTAAAAAGATAGAAACCACCAAATAAATCGATATTTGATTATCATTAATGTGGATCCATAGGCTCATAGAAAATTATTTACTTCGAATGTGCCCATATGATTTTAATTTTTACAAAGCTCGTAATTCTCAAAATACACTTTTAAAAATAAAAATAATTCGATAAACTTATATATCCTTAGTTCTCTTAATTTTTAACACAACCTGATAGATATAATGATACTTAAACACACTACATCAGTCTATAACAATGAATTCAATATATATATAATGTTGTATCGACACTGTATCAAGTATGCAACAGTGCACCATCAATAACAAAAAAGAAGTAATAATGCATGAGATGGATGCAGTAAATATTTGAGTGCATGGCGAGCTCCCTTGTGGTAATTTGTCACCAATCATTGAGTTTGGATCCACCATAGACTTCACTGTCTTGCTGTTTCAATCATCCATGGAGCAGTGTTCCTCTAGCTTTACAGGAAATCGCATGGTTGTCACATCATATATATCTTACTCATAGAAAACATCACGCCCTTATCAACTCTCCAATAATTCATTCATGTGAGCACTTGCACCGCGAAAAAACAATACAACCCCGATGGCATCAAGAACATGTGATCAAGAGCATGTGGTGATTTGGTATGTAAATTGGCTACGCCCTCCTCTCTTGGGAGCAGTTAGATCCAGAAAATAAGAGCTAGATTTTTAATGTTGGAGCAGAATACAAAATTCAACAATGTTGCATCAATGTAACGCATCATGTTCCTGTTTCTTAGTACGCCATGCGGGCATCACACGTCCTATATTTCGGATCATGTCATGTCCACTTCGCAATAGCATGATGCGTTGCGGACTCATCCCAGTGGCTCGACACGTCAGGCGAGAGAGGGGACCACGAGGGACTGGACCCCGCACGTCGGTACTCGATAGACAGGCAGCACGTCGTGACAATGACGTGGACATTGTAATTAATTGTCCGAGTTGGACACGACCCGTACGTCATCACCCGGTGCCGTCGGATCTCATCAAGCTCGTTTGAATCGAAACGCAAGGGATCCTGGAATTCGAATTCTATAATAACGGCTGGGCAGCGTTCGACATGACGGTGCGAAGTAACATGTCGTGCGGGCTGGCGATATTAAATCGTGCAAGTTCTCGTGAATCACATGCTTCCGCCAATCATGCACTTTTAATGATACAACACACACACATTCGTGCTTGGATTGTTTTATAGAGTTTTGATTGATGATTGATGCACCACTTGTCCGCTGGGGGAGCAGCCTCATACGACAACACATTACTGTTGTATCACGGTAATTTAATAGGCAGGAGACGATAAGAGCACGAGATTATGAGATGGGAAACGAGGTGCGGAGATCCAATAATGCAATCCCGTGGCCGACTTAAGCCACGATTTTTCCTACGACTGGAACTGCGAGTTAGGCTGCGACACCCTGCGTTTTTTTTATTCTACAGCGCAAATCGAGGTTGGGCAGTCGTTTCGCGTCACAAACTCGCGATCGGATCCGCCACGAAGAGTGGTCCCCAAACACGATGGTCGACGAGTGGTCCCCGGACACGACGGTCCACTAGGCTCCACGTAAGGCTTCTGTTGTGAGGACGCAGATGACTGATTGAATATGTCGGTCGCTCATGGCCCACTTTCCAGTGGGTCCCAGAAAGGGCCCTGTTTTACCACGAGGCCGGTAGGTGAGAAGGAAAGGTGCGAGCGGGTAGGAAAAGCATCGGCTTTGTGTATATTTAAATGACTGGTTCGCCCGCCGAATTGTTTTCTGGTGGGCTCCACGACGCGGTCGGTCGGGATCAGATCCGGGGCGAGCCCAAAACGATCTACGCCGTTGGCGTCGGCCCGGACGGGGGCTTACCGTCCTCCGCGGTGAGCGGAAGATGGACCCACCCCTGCTCTCGCCGGCTATAAAAACCATGCTCCGGCTCTCCTCCATTCTGCATCCACGTCCAACGGTCCTAGAAGACTCCCCGGTAGTAAGTGGAAAGGGCCCAGATGGCGGACTCCATGGTGAGCGTGGCAGTCACCGGCCCCAGGAAGACGCGCATGCACCGCCTCATCGAGGAGGAAGGCATCGTGCTGATGCCGGGGATCTACGACGCGCTCTCTGCGGCCGTCCTCCAGAGCCTGGGCTTCCGCGCCGGCTTCGTCTCCGGCTACGCCGTCTCCGCCTCCCGACTCGGCATGCCCGACATCGGCCTCCTCACGTATCTCCCTCTGCCGTCTTACCTTCTTTGCCAGCGTGCCATTTCTTTTCCTTCATTCTATACTAATTTTGTTCTCTCTCTCTCTCTCTCTCTCTCTCTCTCTCTCTCTCTCTCTCTCTCTCTCTCTCTCTCTCTCTCTCTCTTCATGGTAAAATAATCAAAGGCCGCCGGAGATGGCGGACGCAGCTCGAGCGATTTGCGCCGCAGCTCCGAACGTTGCCTTCATCGTTGATGCCGGTAATATTTTCTTCTTAATTTGGTTCTCGGGAAAAAAGTCAGGTTTTAATAATATTTTAGATATTTCGCATCTCCAAAATTAGAAGAAAAAAAAAGATAACTTAAGATCGAATGCAATTGGATAAACTAAGAGGATTAATTTATTCATATGCAATATATCTCGACTAAATTAAATTGATATGATGTTTATGACAGACACGGGAGGTGGCAATGCTCTCAACGTGCAAAGGACTGTTAGAGATATAATTGGTACCGGTGCCGCTGGCTTGTTTCTTGAGGTACCACGACGCCCCGCCCTGACATATATCAAATGATCATTGCCACCTCCATGCTCTGACTCGTTCCAAGTTCCACATCTAACTTTTCTCTACTTTCATCTTGATTCCAGGATCAAGTTTGGCCGAAGAAGTGCGGTAAGAGAACCTCCGTGTTTTAACTCTCAGATCTCTCTGGTTTCCTTCTGCTACCATATATGCTTGAGTTGTTTTCTATGGAATCCATCCATCTCACTGGCATTTCTCTCTCTTTCTCTGGCAACCAGGACATATGCAGGGTAAACAGGTACTGCTGAGCTGGGAAACATATATCAACTCTTCTTACAGTATCCCACTGTATATAATATGCATTAAACTGCGCTTATGTTAGGTGATACCTGCCCATGAGCATGCCGCAAAGATAGCAGCCGCAAGAGAAGCCATCGGGGACTCTGACTTCTTTCTCATCGCTCGAACTGATGCTCGCGCAACCGCCGGTGGCCTATCCGACGCCATTGCACGGGCCAACCTCTACATGGAGGTATCCCTCGATCACTCTGTTTACGCAATATCGATCGATTGGCTTAGCATGAAGCTCCAATTCCGTCGGATTGGCTTCTCTGACGGGCATACTCTCTGCTTGGCCTTGTGCAGGCAGGAGCAGATGCGTGCTTCGTGGAGGCACCGCGGAGCGACGACGAGATGAGGGAGGTCTGCAAGCGCACGAATGGTTTCAGGGCTGCCAACATGCTGGAGGGTGGGTACACCCCCCTGCACACGCCACAGGAGCTCAAGGAAATGGGATTCCACCTCATAGTGCACTCCACCACCGCCGTCTACGCGTCGGCTCGCGCGTTGATCGACGTCCTCAAAGTGATGAAGGAGGAAGGCACCAGCCGAGACCAACTCCACAAGCTGACCACCTTCGAGGAGTTCAACAGTTTGATCGGACTGAAGAAACTAAACGAGATCGGAGCCCGATACGACAAGTTCCAAGTTCCCTCCAACTGAGGCAAAGCAAAGCGTAGTGGGCGAGGGCATCAGTCCGAAGCTTGGGTAAAGTGTCGGGGTATTGCGTGCGTAGTGTCGTTGAGAGTGTGTTGGTCTTAAGCTACTACTGAACCGCCACTGTGCGGTAAATTTCCGCTGTTAGGTCTCATTTCCTACGTTGTCTTTGAGAGGTGTCGTAATAGTTGCGAGTGGGTGGCTGTAGTACTACGATTCTTTTCTCTTCTCTTTTGTCGAGAAAAATGAATAAGCATCAATAAGAAAGGGATCTAATCCTTTGGGTAACTTCAAAAATTGCTAATCCTATTTGCAGGCTATCTCAGCTTTGCCATAGCTGAGTTTAATAAGCAAGATATTGTGCCACTTTTAAGCTCACCTGTTCCAAGAATTTAGTTTTATGATTGCAATTTTTTCGTGTGATAATTTTATCGACTCACTGGTTTAATATGAAATTGTTTATTAATAAAAATTAATAAAGATTTTTTTTTCAATAAAATCGCTCTTGGTAGAATGTTTCTTTTCTCAGCAGTTATGCAACGTAGCTGAAAAAATATTGAGAGATTTAAGGTTATCATCGACACCGTAAAGCAGAGGAGCAAAAAAAAAAAAAGGAGAGCGGGCGCATAAAATAAGCGGGTGCACTTAGTGCTCGCCAGCGTGGCACTGGGAAGTGGGCCCGGGCTGATGAGATCCTGACACTTGATTTCTTTGACCGCTTGCTGCTACCATCCGTGGCTGCCACTGTTCGCAGTTCCATGTAGCTTTTGGCATGTGAATCGGAGAGAGCAAGAGAGAGCCGGGGGGGAAGGGTCACTCGTCACGTTGAAAGCTTCAGGTCAGGGCAGCAGGACCAGCGATTCGAGTTGGGGATTTGTGTCAGATCTGCAACCGGAGCCAAAATGAGACCGTCTTAGATCTGAGAATAAAAAAAAAAGAAAAAAAAGAGAGAAAGACAAGGAATTGGTTTCAGAGTGTCGTCACAGATGAGTGCCTCAGATTAGTAGGGAGGGATCAAGAAATGTCAACCTGCATAAACATTGAAGCAGACGGTGAATGACTTCAGGGCTCGATCGTCACTATAAAATAAAAATATATATATGTATAAAAAAAAACGAAATGTATAATTATTTCGAGACATTAAAGGAAGAAAATTAGGTGACTGCATTCACAAACAACTTTTTCATCTGCAAATTGCAAAGATGAAGTCAACAAGAGCGGAGTCGGCTACTAGCCTGGGATGTGACGGGAACAAGAAAGAATCTTGAAAAGAGGTTTAAGGTTAAAAAAAAACAAAAAAAAAAATAAGTCAATCATAGAATATCATGAAAAGAGGTTTAAGTTAAAGGAAAGAATCTTGAGCTCAAGGTTTGACGTACCAAGATGAGAAAGAAAGAAAGAAATGTTCGATACAAGTTGGTTAGGTCGGAGGTGGAGGCTGGCGGGGGAGAAGCATGGCTCCCTCGACCAGCATGTGTGTGTTAGCTGAAAATATTATTACTAAAAATATTGAGAAGCCCATAAAATGCTTGATAACTCATCCACCTAGGTATCCTTCGATCCTAGGACTCATTTTTTGAGACCTTTGAGGATAGCATAGATGGTGAGTTCAATAAGACCATTGGTTTGGAGGTGAGCCATCAAGTTGAATCTTAGTTGGATTCCGAAGGGCTAGCAATACTCTTTGAATTTTAGATTGTTGAACTAGGTCTCATTATTTATGATGAGAGCCTTCGGTATCTTGAAGTGGGTGATGTTATTCTTTCATATAATCTCTCGATCTATTTCTCAATTATTGATGTTAACAATTTAGCTTTTACCCACCCTATGAAATAATTGACTCTTATGATGAGAAATTTTCATTGACCCAAAGCCATTGGGAAGGGTCCGAGAAGATCCATACCCCATTGGAGGAATGACCACTTGTAATTGATCAAGCTCAAAGTGACTACTGATTGTTGTAGTATTCAAGCAAATTCATAGTATTTGTAATACTTTTGGATGTAAATGATCATATCTTTACATAGTGCAGGCCAATAGAACTCTTGTTAAAGCACCTTAAAGGCAAGACTCCATCCGTCGATGCATTTTTCATAGATACCGTCATGCATCTTGGCAAGCGCTCTTTTGGCTTCTTAGGGGGTTAAGCATCCAAGGAACGATTAGCTAAAAAATATATGATATAAGTAATATCATGCTTGGTAGTGCTTGACTCTTTGGGCTACTATATGATTTGTTGAGAGTGTTTCGTCTTTCCTATAGCATAGAATCTCATCCAACTTAATTCCTCCTATAGACGAAGGACTAGGAAAATAAGAGAGCACAATAATTAATTATCAGATGATGAAAGACGAAGATGAATATTAACCTGTCGAGTGGTTTTGCTGAGTTGATTGGCAGTTTGAGAGTACTAATTTAATTAAGAGTCTTGTTAAATTAGGTTAGAAAAAAAATCTTTAAACGTCATGACCTACAAAAGAAGAGAGATATAAGTTGAAGTTGTGACATTTAAAACCCAAGAGGTTGAAAGCTGAATATATTTTTTCAACAATAAAGAAGCGTCTAGTTTTTTATACTAAATTGACACTAACAATTTCATATTAAACCAGTGAGTCGATAAAATTATCACACGAAAAAATTGCATATTAAATCTATCATAAAACTAAATTCTTGGAACAGGTGAGCTTAAAAGTGGCACAATATCTTGCTTATTAAACTCAGCTATGGCAAAGCTGAGATAGCCTGCAAATAGGATTAGCAATTTTTTAAGTTACCAAAGGATTAGATCCCTTTCTTATTGATGCTTATTCATTTTTCTCGACAAAAGAGAAGAGAAAAGAATCGTAGTACTACAGCCACCCACTCGCAACTATTACGACACCTCTCAAAGACAACGTAGGAAATGAGACCTAACAGCGGAAATTTACCGCACAGTGGCGGTTCAGTAGTAGCTTAAGACCAACACACTCTCAACGACACTACGCACGCAATACCCCGACACTTTACCCAAGCTTCGGACTGATGCCCTCGCCCACTACGCTTTGCTTTGCCTCAGTTGGAGGGAACTTGGAACTTGTCGTATCGGGCTCCGATCTCGTTTAGTTTCTTCAGTCCGATCAAACTGTTGAACTCCTCGAAGGTGGTCAGCTTGTGGAGTTGGTCTCGGCTGGTCCCTTCCTCCTTCATCACTTTGAGGACGTCGATCAACGCGCGAGCCGACGCGTAGACGGCGGTGGTGGAGTGCACTATGAGGTGGAATCCCAGTTCCTTGAGCTCCTGTGGCGTGTGCAGGGGGGTGTACCCACCCTCCAGCATGTTGGCTGCCCTGAAACCATTCGTGCGCTTGCAGACCTCCCTCATCTCGTCGTCGCTCCGCGGTGCCTCCACGAAGCACGCATCTGCTCCTGCCTGCACAAGGCCAAGCAGAGAGGATGCCCGTCAGAGAAGCCAATCCGACGGAATTGGAGCTTCATGCTAAGGCAATCGATCGATATTGCGTAAACAGAGTGATCGAGGGATACCTCCATGTAGAGGTTGGCCCGTGCAATGGCGTCGGATAGGCCACCGGCGGTTGCACGAGCATCAGTTCGAGCGATGAGAAAGAAGTCAGAGTCCCCAATGGCTTCTCTTGCGGCTGCTATCTTTGCGGCATGCTCATGGGCAGGTATCACCTAACATAAGCGCAGTTTAATGCATATTATATACAGTGGGATACTGTAAGAAGAATTGATAAATGTTTCCCAGCTCAGCAGTACCTGTTTACCCTGCATATGTCCTGGTTGCCAGAGATAGAGAGAAAAATGCCAGTGAGATGGATGGATTCCATAGAAAACAACTCAAGTATATATGGTAGCAGAAAGAAACCAGAGAGATCCGAGAGTTAAAACGCGGAGGTTCTCTTACCGCACTTCTTCGGCCAAACTTGATCCTGGAATCAAGATGAAAGTAGAGAAAAGTTAGATGTGGAGCTTGGAACGAGTCAGAGCATGGAGGTGGCAATGATCATTTGATATATGTCAGGGCGGGGCGTCGTGGTACCTCAAGAAACAAGCCAGCGGCACCGGTACCAATTATATCTCTAACAGTCCTTTGCACGTTGAGAGCATTGCCACCTCCCGTGTCTGTCATAAACATCATATCAATTTAATTTAGTCGAGATATATTGTATATGAATAAATTAATCCACTTAGTTTATCCAATTGCATTCGATCTTAAGTTATCTTTTTTTTTTCTTCTAATTTTGGAGATGCGAAATATCTAAAATATTATTAAAACCTCACTTTTTTCCCGAGGACCAAATTAAGAAGAAAATATTACCGGCATCAACGATGAAGGCAACGTTCGGAGCTGCGGCGCAAATCGCTCGAGCTGCGTCTGCCATCTCCGGAGGCCTTTGATTATTTTACCATGAAGAGAGAGAGAGAGAGAGAACAAAATTAGTATAGAATGAAGGAAAAGAAATGGCACGCTGGCAAAGAAGGTAAGACGGCAGAGGGAGATACGTGAGGAGGCCGATGTCGGGCATGCCGAGTCGGGAGGCGGAGACGGCGTAGCCGGAGACGAAGCCGGCGCGGAAGCCCAGGCTCTGGAGGACGGCCGCAGAGAGCGCGTCGTAGATCCCCGGCATCAGCACGATGCCTTCCTCCTCGATGAGGCGGTGCATGCGCGTCTTCCTGGGGCCGGTGACTGCCACGCTCACCATGGAGTCCGCCATCTGGGCCCTTTCCACTTACTACCGGGGAGTCTTCTAGGACCGTTGGACGTGGATGCAGAATGGAGGAGAGCCGGAGCATGGTTTTTATAGCCGGCGAGAGCAGGGGTGGGTCGGTCTTCCGCTCACCGCGGAGGACGGTAAGCCCCCGTCCGGGCCGACGCCAACGGCGTAGATCGTTTTGGGCTCGCCCCGGATCTGATCCCGACCGACCGCGTCGTGGAGCCCACCAGAAAACAATTCGGCGGGCGAACCAGTCATTTAAATATACACAAAGCCGAATGCCTTTTCTTCCCGTTCATACCTTTCCGGCTCACCTACCGGCCTCGGGGTAAAAGCCATCGACCACATGGAAGACAGGCCGATTCAATCTTTCATCCGCATCGTTACATAAATCATGCATCATTCCATGGCTTCCGCGGACTCCGGGGACCACTCGTCATGCCCAATCGAGTGGATGCCACATGGAGGGGTACATGACGTCCTTGATTTGCGCTGCAAAAACAAAGACGCTCTGTGTCGCGGCCAAACTCGGCCGTCCAGTCGTAGGCGAAGTAGTGCCTTAAATCGGTCCAGTCGATTGCATGATTGGATGCCATGCCTCTTCTCCGTACGACTAAACAGAATCCGGTGTTGTCCTCACATAGTCACATGCTCTTATCTTATCCAAGCATGTAAAATTACATTATTATACCACAGCAGCAAAACAAGTTATAATAATCTAATTATCAGAGATTTTACTGTCAACGTTAAGTAATTACAATAAAAAATAAATTTTATGTGAATCTCAAATGAAATTTCTTGTATGAACTCACATATGGGGAAAAAATAACTCCTCCCTATAATGGAAATCAACCAAGCAAGTTATTATTATACCATTTTATTTGATAAGTAGGTGAGGAAATAGTTGACCGTAAATATAAGTGGATGATTAGAGGTAGCATGTCCTTCACGAAAACATGCAGGATTGGATCTCGGCAGCCAGTAAGTACCATACCTTAGTTCTTATCTTAGACAGGCGTAGCTGCTGTTGTCCTCAGCCATCACAGTCTTGCTTTTGAACCTTGACAGGTGAATATAATATAAACCAATAATTTAGAACGCTCATTATTGCGGTGATGACTTAAGCAGCTAATCATTATCGTTAGAAGTTTAAGTAAATTGCTTTCATTACAGAAGCACAATCACTATATGGATGTGGCAGTGTCATCTAAGACTTGCCCACCATGATTAATACTTGGCAACTACCATATGGATCATTCCCACAACCATTCATTTCATTGACAAGTTTTCTTCCCCATTTGTCTTGCTATATAGCACCTTCAGCTCCTTTCTTGCAGTGGGGTGCCATTAGTTCCGATGAATGCCAAGCTAAAAGGGCAGTAGGGCCACAGTGTGAGAACAATTTAAAGAAAAAATACAACAAAAATGCATCATTATCTTAATTATACCATTAAAAGCAGGAGCTAAGCAATCAGTACCACATAATCATACTTGCAGAATTATTGTGGAACTCCCATGTTAGCTAGCTGCTGGTCCTTGTAGCAGCGAGGGACGATGATTACAATGGACAATAGCCATGTCAGTGTCATGACGTGCTCTCTCTCTCTCTCTCGCGTGGGACACATGCGCCGTCGGACCAGATCTAATATTTGGCCGTCGCAGCAGGAGTCGTCCAGCTTCAGCGTAGCGAAGGCTTCCCTCCCTCCACCGACGTGGCCGCGCTCGCTCGAGTACCGAGGAGCGGGGTCCAGTCCCACGTGGTCCTACTCACTCTCCTGACGTGTTAAGCCCCACCAGCGGGCCCCGCAGGACATGTGTGCCACATGGGACGTGTACGTAACACACTATCCTGATGCAAGTTGGTGCTCGAGTGGTCCATCGCAGTCCCTGACGCATACATTATATATGCTAATCATATCGTCACAAGGCTACATTTGATTTAAATAAGACGGTAGGTTAGATGTGTATCCTCCTAAACTTTATAAGATACTAATACCTGCGCCATGCTACCCACATGGAATTACTAAGAAATAGAAGCTTGAATTGACCGTCTGCTGCTTAGCAAGAACAGTATAACATCGAAGTTAGGTATACGCCATCTTCCCTGTGGGTCTAATTGCTGAATCTTGTGTCCTTGTAGATCCTATTATTGGATCTTGTTTACACGGGACATTATGATTCTGATGCGAGCATGACATGGTTTGCACATGTGTATAATAAAATGAAATAATACAAGAGTATATATATAATACCAGCTATTATTTGAAGCGATGATAAGACGAAGAGGAAAAGTTTGTCCTCCACCTGCTGCTGCTGCTCCCTTGGCGTTGGAGATCATTGCGCAAAAGGAGGGCGCAGCTATTACAGCGAGAGACTGCATTCACGCCACATGCTCTTGTCTCAGCCTGGCTCTTCGTCACATGATCTTGTCTGCACCATGTTCTTGATGCCATGGGGCTGTGCCGCTTCCTGGATCTGGCATTTGTCTTATGTGGTGAAATGTTCGAATGAATGAATTGGAGTGTTGATAAGGGTGTGATGTTTTCTATATGTATTTTGTTTCCTGAGATTAACATATCATCAGATATGAGGAGTATACATGCAATTGCTTGAAAAGCTAGATGGAACATGTCTTGTTGTGATGTGTGAGGAAGACGACTGCTCCATGGATGAGAGCGACGTAGTACTCTGTTTAGGGATAGTGAAGTCTGTGGTGCATTCATACTCAATGATTGGCGACGATTCACTGCACGATATTTACTGCATACATCATCAATTTTACAGTAAGTATGATGTTTTGGTTGTATATTATTGGTCCACTGTTAGCATATTTTTTTAAGCATCATCACCATCATCATCACTGGCTAGAAGATTGCTACTATCAGTGCAAGATATTGAATTCATTGTTGTAGACCGATCTAATCCACCGATGGGATTAATTATTATTCTTTCCGATTCACATGAACCAAATAGATTCAAGAAGAGTGAAAAAGAAATGAGATTAGTTTCATAGGCTTCTTGCATGTGGTTGGAATGTCTCTCTAGGTTTATTTTTATTGACTTGCTTGTTGTCTTTTTGTCGATAAGATATGTTATTTGTGATCGATGTGATTTTTCTCAGCATAAGTTTTTATGTTTTCTACTTGTGTGTGTATGTTTTATACATCTACAAATTAAGGATCATAGACTTGTTTGGAACCAATAATTTCCTAAGAATATTATCTTAAAAAATTTAATAGACAAGTAGTTGTTGAAAATTCATCATTTTACCAATACCAACGAAGGTTGGCTATCATGAAGCATCATTTTAATAAGGTCCTCATAAATTTTCCGGCAAGCTGCCCAAAGAGTAGCTGGTGAGAGGGTAAGATCAAGGATTGGGATGACTATATTTGACATTAAGGACTTTGGCCCAAACACAAGTACCCCTCTTTAGAGTAGGCAACACTCATAAGACCTAAGCCACCGAAGTCTTTAGGGCCACACACACAATTCCAGCCTAAAATGTGTATTATATTCTGAGAGCCAGAAGTGTGCCAACTCATAAGGAAAAAGAAAAAAAATCAGATAGGGAGAGTTAGAGAGGAAGAATTGAGAGATGCAATAAGAGAGAAACTAATTATTTTTATAGATAAATATCTATACTTTTCTTTTCTCTCTTTTTTTTTCTAACAAAATTAATCTGTTTATAGGACCATAGATGAGAGCTATAAAACTTAATTGTTAAGCCTACGTTGATATATTTTTATTACATGTAATCTATCTAATTTACTAATGATTTATTATTTTCATAACCTCCTTCTTCATAGTGATCTTTATTATGGTGTAGCCTCTCCATTCCTACTGTATTCTAGAGGAAACAATTGTTTTTCCCGATGTGATTATGAGATGTTTCGAGTCTCTCCTTTAATTAAGCTTATTTCCCTTAATATGCTCTCTTAAATTTAATTTATTTTTATCACACATTCCAAGTGATGTCTTCATCTTGAAAAAAATCTCTGAATAGAGAGGCTTGGTAAAAATATATGTAATTTGATGTAGTCTAATAAAACTTCCTTCTCCTTGATTTGATTTTGAATAAAATGATAACAAATGTCAGTATACAAACTTTGTTTATGTAAGACTAAGTTCTTGATCAATGCAATCATTGACTTATTATCAATATTTAGCTATATATCTTGATCTTGTAAATTACTAACTTTATTCAAGAGCTCCCTTAGCTAATATAGCATGATATACACATGATGATAATACTATATATTTCACTTTATATGTAGATTATATCATAATGGATTGTTTCTTCGAATACCAAGTAAAATCAATATCACCAACATAAAAAACAAAGTCGATTATAATTTTTCAATATTCTAGACTCTACTATAATCTTTGTCGGAATAGCCAACAATTTAAAAATTATTAAAAAATAAATATAATAAACCATGAGTTATGGCACATTTGTTATAGCATAAAATTCTTTTAGTGGCCTTCATGTGAGTCAACCTTAGTTCTTCCATAAATCTAATTACTAATTTGATTCCATATAAAATATTTGATCTCATGCAAGTTAAGGATCTCAAGTTTCCTACTAAGCTTTTGAAATAAGTTTGATCAATTATGTCATCATCATTATGCCTTAAAAGTTTGATATCACATTCAATCAGTGTACTAATCAATTTATAATTCAATATTAAATCTTTTAAGAACCTCTTTTGTATATCTTTCTTATGAAATGAAAATACATTCTTTACTTTGCATCATTTCAATACTATGAAAATAAGACATCGACTAAGTGTCGGTCATTTCAAATTCTTAGACCATTGTTTGCTTGAATTCATTAAATATAAGTGACTTATTTTTTTGTAAATGCAAGATCATCTATATACAAGTAACAAGATATCTCTATTTTTCTTCGTCTTTTTATAAAGGGTATTTTCATAAGGATATTGCTTATATCCATTTTACTTAAAATAGATATCAATTCTAGCATTCTAGGCTTAGGTGCTTGCTTTAACCTATACAAAATTTTCTTTAACTTAAGAACTTTTTTTCATATCCCTTTTTAATATAACCCAATGATTGTTTTATGTATATTTCTTCTTCAAATAAATTATTTAAAAAAATATAGATTTAACTCCTATTTGATAAATTGATCAATTATTTTGTATGACAACAAATATTATCAATCTAATAGTTTCCATTCAGATAAGAGGGGCAAATACCTCATCATTATCAATGCTAGAGTTTTAATTATAACCCTTTGCCACCAATCTACCTTTGTACTTCTCAACTTAGATTTGTATTTTTTTTATTTTATAAATCCACTTCACACCAATAGAATTTGGTCTTTGAGGTAATGATGCTAGCTCCTAAGTTTTATTTCTCATGATAGAGCTGATCTTATCATCTATAGCATCCTTTCACTTTTTATCTTTCATGATATCTTTATATTGAAGTGATTCACTATCTATGAGGAGACAAATAAAATATAATTCATAGATTACTTTATATAAATCTTTTAGGCTTCTTATCCTTTAAGGTACTAGGCTATCTTCTGAAGATGATTATGTAGAAGAAGAAGACATTGGCGATGATGGTGGGAAAGATGGTGAAACAATTGCAAACTTCATATGCTTTTGTTCATTTTCATGCAACTTTTCGATACTTTTCTCTTAATTCTACTCTCCTTCTTCATTGAACTCCACATCCCTACTTATAATAACATCTTAATTATTGTAATCAAATAATTTCTAAGCTTTAGATTTAGCATCACACTCAATGAAGATGAGTTTGGAGCACTTGTCCTCTAACTTGATTCTTCTTTGATTAGGTACATATGCATAGCCAATACACCTAAATACCATGAAATATGAGACGCTCAATTTTCTTCTAGTCCATATCTGTTATAAAGTTTTGTTCTTAAGGCTTGATATAGGGCACTGATTTAGGATATAGATGGTACAAACCATTGGTTCGGATCAAAATTTTTTGGGCATATTTTTAGTCTTGATCATGCTTCTTACCATGTTGAGAATCATTCGATTCTTTCTCTTTGCTACACCATTTTGTTGTAAAGAATATGGTGTTGTGAGCTGATTTTAAATGTCATATTCATCATAAAAGTCTTCAAATATTTTAGAAGTGAATTCACCACCTCAATCAAAGCATATGATTTTGATAAAGCCACTTTCATTCTCCACAAAACTTTTGAACTTCTTGAATATGCTAAAAACATTTTCTTTTTCTTTCAATAAATAAACCTAAGTTTTTATTATATAATCATCAATAAAAGTTAGAATATAGTAATGCTTATCAAAAGATATTAGAGTACTAAGACCAAAAATATCAATGTGAATAAGTTGAAATAGCTTCTTTGCTCTAAAATTTGCCTCATGTGAAAAACTTCTTGGTTGTTTAGCCAAAACACATCATTTACATATTTGACTTGGGTATTGTATATAGGAAAGACCATTTACCACCTTTTTTTGTTACAAGCATATTGAGATCTCTGAAGTTCAAGTGTTCAAGCCTCAAGTGCCATGCCTATAAGGAGTTCTTCACACGTCTTTAAATATTGTGTCACATTATGATTAATAGTTAAGATAAATAATCTACTCTTTGACATCTCCACCTCTGCAATTAAATAATTTATGTTATTGCTAATAAATAATTATTTATTTTTCATATAAAAATCATAATTATTTTCTAATAATCATTTAAGATAGAATATTGTTCCTCATATCTAACACATAATAAACATTTGAAAGAAATTGATGACTTTCATTCTTAAGGTAGATTAATATATCACATTTGCCTCTCACCGGTACTTTTGAGGAGTCACCAAAGTAAACTTGTCCATTCATGGTTTCATCTAACTCCATGAATAGACTTTTATTACTATAAATGTGATTGCTAGCTCCTATATCCAAGTACTATTTGTCTTTCATGATGATATTTTCTTCTTCATGTGTTAATAATGAAAGAGAATCTTCTTTCTTCTTTTTAACTTATTATTTTTTAACTTAATTATTTATGTTATAATAGCATTCAGAAGCATAATGATCATATATATATATATATATATATATATATATATATATATATATATATATATATATTTGTAACAATAGCATTAAACTTTGGAATGACTATATTGCCTCTTGTATATGCTCTTTCTTGTTCTTGTTTTGGACTATGATCTTTTTTGTTATTCCTTTCTCTTTAGTGGCCATGTCTTCTACCATAACCATAGCCTCTTCTACATCCTTGGTCTCTTCCACAACCACGATCACTTAAGCCTTCATTTTTTTCTCTTTCAAAGTAAGTTTTGTTTGGAGAACTTGTTCGAGAACCCATTAACTCATCAATAATCATTTGGTTTAAATCTTTTGATTCTTATATAGAGACCACGATAAGGTTAAACTTTTCATATAGTGATCAAAGTACTCTTTTGATCACATGTATATTTTTAAAATTCTCACAATTTCTTCTTAGTTGATTGACAATGGTAAAATCTCTTGTAAAATAATCTGAAATAGTCTTGGGCTCATTTATTTAGAATATTTCAAATTCAACTCTAAGTGATTAAAGTCAAAATTTTCTCACCTTGTCAGCTCCTTTAAAAGAGCTTTAAAGAATCTCTTAAGCATCTTCGGAGGTGTTAGCAGCTATAACTTTCTCAAGGTTACCTTCGTTTGTAGACAAGGAAGAGTGTCTTTTTGTCTTTCTTCCTCATATCATTGAAAAAATCTCTTTGGCTCACCGTAAGAATGACATCAACTTGAGGCTCCTCAATGCTTGTCTCTACCGCCTCCTATATGTCTTATGATCCAAACAAGATCTTCATCTAGATATTTTAATTTTTGTAATTATATTTTATAATATGACGCAAAATTGTATGCTGTTAATCATTCTAATTTTGCTCTGATATCACTTTGATGAGGAAAAGAAAAGATGAGCTAGAGAGAGTTAGCGATGAAGAATTAAGAAATGAAACAAGAGGTAAATTAAAATTTTTATTAATAATAGATAAGTCTCTATATTATTATTTTTTATGATAAAACTCATCTATTTATAAAGCTATAAAGAGTCACAAAACTCAATTGTTATGATAATATTCATATATTTTTATTATATGTAACCAATTTAATTTATTAATGATTTATTATTTTCATAATCTTTTTCTTCATGGTATTCTTTATTATGGTATAACCTCTATATTTTTACAAAATTCTAGAGGTTATAATTATTTTTTCCCATCTGATAGGATCATGAGAGAGGTTTCAATTCTCTCTTTTAATTAAGCTTAATTCTTTTAATATCAACAACACAACTAAAACATTATTCACCACTAATAAGAATGAAGAAATGGAAATCTAATTTATTTGAAGAATTAGAATAAGTCTCTTGGGACAATTAAATGATGCATTTCTCAATTTGTTTATAAGTGGGACCAATTAAAGACAATGAGGGCTCATCCTTAACATTTAAGAGCATCCACAATCGAACCGATTTGTCACATTGGTAAGTGTAATTTTACATGCATGCCAATGCACCACTTGAGCCTCAAAGATTTTCTCTACTACAATAGTTAGGTTTATGCCAAAAAAAAAAAAACACGAGCACTAATTGGGAGTAAAAAGGCTTGGAAAGTCGGCCTTGATAATTGCCCACCAAAAAAATACACTTCATACTAACAAATGATTCCTCAATTTAGTTACGTATTCATTACATACAATATCAGGTTAACAAGAAAAAGCTTCATATCTTCAACACTCTTTTATCCCCACACAAACCAAAAAAAAAAAAATGTTATTAGGGTTTGTCTTTTTGGTTAAAGTATCCCTAAACTTTTCACTTGATTTAGGTGTAAGAAAAATAGAAAGAGAGACGAATAGAGATTGAATAGGATGATATTATGTGCAACTTCAGCTCAAAGAAGAGCAAAAAAGAAAGATGGACACAAAGCAACTCCAAAAGAGGATTATATATACGTGATAACTCTATAGAGCTTAATTAATAGTGTTTACTTATACTACACAAAATATTATCTTACTGTTTTCCTCCAAAGTTCCAGTCGATAAGTTCTCTCCAAGATCTGATCTCACACTTGAGTTCCACAGATCTGGTTCATGGAACAGCCACCTAACGTAAGCACTTGTTTATTTGGAGATTGATCTTTTAAACGTGGATCTTGTCGTACTCACCTGTTCAACCGCACTGTCCAAGTTTAGAGAGAGAGAGAGAGAGAGAGAGAGAGAGAGAGAGAGAGAGAGAGAGAGAGAGAGAGAGCTGGCATTCTTTCATTGCAAGTGCACGCGGCTCAAGTGGACTGCATGATGATCGAGTGAGGACAGCATCATTCGGCATAGTTTAACGTAGGGATAAACGTAGCATACGCCATACAGGCTGTCTACATCACGTTGTGCAGCCCTCCATGAATCACATGGTGGATCTTAGGATGGACATCACCATCACCAACATCACCCCCAATTAGAAATTGGACTCGCTGCTTGACGCCATTGAGAGGCTGTTTCATTCCATCTGGTCTACAATCATATTCAATTTCCATTGTTTCCAGTTATCACGCATACAGCCGATCGGCGCAATAAGTTCTGCGATGGGTGCGAGCAGACATGATTCAGTACGAACATAATACATGTATTTACAGGCTGGTGAGATCATATCGTGCATGGTTTCATGAATCACATGTTGCAGCAAGGGATCTATTTGTCGTAGGTGACATCGTTATGGATCTACCGCGACCGTCGGTGTCCGGACCTCCACCATGTGCCACGGTTAGGCAGTCCAGGGTGCGTGGTTGGAGGATCCGATGACCTCGGTTGTGGGTCCCAAACTGGTTCCAGAATCGCCGACGACCGTATGGCCAGGTAGGCGAGTGGGGTCAAGGACGAAGGGGTTGGCGAACAGATCGATTGGTCTCCTTGGGTACAGTATTCCTTTCCACGCGAGATTTCACGTTTAATAAAAGGGTTCACACCCATGCCGCCTCGTGGGGCATCGGACGGACAATCTAAGACCCTGTTCGAGCACGAAAAGATCTCTGCCGTTGGCCTCGGCCTGCTTGGCGTCAGAAGGACAGTTCGGCGGAGTGCGGACCCGTCGCTCTTCCCTCGCGCCCGCTATAAATACGAGCGCCCTCGCTTTGCTCTTCCTCCAAGTCCAGCGCTCACCAGCATCAGGAACTCGGACCGGCGGAGATGGCGAACTCCACCGTGAGCGTGGCAGTGAACGGCCCCAGAAAGACGCGCATGCACCGCCTCATCGAGGAGGAAGGCATCGTGCTGATGCCGGGGATCTTCGACGCGCTCTCGGCGGCCGTCCTCCAGAGCTTGGGCTTCCGCGCCGGCTTCATCTCCGGCTACGCCGTCTCCGCCTCCCGCCTCGGCATGCCCGATATCGGCCTCCTCACGTATGTCTCTCTTCCTTTCTGTACTAGTGCGCCTATTTCGTTTCCTTCATTCCTTACGACCCCTTCTTTCTTGGTGGAATAATCATAGGCCGCCGGAGATGGCGGACGCAGCTCGAGCTATTTGTGCCGCGGCTCCTAACGTTGCCTTCATCGTCGACGCTGGTAGTGATCTTGTGAATTATCTCTTTGTCGAGTACATTTTCCAGCTTTCATTTTTGAGAATGCTGGAAAGGTCCACTTTGTTGGCTCAAGATCTTATATTATGGCTCCGTTTTGGTTTGGTCAACCGACTTGAGCCAAAATTGTCATCAAAAGTCAATTTTTGATGTTTTAGAATATGAATATTCCCAAAATTATAAAAGATAAACACAATCAGAAGATTGAATGAAATTGGATAAATTAAGGGCGATATAAAAAGGTTAGCTTTATAATTGTAAGAACATTAACTCATTGAATTTGCTTGCTATTCACGTGGTCAGGGTAATTCATTTACTAGTCCCACTATTTACTCACATGAATTGTATCTCAACTTGTCAAAGCATACTAACATTTCAACTAAATTTATATGATATTACAGACACGGGAGGTGGCAACGCTCTCAATGTGCAAAGGACTGTTAGAGATTTTATGACTACTGGTGCCGCTGGCTTGTTTCTCGAGGTACGCGGAGAACTGCAGCCTGCTCTGACTTGTTCTATATCTCAGAACTAACTTCTTTCTTCCTTCACATTGATTCCAGGATCAAGTTTGGCCAAAGAAGTGCGGTAAGACAACATCGATCTTTTAACTCTCGGAACTTTCTGGTTTCTTTCTGCTAACATATATGCTTGAGTTGTTTTCTATGGAATCCATCCATCTCACTGGCATTTTTCTCTCTTTCTCTGGCAACCAGGACACATGCAGGGTAAACAGGTACTCCTGAGCTGGGAAACATATATCAACTCTTCTTGCATTATCCCACACGTATACAATATGCATTAAACTGCGCTTATGTTAGGTGATACCTGCTCATGAGCATGCCGCAAAGATAGCAGCCGCAAGAGAAGCCATTGGGGACTCTGACTTCTTTCTCATCGCTCGAACTGATGCTCGTGCAACCGCCGGTGGCCTATCTGACGCCATCGCACGGGCTAACCTCTACATGGAGGTATCCATCGATTACTCTGTTTATGCAATATCGATCGATTGCCTTAGCATGAAGCTCCAATTCCGTCGGATTGGCTCTCTGACGAGCATACTCTCTGCTTGACCTTATGCAGGCGGGAGCAGATGCGTGCTTCGTGGAGGCACCGCGGAGCGACGACGAGATGAGGGAGGTCTGCAAGCGTACCAATGGTTTCAGGGCTGCCAACATGCTGGAGGGCGGGTACACCCCCCTGCACACGCCACAGGAGCTCAAGGAACTGGGATTCCACCTCATAGTGCACTCCACCACCGCCGTCTACGCGTCGGCTCGCGCGTTGATCGACGTCCTCAAAGTGATGAAGGAAGAAGGCACCAGCAGAGACCAACTCCACAAGCTTACCACCTTCGAGGAGTTCAACAGTCTGATCGGACTGAAGAAACTAAACGAGATCGGAGCCCGATACGACAAGTTCCGAGTTCCCCCGAACTGAACGCATGAAGGATCACAGCAGCAATGGCATAGTTCATGGAATTCGTTTCGGGAAAATAAGTAGTCTACTCTTGTTGAGGCGTCTTCTAAGTTTCAAGCTGCCGCCGTTCGGTGTGGTCTTAAGCTACTCTTGTGAGAGCTTTCTTCCTGTCGTTTTTGTTGGGGTGTAGTAATGGTTGCTTGCTTTGGCCTTGTCGTTGGTCCATCATTGTAGCTGCAGCACGCTTTCGGTCTTTTCAATAAGAATCAATAAAATGAGCTTATGATACCCAATCGATTCCAATAGCATGTCTAATCCATGTTTTGTTGTGATCGTGATACATCAAGAGCTCCAAATTTGGGCGGAAATAAGGCCTCAATGCTCCCAAATTGCTTATTGTCCAGCAAATAATGACGAAATAGATAAGGCAAGTTCCATATAAATGAGGCTCAGTGGCACATCTAACAGAGAAGTGTGGAATTATTGGAAGAGTCAGTGCGTACATGACACTGCACCTCATTGAAGGTTTACGGTATTGCTGTCTTAATTTGGCAAGCATACTTCATCGAGATCATCCAGGGATAGGAATAGCTCTGATAAAAGATAGGATTTCCTCAAATCTTCTCTTCTTTCTCTCTAAATACTTGTGTATAAATAAGGTTCTATTAAACCATATTCAATGTACTCTTATTTTTACAATTCAATTCAACATGGTACCCTTGCACTAAGCAAGAGTCTTTTTTTCTTCCTTTTTCTTTTCGCTGTCCAGCGACACCGTCGACGGTAGAAGAACACCGCGCATCTGCACATTGGAGTAGAACCCACCGAAGCAGAGTATTCCTACGGAGGCATCTTGCTTTGGTTTAGCGCTCTCTTCGCCACCGATTTCCGCAAGTATTGCAGGTGGAGCAGCCCCAGCGCCATTGCACTCCACCTGGCCGAACTCGCAATCGCCAATAACACAGGAGTTGCGTCCGGTCGCATCAAACGAGCACCCCGTCCAGGCCTAGCAGTGGCCGGACCAGTCGGCAAGGACCGGCGGGCTCTCCTTCCTCAGCAGAAGCAAAGCCCTCTCTGCCTCGCCATCTCTGCATCAGCAGCCGCTTCTCTGCAAAATCCCCCTGCGATCGGTGTTCTGCTTCCTTCTCCGGCAGGATTCCCTACCTCTAGATCTCGTGGAACTCCACCACAGCGACACCCAATTGATCGCAGTGAGCCATCGGCAGTAATTTTTCTCTTCTCGCTGTGTTCTTCTCACCTGCGTCGCTGCCAATGCCGTGACGCCACAACAGAACGTTGCTTCTCCCTCGGCTTCATCTCCGCCCGTTCCGCCATAGCTGCGAGATCGCCTCCCAACGATCGCAGCAAGCCCTCGGTGGTGCCGTCCACCACCGCTGCCAGCCTACATCCAAAAGAAGAACATTCTCTGCTGCGTAGAAAGATCGCTGTAGCGATAATTCAACCGACCGCAGCCAGTCCTTTGCAGCGTTGGCCTCAACCGTTGCTTCAATCGATGGCCACGCAACCGATCTACAACTGTAGTCACCCTGTTCTATAGCGACACAAAGCAGAAGAGCACAACCACCGACCTCGGCATCCACTGCTGCCGCTGCTCTTTCCTTTCTCTCAAGGAATTGAGCAAAACTTCTTGGAAGGATTTCAGGATGTGTTAGATCGCGAAAGGTTTTGGTTGGGAGAAATCAAATTGTTACCACGCTGCCCGTCTCTGCAGCCCCGTTGCACTCTCCTCTCAGTGACTCACGGAAGTTGCATCCACACCACAGGATCTGTAGCCGCAGCACATCCATCTACAAAAACAGGCCAGTCGTTCTCTTCTCTAATTCCTTTTCCTCCCAGCGGCAATTGTGGTTCCATTCTGCTGCTCTTGCCTAGCCATCTGCAATTCCTCTTCTGATCTGTCTCACCAGAGACGAGAGAAAGCTATCATAGCTCTCTACCGCTGCTCTCTAAACGCACTCCAGAAAGTGTCAGAGACGCTGCACCTCCTCCACGGGCCAATCGGAGTGTCAGTCCCATTGGGGGCTTTACCGTGACGATCTACAGCAGCAGGACATCGAAGGAGCTGCTCCTTTGGCTCAAGTTGCATCATTGAGGTGTCGCTATTACAAGGATTGCTACCCCTACCCGCGGTCTTCGGCACCTTTTGCTATGAGTCGTCCACATCCGACAGATTTTACAACTGATTGACATCAACATATTCTCAAATGTCTTCATCGTCTAACACTCCAGTCGTGGTCTCTACAGGGAACCATGACACTTCTCAACCTCCAAGCCTTATCATTATCAATGCTGCAGCACTCATTCCTTTCAAATTATTCAAAGGTGGAAACTATGCATCTTGGCGTGCACAATTTTTGAACCTTCTATTTGGATATGACCTCCTAGGCTACATCGACGGCTCTCTCCATTGTCCACCTATAGTACTCAACATTCTAGGAGAACCTAGTCCAATACCGAATCTAGCCCACAAACTATGGTTACGTCAAGATCGTCTCATCCTCTAAGCCATTCAAGCCTCAGTCACTGAGTCCATCGCCCCACTAATATCTTCATGTACGATTGCTACAGAAGCATGGTCCAAGTTGCAAACCACATTGGCAAATCGCTTACGTACTCGCATGCTCGGACTTTTATCCAATCTAATGAAAGTAAAACAAGAGGGAAGTACTATTGCTGATTACTTACAAAATATCAAAGCTATCATCGATGACTTGACTTTGATAGGCCATTCCCTCAGTGAAGAAGAAGTCCTCGTCCACACCCTTAATAGCCTAGGGGACGAATATAAAGAATTGGTAGCTATAATTCGGGCACATGACTCTCCAATATCATTCGAAGAACTTTATGACAAATTGACTGACTACGAGACATATTTGAAGTGCGATGCCAGGTTGCCCGGACCACCTATCACAGCTCAAGTCAGTCACAAAACCAAGAGGAAGAGCAATTAATACAATAAGCACGTCAATCAAAGTCCGGCTATGCTGCCTCCTGACCCTATGGTTTCCATACCAAACTCCTCTCATCCACATTATCAATACTTTCATCCTCATCGTCAAGGTGGTAACCCCTATAATCATCAGCTCTGGCATCCTAGCCTCAGCGGTCATCGTCGAATCGTTTGTCAGTTGTGTGATAAAGTTGGTCACTCCGCGAAAGTCTATCGCTCTTGACCTCGACTCCCTGCTCCAACACAGTGGCCTCGAGCCAATCTTATGACTACTCTAACAACTAGCCAACCCAATTGGATTATGGACTCCAGTGTATCGCATCACATCACCTCCGATCTTCAGAACTTATCTATCCACAACAACTATGGCGGTGATGAGGATATCATCATCGGTGATGGTAAAGGACTTTCTATCACTCATACTAGTTCCACAATGTTTAATTCACTCACCACAACCTTCACACTTGATGATGTTTTGATGGAAATCATCAATTTAGCAACCATACACCCCGATAGCTAAAGAGCTATGATACATATGGAATGCAAATTGACACCCTCCAACGAATTGAAACAAGGCGGATCGTTCAAGAATGAAGTAAGGGAAACTATTCTAATTACTTATCAATAGAAAATTGATGAAATAACTAGAATAGCACTTTGAATTCCCTTAAGACGCCACAAACTAAAAGTCTGATAAGTCAAAGGAAAAGCAAAGATTTGGTTTGAGCATACAAGCGTAAAAGCCTGATAAGTTCTAAAGTTCATGCAAGAACTTAAAAACAAAACACTCACCTGTTGAAGAATTGTTATACTTCCCAATTGTGCGTGTACACTTTGATTTAGCCTCATTTATATAGTATGAGGATAGTACAAAAGGAATGAATGCATTAAATAACATTCATATTCCTAATTCATGAATTTTGGTAAACATAGTGAATAGACTTTTCTTCTTCAAGTTGAGGTCTTCAAATTTGTCCTTCTCTTTTATGATCACGTTGGCCATTTTAGAATCTTCTTGCAATCATAGAATGTTGATTGAGTCTTGACTAGCTTGATCGTTCATATCATTCCCCTTTCTGAAAAAGATTCGTCCTCGAATCATAGCCTCCATCACCTTGTTTGTACTTGATGATGTATGGAAAGATTCAATAAACTCCACCCATTTTGCATGCCTACGACTTAGCTTTAAGATTTCCTTGGTCTCTTCTGAGGTTACATCTATATGTTGGCCTATTTTGTATGCTTGCACTTGGAATGAAATCAATTTGATGCTCAATTCCTCTAATTGGTGGCAAACCATTGGGAACTTCTTCGGAAAGATGTCCTCATTTTCCTGCAAAAGATCAACAATAACACTAGGCAAACTTTTGTCAATTTTGTTAGAAGAAATTAAAATGACCTTGTACATAAGTACAAGTAAGGGTTGCCTCATGGTTAAGGCCTCTTTTCATCACTCATTTTGGCATAAACACTCATTTTCTTTCACTCAAGCCTTTCTTGTTTTCTCTCCTTGTGTTTCCCAATACTCTTATTTTTATCACTCATCTCATCTTTTTCTTTTTCTCTCTTTCTTGCTCCCTCCCAAAAGTTTTGGTTAATGAAGACTCAAGCTCCTCATATTGTTGTCTTATGCGCATCCGGTCTTCAAGAATTGTCTTCGAGGCAACGGTCCAAGCCGATATTTCTGTCCATCCATGATCAGGAATAACGGTTCTTGAACCCATCATGTGTTACCCTACGATCATATTGCCATGGTCTCCCCAACAACATGTGACCAGCATACATAGGTACCACATCACACCAAACTTCATCCTTATATCTACCAATTGAAAAATGAACTAACACTTGGCGATTTACCTTTACTACACCACTATCATTCAACCATTGCAACTTGTAAGGTTTCGGATGTTTGATAGTAGGCAATTTCAGATTTCTCCACAAGCAAGGTACTTGCCACATTGGTACAACTTCCGCTATCAACAATCACATTGCACAACTTGTTAGCAATCAAACAATGAGTATGAAACAGATTTTCACGTTGTTCACCATGTTCATCATTTTACTTTGCAAACTAAGTGTCGTTGAATAACCAAAATTTCACCTTTAGCATACTCTCGTCACTAGTATCCTCCGGAATGTCATCATCATCCTCTCTTTCACTTTCGATTCTATATTCCCATCTTTTATAATCATAACTCTCTTATTTGGACATTCACGTGCTATATGTCCATGTCCAAACACTTAAAACACTTAATACCTCTACTTTGATTAGGTTGATTCTCACCTTTACCCTTGCTATCTAATTCATTTTTGCCTTTAATTCCATCAATTTTAGGCTTAACAATGGGTATATCATCCTTTTACTCCAATTCGGTTTCAAGTAGAAGAAAAACCGAATAAGGTTTTGAATCATACCTTGTGCCTTTTCTTTTGAGTTGTCTCTCAATCTTCATGGCCATATTCACCATATCCTCAATCTCCACATAATGCTGCAATTCCACAAGATCGAAGAATGTTCTTGTTTAATCCACTCAGAATCGAGCCATTGTAGCCTCACGCTCTTCCTCCACATTAGCCCTTATCATTGCTATCTCCATCTCCTTGTGATATTCATCAACACTCATGGAACCTTGTGTCAAAGTTTGCGTCGTTGATGCAAATCTCGATAGTAATGACTTGGGACGAATCTCCTCCTCATTATTTGTTTCATCTCCAACCAAGTCTCTACGGGCCTTTCACCATTTCTCGCCTATCTTTACATAATTGATCCCACCAAATTATAGCATAATCACAAAATTCAACAAAGACTAATTTTACCTTTTTCTCTTCTGGAGTAGTTGTGACATTCAAATATCACGGCTCCACTTTTCGTTCCCACTCCAAATAAGTATCTGGATTATTCTTTCCTTGAAAAGAAGGAATTTTCATTTTGATGCTGCCTATGTTTCATCCACACTATCAAAACGTTCTCTCCTAGTTTGTCTCCTAGAATTAACATCTTGACCAATTAGAGTGACTTGGTCATCGTCGATGTCATCTCTACCATCATATTCATCTTGAATGAAGGTTTGGTTGTCTCTCTGCTAGTGGTTCACCTTGCAATCTATTAATTGCATCATCATGCCTTTCTAGATGATCTCTTACATCTCCTATCACTTTGAACATTCGTTCAAATTGTTGTTATCATTAGCTTGAAGCAAAATATCATTTGATGAAGAACTCGCTTCTTTATCTTTAGACATGTTTGCAAACTGAAAGACAAAGTTAGAATAGCCTCACCAACACTCTCTCACGTGTTTTACTCAAGATTTGATTCACTCCACTCGTGTTTTCACACAATGTTTGGCTTTTCTCGATATTGATCTCACCACTCTTGCCTTTTATCTCTCTTGTTTTGTTCTTTGAGTTCTTAGATTAACTAAAAAAAACTTAAACAAACAATTCAGATTGTGGCAATTCAAGGGTATTGAAATTGGACATAAAAGCAAATATAATGTAAGCCAATTTAAAGGAGTGTATGATGCACTTCAATCATAAGCAAAGATTTGAATTCAAGTATTTTTGGAATGAAAAAAATTTCAAACCAAACAAGAATTCAAAATAATGAAGAAAGAATTCTGCAATTTGCACGAAGTCCCTGAATTCACAATTTTTTTTTAAAATTTCGATCTCTTTCTTTCTTTCCTTTTTTTTTACCTTTGATCTTCTCCTCTCTCTCTCTTTTTTTTTTCTTTGATCTTTGATTTCCTCTCTTTTTTTTTACTTTTGATTTTCTCTCTCTCGTTTTTTTTGAACTTTCTGTTTCTCTTTCTTTTTTTGACGATAAAGTGAGGGGAAAAAAATGAAAAACAAACAGTGATAGCACAAGAAACACAGCAATAAGAAGAAAGGAAGAATAGCAATTATGGATATCGTGATAAGAGAACAGGAAAAGTTAAAAGTAACAAATAAATGGATAAGCAAACCACAAACTTGAGCCGTGCTCGACAAATGATGGAAATCATCAATTTAGCAACCATACACCCCGATAGCTAAAGAGCTATGATACATATGGAATGCAAATTGACACCCTCCAACGAATTGAAACAAGGCGGATCGTTCAAGAATGAAGTAAGGGAAACTATTCTAATTACTTATCAATAAAAAATTGATGAAATAACTAGAATAGCACTTTGAATTCCCTTAAGACGCCACAAACTAAAAGTCTGATAAGTCAAAGGAAAAGCAAAGATTTGGTTTGAGCATACAAATGAAAAAGCCTGATAAGTTCTAAAGTTCATGCAAGAACTTAAAACAAAACACTCACCGGTGTTGAAGAATTGTTATACTTCCCAATTGTCTGTGTACACTTTGATTTAGCCTCATTTATATAGTATGAGGATAGTACAAAAGGAATGAATGCATTAAATAACATTCATATTCCTAATTCATGAATTTTGGTAAACATAGCTGAATAGACTTTTCTTCTTCAAGTTGAGGTCTTCAAATTTGTCCTTCTCTCTTTATGATCACGTTGGCCATTTTAGAATCTTCTTGCAATCATAGAATGTTGATTGAGTCTTGACTAGCTTGATCTGGTTCATATCATGTTTTGTGTGCATCTCACATTAAATGAAACGTCATTTCTGTCTCTCAATTCTACATGCAAAATAATACCTCAATTGAATTTTTTTTTCCTGACTCCTTTCTTGTCAAGGATTTGAGCACGGGGGCATCCTTAAGTCCAAAACAAATACAACATTTATGAGTGGCCATCCACTTCGTAAATAACCCACCCTAATGTTCACTCTTCCGTTGCAGCTCTAGTTGATGTGTGGCATCGACGTCTTGGTCATCCATCATCCCTTATTTAGTAAAAGTTACTTTCTCATTATTCATTTCCTACATCTACTACCAGCAACATTTTAACTTATTGTGATACTTATCGTAGCAATAAAAGTCATAGACTACCTTTTAGAACATCCTCTATATCTTGCTCTCAACCTTTTGAAATTATTTATACTGATGTTTGGGGTCCTGCCCCAACCCTTTCTTTTGACAAGTTTCGATTTTATGTCGTTTTTGTTGACTATTTCACTAAGTACATATGGTTATATCCCCTCCGTTATAAATCTGAAGTTTCAACAGTCTTTACCAACTTTAGAAAGTTGGTCGAGAATTTCTTTCAGTCTTCCATTAAAACAGTTTACTCTGATGGTGGAGGCGAATATCAAGCCCTCGCATCCTGTCTCGTAGCTTGTGGTATACAGCACCTCAAGTCACCCCCTCATACTCCCCAATTAGTTGGTTCTGCTGAGCGCAAATATCAACATATAGTTGAATTGGGCTCACACTTCTACATCAGGCCTCTTTGCCATCAACTTTTTGGACAGTGACCTTTCAAATGGCCATCTATCTCATTAATCGTATGCTCACTCCAGTCTTATAATACAAGTCTCTATTTGAGAAACTATTTTACAAGCTTCCAAACTTTTATAAACTTAAAGTCTTTGGTTGTCTATGTTATCCGTGGCTACGTCCTTATGCCTCACATAAGCTTACACCATGATCTAAGTCCTGCATTTTCATTGGATACTCTTTTGAATATAATGCTTTTCGGTGCTACGAACCACAAACCCAAAAAGTATTTCTATCACAACACGTTATTTTTGTGGAGTCTTTCTTTCCTTTTCAAAATCATGAGTACTATACCGTGCAAGCTACTCCGACAAACAAACATCACTAAAGCATCTCCTCAACCCCGTCACATGAACCTCCCACAACACCATCCAATCCTAACCCTCCTGATTAGTACACTCCTCCTGTTTAATAGCTCTTCACTCCTCCTATTATCTCTCCAATCCCTTCTTCACAAGTTTCCCCTATTAATGAAGCAATACCCTCAGCTACCTCGTCATGTGCTATTGAAGTACCGCAGACTAGTCCAATTGATCTCGGTAACTCACCATCGACTATACCAATAACCCAACCTACCACTTCTGTAGCTCCTAGCCATCATATGATAACACGCTCCAAAAGTGATATTGTTAAACCACGTCAAGTTCTTGATCTACATGTCATAACGAACTCTTCCCTTGAGGCTAGTGAACCCATCACAAGTAATCAAGCAAAAAAATCTCCTCACTGGCGTAAAGCCATGTGTGAAGAATATGATGCTCTTCTTCATAAGTCTACATGGACCCTAGTTCCCTCTTATCACACACAAAATATCATCGGGTGTAAATGGGTCTTTCGAATTAAGCGGAATCCAGATAAATCTATTGCTAGATATAAAGCATGTCTAGTTGCCAAAGGGTTTCATCAACGACCTGGTGTTGACTTCACAGAGACATTCATCCCAGTTGTCAAACCCACAACAATACAGCTTATCTTGAGCTTGGCTATCTCAAAAGGCTAGCATATACGACAATTGGATGTTAACAATGCCTTTTTAGAGAGGACTCTAACTGAAGATGTCTTCATGCAGCAACCCCCTGGCTTCGTTCATCCATAGTATCCAAGGCATGTCTACAAACTACAAAAAGCTATTTATGGACTTCGTCAAGCTCCAGGAGCCTGATATAATGAACTTGGCGCATTTTTAACATCAACGGGTTTCATCAATTCCAAGTCTGATACCTTGTTATTCCTATGACAACAACATGAAAACACCATATATTTTCTAGTGTATGTAGATGATATTGTTGTCACAGGAAATAATCTTTTGAAAATTCAGGCATTCTTAAAGCAATTAGTCGTTCGATTCTCTCTCAAAGATCTAGGCACCTTGAGCTACTTTCTAGGAGTGGAAGCCACATTCACCTCTTCAGGTCTTCTCCTATCACAGAGAAAGTATATTCAAGACTTATTATCCAAGACAAATATGCAGGATGCTAAAGAGGTTGCAACTCCCCTTTCTACCAGTGAATCACTAAAATACTTGGCTCCTTATAGTACTTGGCTCTCACCCGTCCAAACATTTCATTTGCAGTCAATAAATTATCACAATTCATATATTGACTATCTATAATACATTGGTCTGCAGTCAAACGAATTTTGCGATATCTTAAGGGGACTCTCAATCATGGCCTCTTTCTCCGCAAACACATCCCGCTTCATCTTCATGCCTTTGCTGATGCTGATTGGGCAGGAAACTTTGATGATAAGACATCCACGTCTGGGTATATTATCTTTCTTAGAGCTAATCCAATCAGTTGGAGTTCTAAGAAACAAAAGACAGTTGCCCGATCTACAACTGAAATTGAATACCGTGCCATCGCCATAACTACCGTTGAAATAAATTGGATCACAAATCTGCTCAAGGAATTCAACATCAACTCTACCTTTCCTCCTACAATATACTATGATAATGTTGGAGCTACCTATTTATGTGCCAATCCAGTATTTCATTCCCGCATGAAGCACATTGCCATTGACTTCCACTTCGTACGAGATTAAGTTATCAGACATCAACTACGTGTTTCTCATGTACATACGGCTGATCAACTAGCAGACTTACTCACGAAGCCTCTCGCTCGTAAATTATTTCCATTACATCGGTTCAAGATCAGTGTCCTTAACAGGAGCACGATCTTGCGGGGGTATGATAATAGATAGGATTTCCTTAACTGCACGAGAAAATCTCGGTGGACAGTTGAGGAAAATCCTCTTCTCTTCCTCTCTTCTTATGTATATAAATAAAGCTCTATTAAGCTATATTCAATGTACTCTTATTTTTACAATTCAATTCAACAACCTCTTCGAGCCACGAAAGCTTGCCTGTGAGCTGCTGGTCGACTCATGCACTCGACGTATGACCCATCTAAAGAGTTCCCAGTGATCATGGAAGATCTGGAAGAGTTGAAGGAAGAGAGTTCGATCGAACATGAAAGTTGAGTTGGCTAACGTGATAGTAGTACATACTGGTCGTCGCTCTTCCCTCTCTGCATCGGCGCCGCTTGAGCTTCCTCCACTAGGACTAGAACCGAGAATGCCATCCAGTAAATGGTACCGATGCATTACCCTGTTGGTCTCGATACCCTCCGGAGGTTGGCCGATGTAATAACTGAGAGTTTTCTTCACGTCAGCATCCTTATTGCTGCATGTTATGATCTTATCGGCTCTGTTTTGCTTTCTCCTTGTGAAGAAGTATCAAAATCGGTCACCTCCTTGAAGAGCTTTACCTAAAAATGAAGGGCATAAACCAATGTATCTAAACAGAAACGTAAAGCACGAGGATAGTATATATGCTAACCATTTAGGTCCCATGGGTTACATTCATGGAGATCGATGCTGGGGATGACTTCAGGCTCGCAGTGAAGGACAGCAGCCTTGCTGTAGAGGAAATGGACGACGAGCTCTTCATCGGAGGGGAAGAAACGAAAGCCAGGTGGGAGGTTGGCAGTTCCTGTTAGATTATGTGGCCCGTTATAATCGGATAAGATATATGATGTAACTAATTGGATTCTGATATCAGTATCGGTCAATAGAAAAGAAGTCCATATTTTGGAGGATACCTTAGGGGATGCCCTTGATGGAAGGAACTCCCCTAATAACTTATCCTAGACCCTCTGCTCTCGCCTATAAATAGATAGGACCTCAGGGGACTGTGTGTCGTGTGTGAGAAGCAACACAGAAGTATCTAAGAGTTGCGTAAAGATTAGCAACAAAGATGCATCTAGGAGTTGCATAAAAGAAAATATTTCACAGACATAGATTGAGAGATTACAGTCTCCCTCTCAATCTCCCTGAGCCATCAATTACAGTGGTCCTGTGAAAGGATAGGAAGAGAGGAGAAGGAGTCTAGTTCTCCTTGCAGATTGGCGTAGGCGTTGGATCTAAGGAAGGTATTCAGATCTTTCCTCCTTTCTTTGCGGATGGCATCAAAGGTACACATCGTAAAAACAGATCTATTATTCTTTGATTTCGATCCTAGCATTAAAGTTTTTCCGCATTACAGAAGCATGATTAAAGATTTTTATGCTTACAATTGGTATCAGAGCCTAGGTTCTTGAAATCAAAACTTTAGATCTGTTGTTTCTGATTTACGATGTTTAATCCGAATTCTGTCAAATCTGTATTCCTATCAATTATGATTTATTATCATGTTTTATCATCTGCTTGTCGGCGATATTAAGGAAACAGCGACTATCTGTAAACCTCGTTGCGTACGGCCATAAGGGCCGTCAGCGACTGCACGGTAGTAGCCATGGGGCTGCAGATCGGTCGCATGAGGGCGGCAACCTCGCGCGGCACACCAGAGGTCGCACTGCCGCCATGGGCACCACAGCAGACACGCAGCCGCCACGCGCACTTCGGGCGGCCGTTGCGGCGGCATTCTGCTACAGCTGCACCATGACGGCCAGCATGGGCGGCCGTGCAATGGCGATTCTGCGCCACGCGGGGCAAATGAGGAAGCCAACGCCCGGCCAAATTCAGCTTTCGGCAGCGCCTCACAAGCGCCGCTACGGGCGTTCGCGGCGACCTCCAGCGGCGACGACCTCAGCCAGAGGCGCCAGCGCGCCAGCAGCAGCGCGCCTAAGCGGCGACCTCATGGGCAGAGGGCGCCAGCGGCCGGCAGTCTTGGCCAGCGCATGGCGCCCCTTATATGCATCTGTGGCCGGCGAAAGCTTAAGCACACACATGGGCCGCCGGCATGTGCAAAGCGCGCAGAGAGGGAAGAAGGGTTTTTGGCAAAAATTATATTTTTACCCTTGGGTTAGGGTTTTGCCAAATTACAGTTTTGCCCTTTTGTATTTTATTAATACTTTTAGTATTTTTGACAGTTTTTGCCCTCTATTAATATGAAAAATTATAGTTTAATCCTATCAGTATATTTATAGTTTTATCTTTATGAAATTGAGAATTTTAATTTATATTCTCAATTATTAAAGTTGATCAAAAAAATATATAATAAAATTTGATCATGATTATTTTGAATTTGATTTTGATCAAATTTAGAAAAGATTAAATTTTGATCAATATTTGATTTTGATCGATTTATTTAATTGGGCTAATATCAAGCTCGATTCTGGGTTTGCCCAAATTAAATATAATTGATTAGTTTAATTTGATATTTTATATATTAAAAAAACTATAAATTATTATTCCTTTTATAGTTTTTCTCATATGATTTATTGATTACATGTGGTAAATTAAAATCTAATTATTGTCTTTGGATATTTCTTTGGTTACTCACATGTATATATTTGAAATTGTGAAATCATAGTTATCTTTCACATAAAGGCTTTTCATGATTATTATCATATGAATTTTCTTTATGCTAATCAATATATATGTATTATTGATTGTAAGTTATAAATAATATCCAATTATTGTTCTTGGATATTTGTTTGATTATTCATATGTATATATTTGAAATTGTGAAATGATAGTTGATTTTCACATAATGTTTTTTTCATGATTTATGTGTTATCATGATTATAGTTATCATATGAATTTCATTTATGCTCATGAATATTCAATAATCATTATGGTTGTTGTTGTATTATTGAATTGTTTAGCATAAATTGAATTAAAAAAAATTTAGTGAATGTTATTTGTAATTCATCTTTCTAAGTTTTATCTGACCAGTAGTTGCCAAAGTGGCCTGGGATGATAAGCTTATGAGATATGAATTACAATAAAAGTCTTATCATTTATAGGATATTTTAGATTGTATTTTATATTTTAGTATTGGTCTTGCAGCCACCAAAGTGACCTAGACCAATAATTTATAAAATACATTATGGAATTGATCCTAAATGATATTAAAGAAATTTGATAAGTATTTGTAATTTATTTTCTTAAGTTTTATCTGATCAGTAGTTGTCAAAGTAGCCTGAGATGATAGACTTATGGAATATAAATTACATTAAAGTCTTATCATTCATAGGATATTTTTGTATTTTATATTTTTTTATTGGTCTTACAGTCACCAAAGTGACCTAGACCAATAATCTATAAAATACATTATGGGATTGGTCCTAAATGACATTAAAGAAAAATAATATTCACAATGGCACACATAATTAGGAGATTTAGATAATCCCAAAGGAGAATCTATTTTAAATAATTATGTGATGGGGTTGGATGATACTGTTTTGGATATTCTTGACGTTTAGTGTTTTATACCCAAAGGTATTAACACTATTCTACAAGGATGGTATCAGTCCTCCATAATGATTATATGTGTGAACAATAGATATGTCAATATTAAAAGTAAAATATTGATGATATCAATAGTTCAACATAAAACTCAAAGCATTGATGTTATATTATTACAGTGGTACTTCCTTCATTGTATTTTTATAAATGTCCCTATATTTTCTAGAATAAATGGCTTGAGCATATATAAGTTATATTGAATGAGCGAGACCTTGATCAGATTATTTGAAGGAACACAGACTTATTTACTGAAAGTTCTATGGAATAAATAATTAAGGTTGCTGATCAGGAAAGGTCTGAAAAACTTAATTTGATGATACTTAGACTTCAGTACAGTAGCGCATGAGAATATTTAAGGATCAATATAAATTTTCTGATAAGTCATGAGTTGACATCTCAATGAAAGAATTGACTAAAAATGAAAGTATTTGAGGAATTAAAGATTACCTCCTCAATATAATTGACAAAGTTGTAAGCTTAAGACTTAAAATATTTGAGTTCTACTCAAGGAGTGGGTAACAATAAAATAAGGATGAAGCATAAGCCACCTGAGTTTATAATTATTATATAAAATCATAAAAGAATTTCTTCATAATAAAGTGTTACTTGTGTAACAATGAAAGTTATATAAAGAAGAATTATAAGATTTGATATGAAAAGTTATGTGATTCAAATCAAATATTATAGAAATTATTAGTAGATTAATTTGATGCTTCAATGTATGTTACCAATAATAGAGATTTATTTTAATATTTAAAAGGAAAAAGAATAAAAATCAAAGGAGATTGAAATATTCATCATTACAGGGAATCATCTTAAAGTGAAAGCGATAGTAGTTTGTATTTATCGCCTACGCCTAAAGATGATTTATTTGATGAATCTTGAGGATTCGTGTTATATTCTTATAATTCTGGGAATTTGGATTCTTTACCTAGAATTGTTAGAATATTGTTTCTCCTTTGATAGTTGTGAACTCAATATGATTCAATAAAAGTTAACATTTGGATGCTGTATAATGGTGTATACAGAATTAACATGAATCTTGAGTTTACAACGATCCTATAATTAAATATTAAAATAAAATATAAGTTCATAAACTCCTTGAGATTATACTTACATCTGCGAGTCACTCTATATTTTTGTCTAATTAAAGAGAGATATTTTATCACCATATAGATAACCTATTGAGATATGATTTTGTATATATCTAATTCATGTAAAGTCTCAGGCCATTGACACTTTTAAAGTGTGCATAAAAGAGGTCGAGAGACAATTAGATAGAAAAGTTAAAATCATTATATCTGATAGGGGTGATGGATTTTATGGCATTCATGATTTACCAGATGTGTTGTATCAAAACATAATTACTGAAAGGTATAATCGTACACTTATAAATATGATTAGGAGCATGATGTATTATTCTTTTATACCCAAATCAATGTGAGAAGAAGCTCTAAGGACAACTATGTATATCTTAAATTGGGTTTCTAGTAAGTAAATTACATGACTTCTTTTGAGTTATGAAATGATAAGAAACCTAACTTAAGATATTTACATATTTAGGATTGTCTTGTAGAGATAAGGATCTTCAACTCACATAAAAGAAAAATTAAAGTTAATAACTATTTCTGAATATTTTGTTATTTATTCAGAAAAATTAAAAAAAAAGGTATATGTCTTATTGCTCTAATCATAGTACGAGGATGGTTAAATCTGGTAATATAAGATTCCTATAAAATAGCGAATCGGTGGGAGTAAAAATCTCAAAATTTAATTTTGATATAGAGGAGATATATGTTGATACTCCTTTATTATTTGAGAGATTGTTGTTACTCAAATTATTAAATAATTTGATAAAGGTGAACAACAAAATAATATTACCAAACTCTCACATTATATTGATATCGCTGATAATGGTCTTATAAAATAACCACATTTGATAGCATTGAAAATTTTTCAATGGGAAAGGAATCCTGTCATTTATGATTATGTGGTATATCTATAAGAATTATATTTTGATATAGGAATCAGAATAGATCCCTTATTGTTTTCATAGGTCATGAAAGGTAATGATTTTGAAAAGTAATATGATACAATGTAAGAAGAGTTAAAATCAATAACCAGAATGGTGTCTGATGAATTCGTTGAATTGTCCTATAATTGTAAAAGAGTCTATTATATAAATATGACTCAAAGGACAATATCAAACGATATAATAGTCAGACTTTTAGTTTTTATATGGTTATAGATTTTACTCATAAAGAATGTATCAATTATAATGAGACATTTAATTTTTAAATGAGCTCGTTAAGAATCGTCATGACATTAGTGATTCATTATGAATTTGAGTTATATCATAATGATATGAAAACAAATTTTTGATTAAGGATCTAGTTTTATATGGGTTACTCTGAATGACTCGCAGAGAAAATAAAAGAAATATATAATTTGGTATGCAAATTCAGGAATCTATTTATGATCCTAAACAAGCTTCTAGACAATGATATATAAAGTTTCTTAATATCATTGATTTCTTCAGATTTAAGAAAAATACTATTAATCGGTATTTATATCTGAAGATCAGTGGGAGCAAGTTTATTATATTGATCATATATGTGGATAATATTTTGCATTGCCAATAGTGACTTGGTTTATTATACTAAACCAAGAAATTATCACTAAGAATTTAAGACGGTTGATATTAATGAGACATCTTATATTATTAGTATTGAGATATTCAGGGATATATCTCAATAATTATTAAGACTGTCTCAGAAAGGATATATTAACCAGGTCTTGAGATGATTTAATATACAACTTTATTCAACAAATCATAAAAGTAAAATTTTAGTCAAAATTGAGTGCTTTAAAATGACTTGAAAAGAATCAGATAAAGAAAATATTCTTTATATATGCGCAGTTGAAAGTCTATGCTCAAGCCTATATCAAAATAGATATCAGTTTTGTAGTTATCTAGAAGTGAAAAATATTAAAGGACTGCAAAGAAAAGTAATAAGATATCTAGAAGGGACGAAGGATTATATGCTCACATGTATGAAATTATATCAGCTTGAAATGATGGTGTTTTTCAAATGCTGATTTTATAAATTGCCTCAATAACAGGAAGTCCACCTTATGGTTAAGATCTATATTAATTAGAGAGGCAATTTATTATGAAAGTTGATTTTGTGGTATGCTTTGAGGCCACTAATCAAACTTTATAACTGCAAAATTTTATCTCAGGACTTGGTGTGGTCAGACTCAATTATCAAGTCGCTGAAGATATTTTGTGATATCGCAGTAGTTTTCTTCTCTAAGAATTATAAGTACTATTGCATTTCTATGCATTATGGTAGAAAGTACTTGATGGTTAGAGAAGACGAGTCCAGAAACATCTAATATCAATTAATTACTTGAGTTCCACTGTATTGATTGCTGATCCATTTACTTAGGACTTACAGCCAAAGGTGTTTTGAAAGAACATGTTCTTATGATTGGGTTTGTGAGCAACCCATAAAGGATATGGTGATGCATATTTGAGTGGACATTATAATTGATATTTTTACTTATGTACTTAAAGTTATTTGTTTCTGCTATCATGTTCACAATTATGTATGTACATATTATGGTTGAATGTGATAACAGGATTGTCTTGACAAGACAAATTATAGGGGTCATTATGGACTATATTAGGAAAGACTAATAATGTTGTAGTACATAGAAGGGAGTATAATATTGATGATATACAACCGCTATGACTCGCATTGATGGTTGGACTTAATATAGTATTATTCTGTTTATTGGACTTATTGTCTTGTTTTAAAATTCATGGCCATGTATAAAATGCTTTTCAAAATTTTCAGAATCCAATTAGGTAAAATTATTTTTAAACAAATTTTGTTTTGTTTATTTTTGATTTTGAATATCTTTTATATCTTATCAATTAATGGGCCAAGTGGGAGAATGTTAGATTATGTGGCCCGTTATAATCGGATAAGATATATGATGTAACTAATTGGATTCTGATATCAGTATCGGTCAATAGAAAAGAAGTCCATATTTTGGAGGATACCTTAGGGGATGCCCTTGATGGAAGGAACTCCCCTAATAACTTATCCTAGACCCTCTGCTCTCGCCTATAAATAGACAGGACCTCAGGGGACTATGTGTGTCGTGTGTGAGAAGCAACACAGAAGTATCTAAGAGTTGCGTAAAGATTAGCAACACAGATGCATCTAGGAGTTGCATAAAAGAAAATATTTCACAGACATAGATTGAGAGATTACAGTCTCCCTCTCAATCTCCCTGAGCCATCAATTACAGTGGTCCTGTGAAAGGATAGGAAGAGAGGAGAAGGAGTCTAGTTCTCCTTGCAGATTGGCGTAGGCGTTGGATCTAAGGAAGGTATTCAGATCTTTCCTCCTTTCTTTGCGGATGGCATCAAAGGTACACATCGTAAAAACAGATCTATTGTTCTTTGATTTCGATCCTAGCATTAAAGTTTTTTCGCATTACAGAAGCATGATTAAAGATTTTTATGCTTAGAATTTCTCCTCCCATGCTACGACAGGAGACTGATGAAAGGATATGGAAGAAAGAGCTTGAAGTAATTGGTGCATCGATACTTTAGTTTGATCTTTATAGTGCTTGAGAGAGAGAGAGAGAGAGAGAGAGAGAGAGAGAGAGAGAGAGAGATGCAAGTGTGGATGAAAAGGGAACAAGACTTCATATTTTATGCAACTTATGGCTTTGGAGGCCATACTTCAATTTATTGTTGGAACACAGCTTTCTTCTAAGAAAGATTTCGGTAATAAGAAAGTCCAAATAGCTTAGAGAGAGAGAGAGAGAGAGAGAGAGAGAGAGAGAGAGGTGCAAGTGTGGATGAAAAGGGAACAAGACTTCATATTTTATGCAACTTATGGCTTTGGAGGCCATACTTCAATTTATTGTTGGAACACAGCTTTCTTCTAAGAAAGATTTCGGTAATAAGAAAGTCCAAATAGCTTAGCATGAATTAATGCTTCTATCTTCTCAAAAAATAGAGTTCCTTTATGTGCATCTCTTACTCTCTGATCCTTTCTTCGTGGAAAGGTGGGATATCTTTCACGTCCATGAGATGAGATGGATGCTGTCCTTTATGTCCATCGCTTGCTCTCTAATCCTTTCTAGGTGGTAAGGTGGGTATCTTTCACTTGCATGAGATAGATGGATGTCGTCCTTTATATTCATCTCTTGATCTCTTAGTGTCCCACTATCATACCCTTGACGCTACGTTGCAAAGGTTTTAGACAAAAGTATCGGTGCAGTTCAAAGAGTAGTAATAGATCAAGGCAGGTAAGATGTCTTATCGATGAGACACTACCCCATGGAGAGGGACACTCCTAGAATAGGCCTCACATTATCTGCTGCATTTAGAACGTAAAAAACCAATCAATCCCCATGATATAGTTCATGTTAACTTTCCATGCAACATAAATAAAGAGTTCTCATATTTTTGGTAAAAAACTGAGAATATCTTGGCTTTCATTTGTCGATCCTTATTTTCCTCCCATAGTCTCATATCATCGCCTGTTACCTTCATCCTATCATAGGTTTTATCGCACTCATCCCTCTTTTCTTTTGTATTCATCATTATCAATTTGATGAGGAACTAATAGCATGGAGATTTGATGAAGGGTACATATTTAGAGAGCCGAGAAATGATAAGATGAAAGCAAAAATAAATTTGATGATGACAAATGAAAACATAATAATAGTAACAAACAAAAACATGATCGAGAAGAGGGTTTAGAGTAATCTTATTTTTTATTAAATAATATGGATTCCAAAAAGCAACCAAAAAACAAAAGCACTCATTAAAAAAATAAAAACATAGGATTTTCTTAAAAATATTAAAATCTAAAGATCAGAGCACGTTTCTTCTGCAATAAAAAAAAAAAAAAGAAACAGTCCTAACTCTGCATCTTCTTAATCAGTTGTACCACTAGACAACCTTACAGATGGCTTGCAATAGGTTATCAGGTTGGCGAGCAACCTGTTGCTAAGCTGGCTAGCAACATCCAGGAAAGAAGTACCAGTGTCTTCCATCACTTTCAAATGTATCCGTCATTGTCTTCACTTGACAATAATGATCAAACTCTAAAGGTCCAATTACATATATTAGTGCAATCATTTGACAGCCTATAAAGCAAGTAAATGAATCCACCAATGCCTACATGTTATTGTTAGTTTATTTGCAATCGAACCCTGAGCCATTTGTCTCGCAACAACACTGCAACCAAGGAACACGGGAGACGAGAACTGAGACGAGGATGCTCCTGGTCATGCCACCACAATAAGGACGTCACTCTTTCGCACCACGTTTTACTCTTCACCAGCAAACAACTATCAGCACTGTTGACATGGTGGCAAAGGCTGCGATTATCACTATATATATATATATATATATATATATATATATATATATATATATATATATATATATATATATATGGTGAATTAGTGCAGCGGTTTGAATCATCAAATTTGGCAACTGTTTCGATGAAAATGTTTCGTTCGATGAAAATATGTTTTGACAAAAAACGTTTACCTTTGAATACGTTCAAAAGGGTTGAAAAAAATAGGACAGTTAACTAAAGAAGATATACAGTAAAAGTAAAGTAAGCAATAAGAGGAGAACATATCAATTTTTAGTAGTTCGATCGTCCGACCTACGTCCACTCCCGATATCTCATCCGATGAGGTCACCGGTTTCCACTATTGATCTTTTTTCAAGGGCAAAGATCAATCACACATTTACATAACTCTTTATAAGCAGCTTACTCTCCTTGTACAAACTTCTAACACTTAGAATCGATGGAGATGAACTCTCAATGTTTACAAGTAATTTCATTATAGTCTTAGTTCTTTTTGTTCACTTTTATGTGTCTAACTAGCTGAGAAGGAATGAGTATTTATAGACCTCAATTAGTTTCAAAAATGGAGCAAAAAAAAGTCTCATCTCGGATTTTTGGGGTACTGGCGATACCATTGCCAGTTGACTCTAATATTGGACGGTACCACTGACCAATCTGGTGGTATTATCATCAAACAAAGTCCTAACTATTGTAACTCGGTGGTACCACCGGCTAGACACCTGGGAGACTGAGCCTTAGGCGGTTTCACTGCCTAGTCTAGCAGTGCCATCGCTAAATAGGATTCAACAATATTGTTTGGGCCATGAGTCCGGCCTAAACCAGTCCGATTACGGGCCTAGTTGGCCCCTAACAAAGTTAGTGGGATTACCTCCCAAACCTAACTCTAATTATATCCTAACTATGATATTTAAGGTATATACTAAAGCACATAAGTATAGTATGTCAAAATTTCTTCTAGCAAGCTTTCGGTGGACTTCCGACGAACTCTTGGTAATCTTCCAGCGGACTCCTGGTAAGCTATTGAACTTCATGACGATCTTCTTGGAGAGTTCCGACGAGCTTCTTTGGCAAGCTCCGATCTTCTCGACGAGCTCTAATGAACTTCTGATGATCTTCTCAGCAAACTTTCGACAATCATTTCAGTAAGTTCCCAACAAACTCTCGACAAATTTCGACAACACTCCCGACGAACTTTCGGACTCTCAACGAATCATTCGATCTTAACTCTAGCGTTACGTTTTGCTTTATGTCTTGATCTCTATCGTAGTTAATCCTACACACTTTTCTCAACATATAGATTAGATCAATAATTTATTAATTTATTTCATCATCAAAATCTGAGATTCAATAATCTTTTCCTTTTTTATGATGATAAGAAATTGATGACAAAGTTAACCTTAACTCCCCCTATCTATATGCCATACTTGAGAAAAGACACACTTGAATTCAAGACCTTTGAATTCAAGCTCTAACCGATAAGTTACATGTATTTCAACTTATCAATATGCACAACATGATACTAAGCATGATTCTTCATCTCAAAATATGATCACATATTTATCACAATACCAAAATGATGTCAAAGCATGACAATAATTTCAAGTCCGATTTCAAATGATGATAGACAATCATCATTTCAAAGCATGATACCAACTTCAAATACGATATTTAGCAAGATACAAACTTCAAGTTTGATACCAAATGATAATTCATCATTTCGAAGCATGATACCAATTTCAATTAGGATATTAAGCATGATATGCATTTCAAGTTCAATACCAAATCATAATGATAGACATTTATCATTTCGATACTAAATCAAATACGATAGTAAGCATAAAAAATTATCATTTTAAGTATGAAATATTTTCAAGCATTCATGATACATTTCAAGCATTTACAATGCATTTCAAACATTCATGATACATTTCAAGCATTTATGATACATTTCAAGTATTTATGATGCATTTAAAGTATTTACGATACATTTCAAGCATTTATGATACATTTCGATACATTTTAAGTATCTACGATGCATTTGATGATACCAAGTATATTTCAAGCATTCATAATACCAAGCATGATACATCTCAAGTTTTCATCAATTTATCACTTTCTCCCCTTTTGTCATCAACAAAAAGGAAATGGGCAATCATTTTAAGCAATCAAAATTTCATAAATAGTAGAAGGAAAAGAAATCATTCAAGCTATCAAAAATTCATCAAACTTCTACTTTTCATCAAGAGCTCATGACATAAAAATGTGAATAAAGAGAAGAGATTCGTAAATAACATTTAACATTATTCAAAATGTGAATAAAGTCATCAAAATTTGACATTATTCAAAGTCAACAGTATCATTTCATGACATCCGTAAATAACATTTCTATAAAATTCATGAATGTCACTTTTATCAAATAAAATCCATTCATATTGCAAAAATTCGTACAAGAATGAAATCCATGAATAAAAATTCATGAATGAGGGGAGGATTCTAAGAGTATCAAAAGTCATCAAACGATCAAGCAAGGATATCAAAAATTCATGAAATAAACTTAATACCAAGATAAGAGAAAGATAATATGAAATAAATTTCATAAAAAGCTCCATTTACAAAAAAATAAAAAAGTTCAAAAATATAAGAAATTCATGCATTCAAACAATTTAACATGCCTAATTCTCTTCTAATAAAATAAAATTATTCTTCATTTAAAGGTTTTGTAAAAATATCAGCTAATTGATATTTCGTATCAATAAACTTCAATGTTACATCATAATTATTAATGTGATCTTGTATAAAGTGATACATAATATCAATATGTTTAGTTCTAGAGTGTTGAATAGGATTTTTTGTTAAACATATTGCACTTGTGTTATCATATTTTATAAGAATAATCTTCTAATGTATTTTTCATCCATCCAACTTATGCACAATATGCACTTGACGATATGTACTCAGCTTCGGCTATAGATAGTACAATCGAATTTTATTTCTTGAAAGACTAAGAGACAAGTGCATGACCTAAAAAATGATATGTTCCAGATGTACTTTTTCTATCTATTCTATATCCAGCAAAATAAGCATCAGCATAAGCAATTAGTTCGAAGTTTTCATATTTTAGATACCATAATCCTATATTAGGGGTTTATTTAAGATATCTAAGAATTCTTTTAACGGCTTTAAAATGAGATAGCTTAGGATTAGATTAAAATCTAGCATAAAGTCCTACACTAAACATAATGCCTGGTCTAGTTACGGTGAGGTATAGCAAACTACCTATCATATCCCTATAAGTTTTTTTATCAAAGCTTTCTCTAATTTTGTTTGCATCTAACTTAGTAGAAGTACTCATTGGTGTATTTATAGCCTTTGAATTATCCATGTTAAATCGTTTTAGCAATTCTAATACATATTTGGTTTAATTAAGAAAAATATCATTACTAAATTATTTATTTGTAAGCCTAAGAAGAAAATTAGTTCACTCATTAAGCTCATTTCGAACTCTTGACTCATACTTTTAGCGAATGATTCGCAAAAGGACTCATTTGTAGAACCAAAAATAATATCGTCAGCATAAATTTAAACTACAAGAAAATTATTTTTAAAATTTTTAATAAACAATGTAGTATCGACCTTACTTTTAGAGAAATTATTTTAGATAAAAAAGGAACTAAGCCTCTCATACCAAGCCCTTGGGGCTTGTTTTAATCCATAGAGAGCCTTAGTTAACTTAAACACATGATTAGGAAAAAGAGTTTTCTCAAATCCGGACAGTTGTTCAACATAAACTTCTTCAGAAATAAAGATATTTAAAAAAATACTTTTGACGTTCATTTGAAATAACATAAAATTATTACTATAAGCATAGGCAAGCATCCTTATGAATTTTAATCTTGCTACAAGAGCGAAGGTTTCTTCATAATTAATATCTTCTTCTTAGTTGAAACATTTGGCTACTAAGCTAGTCTTGTTTCTAACCATGATACGAAATTCATCTTGCTTGTTTCTAAAGACCCATTTAGTACCAATCATTAAATGGTCACTAGGACTAGGAATAATTTTCCACACCTCATTTCTCTAAAATTGATTCCACTCTTCTTGCATTGCGATAACCCATGAATCATCTTTCAAGGCTTTGTCAATATATTTAGGTTCAATTTAAGAAAGAAAAGTGGCATTGGCACAAAAATTTTTAAAAGAACGAGTTTGGATACCTTTTGATGTGTTTCCTATGATTAGCTCCTTAGGATGAGTATCTACATACTTTCATTCCTTATGTAACGATATTTCGGAAGAATATGCATCCAATTTGCTAGTGGGAGGAGATATTTCATTCAAATTCAAAGCATCAAAATCAAGATATTCATCAAAATCATTTTTCTTAAATTCGGAAACTTCATTAAAGATAACATGAATAAATTCTTCTATAACAAATTCTTTTATTTAAGACACGAAAGGCTTTAGAAATAAAAAAATAACTAATATAAATACCTTCATTGAATTTTGTATCAAACTTTCCTAAAGTATCTTTTTCATTTAAGATAAAACATTTACAACTGAAAACTTTAAAATATAAAATATTAAGTTTTTTATTATTTCATAATTCATAAAGAGTTTTAGAAAGTAATGGTTTTACTAGAACCCTATTCATGATATAGCATGTCGTATTAATGGCTTCGGCCCAAAAATATTTAGGTATGCTATGTTCATTCAGCATTGTTCTTATCATTTCTTGTAAGCTCTTATTCTTTCTTTCTACTACTCTATTTTGTTGATGATTTCTCATAGTAGAGAAATTGTGGTTGTATTCATTTGATTCACAAAAGTTTTGGAAATCATGATTTTGAAACTCACCATCGAGATCACTATGAATCAATGAAATCATAAAGCCTTTTTTTATTTTAAACAAGTTTATAAAATTTTGAAAAACATTTAAAGTAATCACTTTTGTGTGCCAAGAAGTATGTCCAAGTGTATCTACTATAATAATCTATAATTATAAAAATATATTTGCTAGCTCCTAGGCTTATTGTATCAATTGGTCCAAATAAATTCATATGGATCAATTGCAATAGCCTAGATGCGCTTATTTGATTCTTTGATTTGAAACTACATTTTATTTGTTTTCCTAGTTGACGTGCATCACACATTTTATCTTCGACACACTTAATATTAGAAATACCTTTTACAAGTTCTCTAGATCAGATTTGAGAGATTAGTTTCATGCTAGCATGACCTAAGCTCCTATGCCAAAGCCAAGCATCATCGTTTAAAATCGAAAAGTACATATCATTACAAAGATCATCAATGTCAATAGTGTATATATTATTTTATTTTAGAGCAATCATAGATATGTTTTTATATGATTTTTCAATAATGCAAGCATCAGATTCAAATCTTATAATGTATCCTTTATCACACAATTGACTAATGCTCAAAAGATTATGCTTTAAGCCATCTACTAACAATACATCTTCAATCAAAAAGTTTGATTGTTATATATGGATTTTTTGTCAATGATTTTACCCTTGTTGTCTCCGAAGGTGGCATACCTTTCATCTTGGCTAGTAAGCTTAGAGAATTGAGTTAGATCTCCGGTCATATGCCTTGAGCATCCACTATCAAGATACCGTTGAATCTCGAATTTTGATGATAAAGTCAATTGATAGGTTATTTGATCTAATCCATACTATTGAGATAAGTGTACAGGATTAACTACAATAGTAATGAAGACATAAAGTAAATTATCGGAGTCAAGTATATTTAGAGTTCAAGAGTCCGTTGGAAGTTCGAAGGATCATCGGAAGTGCCGTCGGAACTGACCGAGAATGAATCGGAGACTAGCCAAAGGTTTCAGAAGTTCACCGGAAGGTTCGTTGGAGGTTTGCGGAGCTTATCGAAAAAAATCAGAAGCTTGCCATAAGATTCGTCAAACTCGCCATAAAGTCCGAGAGCCTACTGGGAGTCCGCCGGAAGATGTCTGAAGGTTTGTCGGAAGTTCGTCGAAAGTTTGTCGGAAGAAGACTTGACATTGCTGGATTATAATTTGCTTAGAAATATGTTTTAATTTTATAATTAGCATATAATTAGGGTTAGAATTAGGTGATAATCCTAATTAACCCTAGTAGGGGCCAACTAGGCCTTAATTGGACTGAATTGAGCCGGATTCAAGGCCCATTCAGTAGTGTTGAACCATGTCTAGTGGGGGCACCACTAGATTGGGGCAGTTGCACTACCTCGAGAACTAGTTCCCAGGTGGTCTGGGCGGTGGTATCGCCCCTCCATAGAGTCCGAGGACCCTGTCAAGTGGTAGTATCGCCAGATTGGACAGTAGTACCGCCTAGTACCACTGATAGAGCAAGGTCAACTGGTGATGGTACTGCTAGTGTCAGGCGGTGGTACCACTAACACTCGAAAATTTGGGATATGACTTTTTTTTTTGCTCCAATTCTGAAGCCAATTGAGTCTATAAATATCCCTCACTTCTCAACTGACAAAACACATTGAGAAGTGATAAAAATTGAGTCAAAACTCTAGCAAAATTACATTCGAAAGCTTAATTGTTCACCTCCCAAGTCTCAATTGTAAAAGTTCTATAAGAGAGTGTGAACCACCTGTAAAAGTCTATAAGATGGGTGCTTGGTCCTTCCCCCTCAAGAAGAATTGATAGTGAAAGTTGAGAACCTCATCGGAGGAGGTTTTGGAAGTGGACGTAGGTCATTTGATCGAACCACTGTATATCGCTACGTACTTCTCTTGATGTGTGAGTTTTAATTTGTTGTAATTCAATCTTTACTTAGCTGTAATCTCTCAATCTCCTCCTCTCTACTTTACTTGAATCACTTAATTGAAATCATTTTTCTTTAGACCGAAACTTCTCAACTCTTTTTAGAATCGTTCTGAATTTATAATTTTTATCCACTACACTAATTCACCCCTCCCCCCCTTTTAGTGCCGCTCTAGATCCTAACAATTGGTATCAGAGCAAGGTCATTCTCATTTGGTTTAAAATCCAAGAGAGATGGCGTATTCTGGCATACAAGAGGGTCATTCAATTACACGTCCGCTTATGTTTAATGGGTCGGATTACACCTATTGGAAGACTCACATGAAGATTTTTTTTATTTTCATGGATTTTAAACTTTAGAATATTATTGAAAATGGATTTAAAAAATCTTCTCTTCCGATGATCGAATGGAATGAATCGGAAAAGAAGGTTTTTGCTGTTAATGCAAAGGCTATGAATGTCTTATTTTGCGCACTCGATAAAAATGAGTTTAATCGTGTTTCAATTTGTAAATCAACTTTTGATATTTGACATACTCTTGAAATCACTCATGAAGGTACTAGTCGAGTGAAAGAGTCCAAAATCAACCTTTTGGTGCATTCTTACGAATTATTTCGGATGAAACTAAGTGAGTCCATCAGAAACATGTACACCTGTTTCACGAATGTCGTTAATGGACTCAAAGCACTTGAAAATGATTTTCTAATTTCAAACTTGTAACTAAAATTTTAAGATCTCTTCCAAAGAGTTGAGATTCAAAAGTTATAGCTATTCAAAAGGCCAAGGTCCTAAAAAAAATTTCTCTTGAAATATTCATCGGGTTATTGATGACGTATGAAATGACATGTCATGCTCAAGATAAGCTCGAGAACCCCCTTCCAAAGAATAGGAAGGATATGACATTAAGAACACAAGAAGACCACTTGAAAGAATCTTCAAGTGATAAAGACCTTGATGATGAACTTGCACTCTTGACTCAAAAATTTAAAAAAAAATATAAGAAGAAATAAATTTAAAAATAACACTAAAAATAAACATGAACCTAAAAAAGAACAAGTGATATGTTATAAATGTAAGAAGTTGAGGTACTTCAAAAGTGAATGCCTTAAGCCAAGAAGAAGCAACCGAAGAAGAAGACATTAAAGGCTACATGAGATGACTCAAGTGGCTCCGAATATGAAAAAGCAAGCAACAAGTAGGTGGTCAACTTCACCTTGATGGCTTTCAGAGAAGAGATATGTGAGATATTTAATGAAGATTTATATTTCGACGAGCTTTCAAATGCCTTTCATTAATTATTTGATGAGTGCAAAGTTATTAGTAGAAAGTTTAATTTGTTAAAAAGGGAGTATGCTTTCTTAGTAGATAAGTACGAGAATATTATACTTGATACTCCCTCTTTACCTCCATGCTCTAAATGTGACCACTTAGAGTCAATTAAGAAATAAAACTTGTTACTTAAAGAGGCCTTAAATAAGTTTAAGGTCGGTAGCAAAGGTTTCGACTTGATCCTTGCAAACAATAGTCATGTCAGAAAAAGAAGTGGAATTGGATTTGTGAGTGGATCTCACTGAACTCTAACCACCTTCATTAAAGGACCTACATTTAAAATATAACTTTTATTGTAAATATGGACAAATTATTTACAAATGTCTGTTTAAGAAAATTAGTCCACATAAATTGATATGTGTTCCTAAAGAAATCATAAATAATTCAATACAAAATGACAAAATTAGGAGATCAATCTTTGAGGCACCCAAAGTCAAATAGGTACCCAAAAAATCTCCTTTATAGGCATCCTAACCATCGCAAGCTAGGAGCAGGTAACGATACAATTCTTGATCATTATCAAGCTCACTAGCTCAGGTAATAAAACACCCTTGAGTGTTATACATTAGTAGGATATGCACCATAATTACTAAGGCTAAAATATACTTACATTAAGTCCCTTCAAAAATGATTTTGATAAGAACATTTGTATCATTTTACAAATTTGAAATCCTATATTTTGAAATAATGTAGTTTTAATGGATTTGACGAAACCTTGTTTCAAACTATACAATGATACTAGGCTTTTATATAAAAGGTATATATCTTCTTTGAACATCCCTATGAAAAGTAAAATTCACTTTATACTTAAATTGCATTCTCCATCTACTCCATCTACTCCATCTACTCAATATCTACAAATTCATTTATTTTGTGAATCTTGTCTGTGATTTTAACGATGAATTTGGAGTTAATGAATTGAGCTAGAATGAGTTCTTCAAATGATTTTGATTAAAATCATACATTATTGATGGCTTGAATGCATTTAAGACTCGAATTTTTTTTCCTTGAATTTGATTACTCAATGCATGAATCATTTTCACATTTGGTGATGCATACAAATGAGTTATATATCAAGAGTTACGATTATAATATAGTCTATTTGAAATATCTTTCGAAGATGACTCTTAGTGATAAATGTTTTAAAATATGTTTGACGATCTTTTACTTATCTTATATATGATGAGTAACACATATATCGCTAATTTATCTTTATTCCCAACTCAAAATTTCATTTCCTTGATTTCTCAGATATATGACTAAAAATAGTGTGATTCATGATTCTGAAAATCTATGATATCACAAATTGAACGGTGTTAGTTTTGACAATGATACACAAGTATTCATAACTTTCAGAAATTACCACTTTTATATCATTCAAGTTTTCATTATCATTCTCTCTCGATCCGCTTGATGAGAAAGTTTCCGATATCTCTTGATTATAATGTTTTAATGTGATTAATTATTTGTTAAGTCAATGTTCTTAATAAAAATTTACCTCATGATTAATATGAGATTGGAAGTAATTTAAAGACATCATTTCATCTCAATCTAATACATGACGTTCAAATTAGACATTTGAGATAGATGCTAATTAATATTTAAAAAAAGGGGGATAAATTGATCAAATAATCAAGGTGTTGTAGCCCTCCTAAAATTGTCTAAAGTCTAGGTGTCAACGGTGGCATCGCTAGAACTGGCGGTAGCACCGCCTGGGCATTCTGTTCCCAAAAAATGGCACTACCCGAGAGTCCTCTTATATAAAGGGGCTTTACGGCTGGCGGTAGAACTGCCCCCAACTCTTGTAGTTGCCTCCAAATATACTCTCCTTCCTCTCAAATCTCCATCCTTCCTATTAAATCTTTATCTTTCCTCTCAAGAAGATCAAGAGAGGCTTCCATCCTCTCAAATCCTAGATCAATGTCTCTATTTCTTAAGAAACCTCTACTAAGGTAATATCTGACACTCCCTCTTTAATTTCTTGATACATAGCTATCTTTTTTGTAATTCCCTTTCATTATCATCATTTTTAGATAAATGGCTCCTAGAAGATTGTCTATGCCCTATGACCCATCCCTTTTTAGCTCTAGTGAAAATGCCCTTAGGTACCCAAGTTTTGAAACAACAAACGTGCATAAGGGTAAACATATTGATTTAAGTGAATTAGGAGTCCTAGAGCCCATTAGTTGGTTTGTCAATTTAGATGTCTTGCCTATTTTATAATTCAGCAAACCAATTTACCCTAGACTAGTTCGGTTGTTTTACACTAATCTAAGCATAGATAAAGATGGCAATGTGTCAACCTACCTTCTAGGGAACCAAATTTCAATTATGGACATCACATTTTTGACCTAATTGTAATCTCGGAGAAGAGAAGGGGTTGTTACTTTAGAGGACAGAGGAATTTGGATGCGATCGGAGTAACATACTCCGAGGCTTTAGGGACCATTTTTTGAAATTTAACCTACCCATAGTCCCTAAAAGCTATGAGCATTTGTTATCATTTAGTTCTAAGATCCTCCATCATATCATCATTAGTATTCTAATCCCTAAGCAATATCACCATGATGAAATCAGTCAAATGGAATTAGATACTATGTATTGGATAATGATCGGACAAGATAATTATTTTGGATATCTAATCCGGCAAAATATGATAGACATAACATATGAGGATTTAATGTTACCATATGGGGGGTTAATTACTAGATTACTACATGCATACAATATTATAATACCATCCGACGAAGAAGTAATAAATATGGATAGATACAATGTCATTAATAGAAACATACTTAAGAGATTAAGGTGCATATTTAGAAATGGAATATGGACCAGACAGCCTAGAAGGACCGATCCAACTCTCCCTCTAGTAGAAGAACCTAAAACACTAATATTTATGGGTAATGAATCTCCTCTTTCTAGTCCCTTTGGTGTAGCACAGTCAGAACCAGCTCATGCTCCATCTTTTGAAGATCCGATCATGACAGAGATAAATCAAATCAAATCACAACAAGCTATAATCCTAAATGAAGTACATCAAATGAATCAAAACTTAGATCATTTGAATGAGCACTTTGGTATTCCACTCGAGGAATAGTTGTAAAAACTCTATATTAACTTAATAAGTTGTAATGGAGCCTTTGACTCTCATTTTATAAATCTCTATATTATTTTGACACACTTTAAAATTTCATATACATTGATGCATGAAGTTATTGTATATTTCTTTTCGAAATTTTTTAACTTCGATTTTCATGAACTCATCTTGATTTTTTTTTTCGGATTTCGGATGACATCATTTCGATATCATATTTTGAATGGAACTCTCATTTTTATCCTTCTCAGATCTTACGTTGATACTCCTCCTTCTTCGATTAATGATTCTTTGTTGATGATTTTTAATTAATATCATGCCCTTTTAAAGACTTGCTAAAATTGATTCTATCGATTTTTTACTCCCTCTACTCATATTGGCATGAATAAATGGATTTCATGTTTTTCCATACTTTTGTATTATTTGAAGTTTGTTGATTTTGTTTTCATGACACATGCAACTGTACATATATAAATGTCATGAACTTTACATAAAGAAGAAGCTCTCAAGTTTTTATTACTTGAATACTCTTCGGATTTCATTCATGTGAATTCAATGAATTCTTAACTCTTGTGTAAAAATTCTCTGTCTTGAGCTTTAACGGCTTGATTGGTTATTTTCAACTTGATGAATGAAAATACCAAGTTAGCCTTCATGAATTCTTTCTTATGAGAATGTCAAGTTGAATCTTTTATGAAATTTTTGATATTGATATGCTCCACTTCATAAATTTGTAATGGAAATGGTCGGTTGAACTTTTAAAGTATGAAAACATCATCATGACTCTTTCATGAATTTTGAACTTAAATGATCTCTCTTTCTCATGAATTTTTCTTGATTAAATATCATGAGCTCTTGATGAAATATTTGATGAATGTCTTGGCTTCAATGATCTATCTTTTCCACTTTATAATTTTATGGCTTGAATTTTCAATCAAATTGCCTCTTAAACTTTTCATCTCAATCGTTCTTTAATAAACTCTAGTTCTTATTATAAGTTTTATGAATTTTATGTTCAAACGATCTCTTTTCTAATTTCATTTGGTAGAAACAATTCTTGAATAAATTTTTATTGACTTGAATGATTCACTTCAAGAATTATTATGCAGAATTAACTTTTAATGATGAATTCTTCATGAGATCTTAGAAATTTTTATGAACTTTGGCTTTAATGATTTATCTTATAGTTTTATTGGCACCAATTTTCAAAAAAAATGATTGAATTGCTTTTCGGTATTCTTTTCTTTTTGCCATTTTTATCAAGGTCTATTCCCTTTTTATTGATGACAAAGGAGGAGAAGAATGTGGCAAGATGAATTGATGACTTGATGGAATGATAAATGTCTTGTATATATCGTATTAAATGATGTATCTCAATTACCATGCTTTGTATCGAAAATTAATTGCTATCTTTAAAAGCATCGCAATGTATTGCAATTGTATAAAATATATAGCATGCATAGCAAATGGCTCATACATGCTTAAAATGTTAATTTTTGCAAGATCGTTATCATATCATGTTTAAATTTGATATTTTTCATTGATATGATAAGTTATCATTTCATTTAATGATGTATCATAAGATGATATCATGCCTTGCATTTGTGCATTTTATTTTGATATCATTTTATCTTTGTTACATTTCAAAATTATAATTGATATCATATGTTGAAGTGATAAGTGTCTATCATCATTCGACATTGAACTAGAAAATGAATGTCATGCTTTGATATTTTTTTCAAATTATTGAGCATACAAAGTTTCGTATTTATGAATGAAAATACATGCTTGTTGAGCATGGTGATAAGTTTAACGAATGCAACTTATCGATTTTAGCTTGAATTCAAGGAGATTGAATTCAAGTGTTTCCTTTATCAAAATATGACATATAGATAGAGGGAGTTAAGGTTAACTTCGTCATCAATTGATTGTCATCATCAAAAAGGGGGAGATTATTGAATCTCGGATTTTGATGATGAAGTTAATTGATAGGTTATTTGATTTAATCTATATTATTGAGATAAGTGTGCAGGATTAATTACGATAGCAATGAAGACATAAAGTAAATTATCGGAATCAAGTATATTGGGAGTTCGAGAGTTTGTCGGAAGTCCGAAGGATCATCGAAAGTGGTGTCAGAACTGGCCGAGAATAAATCGGGGACTTGCCGAAGGTTTTCGAAGTTCGCCGGAAGGTTCGTCAAAGGTTCGCGAAGCTCACCGAGAAAAATCGAAAGCTTGCCAAAATATTCATTGAACTCGCCATAAAGTCCGGGAGCCTACTAGGAGTCCATCGGAAGATGTCCGAAGGTGTGTCAAAAATCTACCGGAGGTTCGTCGGAAGCTCGCTGAAAGATGACTCGACGTTGTTAGATTATAATTTGCTTAGAAATATGTTTCAATTTTGTAGTTAGCATGTAATTAGGGTTAGAATTAAGTGATAATCCTAATTAACCCTAGTAGGGCTCAACTAGGCCTTAATTGAACTAAATTGGATCGGATTCAAGGCCCATTCAATAGTGTTGGACCATGTCTGGCGGTGGCACTGCCAGATTGGGACAGTTGCACTGCCAGATTGGGACAGTTGCACCGCCCCGAGAACTAATTCCCAGGTGGTTTGGGCAGTAGTACCGCCCTAGGTCAACGGTGGTATCGTTGACAGTTATTACTTGTCGACGGTGGTACTGCCCCTCCACAGAGTCCAAGGACCCTGTTAGGCGGTAGTACCGCCTAGTACATTGATAGAGCAGGGTCAACTAGCGGTGGTACCACCAGTGCAGGCGATGGTACAACTAGTGTAAGCGGTGGTACCGCTAGTACCCGAAAATCTGGGATGTGACTCTTTTTGGCTCAAATTCTGAAGTCAATTGAGTCTATAAATACTCCTCACTTCTCAACTAACAAAACACATTGAGAAGTGATAAAAACTGAATCAAAACTCTAGCAAAATTATATTCGAAAGCTTTAGTGTTCACTTCCCAAGTCTCAACTGTAAAAGTTATGTAAGAGAGTGTGAACCACCTATAAAAGTCTATAAGAGGGGTGCTTGGTCCTTCCCCCTCAAGAAGAATTGATAGTGGAAATTGGGAACCTCATCGGAGGAGGTTTCGGAAGTGGACGTAGGTCATTTGACCGAACTACTATATATCGTTGCGTACTTCTCTTGATGTATGAGTTTTAATTTACTGCAATTCAATCTTTACTTAGCTGCAATCTCTCAATCTCCTCCTCTCTACTTTCTATCGTACTTACTCGAATCACTTAACTATTTACAGTTTTTATCTGCTGCATTAATTCACCCCCCCCCCCACTCTTAGTGCTACTCTAGATCCTAATACGTACCATCTCTTACTCCTAGCTTGTGATTGTAAATGTGTCTACAAAAAAGCATGGTTTTTAGGTACCCATTTGACCTTGAGTGCCTTAAAAATCGATCTACTCAACTTATCATTTTGCATAGAGTTCTTTACAGTTCCTTTAGGAACCCAAATTAATTTGTGTGGACTATATTTCTTAAATGGACATTTATAAGAAAAATATTCGAGTTTTCAACAAAATTTGCATTTGTTATGGTGTGAAACATGCAAGGTAGGGCCTTTAATAAAGATGGTTGGCTTTTGGTGAGAGCTACACACAAAGCCGATTTCATCTATTCTATGAACATAACCCTTATTGCTAAGGATCATGTTCAACAATTTGCTACCAATCTTAAATTTTTCTAGAGGTTCGTTTACTAGCAAGTTTTCCTTTTTAAGTGTCTCTAAGTATTAACACATGGTGCAAGGAGGTGATGAAGCATTATCATGTTTAAGTTTTTCAAATTCACTATTTAAAAAGGCATGCTCCTTTTTTAATGAATTATACTTTTTGCTAATTTATCTACATTTATTGAATAAATCATGAAAAGCACTCGAAAGTTTATCGAAAAATAAATTTGTATCTAATATACTACTTACCTCATCGTCGATTACCATTAGTGTATAGTTAGCAATCTCCATGTTACTTTGTTCTTCGTCTTCGGAAGCACTTGGTCATCTCGCGATGCTTTGAGCGTCTTCTTCTTCTTTGGTTATTTCTTCTTCATTTGGGGACATTCACTTTTGAAATGTCCTAGCTTCTTGCATTCATAGAATATAATTTATTCTTTCTTGAGTTCAATTTTGTTTTTAGTATCATTTTTAGATTTGTTTCTTCTTATGAATTTTTTAAACTTTCTTGTTAAGAGTGCTAAGTCATCATCATTGTCCTTATCACTTGAACTTTCTTTCAAATGATCTTCATGAGTTCTTAGTACCATATCCTTCATATTCTTGAAAATATTATTCTCAAGCTCTTCATGAGCATTGCAAGTCATCTCATAGGTCATTAAAGACCCAATAAGTTCTTCGAGTAAAAAATTGTTCAAATCCCTCTTGAATGACCATTACTTTAGGGTCTCAATTTTTTGAAAGGGATCTTAATATTTTATTAACAAGTTCAAAATTAGAAAAACTTTTACCAAGAGCTTTTAGACCATTGACGACATCCGTAAACCGGGTATACATGTCTCCAATGGTCTCACTTGGTTTTATCTGAAACAATTCATAACTATGAACTAAAAGATTTATTTTAAAATCCTTTACTCTACTAGTGCTTTCGTGTGTGATTTTGAGTGTATGCTAAATGTCAAAAGTCATTTCGCAAATAGACACTTGATTGAATTCATTTTTATCTAAAATACAAAACAAGGCATTCATAGCCTTGGCATTTAAAGAAAAAGTCTTCTTCTTCAACTCATTCCAATCATTATTGAAAGAGAAGACTTTTGAAAACCATTTTCGATAATATTCCATAACTCCAAATCCATAGAAATTAGAAAAATACTTATCATAGTTTTTCAATACGTGTAATTCATCCCAATGAACACGGGTGGATGTGTGATTGAATAACCATCTTGATTGTCGACAAATGTCATCTCTCTTGGGATTCAAACCAAACTAAGAGTGACCTTGCTATGATACCAATTGTTAGGATCAAGATCGGTACTAAGATGAGGGGTGAATTAGTACAACGGTTAAAACCATCGAATTCGGAAAACTATTTTAGTGAAATTATTTCGTTCGACAAAAACACATTTCAATAAAAATGTTTATCTTTGAATATGTTCGAAAGGGAGTTGAGAAGAAGTAGGGCAATTGTAGTTAAGTAAAGAAGATATACAATAAAAGTAAAGTACGGAGTAAGAGGAGAACACACCAATTTATATTGGTTATGTCATCCGACCTACGTCCACTCCCGATACCTCCTCCGATGAGGTCATCAGCTTCCACTATTGATCTTTCTTCAAGGGCAAAGATCAATCACCCCTTTATAGAACTCTTTAAAATAAGCTCACTCTCCTTAGAATTGGTGGAGGCAAACTCTTAACGTTTATAAGCAATTTTACTATAATCTCAATTCTTTTTTTTTTACTTCTCTGTGTGAAGTAAGAGGTATTTATAAGCCTCAACTGGCTTCAAAAATTGAGTAAAAAAAGATCTCATCCCAGATTTTTAGGGTACTAGCGGTAGCACCACTAATTGACTTTGATACTAGGAGATACCATCGCCCAGTCTAGCGATACTACCGCTAAACAGAGTCCTAGCTATTGGAACTGGGCAGTACCACCATCTGGTAGTTAATAACTACCTGGCAGTACCATCGCCCAGTTTAGGTAGTACCACCGCCTAGTTTAGGCGGTACCACCGCCCAAACACCTGGGAGACTAAGCACTGGGTGGTTTCACCGCCAGACAGGGTTCAGCAACACTATTTGAGCTATGAATCTGGCCCAAACCAGTCCAATTACGGGCCCAATTGGCCCCTAATAGAGTTAGTGAGATTACCTCCCAAACCTAACTCTAATTACAACCTAACTATAACATTTAAGGCATATACTAAAGCACATAAGTCCGGTAGATCAAAATTTCTTCCAACGATCTTCCGGCGGACTTCCGACGAACTCTCGATAATCTTTCAATGGACTCCTAGAAAGCTCTTAAACTTCACGACAATCTTCTTGGTGAGCTCTGGCGAGCTTCTTTGGCAAGCTTCGATCATCTCGATGAGCTCTGGTGAACTTCCGACGATCTTCTCGGTGAACTTCCGATGTTCATTTCAACAAGTTCCCGTCGAACTCTTGGCAAATTTTGGCAACACTCATGATATACTTTCGGACACCCGACGAACTCTCGGACTCCCAACGAATCATTCAATCTTGACTCAAGTGCTATGTTTTGCTTTATGCCTTGATCCCTATCGTAATTAATCCTACATACTTTTCTCAATATATATATTAGATCAATAATTTATTAATTAATTTCATCATATATATATATATATATATTCTCAAATCTAATAAAGATTTTTTCATCTGAACACATAAACATCAAAATATATTTTTTAATAATTTAACATCAAAAAAATATATTATAAATAATTTAATAATATAGACTAATCAGATTAGTCGTAAATACTAAACAAACTAGATTCAACTTCTATTATAAAATAATGATATTACAATGTCTCTATCTAGATTAAAAAGAAGAAATATTAAGAATCTACACCGATTAATTTAGAGAGCATTGTGTTTAGATCAACATATAAAAAAAAACATGATAATCAAAATCAGAATCAATTTCACAAACTAATTGTTGAATCTTTCTTCTTCCTAGATCAAAGTCTCTTTTCTTCCCTATAACGATCAACCTTTTGGTTTTCTCATCTAAATCACGTAAGATTATGATTAAGATTTTAATTAATCCCATGGTCCTACCACTTAAGTCATGCGAAGTTGCCTAACAAATCTCCCCCTCAGAGCCTACGTTGGAAGAGTCTCTATCTTTGTTATCTCTTTGCAAGTAATAAGTTTTTACTAAGACAATGATTTAATCATTATATCATCTTTATTATTTTTTATCATTATATTTAATCCATTATTATCAGTATGGATTTTCTTATCTCTAATATATCTCGAATGTAATGATACTTAACATCAATATTCTTATATTTAAAATGAAAAGTTAAATTATTTAGATAGATGAATATTTTTTATTATTATAATATAAAATAAACACTTGAGTCTTAATACTTTTTCATCTATAAGAGTTTTTTACAAGCTTCTGTTACAACTATATACTTAGCCTAAGTGGAATAAAGCAACATATATTTATAATTTTGACTACTAAGATACTATTCCCTTGAAAATGACATCAAGTAATCAGAGAGATAGACTTTCTAAAATTAATATTACTAGTCATGTCTACATTTGTGTAGCTAACTAATACAAGTTTTTCAGTGCCAAAGCACAAACATAACGTAAAGGTGTCTCTAAGATATTTTAATATTTACTTAACTATTGCTCAATATTCTTTTCCAAGACCAAGAGAAATCAACTTGTCACATCAACTATCAACTGCTAAGGCATAAGGTATTTTGTTCACATCTTTCTCATTTGTAAGGCACTATCTCAAACTCAACTTAAAATAATATATAAGTAGACAAATAATAGATTTTGACTTAAATCTATCAAGAACTTTTTCAATATATCTCTATTGAGATAATCAAAGTTTACCATTCTTTTTTATCTTGAATAATCATTGTATCAACAATATGTTTAGTCGAACCTAAGTCATTCATAGCAAAAAACCTTTCTCAACTCACCTTTTAAATATGTAATTTTCTTAGTATCATGAACGATAATTAACATGTCATCCATGTATAGCAATAGAATGATTAAATTATTATAAAAAAATATCTTATATAAATACAATGATAAAAAATAATTTTGTCATACTCATTGCTATCATAAAAGAATCAATCCTTTTATACCATTATCTTGGTACCTATTTAAGACCATACAAATTCTTCTTTAGCTTGCACATTAGATTTTTCTTATCTTTAACTTGGAACCTTTCAGGTTATTTCACGTAAATTTTCTCCTCTGAGTCATTATAAAAAATAATAATTTTTATATCAAGTAATTAAATATCTAAATTTAAATTAGTAGTCAACCCAAACAACTCGAATATAAGACATCTAAATCACAAGTATAAAAGTTTCTCAAAATCAACACTTTTTTTCTTATCAAATCCTTTTACAACCTCCCAGCTATGAGCTATTTTTTTCATTTTTAAATCTGAACACTCATTTATTTTTTAATACTTTTTTTTCATTAGGTAATTTTACTGAGTCAAATGTACGGTTCAAGCATTTCATCTCTTCGTGCGTGACACAACTATTTATTTTTCTACTCATGTAACATAAGCTCTTGGTAACTTTTTTGCTCTCCCTTAACACATTTACGAGGATAATACCTTTGAAAATGTCAATGCACTTTAGTGTATCTTCTTGATTGATATCTGGTTCTAGAAGGCCTTACTCAATATATTCATTGGCATCATCACTTGAGGGCATATCATTATGATTATCCTGTTCATCCCTACTATCATCAATGACTATCGTGGGAGAAGGCATTAAACTCATATGGATAGGATGTTGATTGAATCACTTTAGCTTCTAAATTTTTTCAAAATCCTCCATAGTTTGATTTTCAAAAAATATCATATCTTTGCTTTTAATAACTTTCTTATTTTTAGGATCCCATAATTTATAACCAAATTCTTCATACGCATAACCCAAGATGATATATTATTTATGTTTATCATCAAACTTTGAACTCTCATATTTTGAAATGCGAATAAATGTCATGATGCTAATTACACTTAAATGATTAAAAGAAACATCTTTCACTAGTTTTCTCTTTGGCACAACATCGTCAAGTGATATTGAAGGAGAAAGATTAATTAAATCCACTGTAGTTCTTATAGCTTCATCCTAAAAGAACATAGAAAGTTTATCATGCGAGAGCATGCTTCTTATTATTTCAGAAATTATGCGATTCATTTTCTTTGTAACTCCATTATCTTGTGATATCTAGGAACTATCTTTTCAAGCCAGATACCATGTTGTCTGTAATATATTTCAATATATTTCAAATGACCCTATGAATTCTCTGCAATTATCGGCTCTGATGCATTTTACTTTCTTTCATATTTTTCTTTCAACATATGTATGAAAATACTTAAACACAGTAAGCACTTGATCTTTATATTTCAAAACAAAAGTTCAAACATTTCTAGAATAAGTATCAATAAAAGTAATAAAATGTTAGAACATCATAGTGCATATATAATTAAATCCAAAATATTTGATTTTCATAGGAACAATGAGTGTAAGTTTTTGAGAAACGTGCTTGTCATAGGAACATGCTTCTTTTTAATTAGAACATGAAGTCCTTCGCACTAATGTGATCAAGCTTTTTTTTTATTATAATTCATTAGAGTCATGAACTGGGTTAACTTCTTCCTGTATTGATTTCACTTGTGTTATATAAAGGTTATTATCTTTTATTTCTTTGGCGAGCACAAGATTACTCTGTGAGCTTCCATCTTTTATTACCAAAAATATAAACAGAACCTTCTTCATTAAGTACACATGTAGGAATTAAGTTAAGGTTTATTTTAGGAACATGTCTCACATTATTTAATATAATTTTGCATCCAATATTGGTTTCCACACAGATCTTTTCCATGCCATAATTTTTGTTGTTGCATCCTATCTCATTTTGACATGACCAAAATTATCAATTGTACAAGACAGGAAAAAAATTTATACAGAGAAGTACCATGAAATAAAACAACTGAATTAACAATCTAAGTTAGAATCGTAGCATGTGAGATTAACTACACTGCAATAATAACATCACCATCAAATGCAGCTGCAGTTATACCTTTCTCTTCTTTTTTTTCTTTATGCTATTTTGATTGTTTCGCTTTTAATAATCGATGCACTCTTTTCATTATTAATCTGGATTTGGACTTTTCTCTTGACTTATTATGATTTTCAGAATTTTAAATTTTTTTTAATGTTATCTTTTTTTCTTGTTTATGTAACAAGTGCAACAACTTGGGAAGTAAATCCATGTTGACTTGCATGGATCCACATCGCACGGTATTGTTTTGTACTTTCCGAAGCGATTGATCGTCCGTCCCATCCAACCTAAGGTGTTATATTGATGTGGCATATCGTATCAATCCCGAGTCTTCGTATTAATACTGATATGACTGTTGATTGTTGTCATACGGTTGATACTACAGTACGTCCTATCAACAACGAAACTGACGAGAGCCGAAGGGACGTCCGTGGAGGAGTGGTTCTTGGGTTGGCCCCTGAATCATTTGACGGAGTCACAGCTGCTGATGAGAGTGACTGCTTTGGAAAATAAGAGTCACTGCGACGTGGAAGAGACTTCACTTTGCACCGCGACTAGGGAGGTCATCCAAGTGTGGAGAAAAGTTGGGTCGCGGAAGAAGGAGACGTCATTGACCCAACGGTGACCGTGACTTTGGATTGACTCACACAGGATTATATGATCTATTTCTTATAATCACAGCTGCAGTCATGCTCATCTTGCTATTTTCTATGAAATTGTTGACTTGCAGTGTGTATTTGTTAAAGCTTTGATATAAAATTAATTAACATAAATGGTATATTATACAGTAATCCTTTAGTTATTCTTTAGGTTTATAAAGTAATTCTAATAATATTGATATATTATATACATGTCAACTTGATATGCATGAATATTTCAACATTGCTTACTTATGTTTATGATAAATGCTACTGCCAAAGAAATTACCATATATTATTATTCCTTTGATTCCTACAAAGATTTGACATTTCTAATGTCTTCATCTTTATAAATAGGGTTATGATGCACACAGCATGTATATCAATAATTATGTTATTTAGTTTATTATTGCATGCATATATGACTAACTATAATTATTATTGTTTGCTATAATAAAAATATATTAAGAAAAGCTGAGAAACAACGCTGTTGGAATATTTGTTAAGTTCATATCATCATGATAAATGTTTAATAACATAGCTAAAAAATACCCACATTTATTCCTCAATAAATGTTTGGTTTGGATTACAAAAAGATTTTGATGAAAATTAAATTCAGCATTCCTTAGAATATAGAAATCCATAATTTTCTATAGTAACCCAAAAGGCATAATATTAATTAATCAATATCGTCTCATGATGACATCACCATCTTTGGCTTTTAATTACCATCACTAATTAGTGTAGATAAAAATTACCATTACTTTTTCCAGAGGTGCCAACACTGTTTAAATGCATATTATTTTTTTAATTTCGTAAATGGATTCGAACCCAAAGTCTATACAACAATACAACAATACAGTAAAATAAATATAATTTTTAAAAATATAAAAATTAAAATACTAAGGAGAATTAATTACAAGGTATAATTTGTAATTAGCCCAAGTAAATATATACAAGAAAACCAAGATATTAGTCATCAATTAGGTCAAGTCATCATACAATAAATATAAAATATTTAAAGAATATTTTCTCAACTTCATGCAATATTCTTTTTAAATAGATCGATTATAAAATATCACCATTCTGGATATTAACTAAACGTCGAAGAACCGTGTCAAAAACCTCAAATGCTATCGACTTTATCACATATCAATCTCAGGACTTCCTACGCACTGGGTTTGACCAAGTCTGATTGATCCACCTCTAACATTTTCCCTGCCACCACCTTTACGTTCAATAAAGCTATCGTGTGCTGCTAAATTCCAGCAAAATCCGTCAGTTTACCAGACTAGTCTTCCATTATGCGTTTTAGATGGTTTGAGTCGCATGCATCTTGAAGGGATGCATTTATTATGTTTAGGGACGACGCAAATGGCTTCCTGCAAATCTACTACACACATGCTTACGAGTCCAACTTCGAACCCATTCTTCCATGGTTACCCCGCGTCGATGCGATCCAATCAATGATGTACTTGTTTTCCCCGAGCTGGTCCCCTTACCCATCACCATTTCTCCACCTCCATCTCCCTACCGGAATACAGAGCTCCTCGTGCATTAAACTATTCCTCGAGGTACTCTGCAACTCCACAGAATGTTCAGATCTGCTTGAAGAAGACAACTCGTTTGACTGCTAACAAATCGCTGCTTAGGAACCTTGTCCGTGGCACACGGCTTGTCCACTACTTCAGCCCAGGGTAGGGGGGACGGGAAGGACCCCAAACCGGCGGTTTGGAATCGTGGTTGGAAACCAAGACCGTCAAAACCAAAGTCACCACCACCACCACCTTTGTGGGTCCATTCAAAGTCGGAGTCAAACCGTGCGGCTGCCGAAGGGGGCATCTCACACCAAGTCCAGCGCCCGCTATAAATACGAGCGCCCTCGCTTTGCTCTTCCTCCAAGTCCAGCGCTCACCAGCAACAGGAACTCGGACCGGCGGAGATGGCGAACTCCACCGTGAGCGTGGCAGTGAACGGCCCCAGAAAGACGCGCATGCACCGCCTCATCGAGGAGGAAGGCATCGTGCTGATGCCGGGGATCTTCGACGCGCTCTCGGCGGCCGTCCTCCAGAGCTTGGGCTTCCGCGCCGGCTTCATCTCCGGCTACGCCGTCTCCGCCTCCCGCCTCGGCATGCCCGATATCGGCCTCCTCACGTATGTCTCTCTTCCTTTCTGTACTAGTGCGCCTATTTCGTTTCCTTCATTCCTTACGACCCCTTCTTTCTTGGTGGAATAATCATAGGCCGCCGGAGATGGCGGACGCAGCTCGAGCTATTTGTGCCGCGGCTCCTAACGTTGCCTTCATCGTCGACGCTGGTAGTGATCTTGTGAATTATCTCTTTGTCGAGTACATTTTCCAGCTTTCATTTTTGAGAATGCTGGAAAGGTCCACTTTGTTGGCTCAAGATCTTATATTATGGCTCCGTTTTGGTTTGGTCAACCGACTTGAGCCAAAATTGTCATCAAAAGTCAATTTTTGATGTTTTAGAATATGAATATTCCCAAAATTATAAAAGATAAACACAATCAGAAGATTGAATGAAATTGGATAAATTAAGGGTGATATAAAAAGGTTAGCTTTATAATTGTAAGAACATTAACTCATTGAATTTGCTATTCACGTGGTCAGGGTTATTCATTTACTAGTCCCACTATTTACTCACATGAATTGTATCTCAACATGTCAAAGCGCACTAACATTTCAACTAAATTTATATGATATTACAGACACGGGAGGTGGCAACGCTCTCAATGTGCAAAGGACTGTTAGAGATTTTATGACTACTGGTGCTGCTGGCTTGTTTCTCGAGGTACGCGGAGAACTGCAGTCTGAGCTGACCTGTTCTATATCTCAGAACTAACTTCTTTCTTCTTTCACATTGATTCCAGGATCAAGTTTGGCCAAAGAAGTGCGGTAAGACAACATCGATCTTTTAACTCTCGGAACTTTCTGGTTTCTTTCTGCTACCATATATGCTTGAGTTGTTTTCTATGGAATCCATCCATCTCACTGGCATTTTTCTCCCTTTCTCTGGCAACCAGGACACATGCAGGGTAAACAGGTACTCCTGAGCTGGGAAACATATATCAACTCTTCGTGCATTATCCCACACGTATACAATATGCATTAAACTGCGCTTATGTTAGGTGATACCTGCTCATGAGCATGCCGCAAAGATAGCAGCCGCAAGAGAAGCCATTGGGGACTCTGACTTCTTTCTCATCGCTCGAACTGATGCTCGTGCAACCGCCGGTGGCCTATCTGACGCCATCGCACGGGCTAACCTCTACATGGAGGTATCCATCGATTACTCTGTTCGTGCAATATCGATCGATTGCCTTTGCATGAAGCTCCAATTCCGTCGGATTGGCTCTGTGACGAGCATACTCTCTGCTTGACCTTGTGCAGGCAGGAGCAGATGCGTGCTTCGTGGAGGCACCGCGGAGCGACGACGAGATGAGGGAGGTCTGCAAGCGTACCAACGGTTTCAGGGCTGCCAACATGCTGGAGGGCGGGTACACCCCCCTGCACACGCCACAGGAGCTCAAGGAACTGGGATTCCACCTCATAGTGCACTCCACCACCGCCGTCTACGCGTCGGCTCGCGCGTTGATCGACGTCCTCAAAGTGATGAAGGAAGAAGGCACCAGCAGAGACCAACTCCACAAGCTTACCCACCTTCGAGGAGTTCAACAGTTTGATCGGACTGAAGAAACTAAACGAGATCGGAGCCCGATACGACAAGTTCCGAGTTCCCCCGAACTGAACGCACGAAGGATCACAGCAGCAATGTCATAGTTCATGGAATTCGTTTCGGGAAAATAAGTAGTCTACTCTTGGTGAGGCGTCTTCTAAGTTTTAAGCTGCCTCCGTTCGGTGTGGTCTTAAGCTACTCTTGTGAGAGCTTTCTTCCTGTCGTTTTTGTTGGGGTGTAGTAATGGTTGCTTGCTTTGGCCTTGTCGTTGGTCCATCATTGTAGCTGCAGCACGCTTTCGGTCTTTTCAATAAGAATCAATAAAATGAGCTTATGATACCCAATCGATTCCAATAGCATGTCTAATCCATGTTTTGTTGTGATCGTGATACATCAAGAGCTCCAAATTTGGGCGGAAATAAGGCCTCAATGCTCCCAAATTGCTTATTGTCCAGCAAACTATGACGACATAGATGAGGCAAGGTCCATATAAATGAGGCTCAGTGGCACATCTAACAGAGAAGTGTGGAATTATTGGAAGAGTCAGTGCGTACATGACACTACACCTCATTGAAGGTTTACAGTATTGCTGTCTTAATTTGGCAAGCATACTTCATCGAGATCATCCAGGGATACGAATACCTCTTCGAGCCACGAAAGCTCGCCTGTGAGCTGCTGGTCGACTCATGCACTCGACGTATGACCCATCTAAAGAGTTCCCAGTGATCATGGAAGATCTGGAAGAGTTGAAGGAAGAGAGTTCGACCGAACATAAAAGTTGAGTTGGCTAACGTGATAGTAGAACATACTGGTCGTCGTCTCTTCCCTCTGCTACTGGCGCTGCTTGAGCTTCCTCCAGCAGGACTAGAACCGAGAATGCCATCCAGTAAATGGTACCGATGCATTACCCTGTTGGTCTCGATACCCTCCGGAGGTTGGCCAATGTAATAACTGAGAGTTTTCTTCACAGCAGCATCCTTATTGCTGCATGTTATGATTGATAGAAGTTAAGATTTTTCAGATTTCCCAACTACAAGAGGAATAAGGAAATCTTTATCCTAATCTTCATCCCTAATGTGTATAAAAAGGCACCACCATTATCGTATCAAATGAGCATATCTTCTTATGCTTCATTTCCTCATGGTATCAGAGCAAGAGGAGAGATGGTTCTCGATAGAGGAGAGCATCGGGGTTGAGATCGACGACAGAAGTTAAGACTTTTCAGATTTCCCTAACTACAAGAGGAATAAGGAAATCTTTATCCTAACCTTCATCCCTAATGTGTATAAAAAGGCACCACCATTATCGTATCAAATGAGCATATCTTCTTATGCTTCATTTCTTCATGGTATCAGAGCAAGAGGAGAGATGGTTCTCGACAGAGGAGAGCGTCGGGGCTGAGATCGACGACGCTATCCTGTTTCTGTCATATCGCACGCTGGCTGCGGCGGTTACTGTTGATGCCAACAGCGAAGAGGGGTGCGTGGCTGCCGGTTGAAGTAGCGGCTGAGAGGGTCGCGACCGAGAAGCAGTGGCGGTTGTTTTAAGGAGGAAAGAGTAGGGGAGTAGTGTTGGGAAAAAACCTATTAATGCGGAATAATACTTTTCCCTCTTTGTGTATCAAAATAGGTTCCTCATCAAAAATACCAACTTAATATTAAAAGCAAGTATTAACTAGAATAATATTAATAGTAGAATAACTGATCAATCACAGGTGAGACCGAATTTTAATGTGGAAAACCCGGAAAAATCACGGGACCGTAGTCCACTTTAAACTTCCACTATCACCAATAATGATAATAGGTTTATAATATGTCTTCTCTAAAATAATAAGAGGACCATAGTAACATGAATATCAGATATCTTGGCTCAATAATACGGCATCATCATCGATGGATTTCATCTAAGAAAAACTGTAAATCTCACCAAGTAAACATAGCAGGAAAGTACCTTAGAAATGATAAACCATAGATCGGCACCGTTAGGATTGTAGAGTTTACTGCAAGGATTCTCCACGTCAAATCTGGGCCAAAACCGACGAAGTTTGGACACCGATCATCAAGAAAAAGCCTTAGAAAATCTAATTTTTCTCTCTCTCCTCTTTTTTTCTCTCGCTGCACACACCGCACACTGCCGCTTCGCTGCTGTTTCTCTTCCTCAACAGCACCCTAACCTTTTTAATTAATTAATTTGGGCTCATGCCCAATTATCTGGTCCAAGCCCATCTGGACCCAACAATTCTCCCCCTCCAGCTCATATGGTGGGTTGTACTGAGCCCGCTCTTTGCCTACAAGCTTCAAGCTTCTCCTTAAGTAATTTTACCAAGTTATAGGTGTGGTTCTCAAGCAAGGATCTCATCTCATCTTGCATGGCTTTAACCAACTCATTCTTGTGCTCATGTAGAATAGCTTCCTGGTAAGTTTCTGGTTATCCCTCATTAGTAAGCATAACATGCTCATGTGAAGGATACCTTGTAGATGGTTGTCACTCTCTTGTGGATCTTCTCAACTGGTGGTGGAGGTGCTTACTCAATTGGTTCAACTTCATCAACTGTAGGAGTATCATCACTAACATTCTCACCACATTCTTCTTCTTCATCTCCCCCATGATCATCATGAACTATAGGTGGAGGAACTGAACCCAAACTCTAAGGAATATAAACAGAGGTTTCTGGCTTCTCAACATTATCATCATTATCAAATAATTGGTCTTCAAGAAATACAACATCCCTGCTTCTAACAATCTTCTCGTTCACTGGATCCCATAATCTATACCCAAACTCTTCATGACCATATCCCAAGAAAATACATGCTTTTGCCTTATTATCAAGCTTGGATCTCTCATCTTTGGGAATATGTACAAATGTTTTGCACCCAAAGACTCTCAAATGATCATAAGATACATCTTTATATTTCCATACTCTCTCTGGAACATCACCTTTCAGAGGAACTGATGGAGAAAGATTTATCAGGTTAACTGTAGTTCTCATAGCCTCTTCCCAAAAGGACTTAGATAACTTGGCATGAGAAAGCATACACATAATCCTTTCTTCAATAGTTCTATTCATCCTTTCTACCACACCGTTTTGCTGAGGAGTTTTTGGAACTATTTTCTCAAATCTGATACCATGAAACCTGTAGTAATTCTCAAAAGGACCCTTGTACTCGCCACCATTATCTGCTCGAACACTCTTTAGCTTTCTGCCAGTTTCTCTTTCAACACTGACATGAAATTCTTTGAAGACATCGAGTACCTAGTCTTTAAATTTCAAAGCAAAAGTCCAAATTTTTCTAGAATGATCATCAATAAAAGTAACAAAATAAAGAGCACCTCCAAGAGTTCTAGTTTGCATAGTACAGACATCAGTATGAACTAAATCAATAATATTTAATCTTCTAGATGGCGGATTTGTATGAAATGCAACTCTATGTGTTTTTCCAACTAAGCAATGATCATAAGATTTAAAAGATATACCTTGCAACTCTGGTAAGAACTGTTTTCTAGCAAGAGTTTGAAGTCTCTTCTCACTAATATGACCAAGCCTCTTATACCAAAGATCTATGCTTTCACCCTTTTGAATTGCATTAATCTCTTCTTTATGTAGCTTAGCTTCCATAATATAAAAAGAGTTCAACTTCTTTCCTCTCGCCACAACTAGAGAACCTTTAGTGAGCTTCCATTTACTTTCACCAAAATAATGTATAAATCCCTCATCATCAAGTCTACCTGTAGATATCAAATTCAGATGAATATCTGGAATATGTCTAACATCTTTGAGTATCAATTTGCTCCCAGTACTGGTCTCTAAGCAAATATCTCAAATACTCACAATCTTGGATGTACCATTGTTTCCCATTCTAACATTGCCAAAATCACCAGTAGTGTAGGATCTGAAGAAATCACCATGAAAAGTAACATGGAATGAAGCACCTGAGTCAATTACCCAGTTACTGTCCTGAGCTGCAAGACTAACACATCCATCATCACAAACAGTAATGATATCACATTCAGTAGCAACTGTATTGGTCTCTTTCTCATTTTTCTTCCTTTCATTCTGTTCTCGCTTTCAAAACCTACACTCTTTCTTCATATGACCTGGCCTGTTACAATGGAAACACCTGATATCTCTTCTAGACTTGGATCTTCCTCTGTAACCATGTGAATTTCTACCGTGACTTCTTCCACGTCTTTCTTGCTTTTCAGTAACAAGTGCACCAGAAGAAGATTCTCTCTGTTCTTTCCTTCTAGCATCTTCATTCAGTAAACTATCTTTAACCATGTCTATAGTTAGAGTTTCCTCTGGCGTGGAGTTACAAATTGTCACCACATACATTTCTCAACTTTTTGGTAAAGAGCTGAGAAGTAGCAATCCCTGCATTTCATGATCTATATTCATTTTCATAGCAACCAACTTGTTTGCAAGACTCTGAAATAGGCTTATGTGCTCAACAATGTTGTCATTATCTTTATACTTCAAATTAACAAGCCTTCTAAGGAGAGAAATTCTATTTCCCACTGTCTTTTTTGCAAACAGATTTTCTAGCCTTTGCCAAACAATATCAGCTCTGGTTTCATCAGAAATATGCTCATGCATATTTATATCCATCCATCTTCTAATATAAGCAATAGCATTCCTGTGTTGGACCTCCCATTCGTCCTCTTCCATAGTAGAGGGTTTTTCTTTAACTTTGATGGGCTTATACAAATCTTTGCAATAGAGCAAGTCTTCCATCATACGCCTCCAAGTGGAATAATTTGATGAGTTCAATTTAATCATACCATCTGATTCTTCCATTTCAATCATACAAGAAAATTAGTAGCAAATAACAACCTACTACTTTGATACCACTTGTTGGAAAAAAACCTATTAATGCAGAATAATACTTTTCCCTCTTTGTGTATCAAAATGGGTTTCTCATCAAAAATACCAACTTGATATTAAAAGCAAGTATTAACCAAAATAATATTAATAGCAGAATAACTGATCAATCACAGGTGAGACCAAATTTTAACGTGGAAAACCCAATGTGAGAAAAATCACGGGACCGTAGTCCACTTTAAACTTTCAATATCACCAATAATGATAATAAGTTTACAATATGTCTTCTCTAAAATAATAAGAAGATCATAGTAACATCAAGATCAGATATCTTGGCTCAATAATAGTGCATCATCATCGATGAATTTCATCTAAGAAAAACTTTAGATCTCACCAAATAAACATAGAAGGAAAGTACCTTAGAAAGGATAAACCATATATCGGCACCGTTATGATTGTAGAGTTTACTGCAAGGATTCTCCACGTCAAATCTAGGCCAAAACCAACGAAGTTTGGCCACCGATCGTCAAGCAGAAAACTCAAAAAATCTAGTTTTTCTCTCTCTCCTCTTTCTTTCTTTTGCTGCTGTCGTACGCTGCACACACCGCACGCTGCATGCCGCTTCACTGCTGTTTCTCTTTCTCAATAGCACCCTAACCTTTTTAATTAACTAATTTGGGCTCATGCCCAATTATCTGGTCCAAGCCCACCTATGGGCTGGACCCAACAAGTAGCAGCGGCTGCTTAGGGCTGGGAAGCACGCGGCTGGAAGTTGGTGTTGGCAGCGCCATCTCAAGCGATTGCTGTTAATGCCTAGGACCGCAGCGGTGGTCGCTGGCAGTGGCGACCACAAGGCCGAAGGAGATCAAGTTGACCACGAAGAGATGCGAGAGGAGGTTGCAAGCGCTCGACCTACTTTTGTGCAACAGCCAAAAGGTGGCAACGGCCGCTCGGGGGAGCAGAAAACAAGTCGTAGGTGCTCGGGGGGGTCCTCCGGCTGTCTGAAAGCTGGAGAACAGGAACTCCGCCAGTGCTACCGGAGGAGGAGCAGAAAATAGGTTGTAGTAGAGAAAAGAAACTCTTCAAACGGTGCGCCTACAAGGTGGGCCAGCAATCACCTCTTGGAATGCTCCACCGTCGATCTGATCGGTGAGAGAAGGAAGTTTGCAGTGCGGCAGAGAGCAGATAGTTGTTGCAGTTCTCTGCCGAACTAGAGATGGCGAGTAGATGGGGAAAGGTAGAGAAAATGGGTGCTAGTAGCGAAGAACACAGGACAGGGGCTGTTGTCGCTGGAGGGAGTGCTAGTGATGACAATCGGCGGTTGTGGCGATGGCAACAGAGAGTGCTTTGCTTCTGTCACACCGTAGAAGGGCTCGGCGGTTGACAACGATGGTGGCGTGGTGATGATGGTGTGGCTAGGGTGTCACCGCCGGAGGTTCGCTGCGGTCGCTGGAAGGCGATTGTGCATTTGTGGCGGAACGGGGTGCTGGCGACCATGTGGCTTCGGTAGAACGGGCGCAATCGAGGGGGTGGTTCGTTGGCCAGAATAGCAACGAGGAAGCTTTCGCTCGTGTAAGTAGAGGAAGTAGGAAGTAGAGGGTGGAGGGAAAGATTGTCCCAACGCTGTTAACCTACGTAAATATTAAATCAGCTTTGAACTTTGTTCTTCTATTTCATAAGTTATTTATGGACTTTGTAAGCTCCAAGAGCTTGGTACATCGAACTTGGATCGTTTCTAATATCCATTGGCTTCATCAACTCCAAGTCTGATACCTCGTTATTTTTTCATTACCAAAGTGGCAATACAATATATCTTCTAGTATATGTAGATTATATTATTGTCATGGGTACAATCATCTGGAAATCAAGGTATTCCTTAAGTATTTGGTAGATCATTTTTCCCTAAAAGATCTAAGAACCTTGAGTTACTTTTTGGGAGTGGAAGCGCATACACATCTTTAGGACTTTTCGTATCACAAAAAAAGTATATTCAAGATCTATTATCAAAGACGAATATGTAGAATGCTAAAACGGTTACAATTCCTCTATCTACTAGCGAGTCACTAAAACTATATGATAGAAATCCTGCTACAGACCCAACTCAATACCGTCAAGGACTTGGCTTCTTACAGTACTTATCTCTCACTCGTCTAGATATCTCATTTGCGGTCAATAAATTATCACAATTCATGCATCAGCCATCTACTATACATTGATCTACAATTAAACGAATCTTGCGATATCTTCACGGAACCCTCAATCATGGTCTTTTTCTCCGCAAACACTCTCCCCTTCATCTCCATGCCTTTGTTGATGCAGATTGGGCAGGGAATTTTGATGACAGAATATCCACATCGGGGTATATTATCTTTCTTGGAGCTAATCTAATCAGTTGGTGTTCTAAGAAGCAAAGGATAGTTGCACGATCTACAACTGAAGCTGAATACTGTGTCATTGCAACCGCTACTATAGAGCTAAATTGAGTCATGAATCTACTCAAAAAACTTAACATCAACTCTACCTCTACTCTTACAATATATTGTGATAATGTCGGAGCCATCTACTTATGTGCCAATCCAGTATTTCACTCACGTATGAAACACATCGCTATCGACTTTTTCTTTGTACAAGAACAAGTTGTCAGACATGAACTACGTGTTTCTCATGTACATACGGCTGATCAACTAGCAGACTCACTAATGAAGCATCTCGCTCGTAAACTATTTTCATCACATCGATCCAAGATCGACATCCTTGACAGAAGTACCATCTTGCGGGGGCATGATAGAAGTTAAGATTTTTCAGATTTCCCTAACTACATGAGGAAATCTCGTAGCTCTATTAAGAAAATCTTCATCCTAACCTTCATCCTAATGTGTATAAAAAGGCACCACCACTATCATATCAAATGAGCATCTCTTCTTATGCTTCATTTCTTCGATCATCTTATTGGCTCTAATTTGCTTTCTTCTTGTGAAGAAGTACCAAAATCGGTCACCTCCTTGAAGAGCTTTATCTAAAAATGAAGGGCACAAACCAATGTATCTAAACAGAAACGAAAAGCACGAGGATAGTATATACGCTAACCATTTAGGTCCCATGGGCTACATTCATGGAGATCGATGCTGGGGACGACTTCAGGCTCGCGGTGAACGACAGCAGCCTTGCGGTAGAGGAAATGGATGACGAGCTCTTCACGGGAGGGGAAGAAACGAAAGCCAGGTGGGAGGTTGGCAGTTACTCCTCCCATGCGACAACAGTAGACTGGAGAAAGGATGTGGAAGAAAGAGCTAGAAGTAATTGGTGCATCGATACTTTAGTTTGATCTTAATAGTGCTTGAGAGAGAGAGAGAGAGAGAGAGAGAGAGAGAGAGAGAGAGAGAAGTGTGGATGAAAAGGGAACAGGGCTTCATATTTTATGCAACTTATGACTTTGGAGGCCATACTTCAATTCATTGTTGGTACACATAGCTTTCTTCTAAGAAAGATATAGGTAATAAGAAAGTCCAAATGGCTTAGCATGGATTAATACTTCTATCTTCTCAAATAATAGAGCTCCTTCATGTGCATCTCTTGCCCTCTGATCCTTTCTACGTGGAAAGGTGGGATATCTTTCACCTCCATGAGATGAGATGGATGCTGTCCTTTATTGCCATCTCTTGCTCTCTAATCCTTACTAGGTGGTAAGGTGGATATCTTTCACTTGCATGAGATAGATGGATGCCGTCCTTCAGATTCATCTCTTGATCTCTCACTGTCCCACTATCACACCCTTGACGTTACGTTGCAAAGGTTTTAGACAAAAGTATCGGTGCAGTTCAAAGAGCAGCAGCAGATGAAGGCAGGTGAGAAGTCTTGTCGACGAGACACGACCCCATGGAGAGGGACACTCCTAGAAAACGCTTCACATTATGCACTGCATTTAGAACGTCAAAAACACCAATCAATCCCCTTGAGATAATTTATGTGATCCATCACTTTCGACAGTATACATCGTTGCCCTCACCTGACACTACTGATCAAGCCCTAAAGGACCAATTACATAAATTAGTGCAATCATTTGACAGCCTATAAGGCAAGCAAATGAATCCACCAATACGTACATGTTATTGCTAGTTTATTTGCAATCGAACCCTGAGCCATTTGCCTCACAACACTGCAACCAAGGAACACTTGGAGACGAGGATGCTCCTGGTCATGCCACCACAATAAGTACGTCACTCTTTCCCACCACGTTTTCCTCTTCACCAGCAAACAACTATCAGCACTGTTGACATGGTGGCAAAAGCATATATATATATATATATATATATATATATATATATATATATATATATATATATATATATATATATATATATATATATATATATATATATAAGATATAAAGAATATCCATTTGTTTACTGACATAGGTGATGGAACACACTATTGTCAATCTATTGTTTGATCAAACAAATATTCTTTCTATTCATCTTTTTTTACTCTTTATTTGTTTTATCGCTTGATTTGGCCTCCCAGCCTTGAATGAAATCATATAATTCTTTACGAAATAAGATATTCTCTATCTTGGGCTTCTAAATAGAATAATTAATTGTTGTTAATTTAAACATGATACTACCTAAATCCTCCATTTGATTCACACATGAACAATTCAGAGAACCTTACTCTGAAATCACTTTATTAGAAAAAGATTAAATATATGGAGAGTCTTTAATATGGAAAAATGATAAATATTAGAATATACTTTTTTACTTAATATATATCAAATAAAATATAATTTAATATCAAATATATTATAAATAATTTAACAAACCAAAGGTAAGATTTATATGAAAAGACCCTTCAACATAACGAAAAAAAAAATCACAGACAAACTAGATCCAACTTCCATTATAAAGTAATCTAATTATAATCTCTCTCTCTCTAGATTAATTAGAAGATGTCAATATCAAATGAAAAATAAAAAATTATAAAGAAAAATTAAGTAAAAGAAAAAATCTTAAAAATTTACACCAATCATAGCATAGTGTTTAGATCGACATACCAGAAAATCATGATAATCAAAATTAATTTTACAAACCAAGTATCTCTTTTCTTATGTAAATCAGTTTAATCCCATGCGTCTCACCACTTAAATCATGAGTGGATCCACCTTTTATATATATATATATATATATATATATATATATATATATATATATATATATATATATATATATATATATATATGTCATGACAAGTTCAGCTAAGGAGATTCTTCTTGTGGAATACGGTGATCCTGAGAATAGCTAAACAAGCGGGTGACATCACTCTGCTGTCTCCGATGAGAGTTCGGAATCATCGCTTTCTACGTACATGGCTTCACGCTGGAGTCTGTGTACTCTTTCGATAAAGAGCCTGAAGGAAGGCGAGGATGCATAGAAAATAGAATTTCTTGCAGTTTGGTCTCTGTTTTTTGACTGAGGCAAGCAATGGTATGCGATTGTCGCCACCGAGCAGGAGGCGATGATACCGCTAATGAACATTGCAATGATAACCGCTTCATCCAAGGTGGTCTTGTTGCCATGTGACCTAAATGGGTTTTGGCTTTCGGTTGAGTTTACGAGATACCTGTTCCCAGAGGTGATGACAGTAACATACGTTCCAAATGCAGGACGAGTTCCAGAAAGATCATTGTTGGACAGATCTAACAGTGTCAAGCTTCTAATGCTAGCTAAAAACCTTGGGATCTCACCGGTAAAACCATTGTCTGAGAGATCAAGAACCTCCAATTCTGTTAAAGCGCTAAGAGAGGGTGGTATGGATCCACTGAGTAAGTTATGACTGAGGTTAAGAGCTATCCTCAGGTTAGCAGGCATTGTAGGAACTGTTCCATTCAGCCTGTTGCCTCCCAGCCGCAGTTCTATCAGAGATGACATGCTACCAATGGCATCGGGTATAGAACCATCGAAATAATTACCTTCTAGGATCAAGTTCGAAAGACTCTCTAATCTGGAAATTGCGGATGGGATCACACCAGTGAGGGAGTTTTGGCCTAGATCTAGTACGCTCAAATTGATCTGCAATTCAAAGAGCTTATCAGGGATGCTGCCACTGAGACTGTTATTTTGAAGCTTCAATACAACCAGCTTTCTAAGGCTGCCCAACACCTCCGGCAATTCGCGATCAAAACGATTGGATGCAAGATTTAAGAGCGTCAGATTCTTGCAGCTGCCGATCTGTGGATGAATCTGCGAGTCCAAATTATTGTCATTCAGTTCCAAGTACGTCAAATTGGAGAGATTCCCAATCGTTTCTGGAATGGTGCCATTGAGTGAGTTCCCACCAAGCCGCAATCGGTAGAGATTCTGAGACAGATTATTAGGAATAGGACCTTGAAGCTTATTGTATGTCAGATCCACGGACACCAGATTAGGAGATGAGAGAAGGTCCGCTGGTATCTCGCCGCTAAGTCTATTGTAGCTGAGGTCCAAAACCCTGACATACTTGGTAATTCCGGAAGGTATGCTGCCGCTGAAGAAGTTCTGATTGGCGGCAAATCGCGAGAGACTCGTGATGTTGGACAAGCTTCTGGGGATCAGCCCGCCCAACCTATTAGAAGAAAGGAGCAGCGTCTCCAACTTAGAGAGATTCCCGATCCCGTCTGGAGTCAACCCAGCGAGGTCATTCTCGCTTAGATCCAACAAGGTCAGGTTTTGATGACCACCGATGTCACTTGGCATTTGGCCATCGAAGGAATTCGCAGACAGAACCAGTTCCTCCAATCCTTGGCTCTTCCCAAGAGCAGGCATCTCTCCGGTGAAGAGATTGACAGAAAGATTTAAGCTTTTCAATCTGGCGAGGCCATCTAACTGCGAGCCGACTGCTCCGCTGAGGTTATTGTAAGACAAATCCAGCGTCTCCAAAGAACTAAAACGCGAGAAATTTTGTAGATCACCATGTAACATATTGGAGCTGAGATTGAGCGACTTCAGCCCATGCAAGAAGCTGCAGTCGGGGGAGAAGAACCCGGGGATGCCGGTGAAAGCGTTCGCAGAGAGGTCGAGGGACTCCAAAGAGTCAAGGAGGCAGAGTAGGTCGAAGAAGCCGGCAGCCGACGAGGAGTTGGGGGCGGTGTATAGGCCGACGCCGGAGAGGTCTAGGCTTTTGACCACCGAGGAGTTTCCCGAAGCAGAGCACGTGACTCTTATCCAACGACAAGGATTTGGGTCACTAGTGTTCCATTTAGCGTCGGAGAAGGAGCTGTGGAGGCTCCGGGAGAGATTCCCCATGATTAGTGTTTGGGTTTGGCTGAGTCGGGAGGTGGAAGTGTCTGCAGAGCCATGCAAAGAAAGCCAGGAGGAAAAGCACAAGAACAAAAGAGGAAGGCAGAAGGGTTCGACATCCGTCTTCATTTCTCCCGGCTCTTCATCACCCACGTAAGTGGAGTAAGAAGATAAGCAAGAGAACACAAAGAATCGAGGATGTTTGACCTGTTATCTGTCTCTCTGGTCTTCGTAGCAGAACCAAAGAAGCAACGAGCAACTTTTTCCGTACTCGTGCTTCGTGGATGGAGGAGGATGATGACCAAAGGCAAGAAGACATTTCTTTGTAATCCAACGAGAAGATGGAAAACAGAAGGAAACTGAGAAGAGCCGAAGGGACGTCCGTGGAGGAGTCGTGCTTGGGTTGGCGCCTGAATCATTTGACTGAGTCACAGCTGTTGACGAGGGTGACTGCTTTGGAAAATAAGAGTGAATGCGACGTGGAAGAGACTTGACTTTGTAGGGCGACTTGGGATTTGATAGAAGTGTGGAGAAAAGTTGGGGCGGGGAAGAAGGCGATGGCAGTGGCCCCACGTTGACCGTGACTTTGAATTGACTCACAGGAGTATATGATCTATTTCTTATAATCACAACTGCAGTCTGTTAAAAATAAACTTGTTCTAATATCATAAAGAGGTTAATTTCAACAAGAGAAAGGTTCATGGTATCAAGAGGGAGATTCATTCTATCAAGAAGAAGAAAAGATAGATTAGATGTCTATGGAAGGACAAGTCAAAATGACCCATCGGTTATTGTATTCATTCAATACAATAAATATGATGTATCTTTGGGGACTATATAAACCCCATATGTTGGTTCATGAAAGAATAGAGTTTGTGAAATTGTAAAGAGTATTTTGAGAGAAAAATAGAGTTACTCTTCTCCTACTCTTCCTCTGTTTGAAATCTCTATCCTTTCTTCCTATCTAGATTTTCAACATTTGGTATCGAGCATAGGTTGAGCAATGGCCTCTTCCCCAAGTACCATCCAAATTGATCCCTAGATTGACAAAAGAAAATTATGATATATGGTGCATCCAAATGAAGGTTCTTCTAGGCTCCCAAGATGTATGGGAGTTTGTATGGATTTGTTGAGCCAAATCCAACGAAGAAGGAGCAATGAATGCATAAGCAAAAAACAACTCAAAGATAGAAGGAAGAAGGAGAAAAAGGCTTTGTTCACGATCTACCAAGGACTTGACGATACAATGTTCGAGATCATCGCTCAAAGAAATACTTCAAAGGAGGCTTGGGAAATGCTTCAAAAGCATTTGGTGGTGTTGATAAGGTAAAGAAACTTCGCTTGCAAGTTTTACGAGCCGACTTTGAAAAATTACAACAAGGTACTACGAAACTATTTCGATTACTTCAAAGGTCATTTCTATTGTTCATCAAATGAGACGAAATGGTGAACAAATAAGTGATCAAAGAGTAATAGAAAAATATTGAGATCTTTAGATCCAAAATTTGATTTTATTCTTTGTTGCGATTGAAGAATCTAAAGATTTGGAAACAATGTCTTTAGAACAACTTATGGGTTCTCTTGAAGTTCATGAACAAAGGATTACCAAAAGAGGAGAAGCAGAACTTTGGAGCAAGCACTACAAACCAAGCTTACTCTTGAAATGAATCAAAATTTCAAAGAGGAAGAGGTCATGGACAAAGAGGAAGAGGAGGCGTAAATCAGACCAATCGGAATCTCCAAACAATGAAGGTGGTGGAGAAAATTCTAGCCAAAGAGGCCAAGGTTATAGTGAGGGCGTGGCGAGGCCGTGGACGTGGCAGAAATTTTAAAAGGTCTCGAAATACAATGCTATATTTGCAAAAGGTACGGACATTACTCTTTTGAATGCTATTACAATCCTAACAACCAAGGTGATAAGGCAAATTTTGTTCGAGAAAGAAAAGAATGAAAATCAAGTATTCGATGACATATGATAAATTGAAAGAAGATCAATCTATGACATGGTATTTAGATCTCTTCAAATCATATGTGTGGTATTAAAGATTTATTTTCGAAATAGATACAAGTTATTCGGAAATATTACATTTGGTGATATGTCTCGAGAGACCATAAGAGGCAAAGGTCAAATTCTCCTTGAACTAAATAATGGTAAAGAGTTATGCATTTGATGTTTATTATGTTCCCGATATGAAAAATAATATTTTGAGTTTGGGACAATTACTTGAAAAAGGTTATAATATTGAGATGAAAGATATGACTCTTTCAATTCAGACAAGGATAGAATATTGATATCACATGTGAAAATGGCAAAGAAATGTTTCCTCTGCATTTATGTATTTTTGATCGATCAAATTGTTTTAAGACCCATATTGAGGACATTTCTACATTATGGCATCTTAGATATGCTCATTTAAATTTTGAGGCTTTGAAACTTTTAGAGAAATATAATATGGTGACAGGAATGCCTAGAATTGATCACCCATCAAAACTATGTGAAGTATGTGTTATGGGTAAGCAAGAAAGAAAGCCTTTCAAAGTCAGAAGAACAAGAAGAGCATGGCATCGGCTTGATTTGATACACTCAGATGTTTGTGGTCCTATCAGTCCAATATCACTTGGAGGAAGCAGGTATTTTCTTACATTCACTGATGATCATAGTGGAAAAACTTGGGTTTATATATTAAAAGAAAAGAAAGAAGTTTTCATGTAAATTCAAAGAATTTAAGGAGTTGGTTGAAAGACAAAGTGGTTGTATTAAATGTTTAAGAACAGATAGAGGTGGTGAATATACATCAAATGAATTTGAAAGCTTTTGTAGAAACAATGGAATTTTTCATCAATTCACTATGCCATACACACCTCAACAAAATGGTGTTTGAAAGGAAAAATAGGACTATACTTAATATGGTCCGATGCATGTTAAAGGAAAGAAGAATTCCTAAAGAATTTTGGGGAGATTATTGCCTCTGCAGCTTTATTTGCTTAACGTGTTTCCAACAAATGATTGGAAATGTTACACGAAGAAGCATGGAGCTTTGAAAGAGTTGATCATTTGAGGATTTTCGGAAGCATTGCATTTGCTAAGATACCGGAGGAAAAGAGAACAAAACGGAGGATAAAGGTCGAAATGCATTTTGTTAGGTTATTTTGAAAATTCTAGTGGTTATAAACTCTACAATCCTATCACAAATAAAGTTGTGATGTCAAGAGATGTTGAGTTTGATGAACAATGATTTGGAAAAAGTGATGAGCGACATAAAGAAAGTCATAGCTTCGAGAAGATGATGATATAATACAAGGAAATACCGAAGAGGCTTTACCGAATCATCACCTAGATCAGCTAGGTCACTTGATTCAAGAAGTCCGATTATAAGAAGGACAAGACCGATTCAGAGCTCTATGATGTGACTCGAAGGATTGATACTAACAATGACGAACTTTCTTTATTTTGTCTTTTGCAGGTATGATCCATTAACCTTGAAGAAGCTTATAATGAAGAAAAATGGCGACAAGCAATGAATGAAGAGATTCATGCATTTAACAAAAATGATACATGGGAGCTTACTACACTTCCAAAAGATCACCAAGCGATCGGTGTTAAGTGGATCTTCAAAACAAAAAGAAATGCACAAGGAGATAGAAATACAAAGCACGATTGGTTGCAAAGGATACAAACAACAATATGGGATTGACTACAAGAAGTATTTGCACCATTGCTCGATTGGAAACAAAGAAGATTACTTATCTCCTTAGCACTCAATTGAAATGGAAAATTTTACAAATGGATGTCAAGTCAACTTAATGGAGTTCTTGAAGAAGAGGTATATATTCAACAACTTCGAAGAAAACTTGGGATGACAGATGGAACAAGTTTAAGAGGGGATAATGTTGGAAATAAACTTGTTCTAATATCATAAAGAGGTTAATTTCAACAAGAGAAAGGTTCATGGTATCAAGAGGGAGATTCATTCTATCAAGAAGAAGAAAAGATAGATTAGATGTCTATGGAAGGACAAGTCAAAATGACCACTGGTTATTGTATTCATTCTGAATACAATAAATATGATGTATCTTTGGGGACTATATAAACCCCATATGTTGGTTCATGAAAGAATAGAGTTTGTGAAATTGTAAAGAGTATTTTGAGAGAAAAATAGAGAGTTACTCTTCTCCTACTCTTCCTCTGTTTGAAATCTCTATCCTTTCTTCCTATCTAGATTTTCAACATTGTCAAGCTCATATTGCTATTTTCTATGAAATTGTTGACTTGCAGAGTGTAATGTTAAAGCTTTGATATAAAATTAATTAACATAAATGGTATATTGTACAGTAATCCTTTAGTTATTCTTTAGGTTTATAAAGTAATACTAATAATATTGATATATTGTATACATGTCAACTTGATATGTATGAATATTTCAACATAAATGATGGATTATACTGCTTGTGTTTATGATAAATGTGCTACTGCCATAGACACTACCATATATTATTATTCCTTTGATTCCTACAAAGATTTGACATTTCTAATGTCTTTATCTTATAAATAGGGTTATGACGCACGCAGCACATATATCAATAATTATGTTTTTTAGTTTATTATTGCATGCATATATGACTAACCATAATTATTATTGGTTGTTATAATAAAAATATACTAAGAAAAGCTGAGAAACAACGGTGTTGGAATATTTGTTGAGTTCATACCATCATGATTAATGTTTAATAACATAGCTAAAGAAGACCCGCATTTATTCCTCAATAAATGTTTGGTTTGGATTACAAAAAAATTTTGATGAAAATTAAATTCAGCATTGCTTAGAATATAGAAATCCATAATTTTCTATAGTAACCCAAAAGGCATAATATTAATTAATCAATATCGTCTCATGATGACATCACCATCGTTGGATTTTAATTATCATCACTAATTATTGTAGATAAAAATTACCATTACTTTTTCCAGAGGTGCCAACACTGTTTAAATGCATATTATTTTTTAATTTCGTAAATGGATTCGAACAAAAAGTCTATACAACAATACAACAATACAGTAAAATAAATATAATTTTTAAAAATATAAAAATTAAAATACTAAGGAGAATTAATTACAAGGTATAATTTGTAATTAGCCCAAGTAAATATATACAAGAAAACCAAGATATTAGTCATCAATTAGGTCAAGTCATCATACAATAAATATAAAATATTTAAATAATATTTTCTCAACTTCATGCAATATTCTTTTTAAATAGATCGATTATAAAATATCACCATTCTGGATATTAACTAAACGTCGAAGAACCGTGTCAAAAACCTCAAATGCTATCGACTTTATCACATATCAATCTCAGGACTTCCTACGCACTGGGTTTGACCAAGTCTGATTGATCCACCTCTAACATTTTTCCTGCCACCACCTTTACGTTCAATAAAGCTATCGTGTGCTGCTAAATTCCAGTAAAATCCATCAGTTTACCAGACTAGTCTTCCATTATGCGTTTTAGATGGTTTGAGTCGCCTACATCTTGAACGGATGCATTTGTTATGTTTAGAGACGACGCAAATGGCTTCCTGTAAATCTACTACACACATGCTTACGAGTCCAACTTCGAACCCATTCTTCCCCGCGTTGATGCGATCCAATCAATGATGTACTTGTTTTCCCCGAGCAGGTCCCCTTACCCATCACCATTTCTCCACCTCCATCTCCCTACCGGAATACAGAGCTCCTCGTGCATTAAACTATTCCTCGAGGTACTCTGCAACTCCACAGAATATTCAGATCTGCTTGAAGAAGACAACTCGTTTGACTGCTAACAAATCGCTGCTTAGGAACCTTGTCCGTGGAACACGGCTTGTCCACCACTTCACCCCGGGGGGGCGGGGTGAGGTTTGGTGGGAAGGACCCCATACCGGCGGTTGCGAATGGTGGTGGGAATCCAAGACCGGCAAATTCCAAAGCCACCACCACCACCTTTGTGAGTCCATTCAAAGTCAGAGTCAAACTGTGGGGCTCCCGAAGGGGACATCTCACACCAAAGAAACCCTCCAACTTCCTATTTCTCCCCCACTTGCTTCCAGCCTCTGTTAAGACCTCCAAAGTCAAGCTTCTCTCTTCCATCCTGCATTCACTCTCATCACCTATCTCTAGTCTACGCTACTGTTGGAATCCCCAGTCCGGTCTGTGACTCAGTCAAGTGTCAGAGCCCAAGCGTGGAAAACCTGCACACACACACACACACACACACATTTCCCAGTTCCCTGTGCTCTTTTCTTTGCATCTTCCCGATGGACTACAAATAAAGCGCCAGCCTTTAAGCCTCTCTCGGTCTCTCTCTCTCTCTTTCTCTCTTTCCATAAGACACCACTCCTTGGGAGCTGTTGCCCAGCTATAATAGGGAGAGGAGGAGAGATCAAAGATCCTACCTTTGTGTTATCTTCTTGATATTTGTTGCTCATCTTCTCGACTCTGTTGCATGTTGCTTCCTCTTTTCCGCACAGGAGGTTGAAGAAAGCCCCTTTCCGCGTTGTATGATCCATCCGACAGTCAAAGTCCCTGCCTCATTTTTCTGCATGGGGCTCGCACCTTTGTTGTCTTAGCTCCTTCCTCTTAAACCCCCGAATTCAGGGGATCGTTCTATCACAGAAGAGATGGTAGAAATGGGGAGGTATGATGGCCCCTTCTTCCTTCCTCTTTTGTTCTTGTGCTTTTCCTCCTGGCTTTCTTTGCATGGCTCTGCAGACACTTCCACCTCCCAACTCAGCCAAACCCAAACACTAATCATGGGGAATCTCTCCCGGAGCCTCCACAGCTCCTTCTCCGACGCTAAATGGAACACTAGTGACCCAAATCCTTGTCGTTGGATAAGAGTCACGTGCTCTGCTTCGGGAAACTCCTCGGTGGTCAAAAGCCTAGACCTCTCCGGCGTCGGCCTATACACCGCCCCCAACTCCTCGTCGCTTGCCGGCTTCTTCCACCTACTCTGCCGCCTTGACTCTTTGGACTCCCTCGACCTCTCTGCGAACGCTTTCACCGCCATCCCCGGGTTCTTCTTCTTCTCCAACTGCAGCGTCTTGCATGGGCTGAAGTCGTTCAATCTCAGCTCCAATATGTTACATGGTGATCTACAAAATTTCTCGCGTTTTAGTTCTTTGGAGACGCTGGATTTGTCTTACAATAACCTCAGCGGAGTAGTCGGTTCGCAGTTAGATGGCCTCGCCAGATTGAAAAGCTTAAATCTTTCTGTCAATCTCTTCACCGGAGGGATGCCTGCTCTTGGGAAGAGCCAAGGATTGGAGGAACTGGTTCTGTCTGCGAATTCCTTCTATGGCCAAATCCCAAGTGACATCGGTGGTCATCCAAACCTGACCTTATTGGATCTAAGCGAGAATGACCTCTCTGGGGTGACTCCAGACGGGATCGGGAATCTCTCTAAGTTGGACACGCTGCTCCTTTCTTCTAATAGTTTCGTCGGGCTGATCCCCAGAAGCTTGTCCAACATCACGAGTCTCTCTCGATTTGCCGCCAATCAGAACTTCTTCATCGGCAGCATACCTTCCGGAATTACCAAGTATGTCAGGGTTTTGGACCTCAGCTACAATAACCTTAGCGGCGTGATACCAGCGGACCTTCTCTCATCTCCTAATCTGGTGTCCGTGGATCTGACACACAATAACCTTCAAGGTCCTATTCCTAATAATCTGTCTCAGAATCTCTACCGCTTGCGGCTTGGTGGGAACTCACTCAATGGGACCATTCCACTATCGATTGGGAATCTCTCCAATTTGACGTACTTGGAACTGAATGACAATAATTTGGACTCGCAGATTCATCCACAGATCGGCGGCTGCAAGAATCTGACGCTCTTAAATCTTGCATCCAATCGTTTACATGGCGAATTGCCAAAGGAGTTGGGTAGCCTTCGAAACCTGGTTGTATTGAGGCTTCAAAAGAACAATCTCAGCGGCGGCATCCCTGATAAGCTCTTCGAATTGCAGCTCACCTTGAGCGTACTAGATCTAAGCCTAAACTCCCTCGCTGGTGTGATCCCATCCGCAATTTCCAGATTAGAAAGTCTTTCGAACTTGATCTTAGAAGGTAATTATTTCGATGGTTCTATACCCGATACCATTGGTAACATGCGATCTCTGATAGAACTGCGGCTGGGAAGTAACAGGCTGAGTGGAACAGTTCCTACAATGCCTGCTAACTTGAGGATAGCTCTTAACCTCAGTCATAACTTACTCGGTGGATCCATACCATCCTCTCTTGGTGCTTTAACAGAATTGGAGGTTCTTGATCTCTCAGACAATAACTTTACTGGTGAGATTCCAAGTTTTTTAGTTAGCATGAGAAGCTTGACACTGTTAGATCTGTCCAACAATGATCTTTCTGGAATTCGCCCTGCATTTGGAACGTATGTTACTGTCATCACCTCTGGGAACAGGTATCTCGTAAACGCAACCGAAAGCCAAAACAGGTCAGGGAAAAAGAGGTCACCTGTTTTGATCATCGTCGTGGTTATCTCCATGGTTGCTGTCTTAATTGTGGTAGCAGTGGTTGTTCTGCTAATCTCTTCCAAGCGCTTTTATCGGGTGGAAGACGAAAGTCCACAACTTGGAGAAAGCAATCTTCAGATTGTTAATGGCTGCTTTGTGACTGCAAACAGTATACACAGATCGAGTATCGACTTCTCCAAAACAATGGAAGTCATCAGTAATCCGAGAAAAATCATACTGAAGACTCGATTCTCTACCTACTACAAGGCTGTCATGCCAAATGGGGTTAGCTACACCATAAAGAAACTGAATTGGACCGATAAGATTTTCCAAATGGGAAGCCATGAAAGATTCTGCCAAGAACTGGAGGTGTTAGGAAAGCTGAGCAACTCAAATGTAATGGTTCCCTTGGCGTATGTGTTGACCGAAGACAGCGCTTACCTGTTCTATGAACATGTACACAAGGGGACTGTGTTCGATTTCCTTTACAAGAACTTGGTGAATGTTTTGGATTGGCCCTCTCGTTACAGCATAATGCTAGGGGTAGCTCAAGGGTTGACATTTCTCCATGGGTGCACGCAGCCAGTTCTTCTGCTTGATCTATCGACAAAGACGATCCACTTGAAGTCACTTAAGGAGCCTCAGATAGGCGACATCGAGCTCTGCAAAGTTATTGATCCTTCAAAGAGTGCTGGGAGTCTCTCCACTGTTGCTGGCTCGGTTGGATACATTCCTCCAGGTGAGACATCAAAGCTTATGTTCTTATCCTTGAGATTTGTTATGGTTAGACTAACTATTGTTGCCCGTTGTGCTTAGTCTTTTCCTTTCTCAATATGAATACTTTTTTATATATCAAGTTGCAATCAGTCATGTTTTACTCTCCTCTGTACTAATTTGCATTCATTGAAGATTTCCAACTAATCTACCTATTTCGATGAGCTAATTCCTCTTTATTATAACTTCCATGCATGATAAGATCCTAAGCACTCTGAGAAAAGGTATCATAGACAATCATTTCTGCTTGTTTTACAGAAGAAAATTATACTGGGGCTGATCCATGGCACCTCATGTTTTGTAATATCTATAAATCAGAAACACAATGAACTATTTCTATATATTGCAGGTTTTTATATATCTAGCCACTTCTTTTTAGATGAAATGTTTTCCGAATCGAGGCTTAGGTATTCTGAGTGTCTAATATCATGGATTCATCTTTTTGGTTTCAGAGTATGCATACACCATGACGGTGACGATGGCTGGGAATGTCTACAGTTTTGGGGTCATTGTACTGGAGCTGCTGACTGGGAAACCAGCAGTGAGCAATGGACTTGAGTTGGCCAAATGGGCACTGAGCTACTCATCTAGGTCTAGTGAAAGAGAGCAGATCCTTGATCCTAGAATCGCAAAAACGTCGTTGGCTGTCCGAAGTCAGATGCTTTCGGTTCTGAAGGTTGCCCTAGCATGCGTCAGCACGTCACCGGAGGCAAGGCCAAGGATGCGAAACGCGTTGAGGATGCTGTTCAATGCAAAGTAGTAGTTGCTTGGCTAAGGCAGCTAAAGGTTTCTTCTTGTTGCTCAGAATTGCCCATGCACTAGTTACCCTGGTGATGGCTGTGTTCTTTTGGTATTGAACTGCTGTTTTACCATTCAGTATTGTTAATATCCACCATTGTAAGATAGTATCTCTATCACACTTGTATCTCTTTTGCCTTGAGAGTGTTGGTCCTTGTTTCAGCACTCAGAAAGCAGAGTGATGTAACAGATCTTAGTGTTATATATTGCCAGACATCTGTGGTTTATACTCGAATCCATTGGCAAACTTGGTGGGCTCTATGAACAGCATCAGTGTGATCTACTGCAGACTGGAAGAGCAGAATAGGGGGCATTGGGAGGATGAGAAAGTCCAAGGAAATGAGAAATGGTTGTCTGCCCTGCACATGAAGCAATGTGTTTTCACAGGTTTCATCGTGCCAAATTGTTGTTTATGATGGTAAGATCCAAACCAACCATGAAGAATTTATTATATCGTTTTATCCTCTCGAAATTAATGAAGAAATTACGTGATTCTTTAGTCAATTGTTGAGTCAACATGAGACTAAATATGATCTTATTAGAGAGCTCCCAATTGAAAAGTCAACACCTCCATCTCTAACTAATAGACTAAGAAGGATCTTATCAGAGCCCTCCTAATCAAAGAGTCAAGGCCTCTTCGGATCGCCATGGATCCGATCCCATCTGTGGGGATCAATGATAATGGAGGATAAGAAGCTATAATCTACACATCACAGATTGATGCCAAGGCTGGTCAACCACTCGGGATTACTGCTAATCTGTAATACAAGGCAACATAGAACACTTTTCCAAGCAGATGTAAAAGATGACACACTTGGAAGTCATTCTGAAGTTGAAACACAATGTCACAACATACTGAAACCTACTTGGCTCAGCAAAACTTTATTGGAATACCAATGTCACTGACAATAAAAATGCTCAAGAATGAGAAGGTTGAATCAATTTCTCATTAATCTGCGGATAATAATAAAATGGATCATGCAATGGCTTCTCTACTCACTAATTTTCTAGCAGCACTTGGAGGGTGAGATATTTGGGATCCTTCCATAAATGATACGGTGATCTGCAGTAACATTCACCTGCAAGGATTTCACTTTTACGCTTTAGGATTAAGCCAAACTAAATAATTTCAAGATAGTTAAGAGGATCCATAACAGGGTTACTGTATGTAAAGTAAGATTTACCTGCATCTGACTCTTTAAACCAATCCTACCATCCTCGGTAGCAGCAACAGTTGGTTAAGATGCACCGACAGCCATGATTGCCCCGTGTAGAAAAGTCCATCAAGAAATAAAAGGGAAAAATACAAAATCTCTCACTCTGTACGTAAATCAATTAAAATATTTTAGATTATTCACTTAGGATCAATGCTTACAGTTCCAGGAGGTAAAATTATGGTCAACACCAAATATCCCAAGGTTTGAAAGAGTAAATGTACCTGCAGATTGAACTCTTAACATCAAAAGAGTAGTAAAAAAAAAAAGGAGACACGAGAACAGCAGAAGCATTTGTGTATGATGGATGCCAACCAAAAAAATGATGATTGACTGAAGATTATGAAGTTATGTAATGTCACAAGTGCAATGATGTCACTCTCATAGATGAGCTAGAAGAAAGCAAATGTTCCTATTTGCTATTACCAATTAGCTCTTTGGGATTTACTGAAGATTCATAGACATAAAGAAACAAAATTAATCATATCAACAGTACTGGCATGCAATTTTTGCCAGTGCCATTTGATGGGCATCGTACATAAAAATTCTAATTTAAACTAGTAGCCTGATAAGAAGCTTCTTTCCCCATCCTTCTTTTATTTTCAATGATCTTTTAACATTTTTGAACCGAACAAAAGAAGGATGTTTACTTTCCTCCAGTAAATGAACTTGTTAGGCTTTGTATATGTATCTTCATCCATTATATATCACAACTATCGCATTATATTTAATTTGACCCAAGAGAATTTTATCAATAAATTTCAAGGTTCAATTTACATTTTGAATTGTATATGAATTGATAAATTTCATTCTGCTTTACCGATACTGGTCCACATTTATGTTGCCTTAAGCCCTTAACTGGGTAGGGTAATGTTTCATTCTATAAGATTGGCAAACCATGAACGAGCTTCTGAAAAATGTAAGGTTATGCAGGAGTCCTTTCCCTTAATAAGAACATGTAGCTTGGAGCTATTGATAAGATAAAATACACCATTATATATATATATTTAAGACTACTTAGAGCATCCCATATGCTTATGAGAATAAAGTTACATCCTCAAGTTTCAGAATATGTTCCTCTATAATTAGAAGCCGGCTGCTCACGTTTATCTTGTCTTTGCTCTTAATGATTATGCACATTCACCATTCACATGATCCAAGCTCTGACTTATTCTCTGCACACGATGGACCCAACTGATAATAACTGTGTGTTTAAGCAGAAAAACTTCTACAAATAGAAGCATGCATCATGGAGTTTTCAGTATAGTGGATAGTGGCATAGTGTGATGGGTTTCTATCAGGTATTAACATGACTTACAGATGTTTGGAGTGTTTATGAGTCAAATAACTTCTTATGTTGAAAATATGACCATCAGACGTCAAAAGAAGATTTTTAATACTGCAACCATCAAATAGCTCCTTGACAGAATAATGTATTCCTTCTGATGTATTAACTCCCAATAGAAAAAAAAAAAGAAAAATCTATAACGGACCTTGTCCAGAAATACCCTAAATATGATTTTGAACTTGCAGATGGAGCTTTTAAAAAAATTAATTTCCTTTTATTCCATTAGACAACATATAAGATGCTCTCAAGTGGACTCAGAATATGAGATCCATCAACTGTGCAAAGGTGCAGTAACTACGAGGATGTCTCAACAATGACAACTTTCAGATGGAGCTTTGAAGATGGAGATCCGCATGCTTAGGGATAGCATATATACATTTACATCTTCAATTTGTCTTAAGGAAGTTTCTAAATTAAATAAATTCTATTACATGTTATTGAAAAAGTGCTGCAACTCGAATTTAGAAATAACTTAACTGGGCTACTTATTTGTACAATGTGAGAAGAATCAAAGGTACCAGTGTTATACTCGTGAGGTTGCAGCTGCTTCGCTCTCGCCTTGTCAACCAATTTCTTCCATTTCCTTGACAATGAGTAGATATCAACCTATACATCCAGCACTCAAACCTTAAATAAGAAGTCCAAAGACTCCAATCAAGATCAAAGGAGAGTGGCAGTACCTTGTCTGCACCCTGAAGGACTGGTGTGATTAACCCTCCATCAATGGCCACAGCAACAGCAATGTTCATGGTGCTGTTGTAGATAAAGCTTTTACCACCTCTGCAGCAACAGTAGCCTTTGTTAGCAATGTAGTCATGGTGACACCTTTTTACTTAGTCTACACCCATCAAACCCGAAGCAGGTTTGGGCAATTAATTACAGCTCGATGAAAAATCGCTCCTTTAGGAAAATGGAGATTGAGAAATTACCCACTTTCTTGTAAAGATCATCAAGGGCATTCGTTGCGACCGTATAACCAAACCGGAACGTCGGAACTGAGAGGCTCTCGACCATGTTTTCGCTAACAGCACCCTGCATTGTGGTGGATGGAACCTCAGTGCCCAATTCGATGGCTGGAGAAGTAGGAGACTTCGCCGATCCAGATTCCACTGTGGCCTTCGGTGGAGCGATCCGCATGGCTGCAGCACTTGCAGCGGCAATTTCCACATCCTTGGCCACGATTCTCCCCATTGGTCCGGTTCCAGACAACCCAGTCAGGTCCAACTTTAGATCCTTAGCAAGCTTCTTAGCGCATCCGTTGTCCACCGTCCGACGCCGAGTGGGTCGAAGAAGAAGCGGCCGCCGGAGAGGGTTTCGGAGACGCTACGGTTTGCAGGGGAGGAGAGGTGGGTGCTTGAGCGGGAGGAGGAGGAGAAGCGGAAACGCCAGTGGCGGAGGAGGAGGCTTGGGTTTTAGCGAGGGGGATCTCGTCCTGGGACTCGGCGAGGAAGGCGTTGGCGGAGCCGACGGGGTCACGCCACCCTCTTCGTCCGTAATTGCAGCGAGGTAGCCGTCGTAGAAGGTCTCGACGTCCGTGTCGACGTTGTCGGACTCCACGACGACGACTTTCTTGCCCTTGGGGAGGGGAGTAATTACATATTAAGCCAGTAAGACTTTAGGATACGGTAATAAGTTAAAATATATAACTTCATTTATTTTAATATCGTACGAGCAATCTACAGAAATAAAAAAATAATCATCAGCGCCGACAACGTTATGCATCGCTTCTATCTTTTCCTCGTGTACGTTGAGTGGCAAAAGAGGGAAGAAGGAAGAGGAATCAGGAAAGAGAGGAAGAAGGATGAGTATTGCCCTTCTCCTCCGTCTTTCTTCCTCGCATATGCATAATAGTGTCGATGTAAATATAGAATGATATTAATTTATATCTACGTCGATACTAAAATAGATCTCAAGCAATACAGTATCTCTGTTCGCGTTGATGCAAATACAAAAGAAAAAAAAAGGATAAACAATGATTGACATCCCCGTATCATTCTGTATCGCTCATTATTTATTCCCTTACGTATGTTAAGTGGTGATAGAAGGAAGAAAGATGAGAGATCAAGGAAGGAGGGAAGAAGAATAAGCATCATTGTATAGTTGTCGAGTGATATTGATACAGAGCATTAGCATTTGTATCGTTCTTTTTTTTTTATTTCATCTCTCATTATTACTCTCTTTCCTTTTTTCCTCGTAAGAAACTATAAAAGTTTCTAGCAACTTTATCGACCATAACCACCGACGACTCTTGTGGTATCATCATTCATTATCATCAAAAATATAAATAAGATATTAAAATTATTTATTTGTCATCATTTTCATGTCATTTCTGTATTTATTATATTTTTTAATCAGTAAAAAAGATTCAAATATAAAATTTATTAGTCTAACAATTGTGTTGTTAAAAAAAATTAACTATGGAAGATAATATATAATTAACCCTCGTAATCACGATGCAGCTCAGCAACGGCACGAAGATCTCTCGGATCTTAGTAGACACTCGCGTCGAACGGAGAGGTGGGGAGGCAGGGCGACGTGGCCGAAGAGAGGGGTGGGAGGAGGAAGAATGAGGTCAGGCGGAGGTGGAGGAGAGCCGCCATGGATGATGGATGACACGGTCCGTTCGCAGCTGGGAGAGGAGGTTGGCGAAACGAGGAGTTAGAATGTGGTTTATTGGAGTCGTCGCAGCGGTTGCCTCGACGGCGTCGAAGGACAGGCGGAGTTGACAAAGAGTGGGGCGACCAGCGGAGAGTTGGGATTAGGCTCTTAATGGACGGTTGAGATCCACGCTTGTTACGGTAACTTTTAATGGGTTACCATATTTTCTTCTTGATCATGTTCGATCAAACAACCATAGAAGCATTTTGATGAAAGTCGACATCATATATATATATATATATATATATATATATATATATATATATATATATATATATATATCTTAGCGAAAATAAAGAAAGATTCACTAAATTTTCTCTTTTTCTTATTGCTAAATAAGATGCATTGGGCAACTAATTCAACCAACAAAGTATCCATTGGCCATTTGACCATTAGCAGAAAAGTATTTAGTAATCTCCTCTTTAGCATTTATAATCTCATTTTATTTTTTTTAATATTTTAAAATCATGAATAACCTTAAATACTCTTCTTTTTTTTTTTCCTCCTCTTCTTCCTCATCTTTTTCTTCAACTTACAGACAGTGCGAAAGAAAAAAAAATCGATAATATTAAGACAGTAAGTAATATGATAATGTTTCATTTTTTTAAAAATTATCAATATTAAAAAAAAGACAGATAAGTGAATGGTAAGCTGTAATCTGTAACCTGTAATGTTATTGCACGATGCAAACAGCTTTTGAAGACAAAGCACAGAGCATATTACACGATGCCAACATTATCTATTGATTCAATGAAGATAACTGCATCATTCATTACCATTTCCTCGACGAGAACTCATCAACCTCCGTTACCAAGCAACAGAAGCAATAATATACTGGGGTGAAAGGATCACTTTAGTACACACAAAAAAGGGACTGATTCCGAGGAGCCGTTTACTGATAACCCCCATTATTATTAGGACTTCACTAAGTGCATATTAAAAGGGCAGTCCACATTAAAAGGGTGGTCCAGGTGGTCCGGGAGGGCCACGAGGTCCGCCAAATAGCGGGCCGCAGCAGTCTCGAAGCAACCAGCAGCAGCAGAGGAAGTAACAACTGCACGTCAAGAAACGAACATTATTTTTAAGTCCATGAACAGGAAATCTGGCAAAAGCAGTAGTTTGATCTAGGTAAAAGAAACAATGTAACAAATATCTAGAAAGACAACTAAATCATACTCAAAAATGTTGCTGACCTAAAGCATTAAGCAATCAGGTCACTAATAATCCAAAAGTTATAACTGCCAGAAAGGACTGGAGTTTATAATGTTTTTCCTTTTTTTTTTTGCAAGGATACATACTTGAAAAAAAAAAACAAGAGATGCAAGTTAACAAATAGAACAGCTTTGTTCTACTGAGATACTGCTTAAATAAACCAATGCCGCACTTTGTTGGAGTAATGTCAAGATGAAAAATGACACGGAGCAAGATATAAGAAACACTTATATGGAGAATAAAATGTTCAACAGCAAGATAATAAAAAATAACTAACCATGAAGAGAGGAAATCACAGCAAGGCCCGCAAGGCCCAGGGCCTCCAGGTCCAGGACCCCAACCTGGGCCTGGGCCAGGGCCAGGAGGTCCACCAGGTCCCATGTGATCAATCCTTCAAAACTACGACCAAATGGTAAGAATGCAAACCTGTGGGACAATGACAAACTCATGGCTTTATGTCACGATGGACTGGGTTTATAAAGCCATCGAGCAGGGAGTAGAGCTCACCTAACACTTGCAAATAAAACCTACCATTCACTTGGAAACTGCTGGTCTCCAACCACTCTTCCTCATAGCTCACAGTGAGCAAAAAATAACATGCCTTGGTACGCATATTAGGTTATAATACACTATTTCTAATATGCTTTACATGTTAAAATAAAGAATAAACCAAATTTTCAAAATACACAAAATATGATACATTATTAGATTAAGCGTACTTCCTGTATCCACCAAACCATGCAGTTCTAGTTCCAGCTAACCGACAAAGGCAGGAACAGAAAGGAGAAGTCAGGATACTTCAAGTATCCAGAGAATTGTATCTTCTTTGCCAAGGAACTTTATAAAAATGAAATCTTCATATTATATAAGCTGACAAAGATTTGACTAGTTCACATATGCTAAAATTGAATATGTTTTATCTTTTTCTATACAATTATAATTAGGTCACATATGCTAAAATTTAAAGTCATACGCGTTGAAGATATGCTAAATTTTCATGCTCACTGCTTGAACATCCAATGTCATCTTATACGCTCGAAATTCCCAGATAAATTGTCGTACTACAGCATATGCTGTTTGACAGTTCAGCTATGAGTTTTCTTCAGCTATCCACAACACTTCTTTTTTCTGAATTCAATGCATAAATTCTTACAGCTATCTTGCAGCTGCAGAATACATCCAAGGCATATTGCAAAAAATGATAGAAATAAACTTGGGAAAATGATAAATAACCCCAGGCAAAAAAAGCATCATTCTTATCATGAGCTCCTACATGTTTATGATTTCACATAAAAGGATCTAGTGGGAAGATATTTATTAAAAACAAAAAAAGATCTATTTCTGAGTAAGCCATTCAAAATCTGATCTAGAACTCAGTATTGTTCAAATGCTAGAATGGCTTTAAAGCAATTCGTCTACCATTCAACACCATGAGTGTCTACAGACTTCTTTCTGGTTCATGTGTAAACCTTGTAAGACTATATCTTAGTATTATCTGAAAGTGGCTGGAACCAAACTAGTTAGGCATATTTTGTCAAATAAAGTATGACTCGATTTTTTCCACAAAATGTTGTTGAATCAGACATGACTAATTTTCACTGTTACACAACAATATGAAGATCCATAAGATACATATTGTATTTTAGCATTTATTGTTCGGAGGATTCAGTGACATCTTTGACATCAGAGTGTCTTAAATGTCACAATGGTAATGATTTCATCCTTGACAACAACCCAGACAATAATAATCCTGGAGCGCAGATGTTGCTGAGGCTCATGCCTATATCTACCATCATCAGCAACACTTACCCTCGCTATATAATTGAAAAGATAGATAAAAAATGGAGAAATTTCTGAATCCTAGACATTTGAACAATAAGACCTCAGATTAGCATTTTGGCACATTCATCCTTGCCAACAACAACCCAGGCATCAATGATCCTGGAGCGCAGATATTGTTGGGGCTCATGCCTAAAGCTATCATCATCAGCAAAGCATTCCAAACAAAAAAACCCAAACCCAAGTAAAGTCCCTTAAATTTCATTTCAAGTAAATCATACATTTACTAGGCAGAGAAACAACCGCTGAGCAAAGAACCAGATTTTAGAACACCAAACATATCAATTCCCCACGGATATCTACGGAATGTAACAAGAAGACTAACGTCAACATCATTCGCAACACAAAAGCAGAAACCCAAAAAATAAAAAAACGTTATTTCGAACATGTTTTGCACGCAAATCCGATGCTCATACTGAAAGATAAACAAGAACGCAATCCCATCACTCAGATAAAAGACCTTCAACCAACAAATAAATCCAAAAGTGCAAGTAAGAAAGAATCAAAGAAGTTAAAGATGGAGACGAGAATTCATTCGAAAACAACAACCGTAGCAAAAAAAACAGCAGCGTATATTTGAGCAAACGATCTGGCTCTCGATATATATTTGCGAAGAGAGAGAGAGGAAGGAGATGGAAACGAGAGACGGCTCAAAGGTCGCTTCTAGATGGGAATTAGGGTTTCTTCCCTGGCAGGCCGAAGCCTTAAAAGACATGGACGGGCTAAGCCTATAAGCCGGGCCGGGTTTCAAGAGTCGCACCATCGCACGTGGCCTTGCGCCAAAGTCGTTGCACTGCGTCCTCCATGCCCGGAAATTTATAAGAAAAATGAATTAATCTTAATTATAAATATTACATAATATTTTAACCTACAAATTTGATAGAACAAATTGTATAGCGTATGACTTATGTTTTATAATTATAATTTGATTTAAACAATTATATAGTATATGATTACACTTGTATTATGCCCTCGTTTGGTTGCCCACTAGTCATGTTCAATGATTTTATCTCTTCCTGAATAATTTACATTACCTATTGTCACATCAGCTAATTTGATACTTTGATCTTTGATTCAGTTCGCGTAGAAAAGAAGAGTACAATCTAAAGTTGGGAAGATGGTACACCGTGTACCGCATCTTGGATGACTAGCGTCCATTCATGGGTGCATCAATTAGCACGTCTGATGGAGATCATTTAATTTTATGTCATACTTAGTATGAAGCAATGCTAGGTGATATCTACACTATAATAAACCCAGTATCCGGCATGAGCCACTGCTATGTTTGCTACAACTGGAGAAGTGAATGTCGATCATCTGTACGCTATGCTTGAAGTGGCAGCAAATAAGGTCTAAGCAGCTGAAGTTTGTTGCCATTTCATCTTTCCCGTGAAGTAGCATATGTGATCCTGTCAGGGCAAGCTATATCACTGTGTGGTAAGTATTCAACAAGCTAAACAAATACTTCATCCATTATTGGAAGAGACTTGGAAAGAGATCTGGTCAATTGGTTAAGGCCTCAACTTGAAGAGACCATAAGATGCCCCTTTGCATCTTCATGTTAGAGCTCAGTTGATTTTTTTTCCCTCTTTCCAAATTTGATCTTGATAGAACTTTGTTGCAGGTTGGGAAATAGAGATCATAGAAATAAAGAAGAGAACCTCCAGAAAACCAGTGTCCCACATTGCATGCCTCTCTCCCACTCTTGATGTGCAACTTGTTCTACTTGAAGCCATCATATATCTTGCTTGAGGTAATTGGTGCATGATCACATGGATACTGGTCTTGAGCAACTGAGTTAGTGATAGCATAGATTTTGGAGAATTACATTACTTTCAACCAAGGTGGAAAAATGGTACCCTCATAGGAGGATAAACAACAGGATCGTACCACCTTATAAAAAAGCTAGCTGGTATCTGAATTGCTGTAAGAGCTTCTAAAGACTTTCAAGTTTTTAACCACAAGCGACAAGTGCTACACAACAGGGAAGGCTTTCGGAGGTTTACCTGCCATAGCAGAGCTTGGGTTAATCAACTTAAAGTAGTAATCATGGCCGCAAATGATAGATACTTCATTGCTGAATTCTAGTGAAGAAGCATCAACGGAACAATGGATTAATACTGGTCTCTGCAACAAAAGGAAGAGCCAAAAGATTACACTCAGTTTAGAATTTAAGCCAACCTAAAATGACAGATTAAGATAGTAAGTACAAGCCAATGAAATCCAGAGAATTCTTATAGCAGCATTCACCACATTTCAACAAATATAAGACATTAATTCCAACACAACCAGCAGATGACCTACAAATCAGTTGGGGCACAAGCAAGATCTGAGCAGGCTATTGGAACACTTACTTGCACTGGCATCAGATTGCTATTCAAGAGATTGATACCAATTAAACTGCTATTTCTCCTATGCACTCGTAAAATTACACCAATGCCCTGCTTTTTCTCCGAAGCTTCGGTCAGATGGCCATCACCTAAAACAACTGAGGTTTCTTTTCCAGATAAAACACATCTAAAACTTAAATATCATAAAATGAACAATTTCACCTTTTTAGTTTTTTTCTTTTTTGCTAGAAAAGCATGTTATTATGAAACCAATGCTATATGACACTGCAAGCTTCTTCAGCAAAATTCTGCTAACTTGTTCTCTTGTTAGTGTAATGCACCATTTGTACAACCAATGAGTATCAAGTCTGGTGAGGGAACACAATCAACTTAGGTCATACCTTAGACATCAAGGTACTTCAACTAATATATGTGCGTTTATCTGTTCAACGTTATGTCAACAGATAAAAAGCTACATGAAAGGATAATTAATCTACACTTTCGACAGGTAAGAGACAGATCATGGATGTGAAGGAAAGGTAGTTGTTGTTCATCCGCATCATGATTTTGGCCACTGGGCTTTCAACGAATAAATAAAGGTATGATAAATTAATCAGCAATTTCAGAATACAGCCCTAGTTTTCATTTTCAATGTATCCAAAAAATCATGGAGATGCCATCAAGCAAGAGGAAGCACTTCAAGATAACTGGCTAAGTAAATGACTAGGATGATCCACAAACCTAACATAATCAAATTCACCAAACATACGAATGCCCTAACACGAATGACACCTTGATATTCTTCTTGATTCCCAAGGGCTCAAGTTATTCAGGTTCAGACTTAAATAACAAGTATAACAACATTTACTCATTGCAACAAAGTCAAAATAAGTAAGCAGGAAATATGGTCGCACCTGGTTTTATTCACAAGCTATTTTGGTGTCAAAGCTACTAAGGCAGATAGCAAATGCCTGAAATGCTGATATTGGATAGCTATAGTCCATGGTGAACAAATCCTTCCCCACCTTGCCAAACTGGAGAATTACCTTCTCTTGCTCCTGGCCGGCTGATCCAATCTCATCAGAAGCTACCAGCTGAAAGTTCTTAACTGATGCAACAGTTACCCGTCCCCTGAAATTCAGGCACCAGCACTGAAGCTGTGCATGCCACCTTGGATTTTTGTTCTTCAAAACCAACTTTTCCTCATTCATGCCAGAAAATGATCCCGACAAACATTCTATCCGTGATGACTTAGATCTGAAGAATGGTACAGATGCAAAAGAATCAAGGCTGGCATGCAGGAACTCTATCTGAGTTGGAGCCACCCCTCCTGGTTTAATTGCAGAAGCAGGTATTGAATCCATGACACAGTGCATTCTTCGAGGACCTCTGGTATTTAATTAATAATTATAAATCAAATAATATATTCGATCTTTTACAAAGAGTATATATATTACAACAAAATTGCAGTAAGTTGGAGATAGAACTAGAGTAAAAATTAGATAAAAGCCCTATGGTGGCCTATGTACAAGATCTAGTCAATCCAACTATTACAAGGGGGATGAAGGAGAAAATAAGGCTAGTTTAAGAAGATAACCGAATATAGTGACCTGAGGAATTTTAGAAAGTTAAAGAGCCTAATAGCATGAAATGTTATATAGCTTCAGAATCAAAAGAACAAGGTGCTGACAAATGTGGCTGCATGAACACCATATGCCATGCCAATCTTAGCAGCTCCAACAGCTTTATCAAAAATATACCTTAAGCGTGTAGGTAGAAACACAGATTACTTGCGGTCAAAACTTCCTAATAATTTCATTCCAGTGACGTAAGGATAGATACATGTTAATCTTCAGTATATACTAGCATACTAATAATTTCATTCATTTCATTGCATGGGGACAATACTAGGACCATTTTGGCACATAATGATTATATTTCACATCAACGGGAACACCGACGTGCTGGCCAACTTAGACCTTGACAGATTGTACCATAGCAAATAACATGGCAATGACAATAACTGGCCACACCACCACTTCAACAAATAGACTGGTTTAGGAATATTCTATTTCACTACTTTGACATGCAACCCATAACTGCCACCACTATCATAGTCAGACCAGTGACTGTCCCTGCAATGCTTACAATGACCATGTCACCCCACTCCGAATATCACCTGACTGTTTGCAACAATATAAAAGAGGCATCTCTACTGCATGTAAATAGGGGATAAGCCTCTGATTCCATTGTGAATACTCTCTCCAATCTTTTTTGCTTTCAAGCTTCCCACTTCAGATTCCAACTTGTGTGATGGAGGTGGACCCTCCTGAGGACATTCTTAATGATTTGTGTAAATGTCTTGGCATGTTAAAGCCTTTGTGACCAAAACCTTGAACCCTATAAGAGAAAGACCACATCACTTTCTCTTATTAATTGATAGAACAACCAAAAACAACCCTATTAGAATGAGAATTGGCCAAGGCATATGTGTGATGCATGCCAATGTTTTCTAGCATGATACATTTTAACCTGTTATCGACAAACTGTTCTAAACTTGCAATCCTAAAAGGACATTGCTTTCACATGTAAGTATCATAATATCTAATTTTGATGTGTGTTTAGTTAAATTTGTTTATAGTGACAAATTAAGCACAAATTTGATCTTGGATCTCCAGAATATTTGAAATTAGATATGTATGATAATTTTCATTTTAAAGCAGGAAAATATAGTGACTTGGATTTTTGTGATGTGTCAAAGTCCCAATTGTTACAGTACCATGAATAGACTTTTAAGAACTACAAAAAACTGAATGCAACCATTGCCAAAGAAATTGTCCATGCAAACTTAAATTTGAAGTCTAATGTTTGTATCTCAATATCCATTAACTTTAATAATTAGTTCACAAACTAAAATTAATTTCTGCATGAAGGCAAGCATGAACATACAAGATCAAGCTTATTGGAGGCATTTATGTTATCTTCTACCAAAACTATAAGCCACTTTTAATTTTGCTTTTGGTGCAATTTGCAGCAACAGGAAAGACCAAAGAATCTACGCACCAAAATGTATTCCATAAGTATTCTTGATTCCATTAATCTATAACATAAGCCCAAACTTCCAAAATCCAATCTTAAACATTCAAAAGATAACTCAAAATTGGGGGCCAAAACTGAAACAAAAAGTCATATTCCAACCAAATATTAAAATTTCAATTGGGTAATAATACTGGTCGGCAACTGGACTAGTATAGTACCAGTATTATACAGTGTACTAAGAGTAGGTACCGGTTGATTTGGGCCAGAGAAAACACTGCTTATGCAGAGAGAAAAGAAACAAAGAGAGAGAGGAGGTGCAGCAGCAACAGGACAAGAGGAAAAAGTAGTCAAAGAAGATGAGATAGAAAAAGAAAAGGAATGCGATTGGTACCAATAAAAGAGCTTGGTAGCAGTCAGCTTACTGCTTGGTCAGCCCCGTGCAGTAAGGATACCAGGATGTAAACTCAGTTTCAGAATGTATTGCATGAAATCACCCATGTACCAGTCAGCTGTGGGACAGTAAAAACTAATCCATACCAACTGGTGCGGTCCATTTTTAAAATCCTGTTTCCAACCTTTATGGATACAAAGCTTATCTTTCAACACTCCTACATTGAACACTTATCGTCAGATCAATAAGGACGAAAGAGAGGTTTGGATGATCAGAAGTGCAATATAGCCATTTATAAACACATGCACAGAGTATAATTATCACTGGGGTAGGATTTATGAGACAAACAATAAAAAAAAAACAACACAAGAATTAAAGAAATTACTGAACTAAGATACAAAAGATTAGTTTCTAAATGGTTGTCAATATGCTATCACCTTGTTTTAACAAAGCAAAGGTCAACAAACAATTTACATAAGTTAACAATACTTACCTCGAACCCGACACATTCAACTCGTAAGCAATGTGTGCAACAGGGTAGTTTCCAGCAAGAACCTTGGGAGAGATTTGTTCAGAACCACCTCCGCGAGTGGAATGACTTCTCGATATCATAGCTCCAGCATGAGGTGGCTGAGCATCATAGATGGTGAATTTGGTTCCCAGAAAATTAGATCTGCATGAAACAGAAACTATGATGAGAATACAAGAAACTGACTTATTCAAATTAAAATGAAACAACGGCCAATAGTAGATAATTTCATGGAATGAAGTTCATATAAGTACATGCAATGTAATGAAGTGAAAGATATATAAAAGCTGCAGCTCATGACAAGGTAAGGAATTCATCAATTGTATCTGGCATATTCATAAATGTAGAGCCCATACGGAAACCTTATCGGTACAGTTTCTAAAATGGGAAGCATCTGTAAAAAAATCAATGCTCTAACAAATGAAAACTGTGAGCTTTTGCATATGTCAAATTTCAGTGGACGAGGAATTGGGAAATCAATTCAAAATAATGCTTCGGGTTCAGGAATGCAACTTTAAGCATTTAATGCAGATGAACAAACTAAACTAATCGGGTTCTGTCCAATTTATACTAACAACTGTTAATTTAGATTAACCATTCAGGAAGAGAATATAAGCAGACCAACGAGACACATGACGAAGCAACCCAAAGTACAATCATGGTTCCATGATTTTCATAACCATCACGCTAGTATTTCTATGCAATTATTTGCACTTCCACAAATCTAGCACTTTAATCTTCACATGAACCAATGGAATACACTATTTGACCATCACCTTAGTTTCCCGACATATCTAGCACTCGTTCTTGACATATCATCTGCATTAAGGGAGATTAGATAGTCGGTGCATGTAGGACGCCGACATTTTCGTGCAGCAAGCAGGAATTTGCCATCATCTGTCAATGTTGTTAAATGTTGACTTTATAAGTGATTAATGAATAAAAAAATAAATGCAGACAAAGGAAAATTTGAACATAACTTAAACAAAAACAAAAAAAGAATGATTATTTCAGGAATTTTACAACAAACAAAACATTGCAAATTTGATTTCTTCTTCACAACAATGCCAGTATGACAGTGAGAAAGAGAAAGCAGGCATATCTAAATATCCATATGTTTCATTGTAGTCATATGCATACCGAGGTTTACCCAATTCCAAAACCACCCACACCATCTAAGGCACCTGACTTGTGCCCTTGTGGACTATGCCCTTTCCTTGATTACCTCATCTAAATGCAATGGTGATGTCAGACTCATGTTTGGAAAGAACAAATGAAGTTAAGAGAAAACTGTTCAATCAATTACTTATCCAAAAGAATAGTAGGATCCATAGTATATGACATAACATCTTAGAGCTCAGAAAAATCATAGACAACAATGACACAATGAGGATTTTCAAAGTCATAGACCATTATGTATAAGATCTCAATAAGCATGGAATTTTAACTGCTAAATTTATATTTGTTTGCTGTTTTACCCTCATATTCATTCAAGGAACTTCACCTTTCTTTGAATACTCAGCTTCTAGAAATTCTTTCTTAAATTACAACCAAAAGTACAATGATCCACTAGCTAAACAAGTTTGAACGATGTCAAACAATACATCAAGGAGTGTATAATAAAACCACCAAAGAGTTGATAACTTCTAAAATATTTGGGTTACCAATAAGATGTTTTGAACCATAGGATATGAGAAACGAGCAAAAGGAACTAAAAAAAGGTATCTACCTAGAACCGCTGATTTGCTAAACAACAAACATCTCTTGTCAAAGTCAAGACAATTAGTGGTGTAAATTGAATAAGCAGAAGTGCAAGTACTCATACAAGTCAAGATACTAAGTATGTAATGAAATTCAAATCCAAAAAATATAACCTTGACAGGTGTAACTAATTCACTATAATGTCCTTATGTTTCTAAACTTGGTCCACTGAAAAATCATAAATAGATCTATTTATATGGTCAATTTTTGCTGTTGATGAAATAAGACTAACGTCATAATTATAAAAACCTACTTAATTGATGATACAATTAGAATCCATTGACAGTTAATATAAGTTAATCTGACGGGAATATCTTGGTAAAATTAAAAAATTGCATGTAGCAAAAGTTGCTGCATAGAAATTTGCAGAATATTTAACAAAAAAAAAAAAGGCAGCTCACGCAAAATCTCCAAATATCAAAACTTACAAAAAAGGATACTAGTATATAAGATGAGAAAAACTTACCTTCATTAAGACCAAGGAAAAGATGGTAAGTTTGTGTGCTTCGGTTCCGCCTTATGAAACATTGGAGAGGAAAATCCCTTGGGCCCGGCTGCATATTGTAGATAATAAATTTTGTGAACAATGTGATGAAATACAAGAGAAGTCAGATGGATACAGATGTTTACCAAGGTAATGCCACCAGCATGATATTACAGATATTTGCTGGATCACATAAAAATTAAAATAGTACGTAAATCCATTTGGCAAAGTTGCAAATCAAGACAAGCAAAGGTAATGTGCATCATAAAGTTAAGTGTCTATCAAGCTCCCAGTTCTTAAAGAATGAAGAAAGAAGATAGACTTCTTCATGGAAAACAGAAGAAAATCCTTTAGGAAGTCTCCACAGACTATGGCTCAACCACCCACCACTCCTGAATCCAAGTTGCAATAAGCAACATGACAGAAGTAATACTAAAATGTCAAGAGAGAAACAAAAGGCACCAAATATTGAACCTTGCATTATCACTGATCACATAAACCAGTAATTTTCTTTAAGAAAATCGAAATATTTCCTAAAAAAGGTCAAAAGAGCCATTTTTTGAGAGTTTAGAAACCTAAATTTTGATATCAACTACATTTAAGACAAAGATTAGCAAAACAAAATTATAATCGAACAAGCTGATTTGATAGCCAAATAAGCAGTTCTCATTTATACCTGCTTCAAGGAGATAGGAAAGGTTAGCTTGCCCGAGACCTCAGGCGTCTTCACGATCTCCTTCATCATGTCCCTCCAACTCCGGCACACCCCAGCACAGGCCACCACGTCCTTCCGCTGTGGCCACCAGCTCTCGGCCTCCTCGATCCTCATCAGCACATCCCTCAGCAGTTCCGGGGGCATGTTCGCCCAGCAGCTCTGACTCAGCGCATCCACCAGCGGTGGCCCGAGGGCGTCATGCACCGTCCGCCGCGACGTTGACCTCAGCCCATACCCCAGCTTCACCTCCAACCCCTTCCTCGAGATGCTCCCCAATTCATCCCTCATATCCTGAATTATGCTCTTGAACGACATCGCTCACCACCAAAATCTTGCAACAAGCCACTAACCTTCTCTCGAAACCGATCCAATCTCGGCATCCGACAGCAGATCTCCGGATCCAACATGAGAAGTCATCGCAGCTGCCGCCCCACAACTTAGCGAGCGACAACAACAGATCGATAGGACCTTAATCTATAAGAAACCAGAAATCTTCACGCAAAACAAGGGGCGCAAGCAACCATCGTCACCGACATCATCGTCATCATCATCCCTTCAAAGCTTCGATTGACACACAACAACAGTAAAAGAAAAAGAAAAAGGAAGAACCGGAACCGAATCCTGGAATTTGTTTCTTCAAAGCACCAATTTCAACGAGAAATTGGGGATCTGTAGGAGCAATCCGCGCAAGGAAGGAAGGCAAGGGGAACACTCAGAGAAGTAGGTGAAGGGAGACAATTATTTCAACGATGATTGAAGGAGTTAGGGTTTGTTGTCTTGTGGCGGAGAAGGTCGGGTTACTTGTGCCGTTCCTGTCTCACCATGCTCTCATCAATTATTCCCTGTTTGGGAGTAGAGGACTGTCACAAGGGAATAATTAGTCATTAATTATCCAGCTCTAATTATTTGCGTCAGTCCTCGGGAGGAATAACGATGGCCCCCACCAACAGAGATATTGGCCCCACCAATACAAGCTGATCTGTTCAATGTACCTTAATACATCTATAAATAATATTGATTGATGCCTCTCCCAAAATAAAATAAAAGCTCCAATAAAATTATTTTTAAAAAAATAAAATATATTTTATTTTATTAAATGATAAAAATTCGAATCTAAAATTCGATATCCAAATATTTCAAAGTCAATCAAATATTACTAACAGGATGATTTGATTTCCCTATTTCATTAAGACATTAAGATTGATTAGTTTGATATATATATGTCATTTGATATAATATTTTTTAATAAAATAAGAAAATAAAAACTACATTATTGACTTCAATATTATCACAATTATTTTTTGGTTTTTAGTTTCTTCTGAGATTTGAAAGAATTTTGTTGGTCATATCTCGTTCATTTTATAATATATAAATAATATTTGGAAAGGACCACACATTTATGGAACAAAATGATTCTAAATTATTTTTAAACACGTGAAGGATGGAAATAGAAAGGCAATTAATTTATGTAGGGCGCACAACCAAGCTTGGAATGTGAGACATTATGATGTGCCGAGATAAGAATGGAATGGGTCACTCCAAAATCACTTTGATGTGTAGCTCAAGTTTCCTTCTTTCCCCATATCGCCATGTTCTTTATTTTTTATAATATATATATAGGTGAATTTTTGCAAAATATCTCTTTTAGGTTTTGACCAATAAGTGTTCCTGATTATTCAAAATTTTCAAACGGTACCTCTATTTTTTTATATATTATTTAGAATTTATTTGATTTAACAATTAGCCATTTATCATTTTCTCTTTTTTTTTAATGGATCAGCCCAATCGATTTACTCACAGTATTTTAAAAAATCAAGAAAACATATTTATTGTAAATACTACAACGTACTATAAAAAAATGTAACACAGTATTTTTATACTTTGTTATAGTGTTTCTAAACTATATTATAATATTTTCAGATAATATCAAAAAAATTATGTTATAATATTTTTATACTAGTATTTTTATGATATTATTGAAAACACGATAACATAGTATAACAATACTATAACTTAATCGGTTCACCCAATGAACCGGTACATAAGAAAAGATATTTAAAAAGAATATGTGATTGGGGGTATTTTAAATATTATGTAAAAAAATACTGATATGAAATTATAAAAATGATGGATACTTCTTAAAAAAACCAAAAAATAGAAATTTTTCTTAGAAAATCTCTCAATATATATTACATATATAATATATTCACAAAGATGGGAAGCTAAAGACTTTTTTATTATTTTCTCTTTTTATTTTTTGAATAAATTTTCTTTGCTTAGAATGTTTTTCGGTATATATATATATATATATGTATATATGTATATGATTTGATTATTATACATGTATTTATTTTAGATATTATTGCTACAAAATCATCCTCGTGTAATGGTACCGTGGAAGAACTTTGGAGTCACTGCATGCAAGTTTCTTCAGACTACAACTTTAGTTAGAACTCCTGAATTAATGCATCAATATTGGTTCAAAATACTTAAGTCCAATTAAGTGATTGTTTTCATTCAACCTTTATAAATTAACTCGAAGTTTTCTTCCACTCTCGACACATTAATGACTGTATAAATCAATCAAACTATTATGTTAATGAGAGTACAGTAAAGTTAATTTAAGCTTTTTCTCATTTTCAATATCCAACTAAATGGTGTTTATATATATAATTAAAAATAATTAGGTAATTTGAGGCATTTAGGTAATTTGAGGCATTTGAGGCATTTTCAATATCCAACCAATCAGACCTTTATATTAAAGACAGTACATTTAGGTAATTTGAGGCGTCACCATAATTACTTTTGGTCTTCTTTAATTATAACCCTTTAAACGCTTAGAAATATTAAAATATTAATATAAATATTAATTATGAGATTATCTATATTTTAAGGATAAGAGTCGAAGAGTCAAATTGATAGATTTTTTTTCTAACTTATTAACAGAAGTCTTATCCGATATATTTGAATGTATCAAACAGCTATTATGATAGTTGGGTTCTATCTTGATAGTTTGTTCAAGGTTATATATTTTACTTTTATCACTTTTTTTATATATAATAATAATAATTTTAATTTTAATAATTTATAATATATAAGTCGGGATTAAATTAAAAAGAATTATATCAGTTGGTAATATAGAAGAAAAAAATTATGCAAGTAGAATAAATTTCATTCTCTCCGTTCTCCAGTGGCCACCCCGCCATCCCTTGCAGGACCGCCACATGCTCCGCTGCCCACCGGCGTCGCTGGCCTTTCTCGGTCGGATCTCACTCTTCCGTCGCACCTCTTCTCCAGGCTGTCCTTCAGCCCCAGTACGCGATCTGCCGGCCGACGTCCGAGGTCAGCTTGCCTGGAATGGCCTTCACGGGGAACGAACCTTTCCACCTCATTCCGCCGACTGCACTGCTGAAGCACCCAACGGATCCTGCATGCTTGGTCGACCACGAGGGCGTGGCGGTGAACGGGCAGGCGGTGCAGTTCCCGGCCCGAATGCTCGAGCTCGACTTGCTAGGCCGTGGCGGCGTCAAGATCGGCACGGTAGTCTCTCACACGGTTACACCACCCTGAAGAATCACATCTGCCTGCCATTTCTCAAGGCCGTTGCCGGTGCCACCAAGGAGATAGATCCCACGGACGCCCACGGTGAAGCCGCTCAAACTCTGCATCAGCGGCAGCCGATCCATCTGATCCTTCCGGGCGGCAGGAACCGGACCATATTTGGTGCTAACTCCATGAAACAGGTCAGCCACGACACAGCGTGCTTGGCATTCCTGGATGCTGGTCCGAAGGCGGAGCAGGCAGTCGTGATCGGTGGATTCCAGCTGGAGAGGCCCAGGCTAAGTTTTAGCTCCACTCCGTACGCCATGAAGACTACCTGCGGAAACTTCGGCCTCACTCTCGAAGCTGAAGTTGAAATGGCATTATATTGCTTCGAATAAAGAGTCACAGTGAAGATGCTGCGAACAGACTCTTCTTTTGACTCATGAATGGTAAGTCTAAGGTTGAGCAATCTTTATCATCTCCAATATTCTTTAGGAGTCTCTTACTCATCCAATTAGTGTTACTCGAGAGGTCTTTTTATGCCACAGAACCATGAACAGCATGCAAGCATAGGGAGTCAAGCAAGAGGGTTGCAGCAACAGAGTTCTGGAGTTCTTGCACAAAACAAAACCATTTTATTAATTGGTGAAACATAGATTTGTTTTCCACCACCAAAAAAGAAGAGAAAAGGTTGAAGTGCTGAGTGACATATCGGTAAAGATCATATATATATATATCATGTATATGCATGCAGTAGCTGCCAAAATGTAGGAGCTGCAAACCCAAAACCAACACCAACACAAGAAGACTTCAAACAAGTTTCCCGCAAGAACTCCAACCCAAAATCACCGCTTTCAAGCTGCTTTATCTACACCCCCGTAGGTAGATCACCTGAAGGCGCCGTGCTGATCCCAGTTCGCAATTGGGCACTGGGAATCGAAGCTGAGATCGCTGGAAGGCCTGTGAGACCTCACCGGAGCCGCTTGACCTTTCAGGCGCGGCGATCTCTGATGAGCCAATGGAGGTTTGCTGGACTTGCTGCTGAGGCTTATGTCGCTGACGACAGAATGGAACGGCGACAGTATCCTGTTTGAGTAGGGGGTGAACTGATCGAAGCAGACGTCGCCGGCGGCCGCCCGCTGTTTCGGCGTGCTCATCGACCTGAACCGTGCCTTGGTGGATGCTGTGGATGCCATGTAGCTGGGGAAGGAAGGAGAGCTTGAGAAGGAGTCATCGTCTCTGACAGAGGTTGTTCTTGACCTGATGAATGACCTTCTGGCCAAGTATCTCAGTTGAGCTTCCTCTGCTTTCTCCTTGTCCAAAACGAGTGAGTCCGGTATAGGACTTGGTTGATCACGAGAACCTTTCTCTGGGACTGGCATCGGATTGATCTCCACGACATCCTTGTCCAGTGGTTGTGCCCCAACCCACTCTTCGAGCCACCTCCACCTGTGGTTCAGGTCATCAGCCTGCACTTCTTTGCCTGTTGGTGTCGAAGGTCTCTGGGCATTCCTTCTCTCCTAATGGACCAGGAGAAGTCAGACATGGATGGGTGACCACTGAACTGATCAGGAGAAAGACGGACCTGATACGAAGAGGCATACTCCAAAGCTCTCAATCGCTTTACTGCTGCCTCTCTCCTGCTTTTGAGTATGGCAGCGATCTCTTCCTTTGACAATATGCTGCTGTCCCATCTTCTCTCACTGTTCTTATGAAGCTTTGCAAGATGGAAAGTTACAGGAATTATTACCTCTATTGCAGGAAAAATTCACCGGGAAAGCAAATTAGGAACTTACTGTCAACTTCAGGTCATCTGATTCCTTGGGCCTGGCATGAACGATTTCTTTAAGTTCACAAGCTTGTTCTTCCGAAGCTCTCAATCTGCTAGCACAGGCTTTTGACTGAATCCTCATCAGAGACTGCAAACCCTGGAGAGTAAGACTGGTCTGACGCCTCACCGCTTGGCCACGAACAAGAGCCTGCAGCCTAACCAAGCCCTTCAATGCTCGCAAAGCTTTTCTTGCCTGCAAGAGATCATTTGCACACTAAATCTTGATGATTTGTTTTCATCATAAAGCATGCATTTTTCAGATTGGAAGCTAAATCTATGAAAACCAAAAAAAAGAAAAGATCAATATGACAGTCGAAAATCCTTCGGCAGCCACCACAATTGTCATGTAGAATGCTAGTCGGATCAAGTGAAGTGAAGCTGTGTGCGAACTTACGAGATGTCCACGGAAGGTAGCTTGAATCTTAATAGCTGCAGTTTCAAGTCTCTGATGGTATGGTGGATTTCCGGTTAGGCGAACCACCTGAGCAGCCGCCTGAGCAGCAGCAACAGCGGCCTCAGCAGCTGCTGCAGTCGCGACTGCAACCGCCATTGCGTGCTTGCTCTGCTCTTCTTCTGCTTCCTTGAGTGATCTCGCGTTCATCGTTGATGGACCTGGAAGGGCCGGCGAGCATTTGGACTTGAGCCTTAGGACCAGCCATCTCCTTCTCCTCTCCTTCTGCAAAAGGGTAAACATAAGGTGATGATCTAATATCTCATCTAATGTAAAGCTTATGATGCAGAGCTCTGACCTTTTCTGTCTTTGCATTAGAATCGGAGACAAAGAATCTCTTCACTCGATCAAACCAACCTTTCCTCCTTGCCATAAGATAATTATCACAAAATCCTGAATTTTACAGTCAATTTTAGTTATTTTCTATGATCTAACTATGACAAATACATAAAGGTAACCAAAGAACAGCCTAAATTTGCAGGTATATGTTCTCGACCATCGACAACCATTAAGATCGATATGCTGCTGCTCGTGTCGATCTTAATTCTCTAAGAAAGATGTTCTTAGATGCTGTGTTGATGAACAGCAGCTTCACTCTGGTCACTACTTCAGATCAATGGCCGAGTAGATGAAGATGAAACTTTGGCACAAATAGTTAATCGGATAGGATTCAATATGGCTGCCATCAAAAGACAGAATAGACATGAATTGAGATCCTATGCAAAAAAGAACATCTACCTAAAAGAACATGGAAGCTTGTTGCAGTATCAGAAAATTCAACAACAGTTCTGTAAGATAGGGAATAAGGATAATGACATGATTGTAATCAGTCATTAGATTCTTTCTGCAATCATTGATTTCTTTTCAGCTGCCCATAATCTTATACCAAGAACAGAGCTCATCATCATAGAGCTGATCCATGGAAAGCTATTGCTCTCCGCCCAATAGAAAGAGGAACAGATTAATGAGATCCATCCCTATGCATGAAACGTAAATCGTGAGAAAAATCGCCAATACTTTCCTCACACAAACAAAAAGCAAAATCTAAACAGAGAATAACCCTGTCAAAGTTCATTGATCCAATTAGCATCAGACATAAACTCAACTTATGATTCAAGATGTTCTTGTAGACTGATCTAATCCACACAGAACAATTGCTTACCGATCAGTTCTTCTTCAGTGATATTTTGGGAGCTGAACTCGGAGACTCCATTAACAACCAGATCCAGCGTTTCATGAAGGAGAATGAAACCATGGCTCTCTTGAGCTCTCGTCCTCTCTTCTTCTACCTCCACTGGCGTTTGCTAGGGCCTTCTTCCTGTTGGATCCATGCAGTAGGTGGCAAAAAGGAAGAGGAAAGGACTGTCCACAAAAAGCCAGACTGTTTCCACAGGTCCGCATGTTATTGCCACACTACCACAACTCGAGTCTCCTGCTTACCCCACTCCCCATCCTGTGAACTACCCAAAAGTTACTCCATGCTTGCTGTCAAAGACTCAAAAAATCTTGGGAAGTCGATCTCGAGAAAACTAGTCGAACGCAATTGCTGCTTGCAGAAGCTCGTCATGTGCTCCATTGATGGCCATGGCAGACGAGACGGGCGTCGCTAAGCACCAGAACGAGACCTGGCGAGGTGCAGCGTTGATGCCTGCAGTGCCACTGCGTGGGTCCTTCACACCTGTCTCTGCGGTGTGTACAGCCTATATTCCCATAGTTTTCACCCACCCTTCAGGACTACAGTGGAAGTATAATCTCCATGCATGTCTCTTCTCAATGAAAACAAGTGGCTTTGTAGTACTCCAATGATGGAAGCCGATCCAAAGACAAGGTGACCTGGAAAGTGGTTGCCTGTACTGCCACCGCTTCAATAATACCGTCCTCACTGTTTGCTGCTGATCACAGATGATGCTGGTTTTGTCATCGAACAACAGTAAAATGGATGCATGGAGCAGCGGAGCTTAACAGTGTTGCTCGGTGTTTGCAGGTCAACGAAGAAGTAATTAGGGATAAGTGGGGGTTCCGTCGTCACCTTCATGATATCGTTTCATGGCGATGCACGTGGTTCCACCCAGGAATGTGTCGGCTATCATGGCGGCTCCATGTTGCATTGACGACCTCTCGAGGACATATGGACCGAGACGTGACTCATGTCTCCATTAGGCCTACACATTGGGTCCGAGCTTGCATATGCTTTCGAACCACATTTGAATCTCGTTCGATTCAATTGCAACATTATTGGGCCGGACACGGGCCGAGCCGGGCCGGACATCGTCGAAGACGATCGATGACGTTTTGATCTAAATATGTCCGCTCCAATCTTATTCCCGCTCATCTTTGATTGTCCTGTTTCTCCATCGCCGCTTCCCGTTTGCCCCCAAAACCCTACCTTTAAATGGTCTCAGATTCGATGCTATTTTGGCATCTGACATCGGTTTCTCCTACCTTTATCTCAGGAACGAAGTCTAAGGCGCTTGGGAATTTTGATTTCGGGTGGTGGATGGAGTCGCTCAACTCCAAGCTGTACGAAAAGTACAAGAAATTGAAGGTACTTCTTTTCCCTTTCTCGCTTCTGTCTCATTTGGGCGCTCAAGGACCTGGTTGTTCTTTTTTGTGAGCTTGCTCTTCTCAGAAAAGGAAGTTCTTTGAGGAGGAGGGGTGGAACGATCCAAAAGATGCTGATCTGTGGAGTTATCAATCTGGTAGAGTTTTTAATGTTGCTGGGAACCCCTCAATCATATTTGCACAACGTTTTTTTCACTAGAAATGTTCGATAGGCTTGAAAATCGAGTTTCTTGCAGCTGTGGAGGACCTGATTGAAGAATTGAAGAATACGAATGAGCGGCTTCGTGCGAAATTGTAAGTTTTAATTGACTGATGACTTGAAGTAATTGGAGCAGTCTTACTTATCAGGAAAGTGAGGAAAGATTGAACCTTGTGCTACTCTGATTGCAGGTATTCCTTTCAGGAGCAGTATGCTGAATGCGAGAAGTTACTGCTTGAAGAAAGCAAGAAATGTAAGGAAAAAATGTTTCTTTATCTTTTTTATGAACTCAGATGCTTGTTGTCTTACATTGATTTTTAGCCACGTAAGATCGGGATAATTCTGGTACTTCAGAACTACTTAGGGTGACTGATCCTGCATTGTAGCAACATCAAATAACATTAAATAATTTGTCGATGGATTTATTCTGTTTGATGGTTTTATTTTTTTTGGCTGATTTCCTCATTTTCTCATGTTCTAGTCTGGACAATGTGGTCTTGTTTAGGGCAAAAGTGATAAATTTAGGTTGTCATGTTGGAGCTTCTGTGCGTGGTGCTATGATTGTGGCCTGGGAAGTGCTTAACTTTCCTTTGGAGTTTGACATTTATGATTGCCAAATGTTAATTTTTTTCGGCAGCCAAGGAGCTCTCAGATGAAGTTGGAAGACTTCAGAATCTTTTAGTGGAGCAGAACGACATAAATGACAATTCATTGTTGACATCTCCTTGTCCAATACCTGGAATTAGTTTCACAGAGATGCCCAAAAGCTCATCAACACAGAAAACACCACACTTATGTGAGGAAAATGGGACTCAAAATCAAGAAGCAGTTTTCCTCACTGATGATAGCTATGAAGTGGAGAACAAGGTGGTGAGTGAGTGATATTGGCTTACAACACTTTTCTCATCGTGTTTATAAATGTTCATCATCAAATAATTGATTTTGAAATCAAATTTCTGCATCTTTTCATTCCTTGGGTGGAATGTTGTCAGCCAGACTGCTGCAGAAAACACTTGGCCGGTTCAAGTATGTCTCGGAGTATATGACTTGCTATCAGTCTGCTTGTCCTTTCTGGAAGCATTTACCATAATTTTATTTAATTCTTTGCAGGTGATGCTTCAGAAGATTTTAGCAATTGTGTATTCCAGACTCTTACAAATTCTTTAGTCGGAATGGATTTCTCTGTCGATAACCAAGCTGAAAGTCTTCGTCTTTTGGTTGTTCACAAAAGGAGTGGTAATTTTTTGTGTACCTAATCAGATAATTACTTTCTTTGATTTTACAAGTTTCCAGTTCATTTTTTTGTATATTGCTAATATCGATTCCCATATCGGTTTGGTGCTACTTTTAGTGTCAGAGGTGATTTCTTTTTTCTCTTCATTTTATACTATTCTTTGCTTCAACAGATCAAAAAGTTCTTTCTTTCTATTGGTTTAATGGTAATTTACTAATAACTTTTTGTAACAACTCAAATTACATGAGTCATTAAATTTTACATGAAATAGAATATAATTTTTTTGGCAACATACTTTATGCCTCACATTCCAATACTTTTATTTATCTATTAGACCTTGGTACGACTCATTTTAGATTAAACTATAGCTTCAATACCAAATTTTGTCAAGGCAACTTTAATTGTTCATAAAACTCGCATCCAGTGATCAGTGTGTATGTTCACATACAATAGCTCCAGAAGTTGAGGATATAGTTCTCGAGCTACAGATGCCTAAGTTGGTAGATTGTAGCAGTGTTATTCTGCTTGTTATCTGACTGTGAGGATGTGATTATTTATGATGATGCCAATTAACATGGAAGTCATCAATGTGTTGCAGGCTGTTGTTAAAAGGCTTGCATTACCTGTTTACCACCAATCCTAGAGATGGTGCATTCTTCATGATCTTTTTTCTTTTATGTATCTCAGTTATCTTCATCTCATCATGTTGAGTAAAATATATTATAAGGGTGTGGTTTTTACAAGTGATCTGTGCCCATTTAGTTCAAGTATTCTGAGACATCCAGAATCGAGAATATCTACTGCCCGCGGAGGTGAATTTTGCTGATGCCATTACCTGTTTGTTCTGCTGGCAGGCTACAGTTTTAGCTTAACATGGATACAACATGAAGGTGGAGAAGGCGAGTTGATGTATCGTGTTTCTTCGCTAGGGACACTAGAAAGGGTAGCTGTGGACTGGATGAAGGAGGACATGATGTTCAGCACCGCCATGTGTCATGTTTTCTTCGAGAAGGTATCGCGAGTCATCGGGCGCTGTTGATCGGATACCGTCGAGCCTTGCATCAGTAAAGAAGGCTTGTGTTCTAGCCACATTCCTGGCCTGATGGGGTTCCAATCCAAGACACCACCGTGGTTGAAAACTGGTGAAGGCTCAACGGGTTCTGTATCAGTGACCTCTTCAGCAACTCCACAAGACAGCTTGTCTTGTGAGAATGTACTGTCAAATATGTTCATCCATATTTTTCTTGGCTTTGTGATCGTATTTATCAATTATCCCTCTTCTGCTATTGCTTCTTGATTCATCTTGTGATCTGTTTGGTTGTAGATGAATGCTTTGTACTCTGTTCAACATCTCATATTGATCCATTGTTTGTTTATTTATGTTATATATATATATAATATATATATAATAGAAGATGAGATTTTCTCTAATTGCACGAGCAAATCTCACTGTTCAATTGAGGAAAATCTCCTTTCACAATATGCATAAATACGCATTGTATTCATTTGATTGAAGTATACTTTTTATTTTTTTACTTTATATTTTATCATGATATCAAAACATCTTACCTAAAGCATTCTTTCTTTTCGCTGTCCTATGATAAACATCTTACATCGAATCCTACCACCTCTCGAAAGTTGCATTCTTGTTGTCGTCATCATTGTTATTGTTATCCTCCCCCCCTTCCCTCGTTATCATCGAGCGTGAACTCCACGAGTGTTGTAGGTGGAGCATTCCTGGCCTCGTTATCAGTCGCCGGTGGCGTAGGAGTCGTGTCCGGCCATGTCGAGTGAGCACCTCGTGTGAGCCCAAAAGCGGTCAGACCAACCAAAAGAGACTGATAAGGTGATAAAGTTTTCCTCCTTCCTCGCTGTCCAGTGACAGTGATTACTCTGATCTCCTTGACGACATAGACAGACTTCAAATTACTGATGTTGCTCATTTTCGACTGCTGTCGCTCGTAGCAGAGGATCGTGGACTTCAAATCGCTGTTGTCACCCATTTCCCGCTACTGTCGCTCATCTCCGACGGTGGAGGATGATCTTCCGCTGACTTTCCTCCATGTAACTCATCTTCCAGCAGTTGGAGTCGACTGCTACGTCTGCAGCTTTACCTATACTCGGCAATCGTAGCCCCTGTTTCTGCCACCGACTGCTGCTCCCTCGCCAACCGAAGCCTGGCCTCCTCCTCCAGTCGAAGTCTTCTGCTAGAGGTACGTTCCGCTTCTTCCTTCGCCATGTGCCTCCTCTGCCGAGGGCTCCTCTACCTCGGACTCCGCCGCCCCTTCAGCCACCGAACGAGGCTGAACGTTGTGATCTGCATCGATCGCAGCCATCGTTGCCTGATTTGCACCAAACAATCGCTCTCCTCCTCTTGCGATCATTCCCTGGGAACCGGTAGGGAGGTGGAGCTTCCCGTAAGACACTACCAACTACACCGCCGAAGCTTCCTGTGCGAAAGGCATAGCGGCAGACTTCTTCCTCTTATAATCTGCCTCACTAGCGATGAGAGAGAGCAGTCGCAGCCCTCTGCTGCTGATCTCTGAACGTGCTCTAGGAGGCGATCGAGGCCTACCTTGTTCATCGTTCTGCTCCAGAAATCGACAGCTGCAACTTTCCCCTGCTTCACCTCTTGCTTCCACATCTCTAGCAGCGCTCCCACCACTGTTGTTGCAGCGTTGATCTACCAAATTAATCTGTTTCCTCTTCGGCAAAGCTCCGGAGGAGTTCCTTCATCAAGTTTCTCCCTGGGCATCGACTACACCACCAACCGCTTCTTCAAAATCGACAGCCTCCCCACTATCAATAAGACCCAGGTCATCACTGACGATGAACTTCTCCCTCTTTGCAGCCGCTTCTTCAAAATCGACAGCCTCCCCACTATCAATAAGACCCAGGTCATCACTGACGATGAACTTCTCCCTCTTTGCATACGCTTCTTCAAAATCGACAGCCTCCCCATTATCAATAAGACCTAGGTCATCACTGATGATGAACTTCTCCCTCTTTACATTTTATCACATTGTGATGGAGAGGAGGCCACAGCCACACAAGGAGAAGGCCCTCAACTGCCCTAGGAGGTATTGGACAAGGGTGGAACGCTCGGGAACGTCCCTACGAGTTGTGGATCAAGAAAGAACAAAAGAAACTTCGTCTCCTCTGCTGCCACCAAACTCTTTCTCCTCTTCCCCCGTCATAACAACAGTTCTTCCTCACGATCCTCAGCTGTAGGAACTGTTGAACGAAAATACGTAGGTTTACCCAGGATCAAGCACGACACAGCGTGCCTAGTTACAGCTATCTTCTCACTCTCATTATATAACTGAAATGCACACTTTCCTTTCTCAAATTGATACGTATTCTTAATATGTCTTGAACGTCTACCTTTGATGCACGTTACTATCCCTGTATGAAACCATAGCACTCTTTAACATTCAGACTCTATCTCCATCAATGCTGTAACCCTTATCCCCTTCAAATTATCCAAAAGTGACAATTATACATCCTGACGTGTACAATTTTCTAATCTCTTATTTGGTTATGATTTACTAGACTACGTCTATGACTCTCTTTATTGTCCACCAGCAATGGTAAACATCCTAGGAGCACCTAGTTTAATACCAAATCCGGATCATAAACTATGGTTATGCCAAGATTGTCTCATCCTCCGAGCAATTCAAGCCTCAGTTGTTAGATCTCTCACCCCACTCATATATTCATATGACATCGCTGCTAAAGCCTGGTGCAAGCTATAAATCACCTTAGCAAATCGTTCGCGCACTCGCATGCTCAGTCTTCTATCCAATCTCATGAAAACAAAACAAGAGAGAAGTCCTATTACTGATTATTTACAAAATATAAAAATTATCATCTATAACTTGACCCTGATAGGTCATTACCTCAGTGATAAAGAAGTCGTTGTATACACCCTCAATGGCCTAGGGGACGAGTATAAGGAACTAGAGCCAACAATACGGGCACACGACTCACCGATATCATTTGAAGAACTCTATGATAAGTTGACTGACTATGAGATATATCTCAAGCGCGAGGACAAATTGCTAGGACCATCAATTACAACTCAAGTCAGTTAATCCAAGAAGAGGGGCAACCAGTACAATAAGACCATCAACAAAGGTTTGGACATAATGTCTCCTGAACTTATGAGCTCCAAACAAGTATCTCCTCCTCCACATCATCAACATTTTAGTCGCAACTATCAAGGCGGCTACTTCAATTATCCTTAACCTTGGTGTCTTGATCACACAAATCAACAAAAAGTTGTCTACCAGTTATGTGATAAAGTCGATCACTCTACCAAAATCTGTCGGTCTCGACCCAGACTTCCTCCTCCATCACATTGGCCTCAAACAAATCTTACGAATACTACAAATATTAGTCAACAAAATTGGATTATAGACTCCGACGCATCTCATCACATCACCTCCAATCTATATAACTAGACCATCCATAACAACTATGGTGGAAATGAAGACATCATCACTGGTGACGATAAAGGAATCCTCAGTACTCATACTGATTCCACAATGCTTGTTTCACATAGTACAACCTTTACACTCGATGATGTTCCATGTGCAGCTCACATTAAACGAAATCTCATTTATGTTTTTTAGTTTTGAAAACATAATAATACATCAATCAATTTTTTTAATTCTTTTATTGTTAAGGATTTGAGTACGGGGGCATCCTTGGTCCGAGGCCAGAGTAAGGACAATATCTACGTGTGGCAATCCATTCCACAAATCAACTAGTCCACTGCTTATTCTTTAGTTGTAGCTTCAATTGATGTGTGGCATCGTCGTCTTAATCATCCCTCATCCTCTATCTAATAAAAATTACTTTTATGTTATTCTTTTCCTACTCTTAAAACTAGTAGCATTATAACTCATTGTGATGCTTGTTTCAGTAATAAAAGTCATAGACTTCCTTTTAGAATATGATCCATATCCGGTTTCAAATCATTTAAAATTATTTATACTAATGTTTCGGACCATACCCCAATCACTTCTTTTGATAATTTCAGATTTTATGTTATTTTCGTAGACTATTTTACTAAATATACATAGTTATATCATCTCCATCATAAATATGAAGTTTTAATAATCTTTACCAACTTTAGAAAGTTGATCGAGAATTTCTTTCAGTCTACAATTAAAACAGTTACTATGATGGTGAAGGTGAATATCAAGCCCTCACATTCTATCTCTCAGCTTATGACATACAACACCTTAAGTCACCCCCATATACTCTTCAGCTAGTTGGCTCTGCTAACGCAAACATCGACATATCATTGAAACTGGTCTCACACTTCTACATCAAGCCTCCACAACAGCCACCTTCTAGTCTGTAACCTTTCAAACTGCTATCTATCTTATTAATCGTATGTCTACTCTAGTCCTCTAATACTAGTCACCATTTGAAATACTATTTCATAAATATCCAAACCTTCAAAAACTTAAAGTATTTGGTTGTTTATGTTATCCATGGCTATGTCCCTATACCACACATAAGATAACATCAAGATCTAAGCCTTGTATTTTCATATGATACTCTCTTGAACATAATGCTTTTCGATGCTATGAACCTCAAACTAAAAAAGTCTTTATATCACGTTATATTATTTTTGTGGAGTCTATCGTTCCATTTTAAAACTATAAGTCTCCTGCCATGCTGCTAGTTATAGGTGTCCTACAAGCCAATCACATGAGTGATGACACCTGTAACACGCTGCGTTAATCTCTTTGCTTATGATTATTGGCATTATCTCACATTATCTAGATGTATATTGTGATGTCCTTGGATCTGTGCAATGAGAATTGGATCGTGATGAGATTACGATAATGAGACCGATTCACCTTTAAACACAGACTCTAAATTATCCTGGTCATAGGTTATTCAGAAGGATATTAAGATAACCGGATAGACTGGTGTGCTGTATACCCATTCATATGATGGAGGTAGCTGGTCTCATAGCTACTCGTGTGGGGATACTAAGGGTACAGTGTAGGTGCTCATTGGAGAATGAGTTCATTGATTGATCCGCCTACGGAATGCTGGATGGTTATTGATACCTCATGTCAGACAGCGATTCTGTAGTCCCAGTAGTGTATCTGGTCCTTAGACTTGAGACGTCAAGGATGTCCTGTATGAGTACTCCACTCTTTAATACCAGACTTATAGGTTTCGAAAGCTCCATATCTAGTACAGCCGGTCATTGGGAGTGATAGCCAACCTTACGAGGGCTATTGAGTGTCAATAGAGGATCATCCGCTCTCGGTATCATGAGAGGAATATCCCATGTGTTCTTGCTCGAACAAATCCTTGGCCAAGGTTATTCGGATTGAGAGAGAAAGAGTTCTCCGGGAGAATCCGACAAGAGCAAGACTCGAGGAGAGACCGTATGGGCCTAACACACCATGCCCTGATAGAGTCTCTGGGATATTAGATGGATGAGAGATTATAGATACATGGTAATCGAGGACAAATAGGTCCAAAGGATTGGATTCCCTGTATTGTGCGGGGGTCGCGGCGTAGTGGCCTAGTATGTCCGCAGTCGATGAGTTGGATGAATTATTATAGAAATAATAATTCATTATGTCAGAAGGAGTTCTGACAAGTATAACTCACGACCAGCTCGATATTGGGCCTAGAGGGTCACACACATATGGTAGGTGTTGTGACGAGTAGAGGTTCGGATATGAGATATCCGCTGAACCCTCTATCTTATTGGATATCCATTAAGCCCCTGAATTATTGGATCCTGAGATGAGATCCAATAATTGCTAATAAGAGATTATTGGGTAGAGACCCACTAATCCAAGAGACTTGGGTGATTAGATGGAGATCCAATACCCAATAGGGCAAAAGATCCATTAGGGTTTTTCAGGGGGCCTCTATAAATAGGAGGGGACCAAAGCTCTATAGGCTGAGGGTTTTTGGTAGCCACCTCCTATTCGCCTCTCCCCAGAGAGAGAGGTGCATCGTCGCAATCCCTGCTGTGTGGATACCGCTAGAGAGGAGGACGCTTGACCTCCTTCATCATCTTCCACAAATCTGCAGGAATTCAGGGATATACGATCTCCCTAAGTATCTTTCTTTAACACATGCAGTTTTCGTGGATTTGTTTTTGAAGCATCAATCTTCGCACGATGACGGAAACTTTCTATGGGAATTCTGGGGTTTTGTTTTTCTGTTTTTCCACTGCGCATGTGATGTCGCTCCCCCTTTGAAGGATTTTCCAACAGTGGTATCAGAGCCAGGTTGTTCGTGCGAAGATCAGATCTTAAACTGTGTGTATTGTGATCTAGAACAGGTTACGTCGCCAAAATCATTGGCGCAAAGGGTGAGTAGGGCAACAATCGCTATTCTTTGCCCTTGCCCGTGTTAAATCGCGACCGGTCGCGAGGTCGCTGCCGCCGCCAGAGGCACAGCGATCATTGTCATGCAGTGGGCGCCGCTGCAAAGATGCTCACGCGGGCAGCGGCACCACCACCGCCCATCCCGCAGCGGCGCCGGCCAGGCAGTGGCGACGCAGCAGTGATAGTAAGGTGGTGATTAGGGTTTTGGGACAAAAGATGATTTTGCCCCTCGAAATTTTAGAAATTTTAGTTCTATCCCCTTTGACAGAATTACCAAAATACCCTTCGAAATTTCAGAAATTTCAGATTCTATCCCTTTGACAAAATTACCAAAATACCCTTATTGGCCAAATTACCGAAATACCCCCGGGAATTTAAAAAAGTTTCTTTATTTTTTTTAGAAAATTAAATATGTTAATTAAATAGTTTAATTAACTATTATTTTTTATCTAGTAGTCCTATAAAATAATACATATACATGTGATGTATGATATGGACAGATGATAATGGACTTGTGATGTGATATATGAACATGTGATTATGATAGGACCCTAGCAGTTAGGTCCTACTCAACCATGTAACAGCTAATAAAAACCCTGTGAGAATGTAATAAACCCCACCTAGCCGCCTCTATCCTATAAAGAAGAGAGGCTAGGGTTTATATTTGGGTCTTTGGGCTTCTTAGCCGTCGCCCCCCTTGTTACTGGGCCGGACCGCTAAGGTTGAGGGCAAATTGGGTAGTTCACTTAGGAAGCAACCCCTAGGGTTAGGGTTTGGAGCTCTATATAAGCTTGTAGCCTCCACCTCTTTGGAATAAGAAAGATCAATCTACAATTGCAGCCACCAGGCTACTTGGAGGGTGGAACCCCTATAGCGTTCCAAGGGTTGATCCCCCTCAAAGATCAATCTCGATAGAATTCCTCTGGGGTTCTATCATCTGGTATCAGAGCAGCGATCTTGCTGCTTTTGCTGCCATCCCTGCCACCCACCATTAGTCATGCAATTCTCACAATTGCTCTTGACGTCGTCATCTCTTGACGTAGATCAAATCAATCTACAATCGCCACCTCCAATTGCATCAGAGATCTGGTATTTTTCTACCACCAATACCTTTTGCTGCTGCAATTTTTCATCTAAAATATCAAAAAGAAGTTTTTCTATCGATCCCTTGCTGCGAATTCCTTGCGTCGCAAAAGTTACCATCTTTGCGAACGAAGGATTGCTCATGAAAAATTTCAACCGTGTGTTGCTTTGCCTTTAACCGATCTAATTGTTATCCTTTTGAACGAAATTTTTGTGCACCTCATAGATCATCTTGGCTCCCATCCATGATTGATCTATTGTGGAATTCATCACAAAAACAAATTCGTGTGTTGCTGCAATCTCTCGTCCAAACCGCTGAAATTTTTCGACGAGAATTCTGCTATCGCAACTTGCACCGATTTCTTTACTGCTTTGCTGCCAAAATTTCTTGATCCAATTTGTTATCCTTGTTGCTATCTAAACTAAGATTTTACCATCAAAACCCCTCCTCAAATCCTGAGTTTTATTTCGTCGAGAAATCGCTATTTCTTCGACGACAATTCTCTCTTACGAGGCAACGCACATAGGCAGCAATTACTACTGATTTTTGTCAAATCTTTGCTGCGATCTACCACAGATCTAAAACCCTCTTCCCTAACCTTTATCCACTACCATCTTAGCCCAAAACTCCATCAAATCGCAGCCCCAAACAGCACCCAAAATAGCCACAAAACAAGCCTAAACCGTAACCTACATCCACCGATCCACAAACCCTTTCAACCACCACTTCCCTCAAACAATTCATGCCTTTAACCCGGCAACAAAAGAAAGATCAATCTACAATTGCAGCCACCAGGCTACTTGGAGGGTGGAACCCCTATAGCGTTCCAAGGGTTGATCCCCCTCAAAGATCAATCTCCATAGAATTCCTCTGGGGTTCTATCATCTGGTATCAGAGCTTAATATTACAGATTTGGAGCCATATACTATGGCATCCAAGGAGGTGATAAATGCTAAATTCGAAGCCTTCGAGACGCGAATGGAGGATAAGATTCGGGCTCTCTTTACCGAACTCAGTTTCGGTAGAACACCGAGCCCAAATAAATCTCATCAAGGAGAGAGCTCGACCAAGAGATGACTCCCAAGAGAAGGGAGGCTCTATGATCGATCCCTACTATCCACGCATGAGGGTGGACTTCCCTAGATGGGAAGAAGGAGACCCGATTGGTTGGATCTCGCGCGCGGAGCGATATTTTTGGTACCACAAAACCGCAGATGCATCTATGGTAGAAATTGCAGCTATACATCTTGAAGGAGATGCCATACAATGGTTTGATTGGTTTGAACATACTCATGGAGTCCTCTCATGGCGACAATTCAAAGAAGGACTACTCGATCCGCTTTCGACCAACCGACACGAGAACATCGACGACAACTAGTAAAGATCCGACAAACCTCCACCATCCAGGAGTAACAAACTAGGTTTGAAAGGTTATCTAATCAAACTCGTGATTGGTCCGAAAAACAGTTATTGGGGACATTTATTGAGGGCTTGAAGCCGGAGATCCGGGGAGAAGTTAAAGCGCGACAACCGTACACGCTTATGGCAGCCATCTCTTTCGCATCGACTTCAGAGGAGCGATTGAACCATGAAGCCCGGAGGACTAGGGTTGCTCCCGACCAGAAATATTGAAGCCCTCGGCCTCGCCTACTATCGACGAGCTCCTGCACCAAAAAAGGTTGACAAGAGAAGAGCTTGAGACCGATCCGCTAAGGGGTTATGTTGGCATTGTGACTAGCCGTGGAGCCGCAAGCATCGTTGTAAAAAGGGGAGACTTCTTGTGATTGAACCAAAGTGGAAGAAAAGATCAGTGAACAGCCGAAGAGAGTCTTGAACATGAGGATGAAGATGTGGAAGAAGAGCCATGATCAACCAACTTTATGGTACATGCGCTAGCCGGCTACTCAAATCCATGAAACGATGAAAGTTGAGGCTGCTCAAACAACAACCAATCACTGTTCTCATCGATACAGCAAGACTAATAATTTTCTAAATAGTAAGGTTGCTGCTCGGATGGCGCTCTATATCGAAGGTTGCAGCAAGTTCGACGTAAAGGTTGCCGACTTTACCGAATCCTAAAATGCGACCAAAGATGCCCACAGATGAAACTATTATCAGTAGGGCCAAGAAATTGTTGCCGACTTCTTCCTCCTACCAATTAATGATTATGAGATAGTCTTTGGGCATAGAATGGCTGACGACACTAGGTGATGTCTCTTGGAACTTTTCCAAATTGATTATGAAATTCTATTACAAAGGTAAACAGGTCACCCTACGCGGGAAGCGTGGAAGCAACGTAACCACCGTTTCAACCCAACGAATGGAGAAAGTTTTACACAAGATAAATGGTGGCTTTCTTATGCATCTCCAAAGACCAACCGAGAGGGGAGGAATGAAAGAAGGATCCGAAACCAGCAACATCATCAAAAAATTAGAGGAGGATCCAAGCGCAATAGCTCACTATACTTGGGATTCGAGGGATCTATGCTATAAAGGTCGTATTGTGCTTATACCAAACTCCTTGCATCAAAGTCATTCTGCACGAAATGCACTCCACACCTTTGCAGGGCACTCCGGATTTCTAAGAACCTACAAAAGAGTGAAGCAAAACTTTTATTGGAAAGGGATGAAAAAAATTATTTCGAATCGTAGCACAATGTGATGTATGTCAATAGCAAAAAGGTGAAACAGTTAGGCGAGTCCAGGGAAACTACAACCACTACCTATACCAGGACTCGGTATGGTGACATCTCCATGGACTTCATCGAAGGGTTGCCACCTTCCAAAGGTAAAAGCACAATCCTTGTGGTGGTTGATCGACTTACGAAATATACTCATTTTTGTCTTTGTCGTAAATCCCTACACTTGCTATTAGTATTGCTCGATTTTCATAGAAAATATTGTTAAACTACATGGGATGCCAAGGTCCATCGTAAGTGATCGTGACGAGGGTCTTCACTAGTAAATTTTGGACCGAGTTATTTCGATTCATGAGGCACCAAACTCAAGATGAACACTGCATATCATCCACAAACCGACGGCCAAATGTAGTGGTGAATGATGTTTAGAGACATACCTTCATGTTTAGTTAGTGATCGACCAAAGGAGTGGACGAAATGGCTCCCTGGGCCGAATGGTGGTATAATACTACATATCATTCATCTACAAAATATACCCCATATGAAGCATTATATGGTCGGCCGCTCTGCGATTCCAAAGTATGTAATTGGCTCACTAAGGTAGATCAGTTGACCAAGATTTAATTGATTGACAAACTCCTACAAATGCTAAAGAATAATCTCTCTACCGCTCAAGCTAGAATGAAGCGACAAGTGACACACGACCTAAGAAGTGAAAGAGAATTTTTAGTAGGAGACCCGGGTTTATCTTCGCCTACAACCATACAAGCAACTATCCATCAACACACGAGCCTCCATGAAGCTATCTCCACGTTTTTATGGGCCCTATCGATCATAGAGCGTATTGGGCCGTGGCGTCTGAACTTAAATTACCTAAAGATACCAAAATTCACCCTGTCTTCCACGTGTCATGCTTGAAGCCCAAGTTGGGAGAACACGAGGCATCCCAGATCCAACTGCCCAACACCACTGATGATGGAAATATTCAAGCCCAACCACAAGCCATCGTCGACCGCAGTCGTGATGCGTCGTCGACGCCCTCTCTCAAGTACTAGTACATTGGACTAATTTACCACTTGAAGATGCCACATGGGAATCATATGAGGAGTGAAGTCCTGGTTCCTCGAGTTCATGGAACCCCACCTTGAGGACAAGGCTGATTTGAAGAGGGCGGGCTTGATAGGACCCTAGCAAGGTTAGGTCCTACTCAACCATGTAACAAACTAATAAAAACCCTGTGAGAATGTAATAAACCCCACCTAGCCGCCTCTATCCTATAAAGAAGAGAGGCTAGGGTTTATATTTGGGTCTTTAGGCTTCTTAGCCGCCGCCCCTTATTCTTGGTCGACCGCTAAGGTTGAGGGCAAATTGGGTAGTTCACTTAGAAGCAACCCCTAGGGTTAGGGTTTGGAGCTCTATATAAGCTTGTAGCCTCCACCTCTTTGGAATAAGAAAGATCAATCTACAATTGCAGCCACCAGGCTACTTGGAGGGTGGAACCCCTATAGCGTTCCAAGGGTTGATCCCCCTCAAAGATCAATCTCGATAGAATTCCTCTGGGGTTCTATCAGATTATTATTATTGGGGTCTGCGAGCCTCTATTTTTTTCTCGTTTATTATCGGGCCTGCGTGTCTGTAATTATGTTGTAATTACATGAGGAGGCGTAGCGGTAGTGTGACTCACGAGACCGAGACGGACGATCCGACGCATGGAGATGCGTTGAGATGCCGACGGATCCGACGAAGCGAGATGGACGATCGTAGGGCATAAAGATGCGTCGAAGTATACATAGATCTTGACGTGAGTGATTGAGCCCATTGGCTTGGGCCTGATCACATTAGGATATGGTCCATGATCATCTGGTGTGATTGCTCATGTGATGTGTGATTAGTTATACACCTACTAGATATGTATATATATATTTTTGCATGCGATGTAGATATATATATATATATATATATTAAATATATATGTGTATGACACATTATGTTAGGAGACCAAATCAAAAATCCTCTCAATTAATAATATTAAGTCGGTAAACGTGAGACAATTAGATTGACCCACGTGGCCTTCCATCGTTATAGCTAGGAGCCGATTCCCGGTGTAGGTTGAGTTGGTCGAGTTCCTTGAGACTCACCTATATCGCGTCTCGCCATCTTATCTACGACATAGAGATGTCAGAGGTGACCTGAGGACATGATATACTTGGTCGAGTCCCTCAAGAGTATATCACCGAATCAGACTCATATGGTAACGATGTTAATTACTTAACCAAACATCATGGTTGGTCGAGTCCCTCGAGGCCATGGTGATTCGGAGGCCGAACAGGACGAGAATCACAAGGAGTTGTGATTGGCAAGAGTTGCCTACCTTTACGGGCTTAACGTGATTGGTCGAGTCCCTCGAGGTTACGTTAAGACGCCGATTGGATCCTGATCCCCACTAGAGATCCGCCAGGGGTCTCCGATTCACATACCGGAGGGTGTTGTGTGTCTTGCGAAAAATTAGTGGGAATACATTAAGATAGAAGTTCTTATCTTAATTATTTAATTTTTGCAAAGTCTGCATGTTATTTATATCTGCTACATCTTTATTTTAGAAAAATGTCACTTTCAAATCCTTTACGTGGCATACTTGATGCCAACCGCCTCACTGGTCCAAAATATACGGATTGGTTTCGCAATCTGAGAATCGTTCTCACGGTGGAGAAAATCGCATATGTCCTTGATACAGTGATCCCTACACTCGATGAAGGGGCAAGCGAGGATTAGATCGCTCGTTATGTGAAGTACTTAAATGATTCCACTCTTGCTCAGTGTTATATGTTGGCCTCTATGACTACTAAGTTACAGAGACAGCATGAAAATATGGATGCTAATTTCATACTCTTACATCTCCGCAAACTGTTTGAAGAATAGGGAAGAACTCAACGATATGAGATATCAAAGAGTCTTTTCCGTGCTAGGATGACTGAGGGGACACCGGTTTAGAACCATGTCCTTAAGATGATTGAGTGGATCGAGAAACTCAGGTCTAGGAATGGTCCTAGAGGATAACCTGTGTGTGGATCTTGTGCTTTAGTCCCTACCAGATTCTTTTTCTCCATTCATAATGAATTTTAATATGAACAAACTTGAGATGACCCTCCCAGAGCTCCTCAATATGTTGAGAGAAGCAAAGAGCACCATCAAGAAAGAGAAGCCGGTTCTCTACACTAGTGAGACCAGAAAGAAAAGGAAGGCTGAGAAGACCCTTAAGAAGGGCAAGGGCAAGGGCAAGGATAAAATGGGTAAGGCAAAGGTTGCCAAGAAAGACCCAACAAAGGACAAAGGCCAGTGCTTCCACTGCGGCAAAGATGGGCACTGGAAGAGGAACTGCAAAGAGTACCTTGCAGAGAGGGTGAAACAGAAGCTTGGAGAAGCTTCTGGTACATTCATGATCAGTCTCCATTTGTCATAATCTTATGATAACACATGGGTATTAGATACCGGGAGTATTTATCATATTTGCAATTCGTTGCAAGTTCTAGCAGGATCTAGGAGATTGAACAGAGGCAAGATAGACCTTAAGATGGGCAATGGAGCAAAGGTTGCTGCACTAGCTGTTGGCAAGGTCACCTTACATCTGCCTGGTGGAGCTATTATTATATTAGATGCATGCTATTATGTTCCTTCCATTATCAAAAATATTATTTTCATTTCATGTTTGACAGTTATTGGATATAAATTAGTTTTTGAGAACAATGGTTGTTCAATAATATTAGATGATGAGATCATCACGAGAGGAACAATGCATAATGGTTTATTTATGCTAAATACAGCTCCACATATCATGAGTGTAAGTGAGTCTAAGAGGAAACGAGAAGTGGAGAACCAGACAGGAAAGAGTATTAAAACCCTTCGATCAGATCGAGGAGGTAAGTACTTGAGTACAGAGTTCACCCAGTTCCTCAAAGACTATGGGATCTTATCCCAATGGACACCTCCGTATACACCACAACTTAATGGTGTATCAGAAAGGAGGAATTGCACACTGTTAGACATGGTGCATTCCATGATGTGTTTCGCCGACCTACCCATCTCATTCTGGGGATATGCCCTAGAGACCACAGCTTACCTTCTGAACAGAATTCCAACTAAATCAGTGATGTCTACTCCATATGAGATATGAAATGGGAAGAAGTTCGATCTTAAAGTTGTTAAGATTTGGGGCTGCCCTGTCCACGTTAAGAGACATAACCCTGATAAGTTGGAATCTAGGATGGAACGGTGCAAGTTCATGGGATATCCTAAGGAAACTTATGGGTATTATTTCTATCACCCTGAGGACCGAAAGGTCTTTGTAGCCGAGAGAGTAGTGTTCCTTGAGAAGGAACACATTCTTGGTGGAGACAGTGAGAGCAAGATAGAGTTGAGCGAGGTTGGAGAACCTAGCTCAAGCACCATTCCACAGCCAGAGTCTATTCAGATACCTAACACACAAGTTCCAACTTTACGAAGGTCCGATAAAGTATCCCATCCTCCTGAGAGATATGTGGGACATATCAGAAGAAAGGATGTTGAGGATATTGATCTTCAAACCTACGAGGAGGCTATTATGAGCATAGACTCCGGGAAATGGCAAGAAGCCATGAATTTAGAAATGGATTCCATGTACTCCAGCAAGGTTTGGAACCTAGTTGATGCACCCGAGGGTATTATACCCATTGGTTGCAAGTGGATCTTCAAAAAGAAGATTAGAGTAGATGGAAAGGTAGAGACCTATAAAGCAAGGCTAGTTGCTAAGGGGTATCGTCAAAGGCAAGATGTTGACTATGACGAAACTTTCTCACCTATAGCCATGCTAAAATCTATTCGAATTCTATTAGCTATTGTAGCACACTATGATTATGAGATCTGGCAGATGGACGTCAAAACCGCATTCCTCAATGGTAACATCGATAAGGAGGTGTATATGATACAACATGAGGGATTCATGTCCAGGGATAACCCAGATAAGGTGTGCAAGTTGCTTAGGTCCATTTATGGATTGAAGCAAGCTTCCCGAAGTTGGAACATAAGATTTGATGAGGCAATCAGATCTTATGACTTCGTTAAGAACGAAGATAAACCTTGTGTGTACAGGAAATAAAGTGGGAGCACTATCACCTTTTTGGTATTATATGTGGATGACATCATGATCATTGGGAATGATGTAGGAATGCTCTCCACAGTAAAGACTTGGTTATCTAGGCACTTCTCCATGAAGGACTTAGGGGAAGCATCCTACATTTTGGAGATACGGATCTATAGAAATAGATCTAAGAGGATGCTTGGCTTGTCCCAATCCAGGTACATAGATACCATTGTCAAAAGGTTTGGCATGAAAAATTCTAAGAGAGGTCTCATACCAATGAGACATGAAATATTACTTTCTAGGAGTATGTCCCCAAAGACTCTTGAAGAAAGGGCATACATGAATATGATGCTATATGCCCATGTATGCTATGCTATGTACCAGGCCTGATATAGCGCATGCTCTGAGTGTCACGAGCAGATATCAAGCAGATCCAGGCTTGGAGCACTAGAAAGCAGTAAATGTATCCTTAAGTACTTGAGAAGGACTAAGGATCTTTTACTGGTATATGGACGTAGTAGCCTCAAGGTTGAGGGCTACACGGACTCGAGCTTCTAGTCTGATGTCGATGATAGTAAGTCTAATTCAGGGTATGTGTTCACCCTGAATGGAGGAGTAGTATGCTGGAAGAGTTCCAAGCAAGACATGACTTGACCACAGAGGCGGAATACATTGCTGCGGTAGAGGCAGCAAAGGAGGGAGTCTGGATGAAGAAGTTCATCACAGATCTAGGAGTCATCCCGAGTAGCGAGGAGCTGATTCTTTTATATTGCGACAAATACGGGATGATTACTCAAATAAGGGACCCCGGGTCTCATCAGAAGTGTTCTAAGGAGGTTCCAACTTATTAGAGAGATCGTTGCCCAAAAATATGTAATAATGGAAAGAGTTCCATCCGAAGATAACATTGCAGATCCACTAACAAAGCCATTGACTCAGATTATCTTTGAGCGTCACAGAGGTCTGATGGAGATCAGACATGTTGGTGATTGGCTTTAGGTCAAGTGGGAGATTGCTAGTTATAGGTGCCCTACAAGCCAATCACATGAGTGATGGCACCTGTAACACGTTGCGTCAATCTCTCTGCTTATGATTATTGGCATTATCTTACATTATCTAGATGTATATTGTGATGTCCTTGGATTTGTACAATGGGAATTGGATCATGATGAGATTAGGATAATGAGACCGATTCACCCTTAAACACAGACCCTAAATTATCCTGGTCATAGGTTACTCGAGAAGGACATCGAGATAACCGGATAGACTGGTGTGCTGTATACCCGTTCATATGATGGAGGTAGTTGTTCTCATAGCTACTCGTATGGGTACACTAAGGATATAGTGCAGGTGCTCATTGGAGAATGAGTTCACTGATTGATCCGCCTACGGAATGCTGGATAGTTATTGATACCTCATGTCAAACAGCGATTCTGTAGTCCCAGTAGTATATCTGGTCCTTAGACTTGAGACACCAAGGATGTCCTATATGAGTACTCCACACTTTGATATCTGACTTATAAGTTTGGAAAGCTCCATATCTAGTACAGCCGGTCATTGGGAGTGATAGCCAACCTTACGAGGACTATTGAGTGTCAATAGAGGATCATCCGTTCTCGGTATCATGACAGGAATATCCCATGTGTTCTTGCTCGAACAAATCCTTGGCCAAGGTTATTCGAATTAAGAGAGAAAGAGTTCTCTAAGAGAATCCGACAAGAGCAAGACTCGAGGAGAGACCGTATGGGCCTAACAGCACCATGCCCAATATAGAGTCTCTAGGATATTAGATGAATGAGAAATTATAGATACATGGTAACTGAGGACAAATAGGTCCAAAGGATTGGATTCTCCTGTATCGTCTGGGGGCCGCGGCGTAGTGGCCTGGTACGTCCGCAGCCGATGAGTTGGGTGAATTATTATAGAGATAATAATTCACTATGTCAGAAGGAGTTCTGACAAGTATAACTCACGGCCAACTCGATATTGGGCCTAGAGGGTCACACACATATGGTAGGTGTTGCGACGAGTAGAGGTTCGGATATGAGATATCTGTTGAACCCCCTATCTTATTGGATATCCATTAAGCCCCTGAATTATTGGATCCTGAGATGAGATCCAATAATTGCTAATAAGAGATTATTGGGTAGAGACCCACTAATCCAAGAGGCTTGGGTGATTGGATGAAGATCCAATACCCAATAGGGCAAAAGATCCATTAGGATTTTTCAAGGGGCCTCTATAAATAGGAGGAGACCAAAGCTCTATAGGCTGAGGGTTTTTTGTAACCACCTCCTATTCGGCTCTCCCCAAAGAGAGAGGTACATCGTCGCAATCCCTACTGTGTGGATACCGCTAGAGAGGAGGACGCTTGACCTCCTTCATCCTCTCCCACAGATCTGCAGGAATTCAGGGATATATGATCTCCCTAGGTATCTTTCTTTAACACATACAGTTTTCGTGGATTTGTTTTTGAAGCATCAATCTTCGCACGATGACGGAAACTTTCTATGGGAATTCTGGGGTTTTGTTTTTCTGTTCTTCCGCTGCACATGTGATGTCGCTCCCCCTTTGAAGGATTTTCCAACACATGCAAGCCACTCTAACAAATATATATCATTAGAGTATACCGTCGATCCCATCAAAAGAATCTCCTACTACACCATCTAGTCCTTTACCTCAGAATCCACACTCTCTCATTCTTCCAGTTCAAATATGCTTCACTCCCTCCATTGCTCCCCTCCATTCCTCACAAGTTTCTCCCACTACTGAAGTAATGCTCTCGGAAACACAACCACTCTCTTTACCCTCTTCTGGATCCAATGGCACTTATGTTAGGATCTAAAAGGCACTAAGAGGGGGGGTGAATTAGTGCAGCGGATTAAAATCGTACTTTTGAAACCAATTTTACAAAAACACAAGTTTGTAGGAAGATTTCGATTTGACGAAAGAGAACTTGAAAGTAATTGCTTGAGTAAAGGAAATAACAAGGAACTAAACAATTTACAGCTGAGTAATGAAATGATTCAAAAATCTAAACACTCACATATTCATGAACACAATGATGTATAGTGGTTCGGTCAAATGACCTACATCCACTCTTGAAGCCTTTACGATGAGGCTCCGCTCTTCCACTAGCAAATCCTTTGAAGGGGAAGGACCAAATACCCATTTTGCAACCCTTTACAAGAGGTTCACACTCTTACAAGATTTCTCAAGAACAAGGAGGAGGTGAACACTTAGCAAGAGACAAGACTTTTCAAGACTAATCAAAGACTTTAACTCAAGATTTTAACTCTCAAAGGGTAGTACCCTTTCAGTTGAGAAAGGGGGGGTATTTATAGATCTAAAGTGGATTCAAATTTGGGCTCCAAATTTGAAATCAAATTGGAGTTCCCGATTAAGCAAGATCGAGGCGGTGCCACCACACTGTGTCGATCTGTTGGCCCGACACACAAGGGGCACTACCGCCCGCCAGCGATGCTACCGCTGGCTCTGATTGGCGAGTTATAGTAGCCAGGGCGGTGCTACGCTTCAGTGAGCGGTTCAACCGCTGCCCATTCAAAAAGGTGAATAGGCCCTATTTAAGGCCTAACTCGGCCCAGTAGAAGCCCGGTTGGCCCCCACTAAATTTAGGCAGGATTTTTTTTCTAAATCCTTGCTCTACTCAAGTGCAAACTACAAACTTAAAAACATAACTCAAAGTGATTTGACCCGACACTCTTCAAGTCAACTTCTGGTGAGTTTTACGGCGAGATTCCAGCAGCCTTCCGATGCTTCCTTCGGATTACTTCCAGCGGACTCCCAGCATACTCCCGGATTGTATGACGAGCTCAGCGAGTCTTCGGCTAGCTTCCGAATCTTCCCGGTAAGTTTCGCGAACCTTCGACGATCTTTGTGATGAACTTCTGAAAACTTTGGCAAGTCCCTGATTCGATCTTGGATGGTTTCGGCTACACTTCCGATGATCTCTCGGACTTTCGATGAACTCTTGAACCCTCGACGGACTTGACCTCGATAAATCGCTTTATGTTTTCTTCCCATCGTAGTTGTTCCTGCACACTTATCTCGACAAAGTAGATTAGAACAAATATTTCACCAATTGACTTCATCATCAAAATCCGAGATTCAACAATCTCCCCTTTTTTGATGATGACAATCAATTGATGATTGAGTTACTCTTAACTCCTCCTATCTATATGCCATAGATAAAAAAAAAATTGCTTGAATTCAATTTTTGAATTCAACACAATAAGTTTAACATATGAAAAAAAAAACTCCATGATTTACTTAATGATGACAAAGTCGATGTATGGACATTCATCATTAAGATGTCAAATAGGTATCAAATGATATCAATGAAGTATACACAATAAAAACATGATATCAAGAACCTAAATAAGCATTTTAAGCATATAACTTGCAATAACTTGTAAAGCATGGGAAATGCATATAACTTTCAACGTATGACAATTGCATTCACATATTATTTCTCCCTCTTTGTCATCAACAAAAAGGAAAAGAAGGATTCATATTATGAGTGCGCATCCAAATACATGTAACAATAAAGGATGTCTGAAAAATATCACAAATGTGGAACAGGAAATCATTCAGAAATCTGAATATCATTCCACAGTGCCCAAGAAGATGTAGTGAAGATAATACAACATATATGTCAAAGCTGCATAGATGTCAAAGTTGCACACAAGTTTACAACGTTCAAAAAGAAAGTACAACAAACTACTCCTCAGGAGGAATGCCAAAGTGCCTATACATGTGATCTATCTTTTGGTTCATCTTTCGCATTTCCTTCAAAATTTCAATTTGCTGTAATTTTACTTCATTTAACTCTCTCATGATCGGATCGTCAGAAGGTGGAGTGAGCGGCACGATGGAGCTGCATTAAAAGGATCGGGAGGAGGAGATTCACTTCCCCTAAAGGCGGTGTTTGGGATGGACTCGGTGGGGAGGTATGTCACTTCTCCTAGGTTGTCTAACCTTTATTCCATGCTCGAATGTACACCGTAGTCGCCTAAGTAGTTTCACGTCAATGATGTTAAATCTGTCCACTTGTATTACTTCTTCATCAGGTGGAATGCAAATATTATGGGCATGCAATAGTTTAATTATTAATCCTCCATATGGTAACATTGATCCTTTAGAAAGGACTTCTATCATGTGCTGCCAGATTAGGTATCCAAAACAAAAATTCTGTCTGGTCATGATCCAATATATGGTACCTAATTCAGTGAAACTGATCTCATCATGATGAAACTGTTTAGGAATGATAATGCTTACAAGAATGTGATGTAAAATTTTAGAGTTAAAAGGTAACAAATGTTCACAACTCTTGGGGATTATGCCTAAGTTTGGATTTGCAAACACGGTTTCTAAGGCTTCAGAGTGGGTGGCTCCAATTGTGTCCATGTCCCATTTCCCTCTAAAATAACATCCTAACTCTTTCTCAACAATTCCAATTAATGAGCATATAGTACTATCAAATATTTGGATCTCATTTCCTAGAAGATAAGTTGATAAGCCATCATCATTCACACTTAAATTAGCATAAAACAATTTAATCAAGCATGGATAAATAGGTTCAACAACTTGCAAAATGGGTAAGGCCTCTAAGTCCGCAAATCACAGGATGGGTTCTAGGTTTCCTAATTGATTCAAATCAACATATTTTCCTTTATGAATAGTTCTACAAACAAGTTCAGAAAATCTAAGGGAAGCTTCTTTTGATTTGAACAAAGATTGGTCAAATGAATCTACCTCCACCCTTTTTCCTATCTCTTGATGATCTTTTAGGAGCCATTTCTATTGAGGATAGATCAATAATCAATTGAAAGGAAGGAAAAAAAAGAGGAGAAAAATTTCAGTTTTTGTTACCTTAGATTGTTCCTTTGAGAGGTAGGGAGCTTGAATCAAGGAAAGATCCTCTTCTTAGGCTTCTAGAGGGAAGGAATGATGCTTGGGAAGTTTTTAGAGGAGTGTAGAGAGGTGAGGAAGAGAGCTCTCGGGTTAGGGGTGGTTCTACATGGCCCTAACTCACCCCTTATATAAGGGGTGTTCAGTGCATACTACCGCCCGACCTTCTACCTACGCTGGGGCTGACTACCCAGGCGGTGCTACCGTCGGATCTGGCGGTGCTACCACCGGTAGCACAAAAATCATATTTTTTTTAATTTAATTTTTTTTAATTTGTTTTTAGAGATGGGATGAAGTCAAAAAGAATTCGATGAAAAGAAATCCAAGAGGAAAGATAAAAACCAAAAAGATTTGGAATCAAATCGATGAAAACCAAAATTTCAAGGAAGGATATCATATAATAAAGCTCACTTATTAGGACAATTTAACATACCTAATTCCCTTCTAATAAAATCAAATTGTTCCTCATTTAAAGGTTTTGTAAAAATGTCTGCTAATTGATGATTTGTATTAACAAGTTCAAGGGTGACATCTTTACTACTTACATGATCACGTATAAAATGATGCCTAATGTCAATGTGCTTAGTTCGAGAGTGTTGAATCGGATTTTTAGTTAGACAAATAGCACTCGTGTTATCACATTTTATAGGAATATTTTTTAAGTAAATTTCATAGTCTTCTAGTGTATTTTTCATCCAGATAACCTGTGCACAGCATGCACTTGCAGCTATATATTCGGCTTCTGTCGTAGATAGTGCAACCGAATTTGTTTCTTAGAAGTCCAAGAAACAAGTGCATGTCCTAGAAATTGACATGTTCCGGATATGCTTTTTCTATCTATTTTACATCCACCAAAATCCGCATCTACATAAGCTCTCAAATCAAAGTTATCGGATTTTGGATACCATAATCCAAGATTAGGAGTCCCTTTAAGATATCTAAGGATTCTCTTAATAGATTTGAAGTGAGATAGTTTAGGATTAGCTTGGAATCTTGCACATAGCCCTACACTAAACATGATGTCAGGTCTGGTTGTAGTGAGATAAACCAGGCTACCTATCATGCCCCTATAAGTTTTTTGATCAAAACTTTCTCCATTTTCATCCATATCTAATTTAGTGGAGGTGCTCATAGGAGTGCTAATATCTTTTGATTCATCCATGTTAAATCGTTTTAACAATTCCAATGTGTATTTTGATTAATTTAGAAATATACCATCACTTAGTTGCTTGATTTGTAGTCCTAAAAAGAAATTTAGTTCTCCCATTAGGCTCATCTCAAATTCATCACTCATATTCTTAGCAAATGATTCACATAGTGATTTATTACAAGAACCAAAAATAATATCATCAACATAAATTTGAACAATAAGAAAAAAAATTTTAAAATATTTAATAAACAATATAGTATCAACCTTACCTTTAGTGAAATCATTTGAAATTAAAAAAGAACTAAGCCTCTCATACCAAGCCCTAGGGGCTTGTTTTAGACCATATAGAGCCTTAGTTAGCTTAAACACATAATTAGGAAAAAGAGAGTTTTCAAATCTAGGTGGTTGTTCGATATACACTTCTTCGGAAATAAAACCATTTAAAAATGTACTTTTGACATCCATTTGAAATAATTTGAAATCATTACTACTAGCATAAGCAAGGAGCATCCTAATGGCTTCTAATCTTGCCATCGGAGCGAAGGTCTCTTCATAATTGATACCTTCTTCTTAGTTGAAACCTTTGGCCACTAGTCTAGCCTTGTTTCTAACCATGATACCGTATTCATCTTGCTTGTTTCTAAAGACCCACTTAGTACCAATAACTAAGTGGTCATTAGGTCTAGGAACAAGCTTCCATACCTCATTCCTCTCAAATTGATTCAATTCTTCTTGCATTGCGATAACCCAAGAATCATCTTTCAAGGCATCAACAATGCATTTTGGTTCAACTTGAGAAAGAAAAGCGGCATGGGCACAAAAATCTTTGAAAGAAGAGTGAGTTTGAACCCCTTTCGATGCATCTCCTATAATTAACTCCTTGGGATGAGCATCTACATACTTCCATTCCTTGGGTAAGGAAGTTTGGGAAGAAGATGCATCCAAATTGTCATTTTGAGGAGAGAGTTCATTCAAATTTAAATTATCAAGACCAAAATCATCATCAAAATCTTTCTTCTTAAATTCAAAAATTTCATTAAAAACTACATGAATAGATTCTTCTATAACTAAGGTTCTTTTGTTGAAAACACGAAAAGCCTTAGAAACGGAAGAATAACCAAGAAATATGCCTTCATTGGATTTTGCATCGAATTTTTCTAAGGCATCCTTTTCATTTAAAATAAAGCATTTACAACCAAAAACTTTAAAATAAGAAACATTGGGTTTTTTTATCATTCCATAATTCATATGGAGTTTTAGATAGGGATGGTCTCACTAGAACTCTATTCATAACATAGCAAGCCGTATTCACGGCTTCGGTCCAAAAATATTTTGGTAAATTATATTCATTTAACATGGTTCTAGCTATTTCTTACAAACTTCTATTTTTCCTTTCCACTACTCCATTTTGTTGTGGATTTCTTGGAGTATAGAAGTTATGATTGTATCCGTTTATTTCACAAAAATTTTAGAAGTCGTGATTTTGAAATTCACCTCCATGATCACTTCGAATTGATGAAATCATAAAATCTTTTTCATTTTGAGTGAGTTTACAAAATTTAGAGAAACATTTGAAACAATCACTTTTGTGAGCCAAGAAATAGGTCCAAGTGTATCTACTATAGTCATCCACAATTACAAAGGCATATTTGCTACCTCCTAGGCTTGTTATGTCAATTGGTCCAAATAAGTCCAAATGGATCAATTGCAATGGTCTAGTAGTACTAATTTGATTTTTTGATTTGAAACTAGTTTTTATTTGTTTTCCTAGTTGACATGCATCACATACCTTGTCCTTAACGAATTTCATGTTTGGGATTCCTCTTACTAACTCTCTAGATGAAATCTTAGAAATTAGTTTCATGCTTGCATAGCCTAATCTCCTATGCCAAAGCCAAGCATCATCATTTAAAATCGAAAAACATATTTCATTACTTAATTCATCAATATTTATGGTGTAGACATTGTTTTGTTTTAAAGCAATCATGGATATGTCATTGTTTGGTTTTTCAATGATGCAAACAATAGATTCAAATCTAACAACATAACCTTTATCGCATAATTGACTAATGCTTAATAGATTATGTTTTAAACCATCAACTAGCAACACATCATCAATTGAAAAACTTGATTTGTTACCTATGGTTCCCTTGCCAATGATTTTACCCTTGTTATTGTCTCCGAAGGTGACATACCCTTCTTCTTTGCTAGTGAGCATAGAGAAATGAGATGGATCTCCGGTCATGTGCCTTGAGCATCCACTATCAAGATACCATTTCTTGCTCCTAGCTTGTGAGTTTGTCTACAAAAGAGGATGGTTTTTAGGTACCCATTTGATTTTGGGTGCCTTACAAATTGATCTACTTAATTTATAATTTAATATTGAATTGTTTATGGTTCCTTTAGGAACCCATATCAATTTTTGTGGACTAATTTTCTTGAATGGACATTTGTAAGCAACATGTCCCGTTTTACCACAAAAATTACATTTCAAATGGGGTGATACATGCAATGTAGGACCTTTAATGAAGGTGGTAGGATTTTGGTGAGACCACTCACAAATTCGATTCCACTTCTAATTTCGACGTGACCCTTGTTAGCAAGGATTATGTCCAAGCCCTTGCTATCGACCTTAAACTTGTTTAGGGTCTCTTTGAGTAGCAAGTTCTCCCTTTTGTTGCATCTAAGTGTTCACACTTTGAGCATGAGGGTAGAGAAGGGGTTTGAAGACTATTGAACTTACTTTGTAATAAAGCATGCTCTTTCTTAAGCAAATTGAACTTCTTACTAATAGTTCTATATTCATCAAATAACTCATGAAAAGTAATAGAAAGTTCATCGAAAGATAACTCTTCATTAAAAAACTCACTGACCTCTTCTCCTAATGCCATTAGCGCAAAGTTGGCCTCCTCTTTGTTGCTAGCTTTTTCAACCTCGGAGTCACTTGAATCATCCCACGTGGCCTTCAAAGCTTTTTTCTTCTTGAATTGCTTCTTCTTGGCTTGAGGGCATTCATTCTTGAAGTGTCCCGGCTTCTTGCATTCGTAGCAAATAACTTGTTCCTTTTTGTGTTCAAATTTATTTTTTGTATCATTTTTAAATTTATTCTTTCTTATAAATTTCTTAAACTTTCGAGTTAAAAGTGCAATGTCATTGTTACTGTCCTCATCACTTGATGTTCCTTTCAAGTGGTCTTCTTGTGTTCTAAGTGTCATATCCTTCCTATTCTTTGGAAGGGGGTTCTCAAGCTCTTCATGAGCATGACACGTCATCTCGTAGGTCATTAAAGACCCAATAAGTTCTTCAAGTGGAAATATTTTAAGATCCTTGGCCTCTTGAATGACCGTAACCTTTGGATCTCAACTCTTTTGAAGGAATCTTAAAATTTTAGTTACCAATGCAAAATTAGAAAAACCTTTACCAAGAGCTTTAAGTCCATTGATGACATCCGTAAAGCGGGTGTACATGTCTTCAATGGACTCATTTGGTTTCATCCGAAAAAGTTCATAGGAATGCACAAGAATGTTAATTTTGGACTCTTTCACTCGGCTAGTGCCTTCATGAGTGATTTCAAGAGTGCGCCAAATATCAAATGCTGATTCGCAAATAGAAACCCGATTAAACTCATTCTTATCAAGCGCACAAAATAAGACATTCATAGCCTTTGCATTGAGAGCAAAAATCTTCCTTTCCGACTCATGCCACTCACTCATCGGAAGAGAAGATTTTGCAAAGCCATTTTCAACAATGTTCCAAAGTTTGAAGTCCATAGAAATGAGAAAAATCCTCATATGAGTCTTCCAATACGTATAATTCGACCCATTAAACATAGGCGGACGAGTAATGGAGTGACCCTCTTGCATACCGGAGTAGGCCATCTCTCTTGGGTTTTAAACCAATATGAGAGCAAACCTTGCTCTGATACCAATTGTTAGGATCTAAAAGGCACTAAGAGGGGGGGGGGCGAATTAGTGCAGCGGATTAAAATCGTACTTTTGAAACCGATTTTACAAAAACACAAGTTCGTAGGAAGATTTCGATTTGACGAAAGAGAACTTGAAAGTAATTGCTTCAGTAAAAGAAATAACAAGGAAGTAAACAACTTGCAGCTGAGTAATGAAATGATTCAAAAATCTAAACACTCACACATTCATGAACACAATGATGTACAGTGGTTCGGTCAAATGACCTACATCCACTCTTGAAGCCTTCACGATGAGGCTCCGCTCTTCCACTAGCAAATCCTTTGAAGGGGAAGGACCAAATACCCCTTTTATAACCCTTTACAAGAGGTTCACACTCTTACAAGATTTCTCAAGAACAAGAAGGAGGTGAACACTTAGCAAGAGATAAGACTTTTCAAGACTAATCAAAGACTTTAACTCAAGATTTTAACTCTCAAAGGGTACCCTTTCAGCTGAGAAAGGGGGGGTATTTATAGATCTAAAATGGATTCAAATTTGGGCTCCAAATTTGAAATTAAATTGGAGTTCCCGGTTCTGGCGGTGTCAGAGGCGGTGCCACCACTGTGTCGATCATCGATCGACACACGCGAGGCGACCACCGCTTGCCCGACCAGGTGGTGCTACCAGCATCGATGAGCCAGCTATAGTAGTCGGGCTACGATGGCCAAGCGGTGCTACTCCCCAGTGGTGGCGTGTTCAACGCCTGCCCCCATTCACCAAGGTGAATAGGCCTGTTTAAGGCCCAACTCGGCCCAAGAGAAGCCCTGGTTGGCCCCACTTTGATCGAATTTAGGCAAGATTTTTTTCTAAATCCTTGCTCTACTCAAGTGCAAACTACAAACTTAAAAACATAACTCAAAGTGATTTGACCCGACACTCTTCAAGTCAACTTCCGTGAGTTTTACGGTGAGATTCCAAAGCACCTTTCCGATGCTTCCTTCGATTGCTTCCAATGGACTCCCAAGATACTCCCGGATTGTATGACGAGCTCAGCGAGTCTTCGGCTAGCTTCCGAATCTTCCCGGTAAGTTCCGCGAACCTTCGACGATCTTTGCGATGAACTTCCGAAAACTTCCGGCAAGTCCCGATTCGATCTTGGATGGTTCCTAACACTTCGACGATCTCTGGACTTTCATGAACTCTTGAACCCTCGATGGACTTGACCTCGGTAAATCGCTTTATGTTTTCTTCCCATCATAGTTGTTCCTGCACACTTATCTCGACAAAGTAGATTAGAACAAATATTTCACCAATTGACTTCATCATCAAAATCTGAGATTCAACAACTTACGTATCTCAGCCTGCCCCAACCCGTGTTAATACCTCTCCGCCACTCATACCAACAATACAACTTATAGCCCTTGGACATCCAATGATCACACATTCCAAAAGTGATATCTTCAAACCACGTCAAGTCCTTGACCTACATGCTATCACAAAATTCTCTCCTAAGACCAATGAACCTACCATAATTACTTAAGTCCAAAAATCTCCACACTAGCGTAAAGCCATGTGTGAAGAATATGATGCCCTCCTTTATAACTCTACATGGACCCTTGTACCCTTTCATCTCATACAAAATATCATCAGGTATTAATGGGTCTATCGAATTAAGTGGAAACCAGATGGATCCATTGCTTGATATAAAACACGTTTAGTAGCAAAAGGGTTTCATCAATGACCTGGTGTTGACTTCACAGAGACATTCAGTCCCATTGTTAAACCCACAACAATCCGGTTTATCCTAAGTTTGGCCATCTCAAAAGGCTGACACTTACAACAATTGAATATTAACATTACCATTTTACAGGAGACTCTCATTGAAGATATCTTTATGCAGCAACCCCTTGGCTTCGCTCATCCTAAGTATCCATAACATGTCTGCAAACTACAAAAAGCTATTTATGGACTTCGTCAAGCTCCAAGAGCTTGGTATACTAAACTTGGCATGTTTCTGACATCAACTCTAAGTCTGATACCTCGCTATTCCTGTATTAACAAAATAAAATATAATATATCTTCTAGTGTATGTAGATGATATCATTGCCATAGACAATAATCCCTTGGAGATTCAAACATTCCGAAAGCAATTGGCTGATCGATTTTCTCTCAAAGATCTAGGACCCTTGAGTTACTTTCTTGGAGTGGAATCAACATTTATATCTTCCGGTCTCCTCCTATCATAAAGAAAGTATATTCAAGACCTATTATTAAAGATAAATATGCAGAATGCAAAAGAGGTTACAACTCTCCTCTCTACTAGTGCATCACCCAAATTATGTGATGGAAGCCCTACTATAGACTCAACTCAATATCGACAAATACTTGGCCCTTTACAGTACCTAGCTTTCACTCGTCCAGATATCTCTTTTGCAGTAAATAAATTATCTCAATTTATACATCGACCATCTACTATACATTGGTATGCGGTCAAACGAATTTTATGATATCTTAAAGGGACCCTCAATTATGGCCTCTTTCTCTGCAAACACAACCCACTTAATCTTCATACCTTTGTTGATGTTGACTGGGTAGAAAATTTTGTTGATAGAATATCTATGTCAGGCTATATTGTCTTCATTGAAGCTAATATAATCAATTGGAGTTCTAAGAAGCAAAAGACAATCGCTCGATCTACAACTGAAGTTGAATATCATACCATCTCCACTGCTGCTACTGAACTCAATTGAGTTATAAATCTCCTTAAGGAACTCAATGTCAACTCTACCCTTACTCCTATAATATATTTTGATAATGTTGGAGCTATCTACTTATGCATAAAACACATTATCATAGACTTTCACTTCGTGCAAGATCAAGTTGTCAGACATCAACTATATATCTCTCACATACATATAGCTGATCAACTAGTAGACTCACTCACGAAGCCTCTTGCTCGTAAACTATTTTCGTTGCATCGATCCAAGATCGACATCTTTAACAGGAACTCCATCTTACGGGGGCATGATAGAAGATGAGATTTTTCCCAACTACACGAGGAAATCTTACTGTTCAGTTGAGGAAAATCTTCTCCCTCAATATATATAAATAGGTATTGTATTCACTAAGTGTGCTTTTTTATCTTTATATAGCTAAGATGCATGATATAGAAAGTTATAAATATAAAACTATATAAAATTATTTGAGTAGACTGTTACATTTGTGGATGATTTTCTTTAGCACCGATGAATACGACTGTCATTTTTGAAGGTTCAATGGGAAGTAAAAAGTTACAAATTGCAGTTACGATGTCATTAAATAAAGAAAAAGGTTATCTAGGAGATGAAATAATGGGAACACTTTTGACGTTAATGTTAGTCAAATTTATCAAACATTTATCCTTAATTCTTTAAATTTCTAGCATATTCTCCAAATAAATGATTCTAATTGAAATTTAATTATAGGGCAAATTTCTCCAAAGGGCCCAAAGTTTTTAACCTTTTTTTTAGTAGGCATTTTTTTTTGTTTATTTTCACGAGACACCCTCTTATTTCCTAAAAGATGATATAATCCTTTGCCTTCACCCCATTACCTCCAGATTTTGACATCATCCACTCCCTATCAAGTTGATAATTATGAGGAGAGAGAATAAGAAGTGAAGACGATAATGAATATAATGACAGAAAGTAAAAAGTCAAAGAAAAAGAAGATGGGAGACCAGAAATGGAACGAAAATAACGAGCCACGAGCCACAACTATGACGGAGCAATAGAGCTGCAATGGCTTCAATATCTTTAGGAAATAATGAATGCTTTGTGAGAATAAATCAAAATGAGAACGCTCTATCGAGAAAATTTGAAACTTTGAAGTTTTCTTAATTTACCCTTAGTCGTATACAATTGAGCAAAAATATAGCCAACTCTAATGTATACAATCTCTAACTTGCTTATAGATGACAACAAATAAATTTGTGGATTGGTTGAAAAATCAAAAGCAATGTGACTGGTCTCTCTGCAGTCTCATGAGCACTTTTAAGCTATCCAAAACAATATTTTCTGATAACCTTAATAAAATTTCTTTATTATCAACTTATTGCCATTATAAAAACCACCACTCAAATAGAGATATGGCGCAAACCATCCAAGGAATTATACCACAAAAGACATGGTAACTTGTGACTCATCATGGGGCCAATACAAAATATTGTTTCCATTGTCCCTTGGATTGTTGCTGGTTTTAGGAGGGCTTGTTTAAGATAAACACATTCATACACTGCATTTACTTTACGTGGGATACAGAACAATGACACTACATAACAACATCTTATTATCAACTACATAACAACACTACACAACAACAATGACACTACACCTTTTTTGTTTGAACAAAACTACAACGAACTACAACAGCTGCCTTTTTACTCTATACAAAAAGTACCCTGTTCCCTGGAGATGGATTGCTACTGACAAAGTAGCACTCAGATGATACTCAACGAGGCTGCTGAATTATGCGGCGAGGACTGCACTTTGGGCTCAGGCGCTGAGCAGGTTTCTCCCAATATTTTGCTGGTTCTAGGATTGGTCTGGTGCCCTTCTTTAGATGTTTCAAGCCAGGGCTCCTTTCCTGTAGCTCTTCATCGCTCAGAAACCCTGTTCATGAGAACAGGGTTGAATGAATAACCGCCAAAAGAGTTTCATATCTAGCTATTAAGCATGATTAGATATATCTCTGGTTGACATGTGGTCAATTACCATTACAGGTTATCGTTTCTTTCTCCAGGGCTTTCGAAATTTGATCTCCAAACTCGAGATACAAAGCTGCATAGTCAAGCTCGGCTTCTGGAACGGATAATTCATCAACAATTCCAAGATCAAAGAAGTCGGGCAGCAGGTTCGTCACATCCGCCTCATCGTCAGCATCAAAGGTTTCTTGATCTTGGTGCTGATGGAACCAATGTTCACGGAACCATGTGGTTGTCTTCACCAATTCCCACCATTCCGGCGAAAAATCTTCCACCTGCTGAAATGCCATCGGGATGAACAGTGGAGCATTTGGGTTTAGTGTTGATTTGCCTACCACTCCTGAGGGCACTGCCATAGGACTCATTGACTCCTTGTTGTGGCCTCCCTTTCTGTTTAAGGGATGATGAATTAAGCTACTTTAGAAAATTTTATTCAATAACACAGTACCTCCTATTTTCAAATGCCATTGGAATGGTTGAATGTCTGCAACTAAGGTGCCTTTTGTTTCCTCGACATGATATAATTAGATTATTTAGAATATTTTTATTTGACAACACAGAACCTTCTTTTTCTTATGTAATGCCATTACAACGATTTGATGTTTGTGACTATGGTGCCTCTTACTTCCTACTATAGTGCCATTATAATGGTATCACGTTTGTAAATACCTTTTCATCTACAAGTTAACAAACATTAGCAAACTAGTTTTCTGGAAGTCAGACACATAATCTACTCATTTATTCTTCTTATATATCTAATAGTGGAATTCAACTATTGCAGTATTGTTTCCATATCAATACAAGATACCAAATACATACCAAATATGGTGTTGGAAGAATACTCAGTCACAAAAAAGGAATAATATAAATTCCTAAAAACTAAAAAAGAACAAAAAGATTCTACAATAAACCTATTTAAAGTCTTAGGTTTTTTAAGTTTACACTTAAAGCACAAGGTCCATGGACAACAGTTGTCTCTAACAAATGAAATCCGGCACCTATTTGTCTCTTTTACTCGTCTAAGTTGCTCGTTTCAAAAGTTCAAACTAACAATCCAAAAGGCAAAATACAAATTCGAAGCTCAAGCGCAAGATCAATTGACAATATGATCTACCTAACAAAGTTGCCACTTTGCCCCTTTTGCCTGGCAAAAAAGAAAAGTCCAGCTCTAAAGAAGTTAAATCTAAAAATTGAAAGAATTCAAGTAATTGTTTTCCCATCATCTACTTCAAGATGACGGGAAGCATAATCGACGGATCTAATTTTGGTTAAAAATTAAGCAATTCCAAGAGAATCCAAAAAGGCATTCTTGTTCGTAGATCATAAAGTGCATAGGTAGTGTTTTCTGAAGGCAAAGCAGCAATCTTCCCGCATCTGCCCTAAAACACGAAGTCTGAGGATTTGGTTTCTCGACTGATGGGCATATCGAAAGTCGTATTCCATTATCTGAAGAGAAGTATGGAGTGAAAGGGAGAGAATGTGCAAAAACACCTTAATTGGAAGCCCCAAGGAGAACTCAATTCAGGGATCTGGCAAAGTAGTCTAGCATATCATCATGGAAAGAGCAAAACCGATATCAGATCATGCAGATCTAACAAAAATCGCAAAATTTGGGAGATCACGGGGACAGAACGCAAAGAGTCTGCCGAGCCCACAACATCTACATCCGGTCGTTCAACACACGGCTCGAGAAAAAATCTTGCTTAATTTCGGGAAGAACCCTACAAGCCTGCAGGCACGCATGCTTGCAACAACAAGATGTAAGATATGCATACCTTCTTTCTGGGGGATACCCCTGCCCAAAATCTCCGATGACCGTGATGGGTTGTTGGAAGAGAGCTCAGAGTTTCCCCACCACTGGCTTCGAGGAGGCGAGGGAAGCCGTCGCTTTATAGAGGGACAAAGGGACGTCCCGAAGCACTAGCTTCGGATCTACGAAGCTACGCTTCGGGTCGACGCCCGCGTAGACCTACTCGCTCCTCGCCTACAGGTTTCCCTCTTGTTTCCACAATATGTTCTCTTACCCGTGATCGCTCATGACAATCCTTACCTCTCCCTCTAACTGGAGAATTGTTGCAGACCAGGTATTTGTTTAGTGTGGGCTCCACACAAGCGTATAGCCCGGTACGACTCTGCGCAAGAAATAGAGGGCAGCAAATTTAATTCTAATATACATAGCTCATCATTGAGCTTGATTTTTCTAGGATGGATTAAAATTTTTTTTTTTAGATTTTCTTTCGGGAAAAATATCCGTATCTTTATAATTCTGTAATAATATTTTCTTAATATCTAAAATATTCTTTATTTGACCATTACCTTTTTTATTTTCTTATAGACTTATCAACTGATTCAATTATAATGTTTTTATATTATGTTATAGTATTTTCAATGGTATCAAGAAAACATTATATAATATTTTTTGATAAAATTAAAAAATATTATAATATAATATAAAAAATATTATAATTGGAAAAATGAGAAAAAAAATATGTGACAAAATATATTCGAAATAATAGAAAAAAATGTTAACAGAAAATTCTAAAATTAGGAGGCACTTCCCATGAAAAATCAAAATAGATAGTTTTTTTTCCTCCAAATCAAAGCTTCAATCCAATTACTGATGCAGCTAAATCCAGAAAATCTTAATTTCCCTTTGAGTGCCTCCTTAATTCACGGAAAGAAGCACTTAATATTTGAGGCAAAAATAGGCAATGTTACATCATCGAAATCTTCAACCTAACTTCACACTGTTCCAACAGTGATCGAGAAATGCTCGAGTCACATCGAGAGATGAATGCTGACAGAGATGGAAGCAGCAGGGAAATGCACCCAAGCAACCTTACTATCATTATATCAATCAATCACTCAGTTGTTTATGTCGACATCATAATCGAATTGCGGACAGCCGGCCAAAGATTCGAAGATAAAAGAAGGATGGGAGTGACGGGTAGGAAATGACACGGAAACCGACTCCTATTTGTCCATCTGACTCATGAGAAAAAGGCTGATTCTTTGACATTGATCTTATCATATTTGCCACCCACTTAGATTATTTTCAATTCTTTGCGAGGATATATATTAATATTCTAGAAAATATTACTCATATTTACAATTGGTAATAAATTTTATGTCGCTAAAATGAAAAATATTAAGATGAGCTACAAGAAAATATAAGAAAATAAATATTTCATTTATGAATGAATAAAAATAAATTTTGTGTAGGACAATATAAAATAAATTCATTTTTAAAAAAAATAAACATGTGCTAATAATGTGTTTAATAGTTAAAATAGGTGAAATATTTAGTATTGACGCTATAAATAGAAATAAGCGTTTTCTTTTATTTAACTAAGCATATTACTAAGCTCAACATGAATAAAAGTACAACTGACCTTAAATAACCGAGATACTATATTCATTTGACACATCACAATTCGGATTCACTTTTCTTACTTTAAGAGAAGTATATGTAATAAACAATAACTAATATTTTTTCAATAGAAAAAAAAAATATTTTCCAATTGTCTTTCATTAATTTCTCAGCTCGTAGAATATAAAATCTATAATAAAATTATAGAGGAAGCCATTAATGTTGATAAAATAATCATATTGTTTACAGTGAAATATCTGAGTTGGTTAATATATTATTCATATACGTTATTTGATGTAATAATTTTTATTTTTTAAAAAAAGAAATAGATAAAGGTCAAAACATTATCATCAAAATGGTTGTAGGGTCACACAGGACTTGAAAAAAAAATCCACAATAATTAAAGCAATTGCACTAATAACATGCATTGCACCGGAATCCATGCACAATATGATGATGACAACTAAAGATGTTTCAATGGAGAGGTGACATGTTGTAGTGTGGCAAGGCATAATTTATGATCTAGAAGGTACCATGAAACCTAAAGGGAGTTGGGAGCACATGGTTTGGGTGCTAAGTTAAAGACGTTTGACACCCTTTTATCTCACTTTGGACCAAAAAGTCTTTGTCATGGGGATAACAATAGTCTATGATTGACACTGATCCACCATGTGGTGGAGAAGAGTGGTTGGGTGACATGAGAGCCATAAGATGTGAGTGTGTGTGTGTGTGTGTGTCATCTTAACAATGGCCCAGCAACACATTTTCCACATCCCTTACAGGCCATGATGAATTGCGGTGTGGAGTTTTCTTTGGTGCCTTGTCCCCACAAAGAAAGTGGAGCCCTGCTAATGTCATCATCATTATGTTAAATCCTAGTTTTAAGGAGTGTGTGAGGGTTTGCTAGTGATGTTTTTTCTATGATGCCTATGGTTGTATTGCTATAACATAGAAATATGTTCATTATTGATAAAATTTTAGATTAGGTAATAACTAATCTAAAAAATTAAGTAGGTAGGATATGACCTAATATATTTATAAGCCTTATAATCATATCTCTTATGAGTATGAGGTTTAGACTTGAAAAATGAATAAAGACTAAGTACATTGCGCAAAACCAAATAAGAAATGAGTGTTCAATGATTGTTTTAATTGAATACTGAGCGAATTAAAAAGGGACGATTACTTAATTCAAATTTTAGATTCGATGATCTCTAATTTCAAAAAAAAAAAAGTTAGAAAAGAGTTCGAAATATTTATAAAGATTTAACATTCACTCTCACTGCAAATTAGTTTAATTTTACGTGTGAACTGAACCTAACTGCATGACATAAACCCAAATAAAAATATGAGTATTTAAAAAATTAATTAAATATTAGATGAAATAAAGAGCATGATTCATACTTACAATTTGTTTAGAAATGATGATAAAGTTTTAGAAAATGACCCAATGTATCTATAAGCTTTAACAAGAATGACCTAAAAATTCAGCTCTACTAAGACAGGATAAAGAGCAACTCAAATTTGCTTCCAACATGAACTAAAAACAAAAACACAAAAGAAAACACCTTGAATAAGATGGGCTTTCAATCTGCATTACACAACCAATGCATAATGTACAATCACATTATTTAACATGAGACAACTCCTCTAGTTGTTTCTAAGGTAAAGATCAGTTATAGAATTCCATGAGCAACAACAATGATCTGTATATGTTGCCATTTCAATTTTAATTGGTTCTCTGTTTTGTTTTTTTGTTTAAGTTGTTTCTGTCTATCTTATAGACAAACTCTAATGGTTTATATGTCAAGAAAACAGTATGTCACAGTAGGAAAAAGAATACAATGACAACAGGATAATACAAGGTGACAAAATTATTTCACATACCAACATATATTAGTCAAGGCATCTGCTACAATGAGTAAAACTCCCAAGTTTTCTGTACATGCTATGAAAATAGAGCTCCATCATTCAGCTAATTAGCTTCAGCAGCTTTAAAGAGCTCCTTCCATTTCTCAGGATCACTTCCAGGTCCGTCTCCCTGTAATCCACAAATTTGGTAATTTATGGAACACTAGCATTTGATGCCATCAATGTGCAAAATTGTGAACAATGATTTAGGCCTCATTTCATGACATTTTCTTTCTCTCTTTTTTTTTAATTTTTTACTTTCTGCTCTATAAGCAAATGTCTGAAAATTTAAATACAAAAATCGTTTGGTATTGGTATTCTATTTATGTTTTTATTAGGATGCTTCTTAATAGTTTGCTTTTTTTAATCAGGAAAAGAAAAGAAAGCCAAATGACTGACTGGGATTTATATCCCTCTTCTCCATTAATAACTCCCTTTCTCTTGTCATTCAATTTCCCTTCTCCAGAAACAATTGTTTCCAATATGAAAATAATGCAAATAAAACAGAACAAATTAAAAGAGAGAGCTCTGTTTCACTGTGCTTTAAAGCATGAAAAAAAATAAAGAGCAAAACAAATGCAAAAAAAAAAAGGGAAGGAAAAGAAGAAAATGTGAACATGAAATATGTTGGTTGTCTGTTTGTGACCCTCAGGATTCCATTGATTTCAGGTTTGAAGAGCTTGAAGGATCAGGGAGTAGATTTTAGTTAGTTATCAAGGAATGAGTACCTCAATTGAGTTGATTTCGTAAATTTGTCCTTTGGTACAATCTATGTCAAGAGCTTGTATGCAGGCTTCGGCAACTACAAGCCTGCTAACCTCTCCAACAAGCTTGTCTCCTGAAACGAAATGGAAATTTTTGTTACCAAAAGAACCAACAGTAGTCAAGGATGGATATTTTTCAAGCAGAAGAACTTCATTCTGTAGTACAAAAAAGAAATTCTATCAATCCACATGTAACACGGGACATTAGACTAGAAAGTATTATTTTCATAGTCTCAACAAACGATTTCCAGGAATAAAGCAGCAACAAATTAAAAATTATCGAGCGGAAAATTAACAATTTCCTAGCGCATTACAGATACCCCAGGAACCCCACAAGAAATCCCATGTATGGGAAAACAGCTTGGAAGAACTCATTTTTCACGTACAGCAAGCCAACACAGACTTGCAGGGCAGGTAGAGATAACCATAAAGATGCTACCACAAATAGCCCTGATGAAATGGTAAGAGTGAAGATGCCAATTTTCCCAGTTGAAGACATTATAAAAGTTATGTCTTAACATAGTTCAAAGCAACCGAAGAAATTCGGAGAAGTTCCAGATTTCATTCCGTCTCATAAGTCAGATATCAAATACCTTGACTTATCATGACTGCACGTCGTTTTCCTGCGGTTGCTTTAAGCAACGTATTTAGATCATAGGAAGTATATGGTCCATCAGTCAATCGCCCAGCCCTGGCAATAGCATGATGACTTTGTCAAGAAACAGACTTCAAGATCTCATTATATCAAAAACAAACTAGCAGAAAATTTTGAGGACAAACTTTCATATATGTAGGTGGGGCATATAAATCACCTGATAATGGTGAATGGTAGGCCAGAATTCCGCACAAAATCCTCACCCATCTTCTTAAACTTTAGAACACCAAAGAGATTCATAATGCTGGCCAAACCATAAGCAAGGATAAATGAAACATGTCTATAACCATCTATAAATCAGCGAGGATCAAATGGAGGTAAAATCATCACTTAGTAAACTTATTTAACCTAGTTGAACTGTATCATTTTTGCCTTATCTTACTGCTTCATCTCATCATATCCCTGAAAATCATCTGAGTTTATATACTTGGGTTGGCAGGTAGAATCAATCAGTTTTCATTTCATTTGGTTACAAATTGTTGTCAAAAAGGAGGTCAGCAGTTGCACAGCTTAAAATAGATAAAATAGCTAGCATCACGGGTGTTTAAGAGAACTTTCCTGAAGATGATAGAAACTGTCCTTATCCAATATATTAATGTATTCCACATATATTTAATTTATTGATTTCAAGAATTATCAAATTTTCTTTCCTAACTATTTAATGGTGTTTAAAAGAACTTTTCTGAAGATGATAGAAACTGTCCTTATCCAATATATTAATGTATTCCACATATATTTAATTTATTGATTTCAAGAATTATCAAATGTTCTTTCCTAACTATTTAATGGTGTTTAAAAGAACTTTCCTGAAGATGATAAAAACTGTCCTTATCCAATATATTAATGTATTCCACATATATTTAATTTATTGATTTCAAGAATTATCAAATGTTCTTTCCTAACTATTAAATGAAAATGCATACCTCCATGGTAACTCATTGTACTTTGTAACACCAACTGATGACACAAGAACGAGCCTCTCAATAGTGGGAGGAAGTGCCAAAACAAGATTCCGTATTCCCTCCCAATCTTCAAATGAAGCAACATTTTAACGTAAGCACAGCTTAATTTGTAGAAAGATATTTTGGTCTTGCAAAGTTAAAGAACATTTCTTATACTAAACAAGACAATTATGAAACAATTAGACTTCACCATCCAAGGTATTTTTGCTAGATGCACTGACGTTTAAGAAGACTTTCATGTTTGCTTGCTCCAGGTCCCAAATCGGAAATCTTAGTTAAATTTTCGACTTTTAATGTATGACAAAAGAATTTCTTTCTCAAATTCAACCCAATAATCCTCCCATATGTATCTTGAAAACAATCCACTGCTAGCAGAATTTTGCATTAATATATTATTTTATCTGTACATCCTTATAAGTCAAAAGTTTCTTTCATCAGAAAACTAATGCAATCGGTGTAAATTAGTAAAATCTCTGAAGCAAAAGTCTATGTCTCAAAGGAAAATGTGGGATGTAGACAGGCACAGTTCCTACCAACTCGTTCAGGAGTGTTGTCTCCGTCCCAACGCTTAGAAGGAAAAGCTGTAGTCCCAGTGCAGCAAATAACATGCGTCACTCCCTATGAAACAAGAGTCCTATAATTTGATTTTAAGTATGATAAATAGAAGTTCCTTTTTAAATGAATCTTCAAAACCTAAAATCTTAAAGAAAACTAAAACAGACCTCGAAAATGGTTGAATCTAAGTCACTTGGATTTCTTGTATCACCTTTATGTACCTGTTGCAGTCACCCATTCCACATTAGTCCAGCAGGACAAAATGAAAAAGAAAAGAAAAGCCAAGAAACGAGCTTAGATAAAAGAAGAAGTGAAGTGGGGAAAATGGCCCCAGTACCTCAATAATGTTCTCATCTTGTATACCGAACAAAGATATTGCTTTTGAAGGATCTCTAAGAAGTAGGCGTGATTTTATGTTTCTACTGAGGAGGGATGCTACAATTAACTGTCCTGCATGCAAATTATTGCAATTAATCAATTGTAAAGCACTGAGAATGCCAAGACTTGATTTGGTTGTACCTCAAGATTAACATTAGCCCTAGAAGAGACAATTTCCCTGCAATGGCTTTCTATTGCTAAGCGTTATAAATACACACTGAAGTAAGTGTGTGGAAACTGCAGATGAAGTATGGAGTAGAAATTTATAGTTTCCACTACTCTAAATCAAGTGTGTTCCACCCATAGAGCTGAACAGATTTTAAGTGTTTGCTGTATCAGATGATGAACTAGATTTCCTTTTCCTGAAAATCATTGTAAACCTCAAAAACAGAGGTAGTAAGTTAAAAGGAGATTCCAATTGTGTACAAAATAAGAAGGAAAAATATAATCTGCTTCTAAGTTCTAACATTTCCAAATAATGACCTTAAAGGCAACACCAATTAAAGGTCTGTCATAGCATTGTTAGCGTTGTCATTCTCCAATTTAAATTGCCGCACAAACCCTCAACAAGATACAGATATATGGAAACCATGCATCAGTTACGCAGAGAAGTCCAGGAAGAGTTTCTTCATGGTTCAAAAAAGCGGACCAGGCTCCCTTTTCTTAGATACTAGTGCTTAAATCATTCAAAGTCCATTATACAAATCTTTTAATAAGAAGAACCAGATGAATGTCAATATGATTATGCCTTTCGACGGTTTTAAAAGATACATTGTCAGATCATACTTCATCCTTGAGATATGTGTAAAAGGTTGCAATAAAGGGTCTATCATTGATAAGAAGCCAATAAAGCATCAACCGAGTTTAACACAGTAGCCAATAAATTCATGTCAAAGGCCTCACTAACCATTCAGATATCTTATCAAAGAAAAGAATCTTGATCAGTAAATAGTTAAGATCAGTTCATGATTCAAAGACTTGGTTATCCTATTGGTATGAGTTTTGTTATCTGTGCAACGAATTTACATCAAACCGAGAATCTTTCAATACAGTAAAGACTTGATTCTCCAAGATATCTTTCACTACATTTGAAATATCCATTTCAGCGAATTTTCACAGGATTTGATATCCAATAAGAATAATTTAGTGGCCATAAAGACATCATATTCGGCTACTACAATCTTCAAAGAGAATAATCCCCGACAAAGGATCTCTAAAACTCTTTCGACATAAAAAACGTTGATCGAATCAAAGCAATCTTGACTCACTAATCAGCTTTGCCACAAACGAAAGAACGCATATCAATCAGAGAACTATATTAACGTTAACGTCCCCTATTAAACTTTCATATACGAATCTTCCAAATACTATAGAATGCAAATAAGAAAGACTCTCAAACCCGAGATGGCATCCATGTTGGTCATCATCTAACTAAATCCCTAGCTCCAACAAAAATTAGAATTGCAATGATAAGGTAAGGAAATCAGACCGCGTACCTACTCCACCAGTCCCACCGATGACGATAACAAGCTTGGAAGAAGAGGAGGGTGTTTTGGAGACATCTGCTTCAGCTAGGGCCGAGGGAAGCGTCTCTTCCTCCTTCACTGCATGAACTGCGCCCCTCCCACCACTGCGACGGCTCAAAGAAGTGACACCCGAAGGAAGAAGGGAACAACCACAACCTGCGAGATTGGGCGATGGGATTGGATGAGGAATCGGCCATCTTTGAGAACCGTTGTGAGATTTCTGAAAGGACAAAGGGAGCTGAGACGAGAGCTTGAGAGCCATCGCGAGGGAGAGATGAAAGGGCGCAGATTCGCAGCAAGCTAGTGGTGATGCTAGTAAGATGAGCGGCCACGGTTCTAATGGATTTCGCACCCCACATCACATGGCAGCGGCATCGAGTGAATGGTTGCCGAAATCTCTAGTATTCGTACACTATGTGAACTTTCTGCTTTCACACAGACATGTCGACCGGTCTGAACCCGAAAGGATTAAGCTCGACCCATATCCGACCCAATGAAAAAGAGGTCGGATACGGTCAGGTTAAGGACCCGGAAGACGAATCAATTCGGATATATGGCAAAATAATCGGTTCAGTTGAGAATCCAACTTTTAAGTTTTTACTTTTTCCCACATATTGGTCTTATTTTTTTAAAAATAATATTATCATTATGGCCTCTCATCCTTACTCTCATCACCCCTTATTTGGTATACCTTTTGTCTTCTTATTATTATTCATGATGCCTACGGCACCATCCTCGACTTTTTTCTATTTTTACTTTTTATTCTAAGGTCTTCGTCTTATTCCCTCTCATGTTACTAATAGCCATCATATCTCTCTATTTCGAATTTTTCTGATCTTGATGTTTCATTTCTCGTCTCCCATCTCATCGCTATTAGGTAATTGTGTTCTTATAAATATGACAAATGCCTCTCCCTCCTTTTCTAACCTTTTTTTATCATAAAATCATTTATTATGCTCTTGTTCTTGCTCACCTGCCAATATAATATCTTCTCCATCTTTCTTTATTTGATGACTACCACACTTATATTCACAACTCGTCCCCTATGTCCTCTCACCTTGGTCATTCTTCTGTCTCCTCAAACGTTCTTAATAGTCATAAACCTTTTAAATTAAAAATTAAGATAATTTATTTAAAAATATGATAATACTTAACCTATTTAACTTTATTTAGAAATACAATAATGCTAAACCAATTTAACTGAAATTAGATTTTTTATGAGAAATTTTAAATTTCGTAATGAAAGAGAGAAATGAGGGACAATGTCATAAAAAAAATCTGTTTTTTTTTAAATTACCTGAAAAGTCTAAAAAGTGAGGATCATGAAACTCAAAGAAGAGGAGCCTAAACTCTAATATCTAATGAAGACATTGTCATATTATTTTCTCTAGATAAAGAGATGTCTGTTAAAATTGGGATATGAGATTGCTATGGAGTTTGCCTCCAAACTAGTTTTGTTCATGATTGGGTTTGAATTGGCTCAACTATTCGTCAGTTCCAAACAAAATTGAAACAAACGTTAGGTAGTTTGATTTTAATTAATTAAATATGATTAAAAATAAAATACCAATATGATATATCGTATAGTGGTTAAAACTTTAAAGTTAAGTCTAGTTTGATTAAAATTTTTAAATTTTCATTTTTTTTATTACACTCATTATAGATATACATCTATTTTTAAAAATTTCAAAAATAAAATTATAAATTATTTTATTTTTTAAAAAAATTATACATTTTAAATTATTTTAAAATAATCATTTTAAATTTATTTCATATTAAAATCATTTATTATATCAATTTTATTTTTTAAAAAATATCTGTTATATTTATTTTTAATTTAATTTGAAATTAAATAAAAAAATTAATGGTTCGACCGGAACCGAAACCGGCCCTAAGCGGTTCGATTCTGAATTCAATTTTTGATTTTATAAAACCAAAAGCCATGTTTCTAAAATCAAACAGATGATTCCATGTTTCTAAAATCAAACACATGATTCTGCAACCAAAATCGACCATTCCTATGACGCGGCCAGGGCCGACCCCACCTCTCCTCCAACAGCGAGGCATAGGGATTAAGTTCTTGATAGTCACGCACAGTCATCTAATTTTTCAAAACTAATTAGAAATTATTCTAAACGTACTTTAATGTTAACACGCTATATATTCTACTCGAATGTACTGGCACTCGACCAAGTCGGTAACCGACATAACTGGTTACGAAACGGAATCCGACAAACCTCGTTTCCTACGCGTGTCCTAAGTCGTTCCAAATACAAGAAACCATCGAGGCCGTTACGTCCGCACCAACGTCCTTCACTTGATAACAGACTCCGTTCTAAATTACGCCGACCGGCTCGCCCTCGCCTCTACTGCTCGTGACCTCCCGCGGGTTATTATTTACACCTCGAATCATGGCCCAAATCAAAACGGAACCCGTCATCTTCTCCCACCTCGCAGGCTCTCGGAGTTCTCCCTGCAATCGGGTAGTTATCCTTCCACCGCCGTTTCCATCACTGTCTATATATAGACTTCGCCGATTCATTCTCTCCTTCCTTTCCTCAGGATCCAATCCGAGCGTATAAGAAAAGTCTCTCTGGTTCGTTTTGGTCCCGCTTTTCCTCTCTATCTCTCGCAATGGGTAAGATCCGATCCCTTTTCCGCTGCCACCGGTCCAAGCGTCCGACCGGCCACTCCCACTCGGAGGCCCCCCGCTCCGCTGTCCCCCCGGCTGCGGACCCCGGCGACTTGGAGCGAGTATTCAATAAGTTCGATGCCAATGGCGATGGCAAGATCTCGTCGGCGGAGCTCGCTGCTGTCCTTGAGATTCTCAGCGGCCAGTCGCCCTCCGAGGAGGAGCTCGGCCGCATGATGTGCGAGGCCGATATCGACGGTGATGGATTCATCTCCTTCGCCGAGTTCGTCGACCTCAACACTGCTCCCGCGGCGCTCGAGGAGGACCTCCGCCTCGCCTTCGCCGTCTTCGACCTCGACCGCAGCGGCTCCATCTCGGCAGACGAGCTCGCCCACATCCTCGGCGGGATCGGCGAGGGCGCCTCCCTCGCCCAGTGCCGCCGCATGATCGACGGCGTCGACCGCGACGGCGATGGCCTCGTCAGCTTCGAGGAGTTCAAGGCCATGATGACCGCTGGCGGAAGCAGCGCCCATGCCTTCGCCGCCACAACTTAGGCGGTGGACTTCTCCAATCGAATCAATCTCGATCGAGGTGCGTAGCTCTCTCCCCTCCTCTTCCTCGTTCCTCTTTCCATATCGTCTCTTCCTTTCTCAGTCTCTGTTTTTCCTTCGTCTCTCTATAGAAATGGATGCTGGGATTGGGTAGATATGATGGTGTCAGTTGGAGTTGGAATAATTTAATTGTATCTAAAGCGGATCCTCACTTTTTTTTTTATAATTTCGATGGAGATTAAATTGGGATCCGTCGATAGTTTTTTTCTTCTCCTTTTTCATTTTCTTATGTTTGCAGAAATATTGTCTTTGTTACTTGTTACTATATTAGTTCTTGTAGTTACTCAAGTTTAATCTGATGTTGCAAAATTTCCAAACCCCCTATAGCAAATTTTTGGCACATTGGTGCCTCTTCACTAAATCAACTCATCCAATAATTACTAAAAATTTTGAGTATTAGTGATGAAGACACCAATAAATGAAGCCGAGAATCCCTATGAGATTGAGATCTCTTATATTGTTTGGATTATTTCGCATTTCGATCACTTGGGCTAATGGGATTATTCGCGTTTTCATTGATTTCAACTTTTTGTGGATGTAAAAATCTTTTTGTTTCAAGATTTCATTAGATCCGATCCGATTTGCGAAAAATAGGTTAGAAACTCGTTGGTCGAAAATTTTCCTTATTAATGCCTATGCATTAAAGAGGAGATCAGTAAAGAAGTTAGTACGGTAACTAAAGGAACGTTGCATTGATGAAAGTAATGCTTGCCTTCTAACACTTAGACGCGCATTCACAACACCCATGCAAAAGCTTCAAACGTACACGCCCAAACTACAAAGCAGAGTTTGCTTAATTAATATACGATTGGCTTGTGGATATATGATGAGCAAGGAAAGCTCGCTACAGATAAAACTAAGACACGCTGCACTCGGACGCTTCTCAAAACCGCGTGATCACTTGGTCACTTACGTGGTTCGACGAAGGCGAGGAGCCGACGGTTCATGACGACGGTGAACTCGACCTTGTCCATGAAGTCCAACTTGGGCTCTGATGGGTGCAGCTGCCACTCGAACGCCTGCACCATCCTTGCCACCATCAGGCTAATGTGTGTCGTCCCCATCGACAGCCCCGGGCATATCCTCCTCCCCGCCCCGAACGGTATCATCCTTATCCCCGCCGAACCGGTGATGTCCGCCGTCTCCCCGCCTGTTATGAAGCGGTCCGGGTTGAACTCCAGCGGGCTAGACCACAGCCTGGGGTCCTCCGCGATCGTCGGCAGAAACAGCTCCAGGTTGGCGTCCGGCGGGATGTCGTACCCGCCGAGCTTCGCTGGCTCCACCGCCGCATGGGTCAGCGAGAAGTACGTCGGCGGGTGCTTCCTCAGTAGCTCCTTCACGAAGGCCTGCAAGTAGGGCATCTTCTCGATGTCACGGTCATCGACTGGCCGGTCGCCGACCTCCGCAACGATCTCCTTGTAAAGCTTGGCCTGGATGTTCGGGTCGTCGATGATGCGAGCCATGGCCCACTCGATGGCGGTGGAGGTGGTGTCCGTCCCACCGTTGATGAACTCCGAGCAGAGGGTGACCAGCTGGGTTTCGGTGGGCGCTGAGTCGCGGCCCTCGACTTTGAGGTCGAGGAGGGAATCCAGATAGGAGAAGGGAGCGGCGTTGGGCTCGAGGCTTGGGTCCTTTAAGATGGTCCGACGCCGGTTGATGAGGGCGACGACGGTCTCGACCTGCTCCTTCCTGATCTCGAGGACCTTCTTCTGGTGCTTGGCGTAGAAGGGGCGGAGGAAAGGGAGGTAGTCGTCCATCCTGGGGCTGATAGTGAGGAGCACCCGCTTCATCATCTCGTCGATGCGCACGATGGAATCCTCGTCTAGCTGGACGCCGAAGGTCATGGAGAGAAGGATAGCGAAGACGGCGAAGCGGGCGTTGCGGAGGACCCACACGGCCCCTCCGTTCGCCTCCGCCTCGGCGCGTAGGCGTTCGACGAAGCGGTCCATGGCGGAGGTGCGGGCGGGGCGAAACTCGCGGAGACGGGAGGCGCTCAGCATGCCCGAAACCATGTTGCGGCGGAGAGAGCGCCACTCGGGGCCGTAGACGGCCGAGTTGACGGTAAACTTGTTGCAACTGAAGACAGAGCGGATGGTGGTCTCCGCAGGGCGCGAGGCGAAGAGCTGCCCCTTCTCGATGAGAGCCTCGTGGGCGAGCTCTGGGCTGGTAACCACGATGAGGGTGCGCGCGCCCATCCGGAGAGTGAATATGGGCCCGTACCGGAGGCGGAGGTCGCGGACGAGATGGATCATCGGCTTGCCCGCAAACGCCACTTGGAAGAGGTTGCCGACCAGTGGCCAACCCGGCGGGCCGGGGGGTAGTCTCAGCGCTTTGCCTCTCCTGTTACACCCAAGCATGACCAGCACGAGGAACGACAAGACCAAGGCCGAGGCCGTGAACAGGAGGCCAAAGTCAGGGGCGGCCATGGCGAAGACCATGGAAGAATCTGAGAACGAGCAAGCGGGAAGATTAAGGGAAGAGGTTCACTGCATGCGAGGAGGAGAGAGGGATGAGGGCGGGATTTATAACGATGAGATCAGAAGCAGATGCCGAAAAAACAGTTGCGAGGGATTAAATTGCACAGCCGGGAACCGTAAGCAAAACAAGTGTGGAAGAGAACCCATCGGTGGAGTCAAGAAGTCACAAAGGCCATCACACTGGGACACCCCCATGACTTACTTTCCCCCTCCTTTTACGTCACATCAGGAGCTGCTGCCGCTGGTGCCTCCGTAGGGACTGTCAATATAAGAACAGACATACATGTAAGGTTGAAAAGAAAGGTTCGCAGAAGCATGCAAGGGGTAAACAAGGAGACAATCGAACGAAGGGGTAGCGTGGAAGCAACTAGTCGCAGTGAGTGGTGGCATGGGCTCGGAAATGGCGAACGGGCTGCACGTTCGGCATTTAAGAGCACAAACTTTTGGGTGTGTGTGATTCAATGCATGGGGTCCCCACGGGAACAAAAGGCTAAGCCAACGCACAAGTGCTGCGGCCTGCCTGGGCGATAGCTGATGAAGTGCTCGGCAATATTACTCCTCAAACTTTGAAGCTTGCTGCTATGTATCTCCTTTTAATGGCTACTGGACTCGGAAATCTCAGCCATCCCTAGTGCGTCTACAGTGGTCTTAGCCAGTACTGTTCAGGGATAAAATACCTTCAGCTTAGGGATGAAACATTGCTCTCTGTGTTTCCAAGTATGAGGACTGTAGTTTTCTATAGTCTGAGGACTCTAGTTTTCTATCATATTGCAACAAGATGACTGCTAAAAGGAACAAGAGGAGCTATGAACAATTTAAAGTAGAAACAAGAAACAGTTTTGTCAAGGATAATTTAATGCAAGTTGTGTCAACATGTCTTCATTTAGTTAGATATAAATGTTTCTGTGGTCGCATAAACCGATACGGATAAATGAATCAAAGTGGCTGGTGCAATACTGTGCATCTTTGTGGTATCCACGTAGCTTTTTGGCAAGGTAACTGATAACATTAAGTTGCATTGTAGTAGATATTGACACATTGAACAGTGTAATCAATGTTCTTAGGCATGCCATTTTGCTTACCATTTAATGTTATATCAGTGGTTCTCATGGAACTTGAGGATACAATTGGCTTGCTGATATGTAGGTTTAATGTCTTCACTGATCTTACTCTCTTTCTCTTTTTGATTGTTGATTTGCATGGTTGTATCATACCACAAGTTTGTATTTTGGATAATATCACTGTTAGTTATATAAAGAAAGGAAAAAATTTGCTCCTCCTCTCCAAAGTCATGAAATTGGAAGCTTAGCAAATTGAGCACCATAGTTTGCTAGGTTGATTGTTGTTTGTGGGAGCTAAGTAGAACACTTTTATGCTTTCACGAAATTGTTGTTGGAAGCTGTGTGCCAAATTGTTATTGAAACCACTGACATCATTAGTAGAAGAAGTGTTTCCTACTGAATCTAATTTGTAGATTATTAAAAATTATCTTAACATTTATGCACTTACATATGTTATATGTGTTGGAAATAAACTTATTCCAATATCATAAAGAAACTAATTTATTCAAGAAAAGGTTCATTGCATAGATTCAATCCATCAAGAAGAAAAGATGGATTAGATGTCTATGGAAGGACAAGTCAAAATGATCATTGGTTCTTGAAAATGTTCCTTGAAAGAGAATGATTCATTCTGAATACAATAAATATGATGTATCTTTGGGGACTATATAAACCCCATATGTTGGTTCATGAAAGTAATAGAGTTTGTGAAATTGTAAAGAGTCTTTTGAGAGAAAAATAGAAAGTTACTCCTGTCCTATTCTTCCTCTGTTTGAAATCTCTCTCTTCTTCCTATCTAGATTTTCAACATTTGGTATCGGGATGCATAGGTTAGCGATGGCCTCTTCCCCAAGTACCATCCAAATTCGGGATGATCCCTAGATTAACAAAGAAAAATTATGATATATGGTGCATCCAAAGGCGCCGCTCAAGACCATGAAGATTCTTCTAGGCTCCCAAGGAAGATGTATGGGAGTTTGTAGAAGATGGATTTGTTGAGCCAAGTCCAACGAAGAAGGAGCAATGAATGCGATGAGGGGTCGAGCAAGAAAACAACTCAAAGATAGAAGGAAGAAGGAGAAAAACCGCTTTGTTCACGATCTACCAAGGACTTGACGATACAATGTTCGAGATCATCACTCCAACAAATACTTCAAATCGGAGGCTTTGGGAAATGCTTCAAAAGCATTTGGTGGTATTGATAAGGTAAAAAAACTTCATCTACAAGTTTTTCTGTCGAGCTGACTTTTCCTCTTTGGCCTCGGCGTCTCTCGCCACAACAAGGTTCTTCACCGAAACTATTTTCCTTACTTCCTCCTTCCGTCACTACTCATTTCTATTGTTCATCAAATGAGATGAAATGGTGAACAAATAAGTGATCAAAGAGTAATAGAAAATATTGAGATCTTTAGATCTAAAATTTGATTTTATTGTTGTTCCTCAGATATTGAAAAATCTAAAGATTTAGAAAAATGTCTTTAGAACAACTTATCTCGGGTTTTCTTCAAGTTCATGAATAAAGGATTACAAAAAGAGGAGAAGACAAAACTTTGGGTGCAAAAAGCAAGCACTATAAAACCAAAGCTTACTCTTGAAAACAAAGGTGAATCAAAATTTCAAATCCGAGGAAGAGGTCGTGGACAAAGAGGAAGAGGAGGCGGTTCGCCACTTTCAATCGGTCTTTCATCTCCAAACAAACTTGAAGGTGGTGAAGAAAATTCTAGCCAAAGAGGCCGAGGTTATAGTCGAGGACGGGCTAGGGGTCGAGGACCAAAGTGGGTCGTGGTAGAAATTTTAAAAGGTCGCCGGTGGCTCTTCCTGAAGGGACGAAAATACAATGCTATATTTGGGCAAAAGGGATGGTCGGGAAGAACCCTCGGCATTACTCCTTTGAATGCTATTATAATCCTAACAATCAAGGTGATAATGCAAATTTTGTTGAGAAAGAAAAGAATGAAAATCAAGTTTCTCGATGACATATGATAAATCGAAAGAAGATCAATCTATGACATGGTATTTAGAAGCTACTCCTCGAGCTTCAAATCATATGTGTGTATTAAAGATTTATTTTCCTTGCTAAATAGATATAAGTTATTCCTCGAAATATTACATTTGGTGATATATCTCGCGCCGAAAACCAAGACTTGAAGAGGCAAAGGTCAAATTCTCCTCATCCCAAACTAAATAATGGTAAAGAGTTATGCATTTCCAGAGGCCGATGTTTATTATGTTCTCGATATGAAAAATAATATTTTGAGTTCGAGACAATTACTTGAAAAGGTTAATATATAAGATAAAAGATATGACTCTTTCAATTCGTGACAAGGATAGAATATTGATATCACATGTGAAAATGGCAAATGACAGATTCTTAATGTTTTCTCTACATTTATGTATTTTTGATCGATCAAATTGTTTTAAGATTTTGTACTTTAAGATATTGAGGATATTTCTACATTATGACATCTTAGATATGCTTATTTAAATTTTTTTTGAGGCTTTGTTCCAACTTTTAGAGAAATATAATATGGTGACAGGAATGCCTAGAATTAATCACCCATCAAAACTATGTGAAGTATGTGTTATGGGTAAGCAAGAAAGAAATCCTTTTAAAGTCAGAAGAATAAGAAGAGCATGACATCGGCTTGATTTGGTACACTCGGGGTATTTCATAGTTTTCAATCCTAGCCAACTATCAAGAACCGCTTCCCAACGCCAGATCACTTGAGGAAGCCATAGGTATTTTTTTACCTTCACTAATGATCATAGTGGAAAAACTTGGGTTTATATATTAAAGGAAAAAAAGAAGTTTTTAGTAAATTCAAAGAATTTAAGGAGTTGGTTGAAAGACAAAGTGGTTGTAGGATTAAATGTTTAAGAACAGATAGAGGTGGTGAATATACATCAAATAATGAATTTGAAAGCTTTTGTAAAAACAATGAGATTTTACATCAATTCACTATACGGCCATATACACCTCAACAAAATGGTGTCTCCTAGTAATAGAAAGAAAAACCACCCATAGGACTATACTTAATATTTCCGCCTCGCCGATGCATGTTAAAGGAAAGAAGAATTCCTAAAGAATTTTAGGAGATGTCATCCTCAGCAGATGCCTCGCGCTGTATCTCCGTCTCCCTCGTTTATTTGCTTAGAGGTACTGAGGTTTCCAGCCACAAAGCGCTCCTCGACCTGGAAATATTACACCAAAAGAAGCATGGAGCTTACGTCTAGAAAGGTGAAACCAAGAGTCGATCATTTGAGAATTTTTGAAGTATTGCATTTGCTAAAATACCCGAGGAAAAGAGAACAAAACGGAGGATAAAAGTCAAAAATGTATTTTGTTAGTTATATCTTGAAAATTCTAAGTGGTTCAAACTCTCGACAATGACCCGTCGTCACGCAGGACCCGGGCTTGGCAAACTCCTATCACAGCTCGAATAAAGTTGTGATGTCAAGAAATGTTGAGTCCATGAACAATAGATTTGGAATTGGAAAAGTGATGAGTAGCATAAGAAATAGGGGCGTAGCTTGCTAATGCCAACTTTTTAAGATGATATAATACAAGGAAACACCGAAGAGGCTTTACCGTGTCGAGAGACGCCACCAGAATCATCACGTCTAGATCGCTTCAGCTAGGTCACATGATTCAAGAAGTTCTTCGATTATAAGAAGGACAAGACCTTATCTCCCGAAGCTCTATGATGTGACTCGAAGGATTGATACTAACAATGACGAACTTTCTTTATTTTATCTTTTTTAGCAGATTCCCCTCTCGATATGATCCATTAACCTTCGAAAAGCTTGTAATGAAGAAAAATGGCGATTAAGCAATGAATGAAGAGATTCGTCGCAATTAACAAAAATGATACATGAGAGCTTACTACACTTCCAAAAATATCACCAAGCGATCGGACCTGTTAAAATAAGTGGATCTTCAAAACAAAACCGAGAAATGCACAAGAGGAGATAAAGAAATACAAAGCACGATTGGTCGGCAAAGGATTTAGATCGGTGTAGATCGACAAACCGGCTTCCATTAGAGAACATTGACGACCATTGGGGATACTGATGGGATCGACTATGAATCCAAGTATTTACAGCCCGGTCTTTGTCTCACCGGGCGAGCGGTTGCTCGATTGGTGTTGAAAACTTCCGTCGATCCGGGAGGTCGGCCAGCCGTCCAAGCAAAGATTACTTATCTCCTAGATCCGAACTCAAATGAAATGAAAATTTTACAAATGGATGTCAAATCAGTGGTTTCTTAATGGAGTTCTCTGAAGAAGAGGTATATATTCAACAACCCCTGATTTTATTATTCATGAGCAAGAAGACAAAGTATACAAGTTAAATAGAGCTCTTTATGGGCTTAAAGCAAACTCCCCACGAGCATGGAATTCCGATGATGCTTATTTTATTCAAAATGATTTTTCTAAATGCCCACATGAGCATGATCTCTCTATACTAAATCTAACTCTAATTGAGATATCTTATTTATATGTTCCCGGTATGTATATGATTTAATATTTACGCCCCGAGCGCTATCCCCTCCATAGTAGCTCCATGATTGAAGATTTTAAACACTCCATGAAGAAGGAATTCCGTGAGTGACAGCTCTCACTGCCTTGGGCCTAATGACTTATTTTCTTGGTATCGAAGTTATACAAGACAATGGAGAAATTTTTATCTCACAAGAAAATTATGCAAAAGAGGTTCTAAAGAAGTTTTCTATGGAAGATTGTCTCCATGCAGATACACCTATTGAATATGGCACCAAGTTGACTAAGAAAGGTGAAGGTAAATACATTAATCCAACTTATTACAAAAAACCTCGTTTAGTTGGATGTTTAAGGTATTTGACAGCACTCGACGTGACATATTATTTGGAGTTGATTTAATAAGTAGATATATGGAAACTCCTAAGACATCTCATTTAAATGTCGCCAAAAGAATTTTACGATATATCAAAGGAACAATTAAGTATGGGATGTTTTATTCATCATCTAAAAGGGACCAGAGCTTATTGGATATAGTGACAAAGTTTTGATTGGGCGCCCTTCGGATCCAGGCGATGATCGAAAAGTACAATAAATCCGATTTATATTTTATTTTGGTGAAACTATATTTACTTGGTCTTCAAAGAAGCGGCCGTGGGGGTGCCTCATGAGCCCGTGGGAGGTTGTTGCTTTATCAAGTTGTGAAGTAGAATATATAGTAGCATCCTTTTGCGTTTGTCATGCAATCTGGCTAAGAAGATTACTCCAAGAACTTCATATCCCACAGGAGAAGTCAACTAAGATTTATGTTGACAATAAATAAGCTATTGCCTTAGCCAAGAATCTAGTCTACTATAAAAGATCGAAGCATATTGACACAAGATTTTATTTTATAAGAGATCATATCAAAAATAAAGAAGTGGAGCTACATCATGTCAAGACAAGTGAACAAGTGGCTGACATTCTTACAAAATCTCTCAAATTTGAAATATTTCAACAACTTCGAAGGAAACTTGGGATGACAGATGGAACAAGTTTAAGAGAGGATAATGTTGGAAATAAACTTATTCCAATATCATAAAAAAATTAATTTATTCAAGAAAAGGTTCATTGCATCAAGAAGGAGATTCAATCCATCAAGAAGAAAAGATGAATTAGATGTTTATGAAAGGACAAGTCAAAATGATCATTGATTCTTGAAGAGGTTCCTTGAAAGAGAATGATTCATTCTGAATACAATAAATATGCTACTCTTCCTCTGTTTGAAATCTCTCTCTTCTTCCTATCTAGATTTTCAACAATATGTTGTAGAGATTGTCAGAAGAGGAATCACTTCCACTGGCTGCAATGTCTGCACCTCTTAATCATTAATTAAATTGACAATATAACCTTGAGATCTTTTGGCTTTTAGATAATATGTTTTTGAATCCTTGAATAGTTTTAAATACTAAATAATCTTAAATAGTACTAAATCCATATTCTAAACTTTTATTATTAAGTAGTAACTTGTACTTTGAGAGAGGAAGTCCTAAATTTTGATGATTTTGATGATGGACTCAAATGGCAATTGCGATAATAATGTTTCATATATATATATATATGTATATATAAAACTATTTGCCAAGTTATGTATCTTCTTGTTCTAAGTTCAACATGGTAAAACTTGAGATGGAACTCAAAGGGTCAATTTCCTGATGTCACCTCAACTGAAGTGTTAATGCCACTGCAAATCTATACACTGAGCTAAGAAACAAAGAGGTTCAACTAATTAGCACTGAATCATGAAGTAGAAAGGGGAGAAGAAAGAGGAAAATACAAGATCTTGATTAAGGGTTATTGAATCAAGAACACCACAAAGTGGCTTCATTTCCACTGGGGGAACAAATCACAGCTAATCGGGTTTTCTCAAATAGTTGAAGGTGCCTAAGGGTGCATGTCGGCCTCAGTCCAAATCCATTATAAACTTTTTGGTGTCTTCTTTTTTCTCTTTCTTCTTGCTCTCTAAAATTATATGGGTTCTTTTCTTATATCATTTTTGTTAAGAAAATATTCTAGAGAGACTGAAAGAGCACTGAGAATAGTTTCATATTAATAAGGTCTAAAGTAAGAGTAACATCTTGGTTTTGTCTCGAAATCCAGTTTGATGTATATTAATCTTGACTAGTCTAATTCAAATTTATCATTTATTAATCTTAAAATTTATCATATGAGTGGAACTTAAAAGAATGACAGTATAAGATTTAAAAGAGTCTTAAGTTTAGCGCAAGACTTAATAAGCCTAGGCTCCTTGGTTGAATCGAATTCAATTTGATATATGTTAATACTAGCTAGTTTAACTTAGGTTCATCATTGATTTTAACATTTTAACATTTTATATTATTTGAGATTTATTGAATGTAAACTTACTTTTGATCTTTCAAGTTTTTATGATAATCATAAATTTGGTCCAAAAACATGAAAACAAAAGCTGCTATGCATTTCATTATCTTGATGGACAGTCAATCAAACTTTTGCCCCTGGTAGACACCAGATCTTCTTGTAATCTTTTTTTTTTTTTTTTTTGCATTTTTATCTTCTTATATTAACAGGTAGTCAAAGCTACTGGAAAGCCTATGAGCAGTGATAGGAGATGATGACTATATGTTTGGTGTGTGGAAGTATTCCAAAGCACCTTGAAAGATGCAAGAAATTGACTTTCTCATGGACACTACTAGAAAGAAGGGCACCAATGTACAGCATTAGGCATGCATTAGTAAACCGTTTATTATGTTTGAACATGATGGAGGTTCCCAACTGCAGGTGAAGGAGCCAACTACTTGTAAAGCAAAGCCTCTGACTATTCTACCTGCCTTTCTACCACTTCAATCAACCCCATCACATCTGAAACCATCTGACAAAGTTCAAATAAAGCTGCAAAGTTGCAAATCTACTACTTTCTACTGCTCCAATATGATTGCAATATCTGCTGACCCAATTTGCACAACCAAACAATACTGTGAACTTTAAATACATCAAATGATAGACATCAAGTATTGAAGGTGTGATGCTGCAGCTCACAGGAGATCCTATTCGAAGAAGTCTGCTCATCTGATTGGTCTACCAAGTGGTTGAAATGTCAGTTCACAAGCATTTAATTAGTGGTAAGTTCTTCTAATGCAGCAAGACTCTGTTCAAGATTCACACAAATCAACAACAATTCAAGGTTGGACATTGAATTGGTATGTGTTACAGCTAATATCCTGCAAAAGATGTCAGAAGTGATTGGTGCTTAGGCGTGAAAGAAATAATTGATGTGGTTGAGGGATGCATGTGAGCTGCCTCCACTGCAGGTCTTTTCCTTGCGGCATTGACTATTATTTCTAATAATTGGACACCAGTTTTTGAACACAAAGGGACCCAATTAAAGATTGATTGAGAAAGATCAACTGTGATGTCTGGTCAATGTGTCTTATTTGTCTGGAATTATCTGGTTGTTTTTATTTATTTTCACTTATTTTACTTCGGTCGAAAAAATTAAAATCTTCATTAAAAATGAAAGGATAACAAAAGCATCCGAAACACCCAATTAGGTTCCATATATGGGAGAAAAGGATAATGAACATATCAACAAAGATTGGAATATGATTCGGATACTGATACTCCGGAAAATATATGTATATATATATATATATATTATTTTTCATCTATTCATCTATGATATGTAAGTAGTTGGTATTCCATAGCTATCGAGCTGTAGAAGGACGATCCCACTGAGTCAATGATTGTTTCACGTTGAACTCGTACTAAAGATAAGTGGTACCAACATGTCATTACCTTATTTTATGTAGTTGATTGGGCTAATTATTATGTAGTTGGCTGGGCTAATAAAACCTTATATTTCACAAATAAATGTTGCATTATAATAAGAATGAAACTAACATATTATAAGAAGGTCATAAGACAAATCCTCTCACTTAAAATCTTACATGAAATCCCGTATCACTTAAACTATATATGGATATTACTAAGTTCGAATTTGATGTTTATTTGGAGCCAATTGAGGTCCTTCTTCCATGCTAATCTCAAATTGATTTCAGTCGACAACATACTTGTTCAACTTGATGATGTCAAGCCTTACAAAACTATACCAACAATGTCCTGACAATACCCCTTCAATACCTAAGTTAGATTTGGGATTAAATAGTTTAACTTATACTTTGAACTGTATTGGGTTGTCCTTAGAGATCTATCTAATGAGTATTTTTATAGTAAAATCTTACTATTATTACTCTCGTGATCTATGCCGATTATAAGAAGGGTTGCACGTTTCTTCCAATCTTAATCATGATTGTGACATGTCGAATCCGAGATAAAATAATATTTAGCTAATTTGGCTTCACACTAAGGTATCAACTAAGTACTGGTCACATGATAATAAGGTATTAGTATTAAAATGTCAATCATATAATTTTAAATTGTTAATCACATATAGTGTCAATCACACAGTATTAAGGTGTCCATCACATAATATTGAGGTGTTGATTTAAAGTGTTAACCACGTGGTGTTGAAAAGTTGGCGATGTCTTTATCCGATACAAATAATTAATTTTTCTATAAGCATAAAAATTATTGAATAATATCTTAGATCTATTTCTCATTGAACCACTTTTAAGATCAAACCTACTCTCTCACATCGTCCAAAAATATTATGATAGATCATGAAAAAAACATACACTCTATATTTATTCACTAAATTCTTAAATTTATAAATCCTATGTCTATCATATATATATATATATATATATATATATATATATATATATATATATATATATATATATATAGAGAGAGAGAGAGAGAGAGAGAGAGAGAGAGAGAGAGAGGGGTAATCTAACACATTGGATTAGGTCTCCTTCGATACATATAATCAAAATATCTAACCCTCGTGAAGCACGAGTAGATAAAAGCATGCTGTCACAGGCCATACATTGAACGATAGCTCACCTCCTCCTAGGATCCACTCTCCCTACTTAGTGTCTGTCACATCTCCCGTGCCGCGTTACAGCAAAACATCCGTTAACATCTGATGCTCAACCGAGGCATATAATACACCGGCAGCGGTTTCCTTCCCCCTCACCATCCGTTTTGAGAGAGGAGCCGAGGCCGAGCCACCATGGCGGAAGAGCATGAGGCCCTCACTCGTGCTTTCTCAGGTCGGTTTGCTGTGCACGATCGATTTAATCGGTGTAGAATTGCTAACGATGCAGACTCGACTGTGAAGGCCTTGGTGTTGACGAGAGCTCGTTGCTGACGGTGATCACGAAATGGCGCAAGCAGCCGGAGAAGCGGCGTGGCTTCAGGAGCTCTTCTCCCTTCTTCAAGCCACACGGCAGCTTCGAGCGCTGCGAGGATGATTTCGTTCGCAGCCTGAAGGTCGAATTTGCACGCTTTAAGGTAGACTTTCTGTTCCATCTTTCCTCCGTCCGTCGTTGCTTGTCTTCTGTTGCTTTGAGTTTGTTTTGTAGCGCTGAATCTGCGAAGAGTTTAGCATTAGGACTGATCATATCACTGATTTGAAGGGAAGAGAAGTGTTGTTTAAGATTTACGTCCTGCAAAGCTGCGATTTTTAGGATCTCATGGAATCGACTGTCTTCCAATTCCACTTTTGTTGGCGTTTGATTTTTGGCTTCGATATTGTCAACAGTTTTAGTTAATTTGGCCTTTTTTCCTCCCCAAAGTCATACATCACCTGCGATGAGAATGGTTGACTGAAGAAACGAAGAGATCAGCAATTCTCTTAATTCATCAGTTTACTGTCATGATCTAAAGACTCATTCTCTCAGTTTTAGGGTAACTCGTGACAGGAAACTGATGATGTGAATCTGATGGTTTCTTGCAAACATCTCCGTCAATTATGATGTGCTTATCGATCATTAAAATAGCCCAAACTCTTTTTCTTTTTGATAGCCAGCTTAAATGTACTGCCATGACCCTGAAATGTGTTGATCCGTGTTGAAAAACCTAGATAGGAAGAATAGGAAGAAGAGAGAGTTTTCAAATAGAGGAAGAGTAGGATAAGATTAACTTTCTATTTTTTTTTCTCTCAAAAACTCTTTACAATTTCACAAACTTTATATCTTTCATGAACCAACATATGGGGTTTATATAGTCCCCAAAAATATATTACATTTATTATATTCAGAATGAATCATTCTCTTTCAAGGAACCTCTTTAAGAACCAATGATCATTTTGACTTGTCTTTCCATAGACATCTAATCTATCTTTTCTTCTTGATGGATTGAATCTCCTTCTTGATGCAATGAACCTTTTCTTGAATAAATTAGTCTCTTTATGATATTGGAATAAGTTTATTTCTAACATTATCCCCCCTTAAACTTGTTCCATCTGTCATCCCAAGTTTCCTTCGAAGTTGTTGAAATATTTCAAATTTGAGAGGTTTTATAAGTATGTCAGCCACTTGTTCACTTATCTTGACATGATGTAGCCCCACTTCTTTATTTTTGATATGATCTCTTATAAAATAAAATCTTATGTCAATATGCTTCGATCTTTCATGGTAGATTGGATTCTTGGCTAAGGTAATAGCTGATTTGTTGTCAATATAAATCTTGGTTGATTTCTCTTGTGGGATATGAAGTTCTTGGAGTAATCTTCTTAGCCAGATTGCATGACAAACATAAGATGATGCTGCTATATATTCTGCTTCACAACTTGATAGAGCAACAATCTGTTGCTTCTTTGAAGACCAAGTAAATATAGTTTCACCAAAAGAAAATATAAATCCAGTTGTACTTTTTCGATCATCATAACTTCCGACCCAATCATTGTCACTATATCCAATAAGCTCCAGCCTTTTAGATAATGAATAAAATATCTCATACTTAATTGTTCCTTTGACATATCATAAAATTCTTTTGGCGACGTTTAAATAAGATGTCTTAGGAGTTTCTATATATCTACTTATTAAACTAACTCCAAATAATATGTCAGGTCGAGTGCATGTCAAATACCTTAAACATCTAACTAAACTTTTGTAATAAGTTGGATTAATGTATTTACCTTCACCTTCCTTAGTTAACTTGGTGCCATATTCAATAGGTGTATTTGTAGGGAGGTAATCTTCTATATAAAATTTCTTTAGAACCTCCTTTGCATAATTTTCTTATGAGATAAAAATTCCTCCATTGTCTTGCATAATTTCGATACCTAGAAAATAAGTCATTATGCCCAAGTCAGTCATCTCAAATTCCTTCTTCATAGAGTGCTTAAAATCTTCAATCATGGAGCTACTATTGCCTATAAATATTAAATCATCTACATGCTGGCATACAAATAAGATATCTCCATCAGAGTTAGATTTTGTATAGAGAGCATGCTCATGTGGGCATTTAGAAAAACCATTTTGAATAAAATAAGCATCTATCCGAGAATTCCATGCTCGTGGGGCTTATTTAAGCCCATAAAGAGCTCTCTTTAACTTGTATACTTTGTCTTCTTGCTCATGAATAATAAAACTAGGGGGTTGTTGAATATATACCTCTTCTTCAAGAACTCCATTAAGAAATGCTGATTTGACATCCATTTGTAAAATTTTTCATTTCATTTGAGCTGCTAGGGAGATAAGGAATCTTACTATTTCCAATCGAGCAACTAGTGCAAATACTTCTTCATAGTCGATCCCATATTGCTGTTTGTAACCCTTTGTAACCAATTGTGCTTTGTATTTCTCTGCCTCCTCTTGTGCATTTCTTTTTATTTTGAAGATCCACTTAACACCGATTGCTTGGTGATCTTTTGAAAATGTAGTAAGCTCCCATGTATCATTTTTATTAATTACATGAATCTCTTCATTCATTGCTTGCCACCATTTTTCTTCATTACAAGCTTCTTCGAAAGTTAATGGATCATATCCTGCAAAAAGATAAAATAAAGAAAGTTCGTCGTTGTTAGTATCAATTCTTCGAATCACATCATAGAGCTCATGAACCGGTCTTGTCCTTCTTATAGTCGGACTTCTTGAATCATATGACCTAGTTGATCTAGGTGATGATTCCGATAAAGCCTCTTCGATGTTTGCTTGTATTATATCATCTTCTTTGAAGCTATAGCTTTCTTATGCTGCTTATCATTTTTCCAGTTCCAAATCTGTTGTTTATCAAACTCATCGTCTCTTGACATCACAACTTTATTTATGATTGGATTATAGAGTTTGTAACTACTAGAATTTTCAGCATAACCTAATAAAATACATTTCTGACCTTTATCCTCCAGTTTTGTTCTCTTTTTCTCTGGTATCTTAGCAAATGTAATACTTCCAAAAATTCTCAAATGATCGACTCTTGGTTTCTGTAAGCTCTATGCTTCTTTTGGTGTAACATTTCTAATTCGCTTTGTTGGAAACCTGTTAAGCAAATAAACTACAGAGGAAACAGCATCTCCCCAAAATTTTTTAGGAATTCTTCTTTCCTTTAACATGCATCGGACCATATTAAGTATAGTCCTATTTTTTCTTTCTGAGACACCATTTTGTTGAGGTATGTATGGCATAGTGAATTGATATAAAATCTCATTATTTTTACAAAAGCTTTCAAATTTATTTGATGTATATTACCACCTCTATCTATTCTTAAACATTTAATCCTACAACCACTTTGTCTTTCAACCAACTTCTTAAATTCTTTGAATTTACTAAAAACTTTTTTTTCTTTTAATATATAAACCTAATTTTTTCCACTATGATCATAAGTGAAGGTAAGAAAATACCTGCTTCCTCCAAGTGATATTGGACTGATATGACCATAAACATCTAAGTGTATCAAATCAAGCCAATGTCATGCTCTTCTTGTTCTTCTGACTTTGAAAGACTTTCTTTCTTGCTTACCCATAACACATACTTCACATAGTTTTGATGGGTGATCAATTCTTGGCATTCCTGTCACCATATTATACTTCTCTAGAAGTTTCAAAGCCTTAAAATTTAAATAAGCATATCTAAGATGCCATAGTGTAGAAATATCCTCAATATCAGTCTTAAAATAATTTGATCAATCAATAATACATAAATACAGAGGAAACATTCTATTCTTTGCCATTTTCACATGTGATATCAATATTCTATCCTTGTCATGAATTGAAAGAGTCATATCTTTCATTTTAATATTATAATATTTTTCAAGTAATTGTCCCAAACTCAAAATATTATTTTTCATATCAGGAACATAATAAACATCTGAAATGCATAACTCTTTACCATTATTTAGTTCAAGGAGAATTTGACCTTTGCCTCTTACTGGTTTCTGAGACATATCACCAAACGTAATATTTCTAGAATAACTTGTATCTATTTCTGAAAATAAATCTTTAATACCACACATATGATTTGAAGCTCCAGTATCTAAATATCATGTCATAAATTGATCTTCTTTCAGTTTATCATATGTCATCAGTAAAACTTGATTTTCATTTTTTTCTTTCTCAACAAAATTTGCCTTATCACCTTGATTGTTAGGATTATAATAGCATTCAAAGGAGTAATGCCCGTACCTTTTGCAAATATAGCATTGTATTTTAGACCTTTTAAAATTTCTGCCACGTCCACGGCCTCAGCCACGTCCTCGACTATAACCTCGGCCTCTTTGGCTAGAATTTTCTCCACCACTTTCATTGTTTGGAGATTCTTGATTAGTCTGATTTCTGCCTCCTCTTCCTCTTTGTCCACGACCTCTTCCTCTTTGAAATTTTGATTTACCTCTGTTTTCAAGAGTAAGCTTGGTTTGCAGTGCTTGCTCCAAAGTTTTGTCTTCTCCTCTTTGTGTAATCCTTTGTTCATGAACTTGAAGAGAACCCATAAGTTGTTCTAAAGACATTTTTTCCAAATCTTTAGATTCTTCAATCACAATAGCAATAAAATCAAATTTTGGATCTAAAGATCTCAATATTTTTTCTATTACTCTTTGATCACTTATTTATTCACCATTTCGTCTCATTTGATGAACAATAGAAATGATCTTTGAGAAGTAATCAGAAATAGTTTTAGAAGTACCTTGTTGTAATTTTTCAAAGTCGGCTCGTAAAACTTGTAGACGAAGTTTCTTTACCTTATCAACATCACCAAATGCTTTTTGAAGCATTTCCCAAGCCTCTTTTGAAGTATTTGCTGGAGCGATGATCTCGAACATTGTATCGTCAAGTCCTTGGTAGATCGTAAACAAAGCCTTTTTCTCCTTCTTTCTTCTATCTTTGAATTGTTTTCTTGCTTCTGCATTCATTGCTCCTCCTTCTGCTGGACTTGGCTTAACAAATCCATCTTCTACAAACTCCCATACATCTTGGGAGCCCAAAAGAACCTTCATTTGGATGCACCATATATCATAATTTTCCTTTGTCAATCTAGGGATCTGAATTTGGATGGTACTTGGGGAAGAGGCCATCGCTTAACCTATGCTCTGATACCAAATATTGAAAAACCTAGATAGGAAGAAGAGAGAGTTTTCAAATAGAGGAAGAGTAGGACAAGATTAACTTTCTATTTTTTTTCTCTCAAAAGACTCTTTACAATTTCATAAACTCTATATCTTTCATGAACCAACATATGGGGTTTATATAGTCCCCAAAGATACATCATATTTATTGTATTCAGAATGAATCATTCTCTTTCAAGGAATCTCTTCAAGAACCAATGATCATTTTGACTTGTCCTTCTATAGACATCTAATCTATCTTTTCTTCTTGATGGATTGAATCTCCGCACTTTTCTTGAATAAATTAGTCTCTTTATGATATTGGAATAAGTTTATTTTCAACAATCTGCACATCTAATTCAGATTGCTAAGAGTTGGCCTTGGGAACCAATCTGCTATTCCAAAGCTAATCTTCGTATGCAAGCTTAATTCTTCGAATGGCAACTGAGGTGCTGATCTTTGCAGAACATAACGGTGCTATGGGCGATGCATCCATGGGAAAGAGACGCACGTTGGATCCACCATGTGCTCCACAAGGCCCATCCATTCAACATCATAGTTGAGATCGCCTGCACTCGCTCATCAGACGAGCTGCTCGGAGCAAGGAAGGCCTACCATGCTCTCTTCCACCATTCCATAGAGGAAGATGTCGCCTACCGCGTCAAGGAAAGCTACTGCAACGTGAGAACTTCTTTCCTCTTCTGTCCTACCTCGTCTAATTCCGACACAATTTGGATCATGAAGATTTACCGACCGACCAAAGCGATCCACGTACTTGCAGTTGCTGGTCGGACTGGTAAGCGCATACAGGTACGAAGGATCTCGAGTAGACGATGAAATCGCCAAATCCGAGGCCAAGGCGCTCGGACATGCAATCAAGAATGCAGGCTCGAAGGACCCCGTAGAGAATTACGAGGCCATTAGGATACTGACCACGAGAAGCAAAACACATCTCAAAGAAACCTTCAGACACTACAATGAAATATACGGGAAATCGATCGAGCAGGTACACTGTTGCTCAAAACCTCGGAAGCATTTGCGGTCCATCTTGACATGTAGCTTCTCATTGAGCAGGAGTTCGCCGATGAATCATGCTTGGGAGAAACCGTCCAATGCTTGGGATCATCCGCTAGCTATTTCAGCAAGGTAAGAGATCACCCCGGCTATCTTGCACGCCTCATTGCCAAAGAGCGAAGCATGATGAGATCATGTCTCGCGAATTCAGGTAATTGACAAGGCCTTCGGAGAAGCAGCGGATAAGATCGCGAAAGATGCTCTTACAAGAGTGGTCGTATCTCGATCGGATGTGGATATCGAAGAGATCAAAGCAGTCTACGAGAAGCAATACAAGGCTAAGCTTGAAGACAAGATCGTGAAGAACACGCGTGGTAATTACCGGGATGCGCTGCTTTCATTAGTTGGAATGTGACGTATTCGCGCACTGCCGATGTTTGTTGACGTTACTCAATAAGCGCTTCATGCCGTCTGCGATTACCAAATGTGCTACCTTTGTGAATCTAATTATATGTTCGATAAGATCTGGCAAATACTACTGCGATGAATAATTAATGATGTAGAATATGGCTGACAACTTTCAATTTTAGTTTATCTCATTCCAACATGCCATCACATTACATGCCATCCAACTTCTGGGCAGCATCATTCTTTATCACATGGCCTCACCTGCATTAAATTGATTCAGCAAGTGGCCAAACAAACATGAGCATGGCTTCAAATGCATTTGTTTACATGTGAGAATCTCAAATCTGTTCTTGCTCCTCAATGGAAATCATAATTTTTACAGAAGAAAAAGAATATCTGATACACATTACTCGTAAATAATTTACAACTCTAAATCGGCTTGCACGCTCATTGTTACAATTTTCTATCTGTACCTGAATTAGGACATTAGTAGTACTACCTATAGAAAGAAATTTTAGAGAATTGTAAGGTCCTATTCAAATGTTCTTTGGGAGAATCAAATTTTTTTTGAGTCGGTCCAGATCCTAGCAGCAACAAGGAGATCCAGAGGCTCGATGATGGCTGAAGCAGCAACTTTTGGTGGTGGGCACTGAAACAATGTACACAAATGCCAAAATCTAAACACCCAGTTGCAGCCTGACCAGATTCTTCAATGTTTTCTGAAGGTCAACTGAACCTGGAACTCTGATGCTGCTTCCAGGTCAGACTTTTCTTTAGGTGTCTTCTGTAAAAGCTCTGTATATGAAGTCACGGAAGCGCTTTGAGTACTGTTTTGGATCTACAGCCGATATCGAGGTCGGATCATGTTGAATAGACTTGTATGCATGCTCTAGCTTTTTGCTGATATCGTAGTCTTGCAATATGTCTATGATGCCAAAAAACAAGATTACGTCATAGTACTCCCCTGTAGGTTCTCCGATGAGCTGAGAATCACTGTCACTCTTCCTGACTGTCAGTTCAGCCCTAGCTGGTGTATTCAGCCCTATTCGAATCTTTGCCCGCCTGCAGCATCAAATATAAGAAACAAAAACTCGAGGGCTAGATTTTCAGAAAACGACTTGACATTGTAGAGATACAGATGCTTCATAGTGAGAATGGTGTGTATCAAGAAAGAACATAACACACAGACATCCATTAAGATGAATGATATCAGTCCAAGTGGGGAGCTATATTCAGCACAAATCTTTGCATTAACAACATGACAAAGCATATGTAATGTTAATATTCATACCAGGAGGGAAGCTAACGTGCTAGTCAGAAAGGGCGTATCTTCTCCCTTTTCTGTCGTCACTAACTTTCAGTTACCAAGGACAATCTATTAATTCATTGTTAGGATCTTACAAGGAAAAAGATGCAAAACAGCAAATGGAAAGTACTCAAGTCACCTTTAAAATGTTATGGATCAAGAGAAAGAAGCATATAGAAGCAGCATGCCTAACACTGACATAGATAAGCAGACAAGCATTTTACTAATGGATTTGAACACTTATATTATTTTGAAACTCTGTATCATCTAATTTTGTGTGATTTCATCAAAAGATTTTCTACTTGTATGGTAAGTAAAATACATCCAAAGAGCAAAATTAATAAATTACATACAGGTATCCTAGTTATCATGTTAATACCTGCTTTGATCACCAAGAGACTGATCCATGTCTCTGGAAAGCCTCAATGTTGATTCTCTTTTGATGTCAGCATCACCACCTTTAACCAAAAGATACGCATCTTAAGAAAGGCACAGATATGAAAATCAAAGAGAACATTGAAATGAACCTTCAGGTACAGGCATCTCTCTGGAACTTCTAAAATGAACACCGACTAGAAGACTATAATCCATGATCCTCTCCTGCTCAAGAAACTCAGAATCCTTGTCAACTTGCCTGTAGAAAGCACATATGTGACTTCTATTTTCCTCATAAGAAGAAATCAAATATCTAGGACCCAGAAACAAAATTGCCGTGGGAGAATAATAACAATACCTTTGGAACTCCTGAAACCAAGCCTGTTGCAGTCGAAATATAAAATTAAGATCAAGATCTTTTAAAGTAGTATATTCATCAATATCTGACTCTGGTTTCCTAGTCATACGACCATGGGAAGACCCTTTTAGGTCAAAGCGCCTATGAATAGAGTTCTCGGAGCAGAACAAGTTTCCCATTATAACAAAACGGACCTGATTAATTGTTACAGAAAATTGCAAAAAAATTATATGTCACCAAAACAAATCTTCCAGTCAAATTATGGATGTTACCGAGACCCACGTTCTGACCTTCTTCTGTGAAGCTCCAGTTAACTTCACACAGTGAAGACCAAAAAACTTGGTCACCAAAGTGTTCTCAAATGCACGGACATGGTTATAATAGGCTGGAAGCATCCTCAGAAGGACCTTTGGAACAATACACAATGTACGGGGTAGATTAGGAAAACAATGTGGAATGATATATTTTGAGTGGGATAGATCAGAAGAATGTTAAATAATATAATCCCAAGGGAAAGTGTGCTAACTTTTACTTCAGACTTCTTCATTGTCTTGATCATGTATCTGTCATCATTGGTCAGGTAAAAGAAGCTTCCACTCTTTCCAGGAGATGATAGTTCTCGTAGAGCATCATTGCCACAAAGAGAAATCATATAATCAGCTGCATCAACCTTAAACAGCCTGCGAAGTGTCCTGAACGCTCAATTTAAGTAGAATATATTATCAAGTTGAACTTGTCAAATAATATAAATTGTCAGCTGATATATATATAAAATACGCAACAATGTATTATGTCATGAGCTCACCTGAACACCAAAGGGCAGTAATCTTTCCATCTGAATTCACAGGATTGGTGTGGAGGTGTATGTTTTGATCCTTCAGGAGGGAACTTTGTCCACACCTTTTCTTTGGGGTCAAAGGCCGATGATTTCAGCTCGACATGAGATGGACCTTGTTTTCCAACCGCATGTCTATGCCACAGCAAACATTAGATTGTTGACCATTAAACGCTGGAGAATAATGACAAAATAACAATATAAATCAATTTACTAATTCTAAGAGTTTATCCAATAAACAAACTACTAGTTAGCACACTGTCCTGAAATCTCCTTGATCAAGAATTGCATGAACATAAAGCCCTAATGATTCTTCCATATATGCCATCTTCTAACAAGTTCACCATAAACATTTCCTTTGTTTTCATGGACACAGCTCGTTATTAATTTATTTTTTCTGCAACAGTCTTAATATTGATACAATGAAAAAGCAGAGCTTATCACTAATTATCTAAAATCTAAAAGATCCAATTGATAATCCCATTCAAATAAATGCAAATAAATCAATTGGCAAAAACATAGGACATAGAAGAATAACATTCTTTGGAGTATTAACTACATATATAGTCTTAGTGCTCCTTTTATCAAAAACGGCAATGAATTTCTGCCAAGAATCTCCATGAAGAAATGGTTGCAAAGAAAGCTAGACAACCAGTTGGCGAAGTGGAAGGGCACAGTTTGAAGTATTTTAAAGCTGATTAGGATGGGATCACAATTCAACTTCTCTTGTTGCAGAATTCTAGCATTGTTTTCCTCGGATATGTCACTAAGATCTGTGTTATCCGGGTCTTCTTGCCTTTGACAATACTAACAATAACATCACTGTCATTGTAAAAATTTCCAACAAATGCTAATAAAGCTACACAGAAAATCATTACCTGATCCCAAGCTGGAGATTGAGCATTAGTTCATAATTCTTGTGCCCTTTTGTGATGGTTTCCCCTTGCCTCTTCGCGGCCCTTGGAGGTGGCCAACGTGGATTCAACGATAATTTCAGGTCTGCGTCACCTCGTGATGCCGCTGAACCTCGATCGGCAATGTCAAAAGTGATATCGCCGTTGGACTTCCAAATGCCAATCCGATCGGACCACCTCTCTCCTCCCAAATTGTCACTAGCTCCGATGATGGTATTTGTCCTACCATTCAGCCGTCTGGGTGGCAAACCAGGATCAGCATTATCGACCGAACCACGTGAGACCTCCGTGCCAGACCAATTGAGGGTCTTCTGAGAGGGAAGTATCGACACGGTTTCCCCTGGCGAGATCTTGCACCCCCGAAGGTCGGCTGTGAAGGCCTCCTGTGGGTCTCGGGCAGTGGGGGAGCTCGCAGAGGGTGATGGGTAGTACACCCCCTTTTGTTGGATCCCTGCATTTTCCTTAGTCCACACCCCGACATAGAGGCTGCCGTCAGGCCATCGGAAGCTACCATTGCCCCTTGGAGATCCATTGTCCCACCCACCATCGTACCGATTGCCATTGGCCCAGATGAGGGATCCTCGGCCATGGATTATCCCAGCGCGCCACTGTCCGACGTACTCAGCGCTGTTGCTCCAGACGTAGCGGCCATGGCCATCGTGCAGGCCAGAGCGCCACTCCCCGTCGTAATAGTCGCCGTTGGCATAGAACTTCTTGCCGTGGCCGTGCTTCAGGTTCATGGACCAGCTTCCACGGTAGGTATCGCCGGAAGCACCAGTGTAGGTGCCGAAGCCGTCCATGAACCCGGCCTTGAACTCGCCCTCGTAGGTGGCACCGGAGGGCCACGAGAACTTGCCGCGGCCGGTGGTCTTGCCCCGCCGCCACTCGCCCTCGTAAATGCACCCGTCCGTCCACACGTACTTGCCGGTGCCATGCGGAATGCCGCCGGACCACTGACCGGTGTACGAGTCGCCGCCAGGGAAGAGGCGTTCCTCGTGGCACACCTTGCCGTCCTCCTCGGCTGCCGAGTTGCCGTCGCCCCCACGCGGGGAGCTGGCTTCGAAGTTGTCGTCGGCCGGCGCGACGGACATGGGGGAGATCGGGCAGACGCGTCGGCGGCTGCCTGACTGATGTGAATGCAGTTGCTGCGCTTTGCGGACGGCCGACTCCCACGCCTTAATGTTGTGCTGCTGCTTCTGCTGCTCCTTCTCCTCCTTGTACATTCTGTTCCCGCTGCCTCCGCTGCTCCTCCTCCTCCTCCTCCTCCTCCTCCTATTGCATCGGCATCAGAGCCGCGGCCACCACCATTGCATATACTATGAGTACTGGCCGGCTCACATCTCCGGCAACAAAATGGCGACGGAGAGAGACATGGGAGCAGGACGAAGCCGAACGAGGTCGGTCAAGGGAGAAAGGGAGAAATGAGGTGTGGTGGTGGGCTTATGTTTCTTATGTTTTCTCACCCCTTTTTTTAGTTCCGATCGATGCAAAATAAAAATAAAATAAGGAAAAATAAAACAAAAAGGTAAAATGGATTATTATTATTATTGTGCTGTTGGGTTGGCTGTTAATTGCTCCAAAATTAGCAAATCGTGGAACAAATGCAGGTTGGAAAGCCTTCGTCATGCAATGATTTAGAAGGAGATGTTTGCTCGTATGACCCATTTGCATTCGTATTCTCTATGCTTGGCTTAGAGTTCGTGCGCACCATTTCGTTGAGCGGCGTGGATGATTGTGGCTATTTCGGCACTGGTGCTTTGACCGCTTCCGACGACATCTCCGGCTCGATTTTAGAAGGGTTGCAGCGAAGGCGGGGCCGTTGGTGGCCTTTGCCACCTTAGCCTTTGATGGGAGCCGCGAGCAAGAAGTGAGCCACGTCGCTCGTTGACTTTCCTCGTCAATGTTGTCTGATGCTAAATTTGGGTCCTCTCGGTCTATGTTTCCTTCGAGTGGTAAATAATACTTTACGGCTTCTTTTTTTGGTGATGGGTAGTCATTTGGGCACGTTGTCACTTTTTTAGCTGATGTTGCTGCCGATAAGCATCGATTTAATTCCCGGTAAATTTTCTTTTCTTCGGAGATATCACTTGTAATGAGGTTGCCATTCTTGGAGATATCTCGATTTGTGTTGACCAATACTATTCTATGAGATGTCTCGTAAATTGATGTTGTTTATCGTTATATTAATCGTGGCCGAGATTCCAATTGGGCTGACGTTCCTTTATTTTCCTTTATTTTCTTGAGTTTTATTATCCTCAAAATATAAATATTAATTAATTTAATTGATAAAGACTCTTACATGATATTAACATCTGTCTTTACTATTTACAAATTATGTCAAATTTTGATTGTTGTCTGATTGGATGTTTACCCAGAGTCAATTAAAATTTTATTATGAGTTTGAATCGTGTAAAAAAAAAAATCAAATATTTTGAAGCGTTGAATCTTGTAAAATTATGCCGAGGGCACATGCTTATTTTAATGCTTAAGTCAATTCAAAGAATACAGTGGTGATACAATGTTGAGAGCGTTGGAATTGAATGCCCATAGAGGATAGAAATGTTCGTAGGAATGTACTTAATTAAATGTTATTTAATGCTTATGTATGCCCATAGAGACCTTTGATAGTGTGATTTTTTTTTTTTTTTATCATCTTGCCGATGGACATTAATGTTAGGAACGATCACATGCATCTTCTTATTTTGATGGAGCCATGCTCCATCAATTTCATGGGATGTATGAAAACTATGATATGGTTAGTAACATTCCGATGATAAAATTATGACAATCATATACAATTAAAATGTTGGGATGCATCACCAAGGTGTCAATGACAAATTCTAAGCTATCAATCATATAACATCAAAATATCAACCATGTGTTAGAAGCGTTTGGCCCTGATGAGATGTTACCTACATTATTATTATTTATCATATAATAAATATACATAATATATAAAATTATACTAAAAAATTATCTGAAACAGAAATAGTATATATATATATATGTATATATATAACAACGAGGTGAAGACCTGTTTATTTTTTGTGTCGTTATGATTCATGATCGAGAATTGTGCCTTAAAAATAAAAGTCCAGCAGTAATAAAGAGTATTGGTTTTCCGAAATATCTGCAAAGAGAGCGATCGATGCCCGTGAATTGGTGTTTTGCAACGGCAATCTAATCACGTTTGAGGGGACCCATCTCTCCCATGGACCGTCGGGTCAATGATCCCGTCTCCATCTCGCGCTTGTGATCCGACGTCAATGTCAATTTTTCGAGTCATATCTCGATTTGACTAACCAAACCCAACCCATCCCATCCCAACCCATCCTGCCCTGATTCACGCCCGCCCTCGTAAACCATGATACACGAAGCCACCGACCCAGCTGTCCGCATCAGAACTGGCTGAGCCCTCAATGGCGACAGCTGAGACTCATCCAGACGATCCACGTGTCTATCTAACGTTATCTTGAAATGTCTTACGCGTTACGTAGCCACAAAGAAGAACACCGTCGCGGACATGGAGACTTCGCAAGGAGAAGAAGAGCCGCAACAGCTGCACAAAGAGAAGGAAGAGGACAGGCCCCAGAACCATGGCAGCAGTACTAATCGGCCAATGCCTCTAATGGCGCTCAATCACGTCTCCAGGCTCTGCAGATCGGTGGAAGCCTCCGTCGAGTTCTACACCACCGTGCTTGGTTTCGTCCCCACCGGTCGCCCTCCCACCCTCGACTTCAACGGCGCATGGTATCGAAACCCCCTACCTGCTCCACCTCCTCCGCCTTGACCAGTGAGCAGTAAGCATGTGCGTGAACCGTCAGGCTGTTCAATTACGGCGTGGGAATCCACCTGGTGCAGGAGGAGGACGGAGGTGACCTCCCCGATGCGTCTCTTGACCGTCTCGATCCGATGGACAACCACATCTCTTTTCAGGTCTGGCCCTGCTCATGATCGCCGTCGTCTTTTTCTTCCTTTCTCTGCTCCTTGCTAGTTTCTCTTCGCATGCTGCGTTGGTAGTGCGAGGACATGGGGGCGATGGAGCAGAGGCTGAAGGATCTGGGCGTGGAGTACCTGAGGAGGACCATCAACGAGGAAGAAGGGTCGCCGATCGACCAGCTGTTCTTTAACGATCCCGATGGGTTCATGATCGAGATCTGCAACTGCGAGAACCTGGAACTCGTCCCTGCAGCATCCCTTGGGCGTCTACGGCTCCCCTGGCGTTCGCCGCGATCCGCCCGCTCAAAATGAATCGCTCCGATCGGACCTCGGAAATCACGCGCTCGTGATCGAACAACGTGGACCGTTAGATCAATGAAGCTACTTTTCTACGAACTGTTTAGAATTTAAGTGTTTCTTCGGTAAAATTCTACGTTGTGGTGTAAATCTTTTATTTTATATAATAATAAATCATATATTTCAACTAAAAACACATGAATATTTATTTTCTCCACTATTAACTTGGAGAAACTATAAATTTCACCCCCATTTCTTCGTCCTTTTAAAAATTGTTTCATTTTGTACCCTTTCGTGTAGAACATGACACTTGTGTTCCGAGGTCGACAAAATAGGGAACGTACAACCAAACTCTCACAAACCTTTAATTAATACAAAAGTATTGGAACGATCACACTCGGTCTACTGCATTCCAGGCTTGGTATCCTCTCCAAATTTTCTATTGTGGTTCATCGGTAACAGACGGTTGAGATTTTGTGATTGGGAGATTGAGGGTGAATGATGGGGATTTCTTTATGAGTTCTCGGTTACGAAATTGGAGAGGATCCCATGCTGCGTCCCCTAAGCCAGAGAGTAAAGACGACGGGCTTTGATCGCTGCGACAGACCGAGCCGCTGTCCCTCGCACGCACCAGCCACCCTCGTTTCCTTCCTCCCGATCCTAGTCGTGCTTCCGAAGCTTCGTGCGCGCGAACCGGAGATCTTCCCTCACCCTCTCTCCCCTCCGCTCTGTCCGTCTCGCGATCCGCGGAAGAAGCGACGCAAGAGAAGCTTGGGCTGCGGCAAGACGGGCGACGGGATCGGTGGTGGAGAGAAGTCGAGCGCCGTTCCTCCTGCTTCGTCTCTTGCCGATCCCCGCTTCTTGACGGGGAAGAATGGGATCTAGGGTTTTTGTTGGGCTCTGCTCATCGCATTCGCTTTCTTGGTCCGGTTTTGGCGGGATATCGATGTAGGTTTCGATCTTGGGACTGGGAAGGAGGGTCGGCGGTGGTTCTTGCCTCGATCTGGAATGGCGAATTAGGGTTCGGTTTATCGGTTGTTTTTGTCGGCCTTAATTGAAGTGAAATGGGAAGGAATTAGGTCTCTTGTTTTGTTGACTTTTTTTTTTGGATCGTTTTTACTTCTTTGATCCGAAGACGTCGAGAGACTGAGGAATAAAGGTTGGGAATAGCTGGTTTTTGGTGATTTCTTGCGTTCTTTCTTGCCGTCGGAAGTGAGGTTGATGGGGAATAAAATAGGGAGGAGGAGGCAGGTGGTGGACGAGAACTACACAAGGCCGCAGGGGTTGTACCACCACCGCGACATTGATGAAAAGAAACTGAGGAAGCTCATTCTGGAGTCCAAGTTGGCGCCGTGCTACCCTGGAAGCGAGGAATGCGCTCTTGATCTTGAAGAGTGTCCCATTTGCTTTCTAGTTCGTATTCTACCCTTTCTTTTTCTAACGTTTCAATCCTGATTGATTGCATTTAGAGCAATTCTTGATGTAGTTCACTTGATTTTCCCTTTTTTTGTTGTATTATCGTAGAATTATCCGAGTCTTAATCGATCGAGGTGTTGCATGAAAGGCATATGCACGGGTAATGCAAATTTCTCTCTGATGTTGAAAAGCTTTTTGGTTCAATCCTTTTTATCCATGTTGTCTGTATCCATATTCCTTTTCTGTTTAATTTTCTTTAACGTAAGTTTGATGCTTCTTGCAGAGTGTTTCCTTCAGATGAAACCACCTCATGCAACTCGCCCTACAGAGTATCCTTTTCTGTTTTATTTTTTGCTGCATCGTAATTTGGATCATGCAAGGTTTAGCACTTAACCTGATAGGTGCCCCTTTTGCAAAACTTTAAATTATGCTGTTGAGTACCGTGGTGTGAAGACAAAAGAAGAGAAGGGATTGGAAGAAGTTGTAAGTTTTTTGTAGTTTGCTCAACTTTTCCTACCTTCTTTCTTGATTTGTTAGTGTACATTTGCTTGTTCATGACGTTAGAGTTGTCTCTAAATAATTCTGCTTAAGAGCAGGAAGAGCAGAAGTTCATTGAAGCACAAATAAGGATGCGACAACAAGAAATTCAGGATGAAGCGGAAAGGCTGAAGAAAAGAAAAGATATAAGTTCTTCGAGTAGAATAATGAATGACGCAGAAGTGGAGTATTGTGACATAGGTAGCATGTTGCTTTCGGATCCTCTTTCCACTAAATATTCTTGTTTTTCGATCATTGGACTTCTTTTATATTGATTACTAAAGTAGGTCTATGTTTCTTGATGTTGTATTGAAAACTCAACAGTTCCGTCTCTTAGATGCACAACACAAATAAATGATTTTGTTTCATCTCAAGCCTCATGCTCGGTGCCGGCAGGCTTGCTGCCTTCACACTGTAGACAGAACAGGTACAAAGTGCACTCACTTGTTTCAACTTTTTCTACTAATTTAGTAATTCTGTTCTGGTATGGCTAGTGATTCATCCTATTGGAAATTGTAGATTTCTAACCATCTATATTGATGGTGATATGGTTTGATCCGACTTTTATCAACTCTCTCGGTACTCGAGTATTTGAAGTTTACTACTTATGTTAACTATCTTGTAGTATATATGCTTAGGAAACCTTCCACTAATTTATCGTTTAAAAATTTCTTTCTTTTGCCTGGTCTCTGAGTGGGAAACTTCTTTGTTCCGGGACTTCTATCACATTGTGAAAGAATTTCTTAGTGAGAGAACATTCAAATGCTGGATTTTGATTTTGTTTCTTAATAATAGGTAAATCAGATTCTTGATTGCATACTCTTGCTCATAGACTTGGTTGACTTGAGGTTCTGAATTGATCATTAAATGCTTATGAACATATCTCAAGTAATTAAAGCATATAGATTGAGCTTTTGAACTGTTGAATCTGGTGCATGATGTCAACAGTAGCCATATCTTAGCTTGTTGCCTTGTTATCTTTTTTTATTTGCAATAGAAAATTCTGTATTCTTGTTTTCTTTTATTGTCTCAGGCATTCCAAATTTATATGCTTATAAAGTTATACTATTTGCCATATCTTGTTCATGTTTATTAATCTAGTTCACGTTTAACTTGATCAAATGTATTTCATCTCTCTCCATCTTATGAAATTGTTGTAAATTCTTATGGAATCTTACAAGAATCTAAAAGATCAATAGTCTCCCCCACGGGGTGACATTTGAGTACTCCAATTTGGAGTTTGGCTCATGTGACTTGGATTGAGTTATGACAAATTTAAGTGCAAAAATTATTTATGATATGTTTGCACAATGGGACCGATTATTCTTCCCGATGAATCTTCAATCCAATGGGTATAGGCATCATGGATGGTCTCAGCGGTGTGGAGCTATGTCATCTCCTGAATTCCACATCACCTAAAGTAGATCTTGATGGACTTCTGCGTAATGTATGTGTATGTGATAAGGACATTGGGTATCTGACAGGAGGACATTGTGATACCCCAGCATAATTCAACATTTATCGCCATCCACCCTGATGGAGAACCTTCTAAGTACTCCTTTTTGGATGGTTTGATCCATGCGGTTTCAAGCTCTGGTGATTACAAAAACTACTTGTGGCCTTACCTAACAGCATATAATTCAACTTTTTATGATCATTGGCAAGCTACAAAAATAAAAATGCAAATTGTTGGTCTTAAGTCCAATGGGTACACAACTAAAAATTCTTTTTCCTATCTTTATTTTTCATAATTGTTGATAGTTACACACGGTGGGCATGCAGCTAGGGAGGCACTTGTATCTTATGGTTGGCATGTTCTCCTTCATTTGTCATCTCATCTTTATTCGGATCTTTGTAAAATGCAGAGCTGACAATTTTGATCGTGATCTTGATGACATTATGGTCATGGAAGCTATCTGGCTTTCTATTCAGGTAATACAAATTACTAGTTATAGTTAAATTGCAGTAACTTGATCCAAATGAGTTAGGATGGGAGTAATATTACACAAAATTTGTGGCTTTTCTTAAATTATTCTTAATTGTTTATCCTTGAATTACTTGCTAAGTTTCATGCAATTTGAAACAGTGTTCATTCATAACATGTTCAGTAACTTATCAATTTAATGTTTTAAATCATTATATTATGCCCTCAAATTTTTTTTTCATCATGCTGCTTGGTTTTGAAGTTTTTGTTTTTTGGTCTACTGATGGTAGTTTCATGAGACTTCTCTCTCTTTGATATTGTGATATGGTGCTTTACAGGAACTAGGATTTTCTTTATAGTAATGCTTTTGATCCTACAAATGATATTGCCTCTAATAATGACACAAAATGTAGATGCTGGTTATACACACACACACACACACACACACACAACAATCTGTGATTTAGATCATTTAGAGCTGGAATTGCAGCAAGCTTGTATTATTCATCTAAATACAATTAACATTTTATATGAATATTAATGCGAATATGAAGCTTAGGATCCTGTACCGATATTCATGCCCAAATTTTCTGAGAATGGGTTGACACTCTAATTTATGGATTTTTTCAATATATTTAAACAAAGTTCACCAAATATATTATTGATGATTTGAAGAATAACAGAAAGGCGACTAACCTTCTTCCCTTTGCTGTAAGATATGCTATTTTTCTATCTGAACTTAGTCCTAGTCATATTTTCAGATAACACCAATCTCTCGCAATCCATGATGTAATAATGCTGTCCAGGATGAGGCTAGTTAAAAATGTATGGTCAGTCATGCATTTTGTTTATATGATTCTATTTTGTGTGTGCTTTGTTTTCGTTTTCTGTACTTGATCATGCTTTCACCATGCTGCTACTGTCAAAGGTAGATAGTGTTCTATTAGGATACACTTCCCTTTGCCCAGTCGTATTTGCCCCTCTTAGTATCAGCCTTGTGTTCTAGGCAGTCAGGTGGGTGCAAAAGACAGAATCTGCAAAATCACTTAACAGCTTGACATTGCCTGTTGTTTTAGACCATGTAAGAGCACATAAGCATCAGGAATGCCCATTTGGTTGGACCAACTGAGGCTCAGCTCATGCGAGACAGGGGAACTACTGGGAGGAGTCCTGTTGTCTTGATGGTGCCATTTAATAACCTCAGTGAGGCATGGATTTTAGTTGTATTAAGAGGTTACTGTTAATAGGTTATCCAAACTAGTGTGCGCTAATTCTCATGGTCTCCACAATATATGTTAGGAGAAAACTCATGTCTTAAGGACAATTTTAGTCTTCTTTAACATTCAATCTTGTTGAAATCGCCAGGTTTTTTGTGTATTGGAGAGGACAAAATTATTTTAAAAAGTTGTTCCAGACTTTCAATTATTGAATTTTGAACCTTCATGTACCAAAACAATTATTTTTGGATGAGCCATCTATTTTCTCAATTTATGAGGATCAGGAAATTTTAGTTCTTTCCACTGTTACAAATTTACACATTGCTAAAGGTTATTGGATTTGATCAAGTTTGGATGTTACTTAAGCAACAAAGAGTTGTAGTTTGACCCCTGCATCGATTGATTGGCCCATATTGATGGAGTCAAAATTATTACTTCGATTGAGCTGAGGGAATCTTAGTTATCCAGTCTATCTTTTGCTTATGCAATATGTTTACTCTAGTTTTGTATACTATTTAGGTATTACTTCATTTCGTGACTTTTCTTTGTGCATTGAATTGCTGTCAGAGAGGGTCCATTTTGTTTTGCACAATGTTTATATCCCTTCATGTTTGGATAGGAGTCCAACCAAAGAGGATTCTTTAGATTTTCTACAGAGTAGTTAAAAGAAGGAATTCTACTTTGTTGTTTAATCAGTAGTTTGTTCCTTTAAAATTGTTTCTTTTGATGATCATGAAAATCTATCAGGCATATACATATAGTTTCTGCGCAATAACATGTTGATTATTGATTTTAAAGCTAGACAATTCCGTATCAAATGGTGCTTATATAAAAGCAACAAGCTGAGGGGAGAGTTCTGAGCAGATGTCTTGGTATGTTAATAGCACAACCACTTGATCTAAGTCTTGGAGTTCCACCTTAAAATGGGAGATTACTTATATCTTCTTGCACTTGACTCTGCCTTATGTGTCAGAAGTCATCCTTTTCTGAATGAGTCTGGGTAATCTGGCTAGTCTTGATTGAATACAATATATTTTCTTTTAATCATTGGATGTAGTAATTTCTTCCCCATCTTTAGGTAATTTTGTAGGATTTTAATCATAGTCCATTTTTCTATTAAAGAAGGTCAAGTTGTATTTAGAATTACATTTGGATAGAAATCCAACTAAAAGAGACAGCTAGATATTATTCGGATCGGTTTAGGTTGTATTAGATGTCCAGCTGATATGTACTAAAGAGGAAATCTTGGCTGCAATATCAGATGTATCTTTAAATTGTCTAAATTGGCTGCCTCTCTTATGAGTTGCCTTTTCCCCAATTTTCATCACTTTCTCTTTTGTTTCTTTCTAGTTTCTCTATTTTCTATTTGTACCTGTTCATTATTATTCAACTATTTTTCTATTCAGTCTGGAAGCCAGCTGAAGAGCACCATTTATGTTGAGATATACCTGTCTGAATTGCATGACCTGAACAAACATGGCTATGCGTTATCCCCAAATGCAAGGCAGTAGCATGGATTAGATGCAGGGTTTAGGTTTTAAGGGCACACTTGTTCTTTGAAAGCAGATAAATAGAAAGAGAAAGAGAAAGAGAAATAGAAAGAGAAAGAGGAAGATAAAAGGTCACAGAGGAGGAGGATATAAAAAAAAAAACAGTCCTGGATTCACTTTGGGGTGGTCAAAAATATTAAAAGGAACTTTGGGGAGGTTCAACACATCAACATGGCTCACATGAGGAAGAATGGATGTACCTTTAGGATCACAAGATGTCATGGTCTAGAAGTGAATTGTCATCTATATTTTGTGTCAAAGATGATTTTTAAACAGGAATAAGTGGATTATGTACTCAATTATTTTTAAATTATAGCAAAGTTTGATTGTCAACAGGTCTTAAATATCAATGTGCTCTGATTTTCCATTTGTTTTTATCCTGGTTTGTCTATAGGTTCTCCCTTCCTGTCTAACATTTGCTCCTCTGTTTTTTGCTGTTTTCCAATTGAATCAGTCAGAAAGTCCCTTTACTGTCCAGATCCGATGTATCTTGACTCGTTTGACCATAGGAACATAGGCTGCCTTTGAAATCTCAACCGCTGCCTTGGTGCAGAGCTTATCAACTGCAACCCAGACATTATGGAGTCAACTTTTCGAAACAGCCTCTCATCATGCATGGTTAAGGTTGTGGGAATGTAATTCACTGTGATGCCAGAGGGAAATGAGCTTTGTGCACTAGGCTGCCATTTCAGAAACCTCATTTCTGCATGCTTAGGTGGATGTGTATGCGTTAGTGAGTGTTCATGTGGTGTTCTTTATATGTTAACGACTACTGCACTATTTTTGATGTTTTCTTAGAGATATTATAAAAAACATCATCTGTTTGCATCATTAGACACAGTCTGGATTAAGTTAAATATTAAGGTATCACAATATATTTTTCATTATTCATGTTTAGATAGGAGAAAGTAGAATATATTTCTCATTGTTTATATTTTTTTTCAGAACCCAATATCTAATTTGACAGTTCACTTTGATCAGGAGCATGGTCATCAAGGATATCCAGTCTATCTTGGAAGTTTTTTCCCAGGACCATCCTTTTCAGAAGAATGTTACAGTTCCCATGGAATAGCTCCTCCAGAACTGTCACCCTATAGTGGGTTAGCTTGTGCAGCTTCATCTCTAAATGAGCACCAGCATATTTATGTGGAGTCTAGTGCTAATATATCCAGTAGTGCCACCTCAATGTTGGACATGCTTCATCAATCAGGCAGTTTAGGAAACATGAGGTTTATGCAGAATAATCCTTCAAGTTGCTGGACTGAGATACCACCAGATAGCGGAAGGGAAGTACCGAGGGAGGAGCTTGGGGAGTGTTCGACTGATCATTGGTCAGACATGTCTGAGGCAGGGACCAGCTATGCTGGTTCAGATGTTATGGTAGATCCACGGACTGCGGTGATTCCATTCCCAAGTGGTGCTATCATGACTCCGGGACATTTCGCTCCAGAGAACTTTGAAGAGCAAATGATTCTTGCCATGTCGGTGTCATTAGCTGACACTCGAGCAAGGATGCCTACCCAAGGACTGACATGGCTGTAATGATGATGATTTGCCGTAAGAAATTTCTTTCCGATCCATTTGTTTTCCCTTTTCTTCTCCTTTTGTCTGTTGGTTTGATGGTTCTTTCATTTTTAGTTGGTTTCCTGTATACATGTGAAGGTGACACTTGTATGGATGGTGGGAAAGATGGTGCATAGAATTAAAAGGCTAATAGAATATGCATTAGTTGACTCTTATCTAATGAAATTCAAAGGCTATTGCTTTAGTTAGAAAATATAAAATCAGGTAGTAATCTTTATTATTCGTGCACATCGTTAATTGCATTCTTTGATTCATTGCGGTGTTTACCATGGTATTACCACAAGGCTATAGTGACTCTTAATGCCTTGGTTTTCCCAATACTTGATTTTTTTTTCTTGTTTTGGCAATGTAGGATTGTTGAGGTTGTGGCATTTGTATCTAGTCTTTGAGGTTCATGGATTTTGCCAGCCGGAGCTGATGCGAATGTCATAATTTTTGCTATGTAGGCAGCTATCATAATGAATCTGAGCAGTGGTTTTGCAACTGCAGCTTGATGCTTGTGGGAGCTTCTGTTGATGCTTGTGTTGCAGTGTCATGCAAATTGACATTCGCAACGATGGATTGGCCAACAGAACAGTGAGGAAGAACACAATCCAGAAATAAATTGTATGTACGTACGCGCGTCACGGAACCGATTAGCATCTTGCATCTCAGCCATTAAATAGCCAGTGCATAAGGAATCAAGAAACTATGAAACAAGTGATGGTAACCCCACATAGTTTAAGAGGATCACTACGTAACACCCATCCGTTCAATACACGAGCTTACAAGGAAAAGCGAAGTGGGGTCGGATCAGTTGGTATGGTAAGAGTGTATTATAATCCCTTCCTGTGAGTACTCTTTTCTGAAAAATACAGTGCACGGCAATTTCGAGGTTGGAGCAATAACACGCATAATAAAAAAAGTTGGTGCATGTCGCTCTTGATTAATATATGAATCGAATTGATGCACATAAAACAAGTAGGACAATTAGATCTCGCGTGCTCATAATATAAAAGGATCCAACAAGGATGTTTTTGGAGCCTTACGAGAGTTACAACTGAGGATTATTGTTTGCTTCTTCGCGTTCGAACAAAAACACCATTCTCTGTACATTCTTACATCATTCATTACATGTATTTGTCTTTGTCTTCGTTGAGGGATACATTAATTGTCTTTCCTTGCTTCCTATGCCTTGTTTTCGCACTGATTCATTGAAGAGGGCACGGAAGGAAAGCCACGGGTGTGTAAAAAGTAGAGGGAGGGAGAGGGTGTATTGGAGATCTCAAATATATTATTGCCTTTTCTTTCTTTTCACATGCTATTTGATGCCAGTGGGTAAAACAGCTAGCCACAGAGAGAGAGAGAGAGAGAGAGAGAGAGAGAGACTGTGAAGGGTACTGCTGAGCCAGTGAGCCGCAGAACCAGCTTGGAGGAACAGCGTCTCTTTTGACATGTTTTAAGTGAGACTATCACAGGAGAAATTGGGTGAATCCTGGGAGGATGCCCCAGATTTGTTTTTCCTCAGAGGTAAGGGAGAAAGATGCCTCATTTTCCAGTTAATGCCATTTTTCTCTCCATTGGACTGTAATCTGTTAAAAATGCCGGTTTTTTGGGTTCTTTTTTCATCGATGCGTACATCTCCTTAACTTTTTTGAATTATTTTTTTTCCTTTTTGTGACGCTCTCCTTTCTCGAGTTGTGATAAAGGAGACATTTTTTTTCTCCTGAATGGCCTGGAAATGCTGGATGCTCTGTGTATTTTGTGGAGAAATTGCAAAAGTGCAGGCATGTTGAGGTGGGGTTTCCTTGCTCAAGAGGCGTCAAAAGGACTAGATTTCATGTGAGATTGTCGGCAGTCGATCTTTGATTTAATTTATTTCTGCTAGAGATTGTAAAACAGGGATCTTGGTGAGGTGCAAATGGCCCTTTCCTCTAAATATTCCTTGCTTCCCTCCCTCCAGGTTTGTTGTTCTGAATCATGATTGATGCCATTGTGTCTCTTGCTCGATATCTTGCGTTTTGACTGCTGGGGAAGATTTTGGTCGAGGTGGAGTGAGTTTTAGGGTTTCATTCGATATCTTTTTTCTGACGAAATTTCATTAGAGAATAGGGCTTAGGAAGGGCTTTGCTTTTTTGTGATACTCCTTGTTTTCATTAACTTGAGGTGTTATTCGTGATCTGATCGTGTACTCTACTTGAATATTGATTTTTTTATCTTCTGCAGTGCACTGTTTCTTTTTTTCTTGGTTCAAAAGCTTGAAGATAGGATCTTTAAGGTTGCTTTGTCTCTTTTGTTTGTGCATGTTTTCAAGTTAAGATGCATGACGCTTTGTCTTGAAATTTTACAGCAAAAATGCCCCTCCAACGAGATCTCATAATGCTGCTTTGCCACATTCAGGTCTTGTCTTTCTGACTTATATTGTTTCTTATATGTCCCTTCAGTTCTCCTTGCCTTTATTTTCAAAGGGAATTTTCCACTGGACCTGATCTGTTCTGGTTAAATTAGCTGAGTTAAATTTGTAAACACAACTTGTTTCTTCTTTAGAATGAAAAAAAAAAATTGTTTGCTTATTTTTTTTCATTGTGAATGCAGGAACTGTAGGCCTTCTGGTGTCTTGAAATGTATTCTCTCCTTGGAGCAATTTAGGGCACCAAATTTATGCTTTATAAACATATCTCTTTCAGATAAAGGCGAACTCTATTATCTTCTATTGAAATAAAGGTGAAACATATGGTTAGATCAATTCACATGAATCTGTCTAAGTAGCACACGTTGAAATTGGACATGAGTGTGTTGGTGGGGACATGCTTCAGCCAAGGGAAGCTGACATACCTGCACTTTTCATTTTCCTGGTCTTGATTCCACTTTTCACTTATATCTTACTTGGGAGATGGAACGAGGCAGCTAAGAAGAAGGCTAGGATAAGTATACTTGCTCAGCTTGCTGCCGAAGAAGCTTTCCAAGTAGAAGCAATGGCATCTGCCAGTGTCCTTCCAGTTTTGCCATCTTCAAGAACTGGCTTTCATGAATGCGCTAGATGCTTTGCCCCCACTACAACACGCTGCTCCAGATGCAAGTCGGTCAGATACTGGTACAAATAATATAACATTTCATGGATTTCTTGTGTTGTTCTCATTGATAATCTCTGATACTTTTTTCTTATGTTTCTGATCATCTTTATATTATTTGCTGAATTAAGAACATTTTGCTTCATGAAAAGCTGTTAAGGTATGCACTGAAGATTTCCTTTGATTTAGTTGATTTTCTAGCTTGTTGATTTAACATCCGAAAAAGGCTAAAAGTGTCGGGAATACTTAATAAACATATTATATTGGATTATTAAATTCATTTAGTAAAGATTGTTCCCGAAAATGTGTTTTTTGTTTCCCATTGTGACCCAGCTGTTAAGAATTGCTCCATTGCTGATGGTCCATGGTGGTGGGGTAAACTTTTCCTACTGGCCCCTATTGTTATAAATTCTTTCCTCTTCTCTTTCTCTCCCCTTCCTCTAATCCCTTTTTCCTTTTTTTTTTTTTCACTTCTCAAAGAATAAGATTAGTCATATTGGACAATATCAGCCAATCCTAGCCCACCCTATGTGAATTTTATGAGTTCTAGGCCAATTTTGTTTCATTACCATGATTCCAATATAGATATGACAACATGGCTAAGAATTTAGTCAAAAATTGAATAAGATTGGCTAATTCTAGAATAGGTTGGCTTTTCATGCATTAGGTATCATTTGGGTGCAAATTTAAAGGTTAATTTATCGAGACAGTCTTAAGAAATTTTGTGGTTGAATAGTGTACACAGACACTATGAAGTATGTATCTGTAATAGACATGTAATAAAAATTAATATACTCCTTGCAGTTATTTATTGACTTAACATGAAAAGCAAAATTAATATGATCATGTAAATAAAATGGCACTTTCTTCTCTAAAGCTGATCATGGATACACTTGCTTGTATTTGTTGTCTTTTATGCTTTAATTAATCTTGCCATATTAATGGACTCTAATAAGCAGCTTATATTATTTTGGCGTCTCCTGTTTTCAGTTCTGGAAAGTGCCAAATAATTCACTGGAGGCAGGGGCATAAGCATGAATGTCAACAATGGCATGATAGTTCCTTGGATGTTTTGGCTGGCCTACCTCTTAGAGATACAGTTCGGCACAAGCCTATCTTGAATAACTCAAAATCGTCTTACCTATGCAATGGTATTGAAGAGCCCCTGCATTACAATATTCAAAATGACATGGATGATCCTTCCTTTATTAGCACTTACACATCCGAAGATTCGGAGACTGGAAGGAAGCCATCAGGAATGGGTATTGTTAATAAATCAAAAAAAGATAAATCTTATGGCGATGATTACACTGCTTGTGCATTTGATCAAGACCATGACCATGATGCTTGTTCTCAAGCCTTGTTGACCAACCATTTTACTGAGATTTCTTCAGAGGATGCTCCTAAAGGATCTAAGGTTTGAGTTTGTATCTTATGTACTCATAGTGGACAAGATTAATTTCTACTTTTGGTTGCACTGTCTTACTGATGTGCTTGTGTCCCAATGGTTTCAGTTAGCAAATGGAAACTTTACTGCTTCGCCCTGTCAAATCCATATGAATCAAGAGAGCAACATCTCATCTAATGCCAGAAGTCCGATGGTCCAGCACAACAAATCAGTTGGCGAAACAAGAAAGGGACTGGAACAAAGTGGTTCCACTGCAACGTCATCTCTGTTACATTCGGATAAACATGTGATAAGTGAATGCCAAAATGGTGCAAATATCAGTCCAGAGAAAGCAGATTGTTCTGAGTCTGGTTTTTCTTCTTCTAATGAAAAATTTAATGTCAGTTACCCTGCTGAACACTATTCAGCCAAAGAAAGCATAATGTACAGGAGACCCCCCTACACTCTTGGGCATACAGCTTCCTCGTCACAGAAGTTAGCAGAGAACATGTCGAGAGGATACCACTCTCAAAGTTTAGGAAAAAATTGTGACAAGGAAAATGGATCTGGTAGGATAAGAGAACTACTTGTGAAATTTTATTAGACTTGTACACTTGTCCATTGTATGCTCCTGTTCTGCTTTTCCTTTTTCTTCTTATTTCTTAAACCTTGTGCAGGAATCCGACAAAAGAATATATCCTCGAACATCCCCATACAGGGCCTCAGTGGGAATGCAAGCATTGAAGGGATGATGGCAGGCTCAAAGAAGAATCCAAAAGCGCTCAAACGGAATCTTCTTTTATTGTTGAATGACAATAAGAAGAACAAGGTCTATTTTCTAGACTTGAAACCATGTATTACATTTAACAAATAGATCTCCGCTTTTCATGTTCTGCAATTCCAGGTTTGTCAAATGTTATTTCCTTACGAAGATCTTGTTAAGTTTTTCCAATGTGAAGAGTGGCGGATATCTCCTAGGGGGCTTCTTAATTGTGGAAATAGGTATGACTTAATAAGTTGAATGTTTATTTTTAGTAGGCCTACCATTTATGAAAATGAGGTTGTGACATATTTCATTATTTTGTATTCATATTATGTGGGATTGCTTTTGTGGCTTGCTAAGAAGCCAGGTTACCCTTGTAAGTTTTGTAAAGATTGATTTTGCCATCTGTCAGCTTAAATTCTTATGGTATACAAAAAATATCATTTCTTTTTGAGAGTAAATAAAGAAAAATGAGGAAATCATGCCATGTAAGGAATGCATACTCTTTGCTTCCTACACTTAAAGTATTCATCGTATTAGCCATGAAATCATTGTTTTTCTCAAAATTTTTATGCAATAATTGTTGTTTTTCTTAGTGATTATGTTAACTTATTCCCCTTTAGCCAAACAAAATTTTGTAGCTAAAGAAACCTTAAGTTTCTTTTGATGGAATGCGGTTATCTGAAAAACCTATTTCAAGGGTGTGGAGATCTGTCTAGATTTTTAAATTTTAAAGCAACATTATTTCAAATTGTTATTGCTACATGTTTTTCCTGATCAGTATTTATTTACATGGTTTATATATTACTTTGGAGCTAGCCACAACTGATCTAATTGGAAATAGACCCTTTTTTTCTTTGCATTACTTGCTTTTTGTGTCTTTTTATTTTTTTATTTTCTTGAATTTTTTGTGTTCCTTTTTTTCGTGCTTTAATATTATTGGTTTGGTATTCATTTTGCTAAAGTCCTGATCCCTTGGTTCAAAAGCCTAATCCAGCTGATCTCGATTTTGATTTGATTTTCTATGCTATTGCTACTGTTCCTGGTATTTTAATGGAGTGTTCCTGTAGTTGGACTGTTTATTGGAATGAATATAAGAAGGGCGAGCTCGGTGTGTGAGGCTTTTATCAATGTGGTGTCTGGGGACGGGTAATATATGTGGTATGTAGCCTTATAGAGGCTGTTTCTGAGACTCCGCCCAGAGCACATAGGAGTAAACCCTCTATGTTGGAATGGATATCTCATAGCGAAAAAATTGATTTGTTTATGGCTGTTTGAAGTTTGAACACTGAAATCATTGAATTCCTTGGTTATTCATCTAATGGTCCATGCTGTCAACGACAACTCACGGAAATCAGTGTTTGCATTTTCACCGGGATTTATAGTTAATTATTTCAAATTGTTAGTTCAGGCTGTGGCATTTAATACACTCAAGGACATGAGAACATGCCTTACAAGGGTAAGGAGCATCAATGTAGCAACTTGGTGAACTTTGTAAATTGTGTCTGATCTATTGTAATTCATGTGTTTGAGATAACAATTCAAGTGAGTGGCATCTACTAAGAGGAGAAAAAGAAGTAATGGGTTTGTGTTTTATTTAAATGGATCAATTTGTATATGTGGTTTTTGAAGACACTCATCAACAGTGTGAACCCAACAGCTTCTTTAATTAGTCTAGTCTATCCCAAAATCATAATGCACTTTAATGAATTACTTGTTCTCTTTTAGGATCCTTCTCTAAAGTATCTCTAACTTTTATAGCTTTGTATTTATTGCAGTTGCTATGCTAATGCTGTTTTGCAATGTCTGACTGGCACCAAACCTCTCATGGTCTACCTACTTCAGAGATCACATTCAAGAACCTGTAATTATGACTCGTCTTTGCTCTTATGAGCAAATATTATGAGAGGTTTTATCATTTTATCTGGATATCTTCTGCTAAATTATTCTGCACTTTTAGGTTGTGTCAAGGAGTGGTGCCTCATGTGTGAACTCGAGCAACATGTTTCAATGTTGAAGCAAGGAGGTGGTCCTTTGTCTGCCAGTAAGATCCTTTTGAACATGAGAAATATTGGGTGTCGCATGGGTGGTGGAAACCAAGAGGATGCACATGAATTTCTAAGGTGTACCACATAAACATGGCACTCATTTGGTTCTTAATTTGTTACTTTACAAGTTCCTTTCATATTTGTTACTTTAGAATAGGGGTGCAATACTCTGGGCAAGATGTGGATCTTCATCCTTAAGAAGTGATAATAAGTTCATGCCTGATCTGTTCGAGGATGCTGATCTGTTCCCAGCCTGCAGATGGCTTAATCTTTGAGCCAAGCTATCCCGAGTAGCTATCATTTATTTTAATAACTTCAAAATAAGCCCTAGTCTGAGCTAAATACATATCAAGGAATCCAGTTAGCTTAATAGCAGGAAATGACTGCCTGAGGCCAGTTTTTTGGGGCTTGAATCAGATTGGGTACAGGATTATGCTTTTCAGGCTGATGGCACCTCTTTTTGTATTCTATTCAGCTTCATCTCTTCACAATTCATAACAACTAGTTTCTAAAGTCATCCTTTTACTGATGCATCTTGATACAAAACGACCAGGCTTCTAGTTATGTCTATGCAATCTGTGTGCCTTGAAGGACTGGGTGGTGAGAAGGAAGTTGATCCAAGGTTGCAAGAGACAACACTTATACAACAGATATTTGGTGGTCGCCTCAAATCAAAGGTGACTGACTTTGACTTTGCTGCAAAATCATTTTGCTCGCTTAGCACGATCTTCTTACTCTTAATTGTAAAGGATATTTGATCCTAACTAGCGTACCTAATTGTACCAAGGTCAAGTGCTTAAGATGTCATCTTGAGTCTGAAAGATATGAGAGCATTATGGATCTTACACTGGAGATACATGGCTGGGTTGAGTCACTGGAAGATGCTCTCACACAATTTACTGCTCCGGAGGATTTAGATGGGGAGAATATGTACAGATGTGGAAGGTTCAATCAATACTCCAAATTTGCATATCTGATTCCGTTAGTTGTTTGTCACTTCTGATTCTATCTTTGAATTTGAAAAATAGGTGTTTGGCATATGTTAAAGCCAGGAAGCAGTTGAGTTTACATGAGGTCCCCAACATACTAACTATAGTTTTGAAGAGGTTCCAGGTAACAAATTGACTAGGTGGACTTGTTTAAGCTTTAAAATGGTTTCTTTCAGATGACCCTAGAATTTAATTTCATGTGAAACATTAAACTGTGAACTTCTCATTCTATTAATCACTTCTTTTGTAGGATATTTTAATCATATTAAATATTCATGCGCAAACGGATTTCTATATGGATATTGCATATTAGTTTTTAGTATCCATATGCATTACTTGTTGCATGACACACATTTCTAACAGTATTCTTGTCACTGATATTAACCTTTTTGTAGTTAATGCACATTAATTTGATTCTCTTTCTTACAGAGCTGTTGTTGCTTTGCTTAATTAGACAGGGAAGTATGGCAAAATCAATAAGTGTGTTACCTTCCCTGAGATGCTGGACATGATTCCTTTTGTGACTGGGACTGCTGACAACCCTCCCCTTTACCTGTTGTATGCGGTTGTTGTGCACGTGGATACACTGAACGCATCATTTTCAGGGCATTATATTTCATATGTTAAAGATCTGGAAGGAACATGGTTCAGAATTGATGATTCTGAGGTAACTAGAGTCCCACTGATCAATTGATGCTGGATTTTGGGAGTTGTTATTTGTCTTATCAGATGCTGCATGAATTGGATTTCTAGCAATATTAGTGGTAGGAAAGGTACCAATATATTTCAAGCATTAACATTCCAGATTGTTAGGCTCGTATTCCTACTTAGGATCATTGAGGGGTTACAAAGTCAGATCGTAGAATCGAACCTTAGGTACGTAAGATCCTACAAATAAAAAAAATTAAGATACATACACTTAAAGAATTTACAAATAATTTTTTATTAAGATTTAGTAATTATTATACATTCTTATATTTTTATTGCATGAAATTGAACTTAATGTTAAATAGTGTAATGTTTGCATGTTCATCTAGCAAACAACCATACTTAATATTTATCCAGCCAACAGAGGAGAGGAGAGATGGGAGGAGAGGAGAAAACATGAAAGGGAGGATAGAAGAAGAGGGAGGAGGAGAAGAAATAAGAGGAGACAGAAAGAGACGGTATGGAGAGGGGAGGTGGAGAAATAGTACCTGTGGGTAGAGAGGAAGTAACAACCACTCGAGCAGCCACGTTGAATGGTTGGCAATGCTGGTACCATCTCGTCGTGAGTGGCAGAAGTGGTCTAGGTCTGTCTTCTCGTCACTCTTACACTGCAAGGATCACACATCTTTGAACAGCCAGTGAGGCAGCATCCTCTCGTTGCGGGCAGCAACAAGGTCTAGGGCTTTGTTGCTCCTATGCTCCAAGGATGGCACACTGCTTCAAGGTGAGTTCTTTTTATTTTCTTTTATATAAAGTCAACTGAGTTGACTTGCTAAGCTCGAGTTGGCTTCACCGAATTTACCGATCTTACCGAGTCAACTCACAAGTTGGGCTGATTCCACCATTTTGAAGTTTCAATGACCAACCCGATTCGCCAAGCCCGATCTGGGCCATAAGATTGCATGATCCTACAGTGTTGCGAGTTTAACAACTTTGTTAACATCCCCTCAATATTTTTATAAGTATAATATCCTCTCTCATGTATGAGTTGGTTTAGGTTTGATATGTGAAATTGCATGATGCAAACCAAGTAGATTGAGGGGTATTACACAAATATTGAATAAAAATCACATGGAAAAAAGAAGGATAGGTATAGGATTCGAACTCAGAATCTGTTTTCATACTATAATAAATATTTTTGACCAGGTGACTAATGATTCCTTAACTTGAAGTTGTTAGGAAAGGATCCAATATTTTTATAAGCATTAGCATTTTCTGAATATTTGTATAAGCATTGACATTCCCCTCAAATGCAAGCCCAGCTTAAGTTTAGATCGAAACATTTATCATGGTACTAAGGCATGTCATGAGTTCGAAACTTGTATCTGCCTCTCTTTATTTCATGTGGTGTTTAATTGATGCTTGTGCAATGTCCTCTTAATTGACTTGCATGATGCACTTGACTTTGGTTCATGCATCAAGCCTAATCTGGCTTGCACATGAGAGTGGATATTAGAACTTAATATAAATTGGGCCATTCCCTAAAAGATTAAGTTTTTGGATTTTGGTCACCCATTTTAAATATTTATCAATTAATGTGTCATTTGCTTGATGTTGCCTGTCTATTTCATCTGAGTGTCTATTCTGCTGAAGTTCACCTGCCTTTTCTATTGCAGGTTATGCTCATTTCATATAACATGTTTCATGTACTTGCTGATTGATTAGCTTAAAAAGTGCCTTTGTCAATGGACATAAATTTTGGTTTATCGTTGCTTTATTAGTTGACAGACATTATACCTTACTTGGTTGCCATAAATAGTTCATGTTCCCATCTCTTCTAAAAACCGGCAGTTTCTGTATGTCATGTCAGAGCACTGAAACAGGATTCCAGTTGCTATATAGAATCAGGGCTTATTAGACAAGTTAATCATAGGAAAGGAACCGGTTTCCTGTCGCAATACAGGATTAGGGCTTCTTAGACAAGTTTGTCATAGGAAAAGCTATAACTGTAAAGGAAAAAAATAACAACTATACCAGTATCATATTGGTCAATGAAGATACATAGAAATCTGAGAATCATCAATCATCATAACTAAAATATCCAAAAAATTGTGTTGATCTTCACTATGGAGCCTTCAAGAAAATGGTAAATTTGTGAATTGAAGTATGAGTCAAGGCAATGATAGGTGCCATAATTTAACATGTAGATTTACTCTAATCCTATTTCACATTTTCACTCTCATTTTGACGTACCTTGATATACCTAAAGTGAGACAGTTATCTCAATTCTTAACAGAGCTTTCTTAGAGCAAGGAATGCACTGTTTTGACTCGGGCCAGTTGGAAAATGGGAGGTAGAGGTTAAGATGGGACATGTTAGCATGGATGAGTCCATCAATTGTGTATCTTAAGCTGGTTAATTGAGTTTGATTGACAATTATTAAAAATAATTCTATGAACTCCTTGCTTATTCAACTATATGGATGCAAGCATTTTAGATTAGTTTCTATAATCAGTTTGAGGAACTTTTCTGATCTTATCTCGTTTCAAATAGGCGCAAGCAGTGCCACCAAATCAAGTGATGTCGGAAGGTGCATACATGCTTTTCTACTCAAGGTAGGCCAAGGCTACTTTGGTACAATGTTTGGTTAACATATTTTAACATGCTGTATCATGTAATCCTCAGATCTTTTCCACGGCCCCCTCATGCTCATACCGAGAAAAAATTATCACATGCTCCACCTTTTGCAAAGCGGAGTATGGTCAAGAGCCAGAAATCTTCAAAACATGGGCAACAAAGACAAGATGGAAGCTTCCATGCCTCAGAAAATTTGGTGAATGTTAGAAATCATATGGGAAAAGAACATGGTGAAGATACCGTGGACCAAACTGCTGATCACATCTCAAGGCCTTCAAGTAGAAACAGCTTGCCGGATGGAACATATCCAGATACGTCGAGCATGGAATTTTCTGATGCTGCATCTAGCGATTGGCATCTTTTCACAAGTTCCGACGATTCATCATTCACCACCGAGAGTACCAGAGATTCATTTAGCACTGCTGATTATGGAGACAATACTAGCATCGACACTATTTCCTCTATATTCAACCCCTTCTATGCTCCAGGTTATGTTCATAGCAATGCCATTTCGTGCACAAAATTCCCACCTTGTAGGCCACAGACAAGATTCTTCATGGATAGCACAAGTGGATCCTTAGTTGCTAACTCAGCAATTCGGCGGTGTACATAAAGGAAGGGATATGGAACAAGCCTGTGCTTCAACTGAACCTTCAGCTTCGGCAAGTCACTATAGTTTGTATGGTCAGTGGGGAGTAATCCCAAATATGGCTTTGTTCTAGCTTCTGGATTTTGTGACATGTTGTTAGATTCTCTTAGATCTAGTGGAGCCTTCTTATTCTGATTGGTCCCAAAGCTGAAGTTGGATGCGCCTCGTGTTTTTTAATCCCCGATGAGGCGCACCTAATCTTGGAGGCATTTGTCAGGGTGGACAAGAGGCATCATGTACAACTGGAGTAATGTAGTGTAGATTCTTTCTTCTTGTTCCATTGTGGTGGTTAAAAAAAAAGAGTTGTTCTTAGAATGTTAAAACCTTGATGGTCTCTTAGCATATGGTGATGCATGTTTGTCCAGCTTTATGTGAGCTAGGTTTTTGCGACCTGGAACTCTTCTTGCTGATGCTATGGGAAATGCAGTAGTAGAATGAAACCCTAATGGGCACACAGGCCTACAATGTTAATGGCTTGTGTGCTCCAGTGTATCCTATGAGCTCACTGAACCAGAGATTGTGGATGCCATATCTCATTCTTTCTTGGTCAAAGATGTGACAGAGCGCATGGAAAGAACCAAAAGATGCCCCTAGGGATTCTGTGAGGAGCTCCAGAATTGACTCTCTCTCTCTCTCTCTCTCTCTCTCTCTCTCTCTCTCTCTCTCTCTCTCTCTCTCTCTCGCTCTTTACAAGAAAGGAAAGCCTGGTGACCACCCTCAGCATATCAGAAACGCCAGTGTCCACCAAGCTAAGCATGCCGGAGTCCTTCGAGGGTCAGTCAAGCTACTCTCATTTTCTAATTATGATTCAGTTGTAACGAGGTTACTCCTTTACAGCATAGTGGCACAGGGACCAACGTTCGAGTCGTAGAAGAAGGATAAGATTGTGTATACTGGCCCTATGTATTGTTGGACCAATATTTGGGTCGTAGAAGAAAACAAGGTCGCCTACATTAATCATATGCACTGTGCAATGCACATCGTGTGCTCGCCGCTCTCAAGGCGTTTGGTTTGATGGAATTTGTAGAGCTTCGCTGAGCTCTACCATGGCAAAACTGTCGAGAATATGAATGAGTTGTACATCAAATTGCATTTAAGATGGAACAGATACTTGGAGAGGGAGGAGGTGATTATACGAAGAGAGAGAGAGAGAGAGAGAGAGAGAGAGAGAGAGAGAGAGAGAGAGAGAGAATGTGCAGAAAAAGTAACAGATGAGAACGAAACGAGACATCGTTATCCAATTGACTTGTAACTCGTATTTGGTATTGTAATGGATGCGATCTTTGGGCTTTAGTGGCCCAAAAAGTGTGGAACTTTTCGGACCGGCTGTAAGCACTCCGCAGTACGTGATTCAACGTAATGGGCTGCCCGTGTGCCGTGTCAACCCATTACAAACTATTGCCTGCACTATATTTTCATTAAAGATTTTATTTTGTTTAATAGGTGAATAATTTTTTTAAAAAATAATTTAAAAGTATTTTTTGAAACGAGAGAAAATATTTTTCTTTTTTGATGATGCAAACAAATTCAATCTTTTTTTTTGTGTCTCATCAATGATTATTAATACGTCACAACAAATATACTTTAATTAAAACCTCAACAATTCCTGGTGCCAGATTCATGAATCTGGATGCAACAATCATGAAGTCTTGATGGATTCCACTTCGCAAATTGACGTCATTGTGATCGCTGACAACACACGACCTACTAATCTAAACCCGAACCCAAAATGGTTTAGTCCTCGTTACCATTTATCATCCGACCTGTTCTCGGGACCAAGAAAAAAGCACCAAAATGACCCAATTGTCCTCGCTCATGATTTCAATTCGAATTTTCTTGGAATCTTTTGTTACCATAAGCTTTAATTTCTCTCTATGTCTAAAATTACTTAAAAAGTATAGAAAAATCCCCCTTTGTCTCACTTTTCTTCAACATAAAACCTTAAAAAGGCAAAGACAATATTGCACATATATCCCTTTATAAAGTCAACGATTTTTAATTCTACCTCTAAAACTTTAACTTTGGTACATATTCCTTGAAAACCTAAAAATTGGGTACATTTTTGTTTTCTTATAATTAAGATTTTAGCTTCAATCTTGACACAACGAATACTCGACACGGAGGCTTTGTTGCTAAATTCTTGTTAAAACTACTTCAAAATAGAATCATTTTCAGAGGAGTAGTTGGGATATCACAAATAGAGAAAAAAGATATCTTCACTTTGGTCTTCAATGCCATTATATTATTTTTTATAAATAAAGTGTAATAATTTCAAATTTAAATATATTTTTATTATACAATCTCACTAATATTTTAGACTACAAATATGTTCATATATCTATGCCTATACTGGTACAAAATTAATTCCATTTAAGGCTTTTATTGAAGTATTTTTTTAATATTATGTGATTATCTTTAAAGCTGTTATCACTAAATAATGTCTTATTATTATATAAAAAAATGGCATTGAAGAGATGAAAAGAAAGTGGACAGCAGGAAGGAGACGATAAGGTTTCATGATGATGAAGGAAGAATGAGCCGGAGCATATTTATTGTGAAGGATAGAACACCGACAAGACATATTTATGGTGGTGTAATGGTCATAATAATGGAACAGCATCTTTGTTATTGTGAGGGGAGGAGAAAACAAGAGAGAGAGAGAGAGAGAGAGAGAGAGAGAGAGAGAGAGAGAGAGAGAGAGAGAGTCATGTTAGTATAAACATAAAAAATCATAATTATATTACAATTATTTAAAAATTTTAATATCATAATATTTTATTTTAATATTTTATTTTTAATATATAATATCAAAAAATTTATAAACTCAAGATTTTATATTAATTCCATACGCACCATATTCAACAACTTTCATTGAATTATGCTGAGCATATCATCATTAAAAGAAAAATAATTTAAGATAAAAAATTTAATTTTTTAGAATTATAGGAACATAATATGTATAGTCAAGTTCCATCAAACATAAGCGACAAGTACTAACTGTTATCGTTTTTATTTTAAAATAATTTTTTGTAATGATAAATATTTTATACTCTTTTAGTTTTCATATTAAATTAAATTTTTATTATTGGAAACATAAGTTGAAACAATAAAATTAATCTATCAGGTATTAAAAATGATTTATGTAATGTTTGATTTGAAATATACAATAATCTTACTTATATTTCTTTTGAACTAAATACTATATTTTTTTTATTTAGAAGACCATTCTTACCATAACAATAATACTTTAGTATGAAGATTTTTTTGTGAGTTTATATAGTATTTATAAACTCATATAATTTACATTATAACTTTTTTTTATTATTATACTCTTTTTGGGTAGTATATTTTATATTATAATTTTTTTTCTATTTTAATCTTAATTCTTTCTAAACACATATACTAGTCAACTCATTTAAGATTTACTTATTTTTAATTTTATTATAGTAAATTTTAAATAAGTCAAACTAAGAAGAAAAAATAATAATAATAAATTATATGAGAAAATATTCAACCATATTCATACATATATATTGTTTTTAAGCTATAATCTTGTCAACCATATTGATGATATAATTCTAAATTTTTTAAATACTATCATACTAAATTTTAATACTTTTTAAGTAAGATATTAGGTAATGATTTATTAGTAAATTTAAATTTATCTTTAAATATTTTAGTACATTAGTTATAGATTGTAATGAAGTCTAAATATTATTAATAATCATCATAAAAGTAAGTCTTTTACACTTTTCTCAATTATTTATTCCATAGAATTTTAAAAAATTAGGTCTATGATCCTTTCAACTAGTCTGATCAAGATCTAACACACCCAGTAGTATAAATTGTAGATGCTCAAATTATTTATAATAATTTAATCTAAACATTATAATAATATTTATAAGAATAAAATAAAAAAGTATCACTATAACAGAATTAAACAATATTAATGCTTTATTTTAAAAAAAATATATTGAACTATTGATATTATTAATATTTCACATTTGAGTGATATATATATATATATCCAGTGTTTACTAAAAATTATTTATGGAGGACCAATACAATCTTTGTGGAATAGTATTGTTACTTTTGGATATATAATTATAAACTATAAAAATATCTAAAATAATATTAATTTATCTTATCACATAATTATTCAAATTAGATTCTCTAAGATTATCTAAGTTTCCTAATTATGTGTGCTATTATGAATATTATTTTTCTTAATATCACTTAAGACTAATTCTTTAATATAAATTTATAAATGATTGGTCTAGGCTACTTTGATGACTATAAGACTAATACAATAATATAAAATATAATTTAAAATATTTTATAAATAATAAAATATTTTTTATAATTTATATCCTATAAGTCTATCATCTTAGGTCATCTTGGTAATTACTAGTATGATAAAGTTTAAGGATATAAGTTACAAGTAATATTCACTAAATATCTTTAATCCAATTTATGCATAATTAGTTCAATAATAATAAAATAATAATCATAATAATTATTAAATATTAATTTATATAAAAAAAACTCATATGATAACTATAATTATGATAAAATATAAATCATCCCTTTGTATAAAAAATAAATATTATTTCATAATTTTAAATATATTCATGTAAATAACTAAACAAATATTGAAGAACAATAATTAAAATTTAGTTATCACAAATAAAAATTTTGTCAATATGTCATATGAGAAAATTATACAAGAAAATAATATTTTATATTTTTTAATTTTGTATAGAATCCTAAATTAAACCAATCAATCTTGTTTAATTGAGCATACCCAGAATTTGGCTAAATATCAATCTATTTAAGTTAATCAAAATTAAAATTGACCAAAGTAAAAAATTGATCATAAGTTGACTTTTTTCAAATTTTATCAAAATATGATTCATCGAATTGAATCTAGTTAACTAGACAAAATACATTCATTCAGAATATATGATTAAAATAAATTAAATTATTCAATTTTATAAATCAGAATATAAGTCAGAAATATTTAATTTTTGAAGGGCAAAATTATAATTTTTAGAATATATAATGAAAATATTATTTTTAAAGGGTAGAATAGTAAAGGGGATAAACTAAAATTAAACGATTTATAAGGGTAAAATTATATTTTCGATGGTGAAACCCTTAACTTTTTTCCTTCTCTTCCAAACTATCATAGTGTGAGGCATGCGACCACTAGAGTGTGCAGTTCGTTCGTTGCTTGCATGATACATATGGTTGTCATGCATTGTGTAATTGTTTTCGTGTGATTGACCAATGACCTCACTGATCGTCATGCCCATATGCGGCTAGTTCTTCATGGGCGAAACACCTCTACGGCTATACATTGTTGATCGAGTATTATCGATCATCGTCCCATCGTATGGCTATGCACATGCGTTGATCGACAACCCTCATGGTTGCTGCGACATATGACTATGCTCACACGTCCTCTCGATGACCCCACAAATTATCATAGCTATTCTTATCAACAACACAATCGGGAATCACAACCTTCAGTGTCCATTCGATATTGGTTGTGATTAGCAAATGCCATCATAATGGCATAGCTGTAGTCATCATAAGTAGCAACACTACTGTAATCACCTATGACCAAGGTATGTCGATCATTGCAAGGCTGCTACACAAGCATTTATACACATGATCACTATTGGTTGTTGCATCTCATTGTGCTTCCATTGTGTATAATAGCAACTTAATGTAGCTTGCAACTAGGCCTATAACCATTGGAGGCTATCACCCTCAACGATGTATTTGCTAATAACAAGCTATTAATGATAATCCATCGATTAAACATGAGAAACTTTGCATCACTTATAAGCAAGTAATAGGTAGGATGAGATATGAAAGTATATTGATAATAGAGATGGATTATTTAAGCATCATACAATCAAAACCGAATAACACTATTTCGTAATCAAAGTGTACTAATAAACAGATCTAAACATAAAATAGATATGACATATTTTATGATTTAAAGTATTTAATTTTAAAACATGATTCTGATACTAATTGTGAGAATACAAATCATAATTATATTATTATTACATGAAAATTTTAATGCTAAAAACTGAAATCAAATAACAAAGATTAAATTTATGATGTGTATATTTTAATTTTATTCAGAAAGTATTTATTTAATTTGTAGGTGTATCATAATTGGATTCGAGAGCTATAACGATATCGATCTATAAAGAAAAATCAATTTTATCTTTTTTTCTCTTCTTATCTGATCATTGTGGGATGAAATAAAAATTAAGAGAGATTAAGAATAGACGTATAATTTTAATATCTAGGACTTTCACAAATAATCATAATTAGAGTCTAATCAGATTTATAATATATTTTTTTTATCTAATTAAATAGAATCATATAATCTAATAATTAGATTAATTTTGTACGAATCAAATGATTTTTATCGGGGAGGAAGAGAGTTTTCAGGTAATAATAAAAAAAGGGATCTTTTTGGTGGCCTTTTACACCAGCTGTTTTAGTTGCTGGGCCAAGGTGGGAGGGTAACGGAGCTCATCCCCCTGCTCTGCACTATTTCATATATATATTTTTTATATGATGACGTCCATATGCGATCTTCTTGGAAGATGAGAGGAATGACCGGTGGTCTCTTTGCCCTCCGTCTTTAGGAATTAAGGTGTCGTCCTTTGGGAGCAGTTCCTGATGCTAGGAAGAGCAAAAAAGCTGAGAACTTGTGAACAGTGGCAGAGTATGGATGGAATGACAGAGGGACGGACTGCGCTCGTCATGAAGCGAAGCGCAGGACTGATAACCGCACAGTCAGCGGTCAAGTGGACTCAGAGAGAGAGAGAGAGAGAGAGAGAGAGAGATGGAGCGGTGGGAGTCGTCACTTTGGATCTCGGTTCAAAATCTCTCCTTTTCTTCCCTTTCTCTTCCTGTTCTGGTGAATAAAACTGGACCAGAGGCGACGGGGTCGGTTGACTATCTTTTGACGTGCGACGATCTGTACTTGTGTGAGGGGTTTGGTGGAGGAAAGGCCGCGCCTTGAGAGGGGGTGGGGCGGTGGGGGAGGTGCGTGGGGGGCGTCTTCTCGTCCTCAACCCCTGCGTTGCGTGACCCAGTGGGGCTACTGGTCACGTAGTTTCGATATGGAGAGGCGTGGGTGGTGGGGGATCTCTTCTTCCTAGTGTCCTTTTCTGAGTCCTCAGGGCGCGTAGGGTGAGGAAAAATCCGATCTTGCGCCGCGTTTAAGATCGCCGGTCCCTTGCTTCATTCGTTCTCTCCCTCCGTGTCGTTTCTGCCCAACTTTTGCAGGGGAGAGAATATTTGGATCGCCGGTTCCTCTTCCTGCGCCCCTTTTTTGAACTCCCAGATGAGCTAATGTGCACAAGCCAAGCCCTTCTTGGTCTTCAACTTTTGAATTCGGACTCCGTTCCTCTCTCTCTCTCTCTCTCTCTCTCTCTCTCTCTCTCTCTCTCTCTCTCCGTGCGCTGCATTTTTTTTGTGTAATGGGCATAGGTTATGGGTTTTACGTGGAGCTGCGATTAGTTTAATGGCTGCGGGGTGGTGGTGGGGAAGGCTTCCTTATCCTTTGGGTCACCCTGCGACGTACTTTTGTCTTGTAATGCTGTTCTTCACGAGGGGTTGACAGAGTTTTCCTTTTGAAAAGATCCCATTTTTCCATCTTTTTTGGCCGAATTCTACTTCCTTCGGTTTCCCCTTGTGTTGTTCGAAGCGCTTCTTTAATCATTGTATTGCCTCTTTTTTAGCTTTTACCTCCTCACTGTGAGATTCCCTGCTCTCTTGTTCTTTTAGGGTGGGTGAGACCACTGCACTCACATCCACATCTCTTGAGCTGCTGTGCTCCTTGTAGGACCTTCAAATCACTTGGTTTTGTTGCTACAGTCCGAGAAATGGGCCGGGCGACGCGGTGGCTGCGGAGCCTGTGGGGTGGGAAGAAGGAGAACAAGGATCCCAAGGAGTACTCCCGCTACAGCGGTGGCGAGGACAGGAGGGAGAAGAAAAGGTGGAGCTTCGGGAAGCCAGCCAAGGACGCCGGGGAGGTGGTGCTCGGCCTGAATGCTTCGACGGCCGCGGCGGTGGAGGCGGCGTGGTTCAGGTCCTTCTACGCCGAGAGCGACAAGGAGCAGAGCAAGCACGCCATCGCCGTGGCCGCTGCCACGGCTGCGGCCGCCGACGCAGCGGTGGCGGCCGCGCAGGCTGCGGTCGCGGTCGTGCGGCTGACGACCAGGGGGGCGGGCGCCGCTCTCGACAGCGGCCGCGAGCGGTACATGGCGGCGGTCAAGATCCAGACATCATTCAGGGGATACTTGGTACTGAAACCAGCTCACCTTGGTTCCCTCTGCGTGCTTCATGTTCGCCTTGTTCTTGCTAGATGTCCCATATTTTCTGATCCTAATCAACGACATCGTCCTGTTTTTCTGGGACGAGATTGAATTCCTTCTGGTTTGCGATTTTGCAGGCAAAGAAAGCTCTCCGAGCTCTCAAAGCACTAGTGAAGCTACAAGCTTTAGTTAGAGGCTATCTGGTACGCAAGCAAGCCACAGCTACTCTTCGGAGTATGCAGGCCCTCATCAGAGCTCAGGCCACCGTCCGAGCTCAGAGATCTCGAAATCTTCTTCCACATGACCGAAGGTTTCAGCTAGAATTCGGCCATCGGCGGTCGTTGGTATGCTTCCAACACAGACTGCTGCGCCATGTAATGCTGTGTTTCTCGGTTCGCTATCTGTTTGCTTTGGTCGCAGGAAAGGTTCGATGATACGCGGAGCGAGAACATGTCGTCGTTCCACAGCAGAAGGCTCTCCGCGTGCCTCGACAGTGTCTCGAACAGCTTCGACCGGAGCCCGAAGATTGTCGAGGTCGACACCGGCCGCCCGAGGTCGAGGTCTTCCCGACGAACTACTCCATCTGTCTTAGACCCCGCCGAAGGCTTGCACTGGAGCTCCATCTCGTCTCCTCTCCCATGCCACATTCCAGCAAGGATCTCCGTCCCCGACTGCCGGGACTTCCCAGACCACGACTGGTGCCTCGCCGGCGAGAAATGCCGACAATCTGCAACCGCGCAGAGCACCCCTCGTTGCGCAAGTTCATGCAGCAACTGGCCAGTCACTGGGGCGAAGAGCGTGTGCGACGAGGACGGAGTTCTCCGCCGCTTACCGAACGTGCCGAGCTGCCCCAACTACATGGCGAGCACGGAGTCATTCGAGGCGAAGTTGAGGTCTCAGAGCGCTCCGAAGCAGCGGCCGGATCCGGCCGGGACGAGGAAGAGGCTGCCTCTGAGAGAAGTGACGGTGGAGTCCATGGCTGCTCTTAGTGGAGTCGGACTCCAGAGGTCCTGTTCTGGAGCTCAGGAGGACTTCAACTTTAGGAGTGCTGTCGTTGGAAAGATCGACAAGTCCTCCGAGTTGAGGAGGGAGGCAGAGGAGTTCTACTTGCCAAGGAAGTGGTAATGCAGGAATAGAGACATAAGATTATTAGAACAAGAGGAACATAGAGAGATCTGTACCTCTTCTCTGGATCATTTCTTTTGCTGTTGTGTTCACAGCACTGGTGGAGAGAGAAGCATAGTGTGGTTTCCATGTAAATTCTTGGACTCTGCTTGACAAATCTCATCCTCCTCAGGAGATGCATCGTTTCCTTCCAAGTTAATCATCTTCAACCTCTTTATCTACTGGACTTTGTTGGATTGGTTTGCATGTGCCTCTTTTTTCTAGGTTCCTTTATCCTTGGGTTAAAAGATAGAGACAGCAAAGGTTGCTCAACCATTCTCTCACACCCATAGCAAAACACAAAGGATCTTAAAGAATAATGTCATGTGATGTACTTTGGTCAAAACATCTGCAACCACTAAGATCAATACTGCAGCAAAGTTTTATTACACGAGAAGAAGAAGAAAACACAAGTTTGTGGAACCCAAGATGGGCATAAGTTCCTGAAGAGTATGATCAACCCAAGAAAGCAAGACACTCCTACATGTCTTTCTTGGTCCTCACCGGATTATTACCGTTCCTTCTAATCTCCACTGGCTTCTGAAGCCAATGGATGAGGAGTTGAGAATAGCTCACACAGACAACTTATATCGTAAGGTAAATGAGAAGAACTCCACAGGTGTTATGGGAAACAACTTTTTACCGTGAACCCGGGACACGTGGCGGAGGCTTAGAGTGTCCGGGGTCGTCTCGGTATGGTTCGGGCTCGTCGACGTCTCCCGTTCCCGCCGATCTCCGATCGGACGAGGGCGTCCCGGTCGGCCGGGGAGGATACCTGCATAAGAGGGCGGGTCGGATGCTCCGCCCGACCCCTCCGACGCTCAAGTCAGTCCTCGATCGGAGGGGGATGAGAGTATTTTAGAGAAACAGAGAGAGAGATCGAGCTCCCCTTCCCCATACTCCTCGGCAGTTTAAATAAGCCGGTGCCCGATGCGCCTCTAGTGGCGTCTGGAGAGGGTGTACGAACCTGGTTTGGCAGGCCGGTGCCGTGGTCAACTTACCCTGGGCGCGGGACAGTGCGGAGTGGAGGTGCCGTCGGGCAGTCGATCGCGGGAGCAGTTCGAGCAGGAGGGGCGGTGGCGTCATCCGGTCATAAAACACAGGCTCCGATGTCACGTCATATTTAAGGCCCGTATCACTGCCCCCCTCGAAAAGCCACTCCTGCGAAACTGACCTCGAGGATAGGAAAGGGTGGCCGGCGGAACCCGGTAACGCATAGGGGGCTTGCTGAGGCTTCGATCGGTGTTGTCGAGATAAGGAGCCGTGGGCTGTTCCAGACCCGGAAAACCGACGGCCGAGGCCTGCCCGAGGCCATGAATTCCAATGGTCGAGGCCCGCTCGAGATGATGTAGACCGAACCGTGATCCGGTATAAGGGGTCGAGACCTGCTCGGGCCTCCGAACACCGGATCCCCGGCCGGGATAAGGGGTCGAGCCTTCGCCACCGCTACAAGACCCGGAAAACCGATGGCCGAGGCTCGCTCGAGGCCATGTTGACCAAACCGTGGTTCGGGGTAAGGGGTCGAGCCTTCGCCACCGCTACAAGACCCGGAAAGCCGATGGCTGAGGCTCGCTCGAGGCCATGTTGATCGAACCGTGGTTCGGGATAAAGGGTCGAGCCTTCGCCACCACTACAAGACCCGGAAAGCCATGGCGAGGCTCGCCGAGGCCATGTTGACCGAACCGTGGTTCGGGATAAAGGGTCGAGCCTTCGCCACCGCTACAAGACCGGAAAGCCGATGGCGAGGCTCGCCGAGGCCATGTTGACCGAACCGTGGTTCGGGATAAAGGGTTGAGCCTTCGCCACCGCTACAAGACCCGGGGTCGAGCCTTCGCCACCGCTACAAGACCCGGAAAGCCGATGGCCGAGGCTCGCTCGAGGCCATGTTGACCGAACCGTGGTTCGGGATAAGGGGTCGAGCCTTCGCCACCGCTACAAGACCCGGAAAGCCGATGGCCGAGGCTCGCTCGAGGCCATGTTGACCGAACCGTGGTTCGGGATAAAGGGTCGAGCCTTCGCCACCGCTACAAGACCCGGAAAGCCGATGGCCGAGGCTCGCTCGAGGCCATGTTGACCGAACCGTGGTTCGGGATAAAGGGTCCCGGCCAGTTCACCTGGTAAGGCGACGACACGTCACGTCCTCATTAATCATCCTCTTGTTGTTTGAGCTGCCCGACGCGATATGGTTCAGGAGCCGCACGTATTAATACGGCTGCTGAAGCCGAGGGGTCGCCGGCGTGCCGGCCAAGTCACCCGGCAGGGCGACGACACGTCACGTCCCCATTAATGTCCCTCTGCCCGATGCGATTCGATTGGGCATGACGTGTGGCAACATGCTGCCGCCCACCTCGAGGAGAAGCGAGCGGCGGCGCTCTCTTCTCTTTTAAGTGGCGTGCGTCACGAGTTCCTGCTACCTCCCATTAGCAGAGTCCTTCTGACCTAAGTTCTGTCGCTTCCTCCCCTCGAGCCTTCCTGATCTCCGAGTTTCGTCGCCACCCTTCGACCGTCTCTATCCGCTATAGGTCAGTGCCGGCATGGCTCCCTTCGTCTCTTCCTCCTCTACCTCTTCTTCTTCTCCTTCGCACACCACCGCATTCATCATGTTACTCCCTCTTCTCCGCCTTCCACCCGTTCAGATGGGGAGGCGGCGCGTGCGTTGGAGGCCATGATGTGGCCGCACGACCAGGATTCTACCCTGGACGAAACCCATGTAGGGATCCTCCGGAGGCGCTATTGCGTTCCGGAGGAGTACATCCTTACGGCCCCTGAGGTGGGGCAGCGGGCCTTCGACCCGATCCCGAGGGGTTTTGCCCTAACTCAGGACGCCCTAGAGGCCGGTTTACGTCTTCCCCTGCATCCTACCATTGTGTCCTGCCTTTCTCTGTGGCGGGTCTCGCCGTCACAGATTTCTCCCAACTCCTAGCGGTATTTTGTGGCCTTCCTGGGGGAATGTCACTACGCCAACATCATCCCGACCCGCAACCTCTTCCTTTCGTGCTTTCGCCTCTCCAAAGGGCCGGGGGGCTATTTCCTCGCGGCCAGGGTGGGGTTCCGTGTTAGCGGTGCCCCCACGAATAACAAAGGATGGAAGAGGCGCTTCTTCTTCGTCCAACGTGAGGAGGACTGGGGCTTCGGGGTTCGATGGTCTTCGAGGTCGATCGACAACAAGGCCCCGAAGCTTAACGCCGCAAAGCGTGCGGCTTTAGAGAGGCTGAGGGTTATCCTTCCCTCGTCCCAAGCCATCCGTAATATGTCGGAGCAGTAGCTTGCGGAAGCGGGGCTTAGCCCACGCTCCGAGGGTATGGTACCATCGCCTAGTTCCTTTGAGTTCTTCGCACTGCTTCGTTTTCTAACCGTTCTCTTGCGCTTTGCAGCGATGGTGAATCTACGATCATTTCACGACGTGGGCACTCCGTCCGGCTCGACTCCCAGCGCACCGTCGAAGCCGAAGCGGGCCGGGGGAGACTCCCCGCGAGTGGCCGAGGGTGGCCGTCCTCAGAAGAGGTTCAAGGCGACGAGAGTGCTGGACCTTGAGGCCCAAAGCGCATCCCACTGGGCGGCCGACCAGCATGCCGCCCCTCCAGAAGCTTCCGCGCCATCAGGGGATGCCGGGCCCAGCCAGGGGACGACAGGAAAAAGCCCTCGCCTCCCGGCCCTGAAGGACCTATTTAGGCTCCCGCCTGGTGGAGACGCGCCATTTTTCACCCGGGTCATGGGTGAGATCCCGCCCGGGGGGTCGAGCGACCCTTTGGTCGCACGATTGGGAGGTATGTCCTGCGGGGACAAGGTATGGACCGGGGGGAGTCCCTCGGCTGCTTACCTCCGGGGGGTGCTTCATCCGGACATAGCCCGGGACCTTTACACGCTCCCCTCGGAGGCTCTCCTCGCCAAGTCGGCGAAGGCTGCTTTGTGGGTAAGTACTACCTCCGGTGACTTCTTCCCAATTTTTTGTGGTAGCTTACCCATTTCTCTCGTGCAGAATCTTCATTATTCCACAACCTTGCTCGACCGGGTTCATGACGCCGGTCGGATTATAGGTGGCCTAGCGGAGCGCAACCTCATCCTACACCGCCAGTTGGAGGAGGCCATGATCGCCCCTGGCCCGGAGGCGGTCGCCGTGGCGGAGAGTCGGGCGACGGACTTGGAGGCAGAGGTGGCCCGTTTGACCGTCGAGCTCGCGACCTCCTCCGCCAAGGAGGCCGACTTGCAAAAGCTTATGGGGATCGAGAAGCTGGAGAACCGGGCCCGCCGGGACGACGCCTCCGCCCTGGCTGCGCAACTGGCCTCCAAGGAGGCGGAGGTGAAGGCTTCCCAAGAAGCCCTCGCGGCCGAAGAGAACCGCCGCCCAGGGCATCCTACGAGTATGGGTACCGGGTCGCCTTGGCGCGATTCCGAGCCTGTCCCTCAGGTTCCACGGTGGAGGAGGATCCCTTCACTTCCTGCCCCGAGGACCAGGGAGTGGGGATGCCTGAGGAGGTCCCTTTTGACGACAGTCTCCCAGGGACTAATCCCTGAGGGATTTTTTCTTCTTTTGCTCTTTTTTGGAGGGTCCCTCCTCGTCCTCGTGTAATACTTCACTCCCTTTCTAGGGACTCATTTTGTATCAGAGGGTTTTTAACAAACTATAACTTTTCATAAGTCGATTTCTCCAATTTGTATCCTACACTCCATGCTTTTGCTCGGTTCCTTGTTTAGGAACTCTAGACGAAATATTTCCTGAGGTTCTGGATGTTCCAAGTCCTCGGCACTTGGCGTCCCGACATCGTGGCGAGTCGGAACGTACCCGGTCGGACGACCTTGATGACACGATACGGTCCTTCCCACTTGGGCGCGAGCTTGCCTTTCGCCCTGAGGGGGTCACTCACCTCAGTTTTTCGTAACGCCAGGTCTCCCACCTCGAGCGGTCGGAGACGAACCCTTTTGTTGTAGCCTCTGGCAACACTTCGGTTGTAGGCCAAGGCCCTTAGGTGCGCGTTGGCCCTTCATTCTTCAAGCAGGTCTAGGCTGGCCCGAACTCCTTGGGACGATGTCGGCTCCTCATAAGCTTCCACCCGGAGAGTCGGGATTACCAACTCGGCTGGCAAAACTGCTTCCATGCCGAACGCCAGACTGTACGGCGATTCACCCGTGGCCGTTTTCGGGGTGGTCCGCAAGGACCACAGGATGCTTGGTAGCTCGTCGACCCAGTTCGACCGGGCTTTAAGAGTTCTCTTCTTGAGTCCCCCGAGGATAGACCGGTTGGTTACCTCGGCGAGTCCGTTGGTCTGAGGGTGGGCTACCGAGCTAAACCTCAACTGAATCTGGTATTTTACACAGAATTCCCTAAACCGAGTGCTGGAAAACTGAGTGCCGTTATCGGTGATGATAACGTTAGGAAGGCCGAACCGGGTGATAATATTTTTCCACACGAACTGCTCGACCCGCCCGGCCGTGATGGTCGCCAGGGGCTCGGCCTCCACCCATTTGGTGAAATAGTCGATTCCCATGATGATATACCTTCGCTGTCCCGACGCCGGGGGGAACGATCCCAAAAGGTCCATTCCCCATTGTGCAAAGGGCCAAGCGGCGTCCATGGAAGTGATCGGGACTGCAGGGCGTTGGGGGGCTCGGGCATGGCGCTGGTAGGCGTCGCACAGTCGCACGTAGGTCTGAGCGTCTCGGTGTAACGTGGGCCAGTAATAACCTTGACGCAGTATCTTAAAAGCCAAAGCCCGACCTCCCATATGCTCCCCGCAGATCCCGCCATGGACCTCAGCGAGGATCGTTTCTGCCTCGACAGGATCTAAGCATCGTAAAAGCGGGCGAGAGAATGACCTTTTGTAGAGCCGATCGCCAATCTCGCAGTACCACGCCTGGGTCCGGCGAAGCCACCGGGCCTTGGCGTCATCCGCGGGAAGGATGCCTTCGCGCTTGTACATCCGCATCTCCTGTATCCAGGTGAGTGGAGGCATCGGTCCTTCGGACCCTCCTAACTCCGTAGCGGCAACCGTCGGGCGCTCGAGCTCCTCGACCTCGGGGCACTCCCCGAGGTTGGTTCCCGAGGCCAACTTGGCTAGCTGGTCCGCCCGCCCGTTTTGGGACCTGGGGATTCGAGATAAGGTGAAACAGGAGAAGTTAGCGGCCTGAGCTTTTACCTCCCTTAGGTATTTTAGCATGGTGGGGTCCCTCGCGCGGTATTCTCCACAGACTTGTTCGGCGACCAGCTGAGAGTCCGTAAGGACATGGACTGTTCTCAGTTGCATATCGGCCGCCAGGCGCAAGCCCGCCAAGAGGGCTTCGTATTCGGCTTCGTTGTTGGTGGCGTCGAAGCCAAAGCATAAAGAGCGCTCGAAGGTGCATCCCTCGGGGTCCTCGAGGATGAGCCTAGCTCCGGCTCCCCTTGAGCCAGATGACCCATCCACATGCAGAACCCAGTCTCGGCGTTCTTGTTCCGAGCCTCCTGCTTCCGATTGGGTGAGCTCTGAGATGAAATCGGCCAGGGCCTGTGCCTTGATGGCTGTCCTCGGTTTGTAGTGAAGATCGAATTCGGACAGTTCCACCGCCCATTTCAGGAGTCACCCTGCCACATCAAATTTAGAGAGAACCTGGCGCAACGGTTGATCAGTCATTACCTCGATCGTGTGGGCCTGGAAATAGGGGCGCAGCTTCCGAGCCGTCAAGATGAGCGCTAGCGCCAATCTCTCGATTGGGGGGTAGCGTTGCTCGGGCCCGCGCAGGACATGACTGACGTAGTAAACCGGGAGCTGACTCTCGGCAGCCTCTTTCACCAGCACCGAGCTTACCGCGTGCTTGGATGTGGCCAGGTAGAGGTGGAGTTCTTCCGTGGCGGATACCGAGGCAAGGCGGGGGAGAGCGGCAAGGTGCTGTTTTAAGTGTACGAGGGCCTCTTCACATTCCGCCGTCCATCGGAAGTTTCGGGGGTCCTTCAAAGCTCGGAAGAAAGGGAGGCACTTGTCCCCCGATCGGGACAAAAATCGGGACAAAGCCGCTATCCTCCCGTTTAGGCACTGAAGCTCTTTCACCGTTCCGGGGGACCTCATGTCGACGAGGGCCTGTATCTTTTCCGGGTTGGCGTCGATTCCCCTTTCATGTATGATGAACCCCAAGAACTTTCCCGATGCCACGCCGAAAACGCACTTAGCCGGATTCAGGCGCAATCCGTATCTCCTCAATGTTATGAAGGTTTCCTTCAGGTCGTCGAGGTGGGATGCTTCCGTCCGGCTCTTCACGATCATGTCGTCGACGTAGACTTCCATGTTACGCCCTATCTGATGGGCGAACATCTTGCTTACCATCCTTTGGTAAGTGGCCCCAGCGTTCTTCAATCCGAACGGCATAACTTTGTAGAAATAAGCCCCTTGGGAAGTGTGGAAGGCCGTGTGTTGCTGATCCTGGGGTGCCATCCGAATCTGGTTATAGCCGGAGAAGGCATCCATGAAAGAGAAACGGGCATGCCCGGCCGTCGAGTCGACCAGCTGGTCGATCCTAGGTAGAGGAAAATAATCCTTCGGGCAGGCTCGGTTAAGATCGGTGTAGTCAACACACATCCTCTAGCTTCCATTAGGCTTCTTGACTAGAACTACATTGGACAGCCATAGAGGATACCTGACTTCCTCAATGAAGCCGGACGCTAAGAGTTTATCGACCTCCGTCTTCACAGCTTGCTGGCGCTCGGGGGCCTGAGCCCGGGGTTTTTGTTTCACCGGGCGAGCGATCGGAGAGATACTCAGGTGATGTTGGGAGACCCCCGGGTTGACCCCTGGGAGGTCGGTCGCCGCCCAAGCGAAGACGTCGGCGTTCTGTTGGAGGAGGTTAACGAGCTGCGCTTGCTCACGCTCGTCCATATCCGAACCAATCCCGACCGTCTGGTCGGGACGGTCATCCCTAAGGGGAACACTGATCGGGGGTCTTGTCGGCTCGGGATGCTGGGCCGAGGGCTGTGGTCCACGCGGGTCTTTTAAGGGCAGTTCTGCCCTCTTTCTCTTACCCAGGGAGACCGCCGTCAGGTAGCATCATCTTGACTCGTGAGGGTCCCCCCGGACTCCTCCGACTCCGGCACTGGTCGAGAACTTTAGGGTCCGATGGAAAGTAGAGATCACCGCCCTCAATTTGTTAAGGGTGGGGCGGCCTATGATGGCATTGTATGCGGTGGGCAGATCGACCACCAGGAAGGTCACTAAGACCGTCTTGGCCTTAGGAGGGGCGCCCAGGGTTATCGGCAAGGTAATCGCACCTCGTGGCGAAATCGAGTCGCCGGTAAACCCAGTGAGCGCCGAGTGTAGGGGCTTTAGGGCTTCCCGTGGTAATCCCAGCTTCACGAAGGCGTCGAAGTATAGAATGTCGGCCGAGCTGCCCGTATCAATCATGATCCTTCGGACGTACGCATTGGCTACGCGGGCCGATATCACCAGCGCATCATCGTGCTCCGGATGCCCCAAACCCTCCGAGGGGAACACGACCTCTGGCTCTGGGGGTAGGTGATGTTCCCCGGCCGCAGCTGCACGGGCGTAGGCCTTGCGTCCCGAGGTCCGCCCAATGATTACGTCTGTGTTGCTCGACCGGGCCTTCGGGGCGCATGGAGGACTCCCGCGGGCGCTGGAGGTATTGGCCTAAGTGTCCCCTCCGGATCAACTCCTCAATCTGTCGTTTGAGGTCAAGACATTGCTCCGTATCGTGTCCGGTCTGCCGATGGAAGCGGCAGTATCGGGTACGGTCGGCTAGATCTCGCCGACCCCTCATCGGCGGGGGTGTCCTGAGCATACCCCTTTCCTTGATCTGGAGAAATATTTGGGTCCGCGAGGTATTCAGGGGAGAAGGGGGGAGCTCGGGCGAGAGACGGTCGGGGCGCCTGGCCTGGCGCCCCCGCTGCGGGGACCGGCGCTGGCGCAATGTTCCCGCCCGGGCCGGCGCCAGGTTTTCCCTTGGTCGCTCTCCCTTCCTTCCCGACATCCAAATCTCAGCGGCCTCGTACTGATTCGCCCGCTGAAACATTTCTGCCACGGACACAGGGGGTCGTTCCACCAAGGACCAGCAAAACCTCGAGGGTCGCAGTCCCATCATAAATGCCTGTATTAATAACGAGGGGTGAGCGTCAGATAATCCCCATACCTCGGTAGTGAAGCGTCGCACGAAATGGGAGAGGGGCTCGTCTTCCTTTTGCTTCAAGCCCAACAGGAGCGCGATCGAAGGCTTCGGACATGGGAACGCGAGAAAATGTAGCTCGAAGTTCTTGGCGAGCTGTTCAAAAGACGCTATGGTCCCGCTTTTTAAGGTGCTATACCAGGCACGGGCGGGTCCTTTCAGCGTGGTAGGGAACGCTCGACACATCAGTGCGTCCGAGGTCCCGTACAAGGCCATCTGCGCTCGAAAGGCGGCAACATGGTCCGCCGGATCGCTGGCCCCATCATAGAGGTCGATGGAGGGTAGACGGAAGTTCATGGGCACGGGGAACTCCCGTATGTCATTGACGAACGGGGACTCCCAGGGGGGTTCCGGCCTCTGCTCCTCCTTCGATCTCCGAACGTCCCTCTGCACCTCGTCCAGGCGCTGGGACATAAAGCGGAGCTGAGTTCGGAATATATCCGTTGAGTCCGAGGACACCGCCTCGGGCTCGGGGGGGGGGCACCCGGGTCTTCGGCAGCCCGGGCTCCGTCCGGGACCGGGCGGGACGCGAGGGAAGAGGGCGCCGGGGGAGGCGCATTATGAGCCCGCGAGGAGGGACCGGGTCTTGGATGGTCCGGCCCTCCCCCTCCCCAAGGAAGATGGGGAACGACGGCCCGGACGACACTTACTAAGGCCTGGACCTGCTGGGATAGGTCCTGGAAGGCCTCCGTGGTGACGGGAGGAGGGAGCGGAGAGGCCCCACCAGCCTGGTGAAGCCCCGGGTCATTAAACAGCTCCAGTGCGCTCGGCGGTCGGCGGGGTCATCCTCCCGGCCGGAGGTCAAGGAGCTTCCCGAGAATCCCTCCGGGATGCAGCCTCTCGTCCATGGGTTATCAGTGACTCCGCAGGGATCTTTCGACGGGCCCTCCTTCTAGCGCCAATCTGTTATGGGAAACAACTTTTTACCGTGAACCCGGGACACGTGGCGGGGGCTTAGAGTGTCCGGGGTCGTCTCGGTATGGTTCGGGCTCGTCGACGTCTCCCGTTCCCGCCGATCTCCGGTCGGACGAGGGCGTCCCGGTCGGCCGGGGAGGATACCTGCATAAGAGGGCGGGTCGGATGCTCCGCCCGACCCCTCCGACGCTCAAGTCAGTCCTCGATCGGAGGGGGATGAGAGTATTTTAGAGAAATAGAGAGAGATCGAGCTCCCCTTCCCCATACTCCTCGGCTGCTTAAATAAGTCGGTGCCCGATGCGCCTCTGGTGGCGTCTGGAGAGGGTGTACGAACCTGGTTTGGCAGGCCGGTGCCGTGGTCAACTTACCCTGGGCGCGGGACAGTGTGGAGTGGAGGTGCCGTCGGGCAGTCGATCGCGGGAGCAGTTCAAGCAGGAGGGGCGGTGACGTTATCCGATCGTAAAATACAGGCTCCGATGTCACGTCATATTTAAGGCCCGTATCAACATGATTGAAAGATGAGCATGATTTTCAAAGATGGGATGACAGAAGTCATGTGGGAGGTCTGCAAGGATCAGCAGCTCAGCAGCAGGTTGCTGATCTGAAAACTTTCCGCTCCCTCCTTCATGTTTCCTTTTTCAGCAATCATTAGGTTTTGATATGATTGACGAGAGGGTTTGGGAGTGTGTGCACACAAAACACCATGTGGACTTTCCTCGGTGCTCGCAGTCTCTCCCTACGCTGCGTGCACTGTCGCCTTCCAATCACAGGACCCCTAGCTTGCATCACCTTGCCTCACTACTACCCCACCTGGAGTTCCTATCGCCACCGTCCTCTTGACCCCTTGCCCTTTGTCCACTTGCGCTGTTCTCCTTCCTCGCCACAGCTTCCTCCACGACCCTTTCTCTCGACTGGCACAGCTGCCCGTGTCCCTCCTCCTCTCCACCGATCGAGTGCATCGCTGCTGCATGCCTCTCCTCGTCTTCCTTCTCGAATGAGGAGGAGACAGCAGAACGGACTGAACCACACGATCACATTGCTCGATCGGCATGAAGCATCACGTTGATGGCGTCACATCAGCGTGAAACAATCTACGAAGCAGATGCTTTTTAACTCTCGTCCATTAATCCTGCACTGCTCCAGCTCAGGTTTTCAATGCATGCACCAACACCCGGTGCCTGGTTGATTCAATTCGTTGCTCCTATGAAGCGTTGATGTGATACTGCATCAGTTCTTGTTCCCTGGTCTATCACGGTTGAAGGACTAGTGAGTGTCCGATTGCTGTTTTGAGACGCTCAGCAAGGTCAAGGCTAACGCTATCCTATGATATTAATATTATTAGTTCACGCAGGGTTTTAGAATAGGCGTCATGAATACAATAATGTCATGACCTAATGAATCTAATCTTAAACAAAGGAGGACAAGGAAGTGGGACAAGCTTACCTGATGAGATGAACATTCAAAATTTCCCTCCAAACTCAGTACTATACTCTCTCTCTCTCTCTCTCTCTCTCTCTCTCTTTCTCTCTCTCTCTCTCTCTCTTATATATATATATATATTCATTTCTATCACTATAAATAAGAATGAAAGAAAAGAGTTTTGGCCTTCACCTTATATTCCTCTCATTTAGATATGAAGTTTTGAACTTGAAAATTTTGAGATTTATAACTTATCCATCTTGTTCTTATTATAATTTTTTTTTTATCGATTTTTGATTTAGGCAAGACTTATTTCATTTGAAAATATATTCATAGATCTATCTTTTAGTACCTTGATTGAAAGATTTGAAACACAAATACTCTAATACCACCTCTATCATGCCCCTAAATTATCACATTTAGGAGGTGTAAACCTATTTTGGATTAATAATATTATAATTCATTAACAATTCAATCAAGAATCTAAACTAACATTTGAGGGTACTGAAAAACATTCGAGTCATAATTAGTATTAAAAAAAATTTGTATAATTTATAATCATACATCACATCACTCGACAATTTACATTTATAAAAACCCAAGCCAACTTAACAAAACATTAACAACACATATAAATCCACTAGTGTAAGAATCTATATAATTATAAAACTAACTATTTACTATATATTCATATCATCGTAAACTAAACTAAACATTCCAAAATTCTAAATATGCGATGTCTTTTGAAACTTTTATATGATACATCAATTCAAATTTATCGATAACATTTCATTACACATAAAATGCATTTATACAATAATATAACAAGTCACAAAGACTTGCCTAAGAAACTTCTAACTTCTGTCACATTCACTAGTACTTTTTATTTAACTACCGCTTTCACTTTTTTTTGGATCAATAGAGATGTCTTTTTCTAAAATCGTATGGCCTAAGAAGGTAACTTCATTCAACCAAAACCCACATTTGCTAAATTTGCACAACTTCTTTTCTCCTAATATTGATAATACATTTTTCAAGTATTCTCATGCTTATGATTACTCTTTAAATATACTAATATATCATCAATGGATACAATTATTTAGTCATCTAAGAATGGCTAAAATATCCTATTCATTAGATTCATAAAAGTTACAAGGGCATTAGCCAAGCCAAAAGACATTACTAAAAATTCATAGTAACTATATCGAGTTCTAAAAGTTGATTTTTTTTATACTCTTATTTTTAATCTTCAATTGATAGTAATTAGAACTTAGATCAATCTTGAAAAATACTTGTGCACCCTGCAATTGATTAAACTAATCATCAATTCTAGGCAAAGGGTACTTTTTTTTTTATCATCACTTGATTCAACTATCTATAATCAATATAAAACCTCAATGTTTCATCCTTCTTAATTAATAGCATTAGAGCATCCCTTGGTAAGATGCTAGATCGAATGAAATACTTATCTAACAGTTATTGTAATTACTTCTTTAATTCCACTAACTTGAGTGATGCTATACTATAGGGAGACTTAGATATTAGAGCTATCATGAGGACCAAATCAATAGCAAATTCTTCCTCTCTGTCTGGAGGTATTCTAGGCAAGTCATCTGAAAATATATTAGGGAACTCTCTGACCATCGAAATTTTATTTAGATTAGTTTCTTGATTTGATTGCTCTTTTATACACATAAAATAGCAAAAACATTTCTTCTGCAAAAGATGATGAACTTGAAGTGTTAATATTAGATGAGGAGGTAAATTATACCTAATATCTTCAAAATAAAGGATTGATTTGGTATGCAAAAAGTGAGGATTTTTGTATAACAATATATATTACGTGATAGGAAGATAACCAATCTATGCCAACTATAATATTAAAACTTTAAATCTCTCGAAGAATCAAATTAGCATTAAGTTCGTATTCTTCAATAGAAATCAGACAAGATGACCATATCAAGTTTGTTGTCTAAGAATCCATAACAGTCGTAGTTACATATAACATATAATTCAATAGTTTAAGTTGGAATTAAAGTCAAATAGATTGGAATAAAATATTATGACAAGCAAAATATTATGAAACAAAAGATAGATTAGAGTCAAGGTCAAATAAAACTTTTGCATTTCCATTATGAATATGAATAATACATTCGACCATTGATTTAGAAGCTTTAGAATATGTTCAGTGATAACATATACTCTGATGACATGGGCTAATAATCTAGGAGACAATGACTCTTTCTTTTTGTTCAAAGGGTAATCTTTTATTTTATGATCTAAATTTTTAAAGATAAAAAAGGTTTTAGTCACCTAAAAACACTTACATGTATTATAATTTAACCTATATTTTGCACATGATTGAGTCCTCTATGGTGGTTTTTCTTTTCAAATCTAGATGCCTTGGCTCTCTTGTTATCACTTTTTGGTTTATTTTCTCTCTTACTTTTATTGGTAAACTTGTCCTTGTTATTTTTGCTTTTGATCTCCATAAATTCTTTTTTTTATTTCCCACCAATGCTCAGCCTCTCCTTCCAACATAAAGGTGACAATTTTTTTTTCTAATCATCTAGGTAATCTAAGACATTAATTATTTTTTCAAATAAGTCTTTCTTTAATTTGTTGTCCCTCTTTTCTTCATCGATTATTGCTTTCTCAAGTTTCTTAAGGACGAAGGCAGAGATAAGAGTTGGTAGTGTTGAATCTCGAATTTTGATGATGAAACTAATTGATCATGTTTTGGTTATTTAATAACGTTTTGAGTTACGCAGGTCTACTCTCGATCAGGATTAGATAATTGACACAGGAAGAATCGATGTTATGTCAGAGGAAATCACGTCAGGAAATTGGACGTCGAGCCGGAGATCCAGTCGACGATCGGTAGAAGGCTTTAAACAAAAAAATCAGGCATCAAGCCAAGAGGAGCAGAGTTATGCCAAAGAGATCGAGGCTGCGGAGGTTAGCTGCTGATTGGGCAATAAATTGCAAGAGAGGATGATACACCGAATTGTCAGACGAAGAGCCGATAGGCCAATGATGTATCGGGCGATATTTCAATTCGTGTTGTAATAATTATCTAAATCGAAGTAAGATTGAGTCAAAATTGAGTTGGTTTTGGGTGAAATAATATCAACTTAATTAGGGATCAATTGGACCTAAATTGGGACTGATTTAGGCTCATTGGGAGGCCCATTCAGTGGCCCAAAAGTTGTCATAGGCGGTGGCACTACCAAATTGGCGGTAGAATCACCTATGAGCTGGAAAAGTGAAAAAGTGCACTTTTCCAAACTGTAGGTGGTGGCACTGCCCAGATTGGTGGTAGTACCGCCAGTGTCAGGGTCAGACTGTCAGGCGATGGTACTGCCAGCACCCGAGAATCCGAGGTAATTCAAATTTGAGCTTCAAATTTGAATCACTTTGAGGCCTATAAATACCCCTCTCATCTATGGTTGAAAATATATAAAACCTGAGAAAGAAAAAGGGAAAACTCTACTGTAATAGTGTTAAAATCTTCCATATAATTCTAAAGTATGATCAAGCCTTAGAGAGAGTTGAGAGGTCTTGTAAGGGTTACATCCTAAGCCCGTCAAAAGGAGGTGCTATAAAAGAGAGTCAATCCTTACAAGTTGGAAGGAGGATACCTAGTGGAAAGCCGATGGCTTCAAGAGAAGAGGAATCGGGAGTGGATGTAGGTCGTATGATCGAACCACTATAAAATCGGTTTGTATTTACTTTATTACCCTTTATCTTTTTGCAAACCTATTTTTTTTACTTATTCACTGCCCTCCTTCTCTTAATGCTTTCAAGCTAAATACGTTTCCTATACGATTTAATCGAAATTATTTTTTATCGTGCGAAATTTTTCGAATAAGTGTTTAAATCATCGAAAGTTTATCGTTCTTTACCACTGCACTAATTCACCGCCCCTCTTAGTGCCGCTCTAGATCCCAATAGGTAGAAGATATTTTTTATACTTTTTATAATTCAATCCTTATATTATTTATATTTAAAGTTAAGTTCTCAAATTTTATAAATATATCCTTAGATTTATAAATAGATCCTTGTAAACATTTCAAAACTGATCCTTACATTACAAACAAGTTCTTATAAATATTTAAAAAATGAGAAATATTATACTTCCATATTCTTTTAGATAGTTCGGTAAGAGAACTAGTAATTCAAAAGAATCCATTCATAAATCTCTTATAGTAACCTATCATGCCCAAACTAGAAATCAATGCAAAGATTTATAATAAAAACAAGGCAAATAGTTCATAAATTTAAAAAATTCTAGATTTAAAACTTTACATCTAAATGAGAGGGATATCAGGTATAAGGCCAAAACTTTTTAAATTTCTTATAAATAATATGAAAGCATATATTAGAATTGCCGTAGAGAAGAGTTAGAACACTTGCATTTGAAAAATTATATATCAAATGAGAGGATTTGAGCCAAAACCCTAAGCCCCAAATCCTTCTTTTTTTCTTCTTCTTCTTCTCCCTTTTTTACTCTCTTCTCCGTTGATTAATGCCTTCTCAGGTTCCTCAAGGATGAAGGCAACAATAAGAGTTAGTGGAAGATATTTTATTTCTTGTATTTTTTATAATTCAATCCTTGTATTATTTTTATTTGTAAATAAATATTCAAATTTATAAATAGGTTCTTGTAAATACTTCAAATCTGATTCTTATATTACAAACAATTCTTTACAAATAGATCTCTACCGATTACTGCCTTCTCAAGTTCCTCAAGAATGAAGGTAGCGATAAGAGTCAGTGAAAGATATTTTGTTTCTTGTATTTTTTACAATTCAATCCTTATATTTTTATATTTATAAATATATCTTCAGATTTACAAATAGGTCCTTGTAAATACTTCAAAACTGATTCTTATATTACAAACAATTCCTTACAAATAGATCTCCATCGATTGCTGCCTTCTCAGATTCCTCAAGGATGAAGGCAGCAATAAGAGTTAGTGGAAGATATTTTGTTTCTTGAATTTTTTACAATTCAATCCTTATATTATTTATATTTATAAATAGATCTTTAGATTTACAAATAGGTCCTTATAAATACTTAAAAAATGATTCTTACATTATAAACAATTCCTTATAAATATTTAAAAAACAAAATATTATACTTTCACATTCTTTTGAGTTAGTTGGGTAAGAGGATTAATAATTCAGGAGAATCCCTCTACAAATCTCTTATAGTAACCTGACATGCCTAAATCAGAAATCAATGCAAATAGTTATAACAAGAACAAGGCAAATAGGTTATAAATCTCGAAAATTTTAGATTCAAAGCTTTACATCTAAATGAGAGGAATATCTGGTGCCCTTATAAATATTTTAAAAATAAAATATTATACTTTCATATTCTTTTGAGTTAGTTGGGTGAGAGGACTAACAATTCAAGAGAATCTCTCTACAAATCTCTTATAGTAACCTGACATACTTAAATTAGAAATCAGTGCATATAATTATAACAAGCCTCAAATCCGCCTCAAATCCTTCTTCTTCTTCTTCTTCTTCTTCTTCTTCTTCTTCTTTATTTATCTCTCTTCTTTATCGATTGCTACCTTCTCGGTTCCTTATCAAAGAGATAAGAGTTGGTGGAAGATATTTTATTTTTTTTATACTTCTTATAATTCAATCCTTATATTATTTATATTTATAAATAATTCCATAGATTTTACAAATATGTCTTTAGATTTACAAATAGATCCTTATAAATATTTTAAAATTGATCCTTACATTACAAACAATGCCTTATAAATATTAAGAAAAAAGAGATATTACACTCATATTTTTTTAGTTAATTGGGTAAGAGGACTAGCAATTCGAGAGAATCCCTCCACAAATCTCCTATTGTAATTTGTCATACCCAAATTAGAAATTAGTAAAAATAATTATAATAAGAACATGGCAAATAGGTCAAAAATCTCAAAAAATTCTAGATTCAAATCTTTATATCTAAACGAGAGGGATATCAGGTGCAAAGCCAAAACCCCTCAAATTTCTTATAATCAAGAGAAAAGCAGAGATTAGACTTATTGTGAAGAAGAGTTAGAACATTTGCCTTTGAAGAAATATATCCCAAATGAAAGAATTTGAGTCAAAACCATAAGCCCCAAATCCATCCCCTTCTTCTTCCTCTTCTCCCTTTCTCTCTCTTTTCTCCATCAATTGTTGCCTTTTTAGGTTCCTTAAGGATGAAGGATAACAGTCAATGGAAGATATTTTATTTTTTTATAATTTTTGCAATTCAATTATTATATTATTTATATTTATAAATAGATTCTTTGATTTTACAAATAAGTCCTTAGATTTACAAATAGATCCTTATAACCATTTCAAAACTAATTCTTACATTACAAACATGTCCTTATAAATATTTAAAAAATAAGAGTTATTACACTTTCATATTCTTTTGAGATGGTTGGGTAATAGAACTAGTAATTCGAGAGAATCCCTCCACAAATCTCATATAGTATCATGTCATGCCCAAATAAAAAATTGATACAAAGAGTTATAACAAGAATAAGATAGATAGATAATAAATTTTAAAAAAATTCTAGATTCAAAGCTTTACATCTAAATAATAGATATATCATGTGCAAAGCCAAAAATTTTCATTTTTTTTATATTCAAGATGAAAAAGAGATTAGAATTGCTCTAAAGAGTTAGAACACTTACCTTTAAAGAAATATATCTCAAATGAGAGGATTTGAGCCAAAACCTTAAACCCCAAATCCTTCTCCTTCTTCTTCATCTCTCTTTCTTCCTCTCTTCTCCACCAATTGTTATCTTCTCAAATTCCTTAAGGATGATGGTAGAGATAAGAGTCGATGTAAGATATTTTATTTTTTGTACTGTTTATAATTCAATCATTATATTATTTATATTTGCAAATAGGTCTTCAGATTTATAAATGGGTCCTTAGATTTACAAATAGGTCTTTATTAACATTTCAAAACTAATCCTTATATTACAAACAAGTCCTTATAAATATTTCAAAAATGAGAGATAATATACATTCATATTCTTTTGAGGTAGTTGGTAAGAGGACTAGCAATTTGAAAGAATCCCTCTATAAATCTCCTATAATAACCTGTCATGTCCAAATTAAAAATTGATAGAAAAGTTATAACAAGAATAAGACAAATAGATTATAAATATGAAAAATTCCATATTCAAAGTTTTACATCTAAATGAGAGGGATATCAAGTGTAAGACAAAACTTTTTAAATTTCTTATAATCAAGGCAAAAGCAGATATTATAATTGTTGTAGAAAAGATTTAAAACACTTGTCTTTAAATAAATATCTCAAATGAGAAAAGCCAAAACCCTAAGTCCCAAATCCTTGCCCTTTTTCTTCTTCTTATTCTCCCTTTTCTTTCTTTCTTCTCTATCGATTACTAACTTCTCAAGTTCCTCAAGAACAAAAGCAAAGATAAGAGTCAGTGGTAGATATTTTATTTTTTTTATACTTTTAACAATTTAGTCCTTATATTATTTATATTTACAAATATATCATCTAATTTTATAAATAGGTCCTTAGATTTACAAATAGGTCCTTATAAACATTTCAAAACTAATCTTTACATTACAACTAAGTCATTATAAATATTTCAAAAAATAAGGAATATTATAATTTTATATTCTTTTGAGGTAGTTGGGTAAGAGGACTAGCAATTTGAGAGAATCTCTATAAAAATCTCCTATAGTAACCTGCCATGCCCAAATAAAAAATCAGTATAAAGAATTATAACAAGAACAAGGCAGATAGGTAATAAATCTTGAAAATTTAAGATTAAAAACTTTACATCTAAACAAGAGAGATATTAGGTGTAAGGCTAAAACTTTTTAAATTTCTTATAATCATGGTGAAAGAAGAGATTAGAATTACTGTAAAGAAAAATTAGAGCACTTACCTTTAAAGAAATATATCCAAAATAAGAAGATTTGAGCCAAAACCCTAAACCCTAATTCTTTCCTCTTCTTCTTCTCTCTTCTCTATCTATTGCTGTCTCCTCAAGTTTCTTAAGGACAAAGGTAGAGATAAGAGTCGATGAAAGATATTTTTTTATTTTTTTACAATTCAATCCTTATATTATTTATATTTATAAATAGATCCTCAAATTTTATAGATAGATCTCAGATTTACAAATAAGTCCTTATAAACATTTGAAAACTGGTTCTTACATTACAACTTTTATTCTTTTGAGGTAGTTGGGTAAGATGACTAGCAATTCGATATAATCCCTCCATAAATTTTATATAGTAACCTACCATGCTTAAATTAAAAATCAATACAAAGAATTATAACAATAACAGGCAGATAGGTCATAAATCTCAAAAATTCTGGATTTAAAGCTTTACATCTGAACGAGAGAGATGTCAGATGTAAGGCTTAAACTCTTCAAAAATTTTATAATCAAAGCGAAAGCATATATTAAATTGTTGTATACATAAGCTCGAACACTTGCTTTTGAAGAAATATATATAAAATGAGAGGATTTAAGCTAAAACCTTAAGCCTCAAAATCTTTCCCTTCTTATTTTTCTTTTCCTTTTCTTCCTCTTTTCTCTACTGATTGTTATCTTCTCAGTGTTGAATCTCGGATTTTGATGATGAAATCAATTGATAAAATTATGATCTAATGTGTGTTTGAGTAATACAGGACTAGCTTCAATCAAAGAAAAATAAATTGATTAATGTAGTAGAATCAGAGGTTGGACCGGAATTAAACATGTCAAAAAATTAGACATCGGATTGGTCGACATGTTGGTAGTGTTAGGATCGAGTCTGGCACTAAGAGGGGTGGAGGAGGGGGGGGGAGGGTGGGTGAATTAGTGCAGCGGTAAATTATTTGATTTCGTTTTGGAAAATCCAATTCATATAATGAAAAATTATTTCATGGAAACCATATCGGAAATACTTTAAACTTATAAATGATTATAATAACTTAATGAGAGCAATGAGCAAGCAAAGTGATTTTGCAATATATATAAAAGCAAAATAGAAAGTGCACAGCAAGGAAAAACACATCAATTTATAGTGGTTTGGTTATCCGATCTATATGCACTCCCGATTCCTCCTTTATCGAGGTCATCGACTTTCACTATTGATCTTCCTTCAATGGTGAAGAGTAACCAATCCTATAGCTCTCTTCTCATTTTAACATATTTAGGAGTTAATCTTTTACAAGCCCACTCAATCCTCTCTTAAACGTAACCAACACTAAACTAGAGGGGAGGAATTTTGATAAGATTTCAATAGAGTTTTTCCTTATTTTCTTTCTCAATTGGTGTGTAATCTGACTAAAGATGAGAGGGGTATTTATAGGCATCAAGGGGATTCAAACTTGAAGCCCAAATTTGAATCACTCTGGGTCTTCAGGTTGTTGGCGGTATCATCGCCTGTGTTGGGCAGTACTACCGCCCAATACACCCTGACACTGGGCGGTACCACTGCCTGACACAGTCTCGGAGACTATCTTGGAGATCGAGCCACTAGCGATTCCATCGCCTGTTCTAGCGGTGCCATCACTTGAGGCACCGTTTGGGTCACTGTCTAGACCTTTCACTTGGCTCAACACAGCCTAAACTTGGGCCCAATTAGCCCCTAATTGAGTTGGCCAATTCCAACTCAATTACACCTTAATCCTATTTCAATCTATATAATTATTACAAAGCTTAATCGATTTATTTGGTATGTCATTGGTCCATTGGTGCTTCCTTCGATTCTTCGGTACATCATCTTCTTTTGTAGCCTATTGTCTAATCGGTAGTTATCCTTTGCAACCCTAATCTCCTTGGCGCAATTTTGCTCTTCTTGGCCCGATGCCCGAACTCATCGTTCGAAGCCTTCTATTGATATTGCTAGTCATATATGCCCTGCAAGCCAATCACATGAGTGATGACACTTGTGACTTGATATGCACTGTTTCTCTTTGCTTATTATTAGACGTTTTATCACTTTATTTTGTGTGTTGCATATATTGTGATGTCTTTGGATCTATGCAATGGGAATCAGATCGTGATGAGATCACGATAATGAGACCGATTCACCTTTAAACACAAACCTTGAATTATCCTGATTATAGGTTACTTGAGAAGGTCATCGAGATAACCGGATAGACTGGTATGCTGTATACTCGTCCATATGATGGAGGTAGCTGGTCTCATAGCTACTCATGTGAGGACACTAAGGGTACAGTGCAGGTGCTCATTGGGGAATGAGTTCACTAATTGATTCGCCTATGGAATGCTGGATGGTTATTGATACCTCACGTCAGACAGCGATTCCGTAGTCCCAGTAGTGTATCTAGTCCTTAGACTTGAGACACCAAGGATGTCCTGTATGAGTACTCCATTCTTTGATACCGGACTTATAGGTTTCGAAAGTTTCAGATCTAGCATAGCCAGTTATTGGGAGTGGTAGTCAATCTTACGAGGGCTATTGAGTGTCAATAGAGGATCATCCGCTCTCGGTATCATGAGAGGAATATCCCATGTGTTCTTGCTCAAACAAATTCTTGGCCAAGGTTCTTCGGATTGAGAGAGAAAGAGTTCTCCGGGAGAATCCGACAAGAGCAAGACTTGAGGAGAGACCGTATGGGCCTGATAGCACCATGCCGGTATAGGGTCTCTGGGATATTGGATAGATAAGGGACTATAGATACATGGTAACTGAGGACAGATAGGTCCAAAGGATTGGATTCCCTTGTATCGTCTAGGGGCTATGGTGTAGTGGCCTGGTATGTCCACAGTCGATGAGATTGGTGAATTATTATAAAGATAATAATTCACTAAGTCAGAAGGAGTTCTGACAAGTATGACTCACGGCCAGCTCGATATTGGATTTATTTTTGACGCACCGATCTTCGCATAATGACGGAAACTTTCTATGAGAAATCTAGGGTTTTGTTTTCTATTCTTCCGTTACGCATGTGATTTCGCTCCCCCTGAAGGATTTCCCAATAGTGGTATCAGAGCCAGATTGTTCATGCAAAGATCAGATCTTAAACTGTGTGTGTTGTATTTTGGATCTGCTTTTGATACCAAAATCGTTTGCGCATGCTAAGTAGGGCCGGAAGCAGGCAAAGAATCGTTGCGCCCTTGCTTTGCACTTGTGCAAATGACCACAAGGTCGCTGCGGCCTTGTTGCCTTACACTGGCAAAGCACCGCCGGCCGACGAGTGCCGGCGCGGTAGGCGACTGCGCCGACGACCTATGACCCGCACGTAGGGGCACCGACGCGCGCGTGTGCCGCACGCCAGAGCGCCATCGTTGGCGCCACGCCGCCAATCGCAGAGGCACCGGCCCAGGGGCCCCGAAGCGTGGCGGTAGCACCGCCCTCCCCGTGCGTAAGGGGCGTCGCCGGCAGGGTGGCGGTGACTGCAGGCGCAGTAAAAGTGAGGGATTAGGGTTTTTAGGGCAAAAGATGGTTTTGCCCCTCGAAATTTTAAAAATTCCAAACTCTCTCTCGTTTGACAGAATTATCAAAATATCCCTCGAAATTTTAGAAATTTCAGATTCTCTCCCTTCTGATAGAATTACCAAAATACCCCTAGGAATTTTAAAAATCCTAAATTTTGTCCTTTTGGCCAATGACCAAAATACCCTTGGGAATTGAAAAAAATTCCTTTGTCCCTAATTTCAGAAAAATAAATATGTTAATTAAATAGTATAATTAACTATTATTTTTTTTATCTAGTAGTCCTAAAAAATAACATATATATGTGATATATGATGTGGACAGATGATCAAGGACATGTGATGTGATGTGTGTACATGTGATTATTATTATTGGGGCCTGCGAGCCTCTATTCTTTTCTCATTTATTGTCGAGCCTACGTGCTTGTAATTATGTTGCAATTACATGAGGAGGCGCAGCGGTAGCGTGACTCATGAGGCCGAGACGGACGATCCGACGCATGGAGATACGTTGAGATGCCGACGAATCCGACGGAGCGAGATGGATGATCACAGAGTATAAAGATACGCCGAAGCACACATATATCTTGATGTGAGTGATTGGGCCCACTGGCTCGGGCCTGATCACATTAGAATGTGGTCCATGATCATCTGGTATAATTGCTCATGTGATGTGTGATTAGATATACACATATTTGCATGCGATGTAGATATATATATACATATATATATATATTAAATACGTATGTGTGTGACACATTATATTAGGAGACCAAATCAAAAATCCTTTCCATTAATAATATTAAGTCGGTAAACATGAGGCAATTAGATTGACCCACGTGGCCTTCCATCGTTATAGGTAGGAACCGATTCCCGGTGTAGGTTGAGTTGGTCGAGTCCCTCGAGACTCACCTATATCACATCTCGCTATCTTATCTACGACATAGGGATGTCACCAGTAACCTGAGGACATGGTATGCTTAGTCGAGTCCCTCGAGAGTATATCATCGAATCAGACTTATCTTGTAACGATGGTGATGACTTAACCGAACATCATGGTTGGTCAAGTCCCTCGAGGCCATGGTGGTTCGAAGGCCAAACAGGACGGGAATCACGAGTAGTGATTGGCAAGAGTTGCCTACCTTTACGGACTTTACGTGATTGGTCGAGTCCCTCGAGGTTACGTTAAGACGCCGATTGGATCCTGATCCCCACTAGAGATCCACCGGGGGTCTCCGATTCACATACCAGAGGGTGTTATGTGTCTCGCGAAAAATTAGTAGGAATATATTAAGATAGAAGTCCTTATCTTAATTGTTTAAATTTTTACAAAGTCTACATGTATTTATTTCTGCTACATCTTTAATTTCAGAAAATATCGTTGTCAAATCCTTTACGTAGCATACTTGATGCCAACTGCCTCACTGGTCCAAATTATACGGATTGGCTTCGCAACCTGAGAATCGTTCTCATGGCGGAGAAAATCGCATATGTCCTTGATACAGCGATCCCTACGCCTGACGAAGGGGCAAGCGAGGATTAGATCGCTCATTATGTGAAGTACTTAGATGATTCTACTCTTGCTCAGTGTTATATGTTGGCCTCTATGACTACTGAGTTACAGAGATAGCATGAAAATATGGATACTAATTCCATACTCCTGTATCTCCGCAAACTGTTTGAGGAACAGGGAAGAACTCAACGATATGAGATATCAAAGAGTCTTTTTCGTACCAGGATGACTAAGGGGACACCGGTTCAGAACCATGTCCTTAAGATGATTGAGTGGATCGAGAAACTCACAGGTCTAAGAATGGTCCTAGAGGATAACCTGTGTGTGGATCTTGTACTTCAGTCCCTACCAGATTTCTTTTCTCAGTTCATAATAAATTTTAATATGAACAAACTTGAGGTGACCCTCCCAGAGCTCCTCAATATGTTGAGAGAAGCAGAGAGCATCATCAAGAAAGAGAAGCCAGTTCTCTATGCTGGTGAGACCAGAAAGAAAAGAAAGGCTGAAAAGACCCTTAAGAAGGGCAAGGGCAAGGGCAAAATAGGTAAGGCAAAGGTTGCCAAGAAAGACCCAACAGAGGACAAAGGCCAATGCTTCCACTGCGGCAAAGATGGGCACTGGAAGAGGAACTACAAAGAGTACCTTGCAGAGAGAGCGAAACAGAAGCTTGCAGAAGCTTCAGGTACATTTATGATCAGTCTCAATTTGTTAGAACCTTATGATAACACATGGGTATTGGATACCGGGAGTGCTTATCATATTTATAATTCGTTGCAGGTTCTGGCAGGACCTAGGAGATTGAACAGAGGCGAGATGGACCTTAAGATGGGCAATGGAGCAAAGGTTGCTACAGTGGCTGTTGGCAAGGTCACCTTACATCTGCCTGATGGAGCTATTATTGCATTAAATGGATGCTATTATGTTCCTTCTATTATCAAAAAATATTATTTTCATTTCATGTTTGACAGTTATTGGATATAAATTAGTTTTTGAGAACAATAGTTATTCAATAATATTAGATGATTAGATTATCATAAGAGGAACATTGCATAATGGTTTATTTATGATAGATACAGCTCCACATATCATGAGTATAAGTGAGTCTAAGAGGAAACGAGAAGAGATGAATAATGTATATCTTTGGCATTGTAGGCTAGGTCACATCCACGAGGGAAGGATTCAAAAGTTGCTAAAAGATAGATATCTAGATCCATTTGACTATGAGTCATATGCGACATATGAATCTTGCCTTCGGGGAAAGATGACCAACTCTCCATTTAGTGGAACTAGAGAGAGAGCCACTGAGTTACAAGAACTCATACATAGTGATGTATGCGGTCTCATGTCGACTCATGCCATAGGTGGTTACTCCTACTTCATTACTTTCACTGATGATTTCTCAAGATACAGACATGTGTACTTGATGAAGTACAAGTCTGAAGCTTTTGAGAAATTCAGGGAATATAAAAATGAAATGGAGAACTAAACATGAAAGAGTATTAAAACCCTTTGATTAGATCGAGAAGGTGAGTACTTGAGTACAGAGTTCACCCAGTTCCTCAAAGACTATGGGATCTTATCCCAATGGACGCCTCCTTATACACCACAGCTTAATGGTGTATCAGAAAGGAGGAATCTCACACTGTTAGACATGATACGTTCCATGATGTATTTCACCGACCTACCCATATCATTCTGGGGATATGCCCTAGAGACCGCAGCTTACCTTCTGAACAGAATTTCAACTAAGTCAGTGATGTCTACTCCATATGAGATATGGAATGGGAAGATACATGATCTTAAGATTGTTAAGATTTGAGGCCGCCCTGCCCACGTTAAGAGACACAACCCTGACAAGTTGGAATCCAGAACGGAACGATGCAAGTTCGTAGGATACCCTAAGGAAATTTATGAGTATTATTTTATCACCCTGAGGACCAAAAGGTCTTTGTAGCCAAGAGAGCAGTGTTCCTTGAGAAGGAACGCATTCTTGGTGAAGACAGTGGGCACATGATAGAGTTAAGCGAGGTTAGAGAACCTAGCTCAAGCACCATTCCAGAATCTATTCAGATACCTAACACACAAGTTCCAACTTTACGTAGGTCTAATAGAGTATCTCATCCTTCTGAGAGATATGTGGGACATATCAGAGGAGAAGATGTTAAGGATATTGATCCTCAGACCTACGAAGAGGCTATTATGAGCATAGACTCTGGGAAATGACAAGAAGCCATAAATTCAGAAATGGATTCCATGTACTCCAACAAGGTTTGGAACCTAGTTAATGTATCCGAGGGTATTGTACCCATTGGTTGCAAGTGGATCTTCAAAAAGAATATTGGAGTAGATGGAAAGGTAGAGACCTATAAAGCAAGGCTAGTGGCTAAGGGGTATCATCAAAGGCAAGTTGTTGACTATGATGAAACTTTCTCACCTGTAGCCATGCTAAAATCCATTCGAATTCTATTGGCTATTGCAGCACACTATGATTAAGAGATTTGGCAGATGAACGTCAAAATCGTATTCCTCAATGGCAACCTCGAGGAGGAGGTGTATATGATACAGCCTGAGGGATTCGTATCTAGGGATAACCCAGATAAGGTGTGCAGGTTGCTTAGGTCCATTTATTGATTAAAGCAAGCTTCCTGAAATTGGAACATAAGATTTGATGAGGCGATCAGTTCTTATGACTTCGTTAAGAACGAAGATGAGTCTTGTGTGTACAGAAAAGTAAGTGAGAGTACTATCACCTTTTTGGTATTATATGTGGATGACATCCTGATCATTGGAAATGATGTAGGAATGCTCTCCATAGTAAAGACTTGGTTATCTAGGCACTTCTCCATGAAGGACTTAGGGGAAACATCCTGCACATTGGGGATATGGATCTATAGAGATAGATCCAAGAGGATGCTTGGTTTGTCCCAGTCAAGGTACATAGACACCATTGTCAAAAGGTTTGGTATAAAAAATTCTAAGAGAGGTCTCATACCAATGAGACATGGAATATCACTTTCTAGGAGTATGTCCCTAAAGACCCCTAAAGAAAGGGCACACATGGACATGATACCATATGCATCAGCGATAGGATCTATCATGTATGCTATGCTATATACCAGGCATGATATAGCGCATGCTCTGAGTGTCACGAGGAGATATCAAGCAGATTTAAGCTTGGAGCACTGGAAAGTAGTAAAAAGTATCCTTAAGTACTTGAGAAGGACTAAGGATCTTTTACTGGTATATGAAGGTAGTAGCCTCAGGGTTGAGGGCTACACGGATTTGAGCTTCCAGTCCGATGTTGACGATAGCAAGTCTAATTCAGGGTATGTGTTCACCTTGAATGGAGGAGCAGTACGCTAGAAGAGTTCCAAGCAAGACACTACTGCTGACTCGACAATAGAGATGGAATATATTGCTATGACAGAGGCAGCAAAGGGGGAAGTCTGGATAAAGAAGTTTATCACAGATTTGAGAGTCATGTCGAGCAACGAAGAGTTGATTCCCTTATATTGTGATAATTGCGAGGCGATTACTCAAATAAGGGAACTCGGGTCTTATCAGAAGTGTTCTGAGGAGGTTCCACTTGATAAGAGAGATTATCACCAGAAAAGATATAGCGATGGAAAGAGTTCCATCCGAAGATAACATTGCAGATCCACTAACAAAGCCATTGACTTAGATTATCTTTGAGCGTCACAGAGGTCTGATAGGGATCAAACACGTAGGTGATTGGCTTTAGGTCAAGTAGGAGATTGCTAGTCATATATGCCTTGCAAGCCAATCACATGAGTGATGACACTTGTGACTTGATATGCACTTTTTCTCTTTGCTTATTATTAAGCATTTTATCACTTTATCTTGCGTGTTGCATATATTATGATGTCTTTGGATCTGTGCAATAGGAATCAGATCATGATGAGATCACGATAATGAGACCGATTCACCTTTAAACACATACCCTAAATTATCCTAGTCATAGGTTACTCGAGAAGGACATCGAGATAACTGGATAGACTGGTGTGCTGTATACCCATCTATATGATGGAGGTAGTTGGTCTCATAGCTACTCGTGTGAGGACACTAAGGGTACAGAGCAGGTGCTCGTTGGGGAATGAGTTCACTGATTACTCTGCCTACGGAATACTGGATGATTATTGATACCTCACGTCAGACAGCAATTTCATAGTCCTAGTAGTGTATCTAGTCCTTAGACTTGAGACACCAAGGATGTCCTGTATGAGTACTCCACTCTTTGATACCGGACTTATAGGTTTGGAAAGTTTCAAATCTAGTACAATCGGTTATTGGGAGTAGTAGCCAACCTTACGAAGGCTATTGAGTATCAATAGAGGATTATCCGCTCTCGGTATCATGAGAGGAATATCTCATGTGTTCTTGCTCGAACAAATCCTTAGTCAAGGTTATTCGGATTGAGAGAGAAAGAGTTCTCCGGGAGAATCCGACAAGAGCAAGACTCGAGGAGAGACCGTATGGGCCTAACAGCACCATGCCCGATATAGGGTCTCTGGGATATTGGATGGATGAGGGACTATAGATACATGGTAATTGATGACAGATATGTCCAGAGGATTGGATTCCCCTGTATTGTCTGGGAGCCGTGGCGTAGTGGCCTGGTACATCCGCAGTCGATGAGTTAGGTGAATTATTATAGAGATAATAATTCACTAAGTCAGAAGGAGTTCTGACAAGTATGACTCACGGCTAGCTTGATATTGGGCCTAGAGGGTCACACACATATGGTAGGTGTTGCGACGAGTAGAGGTTCGGATTTGAGATATCCGCTGAACCCCTTATCTTATTGGATATCCATTAAGCCCTTGAATTATTGGATCTTGAGATGAGATCCAATAATTGCTAATAAGAGATTATTGGGTAGAGACTCACTAATCCAAGAGGCTTAGATAATTGGATGGAGATCCAATAATTAATAGGGCAAAAGATCCATTAGGGTTTTCAGGGGGCCTCTATAAATAGGAGGGAACCAAAGCTCTATAGGCTGAGGGTTTCTTTTGGTAGCCACCTCCTATTCTCCTCTCCCCAGAGAGAGAGGTGCATCGTCGCGCAATCCCTACCGTGTGGATACCGCTAGAGTGGAGGACGCTTGACCTCCTTCATCCTCTCCTACAGATCTGTAGGAATTCACGGATATACGATCTCCCTAGGTATCTTCTTTTACATGTGCAGTTTTATGGATTTGTTTTTGACGCACCGATCTTCACACGACGACGGAAACTTTCTATGGAAAATCTGGGGTTTTGTTTTCTGTTCTTCCGCTGCACATGTGATATCGCTCCCCCTGAAGGATTTCCCAATAGATATGTCGATCGATCCTCCACATCGACGTCCAATCTTCTGACATGTTCTCCTCCGATCCAACGTTGATTCTTCCTACTTCAATTATCTAATCTGATCGAAAGTAGTCCTGCATCATTCAAAATGTAGTTAGATCATAAACACTATCAATTGGTTTCATTATCAAAATCTAAGATTCAATAATCTCTCTTTTTGATGATGACAATCAATTGATGACGGAGTTAACCTGAACTCCTCCTATCAATATACCATATTGATAGAAAAATTTAAAATAAAAAATTAAATAAATCATGCATAAATATAATTTTAGTTCAACATACGTCAAGGTTCATGCATGATTATCATCATATTTCTCCCCCCTTTATCATCAACAAAAAGGGGAAGTTCATCTAACAAGTTTTTAAGATATACAAGTTTTACAACATTAAGCTAGCAATCATTTTACAACATGCAACCTAATAAGTTTTTTCTTCTCTAGCAATTCTTGCTTTTCTTTTTGAGAAGTGCAAGTTTGCAAATTTGCGTTTTGAGATAGGCAAGCTAGAGGGGAGAAATTTTGACAAGATTTCAATAGAGTTTTTCCTTATTTTCTTTCTCAATTGGTGTGTAATCTGACCAATGATGAGAGGGGTATTTATAGGCATCAAGGGGATTCAAACTCGAAGCCCAAATTTGAATCACTCTAGGTCTTCAGGTTGTTGGCGGTACCATCGCCTATGCTTTGACAAGACTATCGCCATCGTGTCTTTGGGCAAGATTACTACACCCAATACACTCGATCTTGGCGGTACAATCGCTCGACACGCCTCGAGACTATCTTAGAGACCGAGCCACTAGCGATTTCACCGCCTGTTCTAGTGGTGCCACCGCTTGAGGCATTGTTTGGGTCACTATTTGGGCCTTTCACTTAGCTCAATATAGTCTAAACTTGGGCCTAGTTAGCCCCTAATTGAGTTGGCCCAATTCCAACTCAATTACACCTTAATCCTACTTCAATCTATATAATTATTATAAAACTTAATCGATTTATCTGGTATGTCATTGGTCCATTAGTGCTTCCTCCGATTCTTCGACGCATCATCTTCTTTTATAGCCTATTGTCTAATCGGTAGTTGTCCTTTGCAACCCTGATCTCCTTGGCGTAATTTCTCTCATCTTGACCCGATGCCCGAACTCATCGTTCGAAGCCTTCTATTGATACGTCGATCGATCCTCCACATCGACGTCCAATCTTCTAATATGTTCTCCTCCGATCCAACATCGATTCTTCCTACTTCAATTATCTAATCCTGATCGAACATCATTCAAAATGTAGTTAGATCACAAACATTATCAATTGGTTTCATCATCAAAATCTGAGATTCAATAATCTCCCCCTTTTTTATGATGATAACCAATTGATGATAGAATTAACCTTAACTCCCCCTATTAATATGTCATATTGATAGAAAATTTAAAATTAAAAAAATTAAATAAATCATGCATAAACATAATTTCAATTTAACATACATCAAGGTTCATGCATGATTATCATCATATTTCTCCCCCCCCCCTTTATCATCAACAAAAAGAAATTCATCTTGTAAGATTTTAAGATATGCAAGTTTTACAACATTAAGCTAGCAATCATTTTACAACATGTAACCAAATAAGTTCTTTCTTCTCTAGAAATTCTTGCTTTTTTTTTAGAAGTGCAAGTTTGTAAATTTACGTTTTGAGATAGGCAAGCTAAAGGGGAGGAATTTTGATAAGATTTCAATAGAGTTTTTTCTTATTTTCTTTCTCAATTGGTGTGTAATCTGACTAAAGATGAGAGGGGTATTTATAGGCATCAAGGGGATTCAAACTTGAAGCCCAAATTTGAATCACTCCGGGTCTTCAGGTTTTTGGCAGTACCATCACCTGTGCTGGGCAGTACTACCGCCTGACATAGTCTCGAAGACAATCTTGGAGATCGAGCCACTAGCGATTCCACCGCCTGTTCTAGCGGTGCCACCACTTGAGGCATTATTTGGGTCATTATTTGGGCCTTTCAATTGGCCCAACACAACCTAAACTTGGGCCCAATTGGCCCAATTCTAACTCAATTACACCTTAATCCTACTTTAATTTATATAATTATTACAAAACTTAATCGATTTATCTGGTATATCATTGGTCCATTGGTGCTTCATCCGATTCTTCGGCGTATTATCTTATTTTGTAGCATATTGTCTAATCGGTAGTTGTCCTTCGCAATCTCGATCTTCTTGGCGCAAGTTCGCTCTTCTTGGCCCGATGCCCGAACTCATTGTCTGAAGCCTTTTGTCGATATGTCGATCGATTCTCCACCTCGACGTCCAATCTTCTGACATGTTCTCCTATGATCTAACGTCAATTCTTCCTAGTTCAATTGTCTAATCTTGATCGAAAGTAGTCCTACATCACTCAAAATGTAGTTAGATCATAAATACTATCAATTATTTTCATCATCAAAATCTAAGATTCAATAATTTTCTTCTTTTTGATGATGACAACCAATTGATGACAGAATTAACTTTAACTCCCCCTATTAATATGTCATATTGATAGAAAATTTAAAATTAAAATAATTTGAATAAATCATGCATAAACATAATTTCAATTCAACATACATCAAGATTCATGCACGATTATCATCATATTTCTCCCCCTTTTATCATCAACAAAAAGGAGAAGTTCATCTAGTAAGTTTTTAAGATATGCAAGTTTTACAACATTAAGCAAGCAATCATTTTACAACATGCAGCCTAATAAGTTCTTTTTTTCTCTAGCAATTCTTGCTTTTCTTTTTGAGAAGTGCAAGTTTGCAAATTTATGTTTTGAGATAGACAAGCTTTTGCTTCTCTTGAGATAGCAACTTTTTATGATGTTCAAGCTAGCAATTTTATTTTATTTTTTAAGATTTACAAGCTAGCAAGTTTTTAAGCTTCTTTGAAATGTCCACGCTAGCAAACTTTGCTTTCATTTGTGATGTGCAAGCTAGTAAACTATCTCCCCCTTTGTCTTTTGTCAAAAAGAAGAGGAGAATACAATGGCTAAAAATTTCAATCATTACATGAGGCATACAAGCTATAAATACAAAGAAATCATATCAAAAGAGATATAATATTAATGATCAAGAAAAATCAAGAAGAACATCATTCATTTGACAAATCTCTTTAATAAAATGAAAGAATCATATGAGAAAGCATTGTGAGAGATCTTGATTCATATAAAGAAAATCTCAAGTTATAATTTCAAGAAATCAAGATCATGATTCATAAATATTCTGTTTAGCAAAATGAAACATAAGAGAAAAAAATTCAATTTATGCATACAATGTTTAAATCATTAAAGCACATTTTCGCAAGTTGAGGATCAAAAAATCAAGAGAAAATAATTTATGATTCATTTGGATAGATTTTCTCTTTAATAGCATAGAAGATAAATAAAATTAAAGTTATAATTCTGAGAATTCAAGATAGGAACCATGATTCATTTGTGAAATCTTCTTTTAGAGGAATGATACGAGAACATATAATAGGAGATCTTGATTCATAAAGGATTTCATGTTATAAGTATTTAAAAAAATCAAGATCATGATTTCGATAAAACTTATTCAAATTTGAATCATCAAAATCACTTTCATAGTTTACGAGATTCATAAAGTAGATTCATCACTAAGAATCATATGTTGAAAAATCGAAAAGATAGAGATTTAAAAAAAATGCTTTCCTCTTTTTAGTTGTTTCAATTCATATATTGATTTCATATAAACATGTCTTTATCTTTTTATACTAAATAAAAATAAGTATCATCGTTTAAGACTGAAAGACATAAAAATCATCAAGACCAAAAACATAACATGCCAAACATACATCATCTTAAAAAAAATTTTGATTTATCATGTTAATATATTTTTCCTTTTTTATGTGTTTCAATTTAAGTTAGCATGTTCAATTTTTTCATGCAAATGTCAAACATCATGTTTAGAACCGAAAGCAATACAAAAACACTAAGATAATTACTTCTTAAAGCATACATAGATTTAATCTTATTTGGTGTGTAAGCATTAGATCAACATTTTGTTTCTTTATGATAAAACATGTAATTTTTATTTATAATTTTTAATTTTCAAAAGTAACTAGAAAGAAAAGCATAATATATTTTTACAAATTTTTTATTTCTTACAAACTAAATTAAACAACTCATAAAAAAATATTAAGTAATTTCATAATAAAGTAAAGAGAAATTAGTTGAATTGCTTGTTGAAAGCTATTAAAGCACAATTCGCCATCTCACCTTCAGATATTCTCGATTTGTTCTTGAATTCTTTTTTCTTCTTTTTAAGTTTATTTTTATTCTTTAATTCTTGTTTTATGAATTTTTTAATTTTTATTATTATGAGTTCAAGGTCATCATCACTTGAGCTTTCGATCGAGTGGTCTTCTATAGTTCGAAGTCCCAAATCCTTCATATTCTTTGGAATGTGGTTCTTAAGTTCATCATGTCCCAGAAGTGTTATTTCATAGGTAATCAAAGACCTGATGAATTCTTCTAAGGAAAAATTGTTTAAATCTTTTGCCTCTTAAATAGTTGTTACTTTTAGATCCCAACTTTTTGGAAGAGATCTTAAAATATTATTTATAAGTTCAAAACTTGAAAAAGATTTACTAAGAGCTTTTAAACTATTGATGACATCCATAAAACGGGTGTACATATTACCAATAATTTCACTTGGTGCCATTAAAAAAGTTTAAAATTATGCATTAAAAGATTTATTTTCAAGTATTTGACTCTATTTGTGCCTTTGTACATCATTTCAAATGTATGCCAAATGTCATGTATAGTTTCGTAAATAGAAATTTAATTAAACTCATTTTTATCTAAGGCACAAAACAAGACATTCACGGTCTTTGCATTCAAGGAAAATAATTTTTTTTTCAAAATCCGTCCATTCATTCATAGGTTTCGAAGGATGTTGAAAACCATATTCGATAATATTTAATAAATCAAGATTCAAGGAAAGTAAGAAAACTCTCATTCAAGTTTTCCAATAAGTATAGTCCGTCCCAATGAACAAGGGAGGATGAATGATAAAATGACCCTCTTGAAAGCTGAAAAGAGTCATTTCTCTTGGGTGTTAATCCAAATGAGAAATACTGAGGCTCAGATACCAACTATTAGGATCGAGTCTAGCACTAGGGGGGGTGAATTAGTGCAGCGATAAATCGTTCAATTTTGTTTCGGAAAACCCGATTCGCATAATGAAAAATTGTTTAGATGAAACCATATCGGAAATGCTTTAAACTTGTAAGTGATTGTAAGAATTTAATGAGAGTAATGAGCAAGCAAAGTGATTTTGCAATATAAATAAAGGCAGAACAAAAAGTGCACAACAAGGAAAGAACACATTGATTTATAGTGGTTCGGTCATCCGACCTATGTCTACTCTCGATTCCTTCTTTGTAGAGGCCATCGGCTTTCACTATTGGTCTTCCTCGAATGGGCGAAGACTGACCACCCTTATAGCTCTCTTCTCCTTTTAACAGGTTCAAGAGTTAACCTTTTGCAAGCCCACTCACCCCTCTCTTAAACTTAACCAACACTAAACTAGAGAGTAGGAATTTTGACAAGATTTCAATAGAGTTTTTTACTATTTCTCAATTGGTATGTAGTCTAACTAGGGATGAGAGGAGTATTTATAGGTCTCAAGAGGATTCAAACTTAAAGCTCAAATTTGAATCATCCTGGGTCTTCAAAGTGTTGGTGGTACCATCGCCTGTGCTGGGTAATACCATCACCTAGTACACCCTGACACTGGGTGATACCACCGCTTGTGCTAGGCGATACCACCATCCAATAGACCTTGATACTAGGTGGTACCATCACCTGACATAGTCTCGGAGACTATCTTGGAAATCGAGCCACTAGCGATTCTATCGCCTATTCTGTCACGTCTGACCCATAAGCTCCAATGCCTAAAAAGGCCTTAGGAGGTCAGGTGGGGTGCATTGATCCCACATCGGTAAGGAAGGGAGGAGACTGGGCTATATGTAGCGGAGGCGGTGGCACATTCAGTGAACCGGTTAGCTAGGTGTGCGAATGGCCGCCATACGTGAGTATTGGTATCGGAGCCACCCTCATGCCTTCATCGACTCACGCCAAGCGCCCTGGGTCAACACTTTGGGGGTAGGCATGGTGGTCAGTCCGTGACAAGGATGTCATGTGATTGAGTGGGAGAGAATGTCACACCCAGCCCGTAGGCTCCAAGGCCTAAAAGACCTTAAGAGGTCAGGTGGGGTGCATTGATCCCACATCGGTAAGGAAGAGGGGAGACTAGGCTATATGTAGCGGAGGCGGTGGCACATTCAGTAAACTGATTTTCGAGTGCAGACATATGGTGGCCATTCGCACACCCAGCAAACCGATTCTACTAGATAGCAAACCTAAACAAACAGACTGAATAGTATGTTTGGGTCGGAGGAGAATAGTATGTTGGTCCAATCATCTGACATGTTCTCCTCCAACCCAACATCGATTCTCCTCCGATCTCCTTAGCGTAATTTTGACATGTTCTTAATTGGACACATTGAAAAATATGAATGAGAGTTTTTTTGCTTTCTATGGATTTAAATTTATGAAATATTATCGAGAATGGTTTTCAAAAGTCTTCTAATCCAATGAACGATTGGAATAATTTGGAAAAGAAAACTTTTTCTTTAAATGCAAAAGCTATGAATGCTTTCTTTTGCGATAAAATAAGTTTAATCGTGTTTCTATGTATTAAACTATACATGATATTTGACACACATTTGAAATCATACATGAAGGCACAAATAGAGTTAAAGATTCTAAAATTAATCTTTTGATGCATAGTTTTGAATTATTATGAATGGAACTATGGGAAACCATTGAAGACATATATCTGTTTTATGGATATCGTTAATAGTTTAAAAGCACTTGGTAAAAGTTTTTCTAATCTTAAACTTATAAATAAAATATTAAGATTCCTTTCAAAAAGTTGGGATTTGAAAGTGATAGCAATGCAAGAGACAAAGAACTTGAACAATTTTTCTCTTGAAGAATTTATCGGGTCTTTAATGACATATGAAATGACTTGTATCACACATGACGAACATGAAAACAACTTTCTGAAGAATAAGAATAATTTAGTACTTAGAACAAAAGAAGACCACTTCGGAGAAAACTTGATGATAATGATGATGATGATGATTTTGAACTCCTCATTATAAAATTTAAAAAGTTTATGAAACAAAAATCTAAAAATAACAAGGAACTTAAAAAGAATAAAATAACTTGCTATGAATACAATCGGCAAGGGCACTTCAAAAGTAACTGTCTGTAATTGAAGAAGAAGATGCTCGCACAAAGAAGAAGAAAACACTCAAGGTGACATGAGACAATTGAGTGCATCCGAAGAAGAAGTTGCGAACTACGCTTTAGTGGCCTTCGACAATGAGGTAAGTGACTCAACCAAAACCCTTTTACTTTACTATGAAATTGCTTGGATGTATTTCATGAGTTATTTTTAAATTAGTAAAAAATATAAAATATAAAAAAATATATCATGCTTCTCTTTTGAGTGATTTTAAAAATTAAAAATTTGATCATAATAATTGCATGCAAGAAGTAATAATATGTATCTTGATAATTTTTGTGTTACTTTTTATTTTCAAACGATGTTGTAATGCTTTTGTATGAAAGACTAGGGCATCACACAAATTGAAAATAAAAAGGAAATTTATTTTTTTTGGAAAAAATTCTCTATCCTATCGAGTTTTCAATAAGAGATTAAAAACTCTATTTATATCATTTTGAATCTCTTGAAAGTGATTTTGATGATTTGATGATTTGATGATTTAAATTTGAATGAGTTTTATCCAAAACTTACACTTGATACTTGAATTTTTTTTACGAATCATGATCTTAATGACTTGAGATTTATTATGTATGAATCAAGTTCTCATATGTTTGTTTTTACTTTTTTTTTATGAATCAAGATCTCTTATTTAATCTCTTATGTTTCCTTTTGTCATTTACTAAAGAAAAAATTATCCAAATGAATTATGATTGTTCTTTTGATTCTCAAATTTACAACTTAAATTTTTTTATATGAATCAAGATCTTTTACTATTTGATCTCCTAAGATATCTTTTTGTTATTTAAGAGGAGATTTGTCAAGATGAATCATGTCTTTTGGTATTCACGATTTGATATTAATATCCTTCATGTTATGATTTATTTATGACTCCCTTGTTTTCATGAATTATATACCCTATCACCAAATTGATATTTCTTGATAATTTTCATGTTATTAATATTTGTCATGATTTGAAAATTGATATGAAAAAAAAATTGTACTATTATATTCTTCCCTTCCTTTTGACAATGACAAAGGGGGAGAAAGCTTTGCTAGCTTGCGCATCGCAAAGAAAAATAAAATTGCTAGCTTGCACATTTCAAGGAGAGAAAAATTACTAGCTTACATATTTTAAGGAGAGAAAACTTGCTAGCTTGCACATTGTAAAGAAAGCAAAAATTGTTAGCATCTCAAGAAAAACAAAAATGCTAGCTTACACATCTCAAGAGAACCAAAAGTGTTTGCACATCTAAAGAGAAGTGCTAACTTGCCCATTTCAAGAAGCAAAAGTTACTATCTTGCACATCTCAATAAGCAAAAATTTTACTTAAATTCACATTCTAAAAAAATTTGCTAGCTTGCAATTCTCAAAATTGCTAGCTTTCATACTTCAAAGTGAAGTGAAGCTTGCTTACTAGTTTGTATGTTTCAAGAACTTACTAATTACACTTTTCTCCTTTTTGTTGATGACAAAGGGGGAGAAGTTATGATGATAATATGCATGACATGTTTAGATTATGCATGATTTTATGATACATGCAATGATGTGATCAATATAGCATATTGATTGGGGGAGTTTAGTTAAACTCCATCATCAATTGATTGTCATCATCAAAAAGGGGAGATTGTTGAATTTCAAATTTTGATGATGAAATCAATCGATAAAGTTATGATCTAATATGCATTTAAGTGGCGTAGGAGTAGCTTCAATCAGGAAAAGATAAATCGGTTAAAGTAATGGAATCAGAGGTAGGGCCGAAATTGAATATGTCCGAAGATTGGATATCAAACTAGTCGACATGTCGGTAAAAAGCTTCGTGCCATGAGTTCAGACATCAGGCCAAAAGGATCGAAAATCACGCCATTGAGATCGGATGTTGCGAAGGTTAATATGCCATTTGGGCAATATGTCGCATGAGAGGATGATGCATCGAAGGTTCGAACGAAGTGCTAGATGAACCAATGATATGTCAGACAACTTAACATTCTTGTTTATAATCGATTGTTTCTAGATTGAAGTAGTTGTGATTGTAATTGAGTTGGTTTTGGGTATAACTATGCCAACTCAATTAGGGGCCAATTGGGCCAGAGTTGGAGCTATTTTGGGCTAAGAGAAGCTCATTCAATGACTCAAAAGTTGGGTCAAGTGGTGGAACTACCAGTGGCTCAATCTTCAAAACACAATCTTTTAGACTTTAGGACAACATTTAGTAATCGACTGATCGAGCGATGGTATCACATAGTGTCGGCGTTACACAGGTGATGGTACCTTTGGATGCATGATGCTCTAAACATCTTCACCAGCTTTGACCGCGTGGAGAAAGACCCAGGATGAAATCATTTTTAGCTCTAAATTTAAATCCAATTGGAGCCTATAAATACTCTACTCATTCTCTTCATATAGGGTACATTTTGTAGATGAATATAAATACTGGCCCATGGAGCCATTTTGTTGCCACTCCTTGGTTTCACTAGCGCAATCCAGAGCGTACCATAAAGTGTCTCTAAACATTGCTCACCACTTGTTTGGCCGTCAGGTTTGTGGATGATATGCAGTGCTCATCTTGAGTTTGGTGCTCAATAGATATAAGAACTAAGAACAAAAATGGGGAGAAAATGCTATTGTAATCTTTTGAGAATTCCCCTCTTTTGGCTTGAAGTGTTGATTTCAACTTAAGAGAGAGGTGAGTGGCTTGTAAAGATTATCTCCTAAACTTGTGAAAAGGAGAAGGGTTGTAAGAGGGTAGTTGATCTTTACCCATTGAAAAAAGATCGATAGAAGAAGCGATGGCCTCAACAGAGAAAGAATCAGAGTGGACATAGATCACGATGACCGAACAACTATAAAATTAGTGTACCTTCTCTTCTTTGTCTTTTTCTTTATGCTTAGCTCTCTTCTTCCACATCTTCATCCTCATGTTCAAGACTCTCTTCGGCTGTTCACGATCTTTGGCTACTCACTTCACTTCACACTTTCTCTAAGTTTAAACGTATTTTTGATACGAGTTTTTTGAACGAAGTTTTAAAATTGTTGACATAATTTTTACGTAAGCACTAATTCACCCCTATCTCATTATCGATTTTAGTCTTAACACTCAAGTTTCTTAAGGACAAATGCAAAGATATGAGTAGGTGAAAGACATTTTATTTTTTTTTATATTTTTTACAATTCAATCCTTATACTATTTATATTTATAAATCGATCATCAGATTTTACAAATGAGTCTTTAGATTTATAAATAGGTCTTTATAAATATTTCCAAACCGATTCTTACATTATGAATAAGTTCTTATAAATATTACAAAAATAAGAGATATTACACTTTCATTCTTTTGAGGTAGTTGGATAAGATGATTAGTTTTGAGAGAATCCTTCTACAAATCTCTTATAGTAACTTTATTCCAAAGAGGTGGAGGCTACAAGATTATATAGGTACGTGCCCAAATCGTAACCTTAGCGGGCCGGCCCAAGAATAAATCGGTACAAAGAGTTATAACAAAAACAAGATAGATAAGTCATAAATCTTAAAAATTCTAGCAAGGTCAAACTTTTCAAATTTCCTATAATAAAGATAAAGCATAGAGGGTTAAAATACTTATTTTGAAGAAATATATTTGAAACTTGAGGATTTTAGCCAAAACCCAAAACCCCAAATCTTTCCCCTTCAATTTTATTTATTTATTTTGTACTTTTTACAATTCAATCATTATATTATTTATATTTACAAATAGATTCTCAAATTTATAAATAAATATTTATAAACATTTTAAAATTTTATAAATATTTAAAAATGAGAAATATTACACTTGTAAGTCCAGGAATTTGCGTCATGTCTTCCACTGGTTCTTTCTCGAGAAGAGTTGCGGTGACGCCAGTGCCAGCTAGGCTGAAAAGAAAGGAAGAACAATAATTACCCCACTGTGATAACGCTATATTAATATGATTAGTGCTATAGCGAATGGTTTTGATCAGTATACCAGACACTATCCAACCCCAAAAATACATTCCAAGTTTCAATAGACATGCAACGGAAAGCAACACACAAGAAGCATGATAAATGTTACAGATGAGAGGTCTCAAAACGTAGTAGTTTACACGAACAGGTACAAATAACAACCAGATTTTGCAACAAAACGCCCAAAAAAGACCACAAGCTCGTTATTCCTCACGCTCATTGCAAGTTCAGGAAGACTGCAGAGAGTCCATTCAAGGACACGACTGGCAGAAATAGACTCAGAAAGTCCATTCAAGGGGTTAACACCAACGACACGACTGGCAGAAATAGACTCAGAAAGTCCATTCGAGGATTTAACACCAATAACAGTACCAGCAGAAAAGGATCGGGGTTCCATGGCCATGTTCAAAAGCCCTGGTCAAACAGATAGTCGCCAAGCCTCTCCACTACCATGTTGCATTGACCAGGCGTCATGGGCTCATCATATATGCCAATGATCAAAGCCAGATAGGTTTTCTTGACGGTGACACCACTGGAACCCTAAACATTTAAAAGAAGTCAATGGTCAGCAGAAATTGCAGCTGAAGTCATTATTTACTAAAAAGTGTCAGAGTGCGGTTCTTAATTATATACTCTACTGGGAACATCTACATGTGCGTTTTTTTTTAAATATGCTACTGCAACGTTCATACAAGCAATTTTTCAATAAATAATGCAAAACAGACTCTGGACGATGGGCATAGGCAATGATAACACAGGCAATTTACCATGTTTTGTCAACACATCAGTTTGTAAGAAACAAGCTGATAGATAGCTAAATGGGAGAAAACCATTCTCAATATAGTTTTTTTCACAATGCATTGAGATGATTTAACCAGCAGACTGAATAAACCCACAAAGCCATTTACAATGCATTTTAACACAAAATTTTGCCATAAAAGACTGATGATTGATTGCTATAATATCAAAAGGTTTATAAAACAAACAACATTCTGGATGTTCATATAGAAAATCTGAGTTATCGAATTGTATGCACTCTATAGTTCATTGTTTCCCATGTTTGATTTATTTTTATCTTCATGATATTATTTTATGACAACAACAACAACATGTTGTAATGTCTCAATTATTTGGCATTGGAAAGATCAACATAATACAGGGAGTCCCATTAATATGAGGTCTAGAGAAAATCAATGCACGTAGCCACCTTAGTTACAAAGAAGCTGTTTCCATTTACTGCATCCCTAGTCCATCAGGTTAGATAGACTAACCCTTACCTCACATCTTAACCCTTAGAAAATTTAAAGTTGAGCACTACTGACAAAACCAGTCTTTATGTATTGACCCTTCTCAAAACAAGTTGACAAGTCATCTATGGAGAAACTACCTCATAAATTACTGCAATCATTAAACAATTTGTTAAGTGTTACAAGTATACTACTGAACATTAATCAGTTGAAAAATCAAGTGAGTACCATGAATGAGACATTCTTTGTAACAAAGTTGAAATTTCATGCACTTGGAATTCTGAATCCATACTAAAAATTCCACAAATTTAGTCTAGTCCATCAATGGGACATAGGATTCTGACCTTCTTCCCTCGAATAACAGCTCCTGGTTCCCCTTGGATGACCATGTACTTTGTCCCACCAAGGTATAAACCAGTTGGAGCAAGAGACCCAGGTTCATCAAAGTCTTTCATAATTGCAGCAATCTCTTCAGGCTTGTACTGCACAGTTGATGAGAATAAAGCTATCAACTGAATAAATAAAAGACATAGAGAGAACCCTCGGAACCATCAGCTAGTGCATTATATTAAATATTTGCACTGACAATTGGAGAGGAAAAACAGCCTTAAAATAAATAAAAAAAACAAATAAAGTAACACACTCTTCTTCATTTTTTTTTCATGTCATCCACAAGTGAATGTCCATATTCATTGACACAATGGCAAACATAACATATTCATGCCACATATCAACAGATGTATGTGTATTCAAATGTATATCTGCATAATGTACACGTGATATCTTGATCATTATACTTCATGAACATAATTTAACAGTTACTCACTGACTAACTTAAGAAATTAGCAAGCTCACTTGATAAATTTATACTCTAAGCTATATAAAATTATAAATAATAAAAGTACCTCAAAACCACTATAAGATGAGAATGCCTTTGAATTAATTGACCACGTCATATCCTTTTGTAAAATGACGTGAAACTAACCTTGTTCTATCTTAGTTGTTATGATGTGACCCAATGAGATAACGGACCCATTAGGATGATAGGCCAAAAACCATATGGACTAAAATGCTGAAATCAAAGATAATAGTAGAAGACTCATTTACTTCTCATAGACCAATTCAATTCAAACTAAAGTTGAGGTATTGCAATCTTCATCACTTAGGGCTTCACATCATTGCCAAGACCCAACATATCTTAGAGTCAAACCCCAGCGCAACTTGAGGCTCAACGTATTGGTGGTTTCACATAGTGATGTCTCTCTAGCCAGATCCACATGTATCTAGCTCTTTCCTATTTGGGTTCCTAAACATGATTAATTCTAAGTGTGTTCTAATACCCCATTTGTCACGATACGGTTTGATGAGATAACTAACTCATTAATTTGATAGGTCTAGAATCATATGGTCTCCAGTAAAACTCATCTAGCTCTTATAAGCCAACTCAATTCACTTTCCACATCCAATGTGAAACTATTTGGAGTGTTATAATCTCTCCCACTTATATCAGGGAAGTTCACAATAAGCTTATTTGTCATGATCCTATAACAATAATTATCACCACCACAAATATTTAATGATCTTACTCTATAGGCTGAGCTTAAGGGTCTTAGAGGATCAAAAACCCTTGACAACTCCATCTACATCGTTTTGTAATTAAAAGAAAAGAACCAAAATTGATAACGTTTCGAAATTGTATTGACTTCTAAGAGCCGAAGCTTAATATCTTACAGTAACGAATGCAACTACTAATGTCACTGGAGCATGAAATCCGGAATCACCGTTGGTAATCCCTGCAGAAACTAACACCTGAAATTTAATGCGATGTAAGAAAGTCGCATGATTTGATCTGCCATCCAATCCCTCCCAGCAAATTTCCCGTTGCTCCGACAAGCAATGGATTAGTTGAAAAGCATGATCGGACACGTACCAACATCCATGAAGTCAAATCCTTCGTCAACAGGAAAATCACAACCCAAGCGGATCGAATCTACGACGAACCAACAGTCCTCGATCAGATAGAGAAAACCCCTCCCCAGTCACTTTCACCACCGACCAAAGAAAAAGGACCCAAAGATAGATCTCCGGCTCCAATCATCATCGGCCAGATCCAAAGATCACAACACGATCCGATCGAATCTAACTAGAACGACGGGCAGGAGAATCAAGCGAAGCTACTAGGAGAAGCGAAAGGAAGGATACCTGGGGGAAGGTGTCGCTCTGGGCCCAGACGCTGCCATCGTGGCCGACGATGGCGGCCGCCGTGAGACACTGGCCGTCGATGTCGCACAACAAATGGTCGTCAACGTACGTCTGCCAAGACATGGTCCTTCCCCTTCTTCTCCGGGCGCTCGCCTCGGCTCCTACGCGTGAGCAGTAACCGCTCGCTTCCTCCGCCTAGGGCAGCTCCCACTCCTATATATATATATATATATATATATATATATATATATATATATATATATATATATATATATATATATATATATATATATATATATATATATATATATATATATATATATATATATATATATATATATATGTATATATATATATGTATGTATATACGTATATATATATATATATATATACACACATATATATATATATACATATATATATATATATATCTATATATATGTATACATATATATATATATACATATATATTTATATATGTATATGCGGAAGAATCGATGAGGGAGGGGCAATAGAATAATGATACTGTTGGAGGTGGAAAATATAAAAGGCATTGTGGGCCTAAATTCCATTTAATAATGGCGTCAAATCCAATAGATCATTGGGCGGGCAGTGGACCCGATGGGCCCAACTATGAGAATTACGAACAATTAACTCGTTGGATCGTCCGACATGTTAAGGACTCAGATCCAATGAGATCATCTTTCGAGATATCACAAGTTTGGTAAAGTAGATGAAAGGTTTGATGACTAGTTTTGCAAAAACTTATTTGGAACATTTTCAACAAAAATCCCTCAGATGCTTATATCAATATGAAATCAGATGAGATCGGGAACTAAATGGACCTTCATGTTAGACGCTAAGTCGACACCATGATTAGATGTAAGGCTGATGAGGTACATAATAAAGGATGATATCATGTTTCAAACGTATTAGAAACCCTTATCTAGAACAATTGACTTCAATAACAAAAAAAAAAAAAGGAATTCATGTCGTTGACCTCAATGACTAAAAAAATCATTCATAAAATTGAATTAAAAATCACAAGCTTACCATTCTTTAATCTTATAAAGAAAGATAATTCTGATATGAGGTTTGTAGAGTGTCAAATCAAAGTAACCTGATCGATGTACATTAATAGACTGGTGTTGATCACATAGTGATAGCGAGATGGCCAACCATGTCCCCCATTCACATGGTATAAATGCATGAGTGCTTGTGAGCTCCATCGAGGCCACAACAATAATGTCATTTAATTAATAATTTTGTATATATAAATCTTGTGTACGCCAATGATGTCAATTCAAATTTAACCCAAAGTCAACTTCAAATGTGATGCAATTATTAGAGCCAAGCTTAATTTTGGAAATTAGACCTTTTTAAATTTCATAATATTTGGATGGCATCAGCACTCTTATAATATTGACTTGTCATCTCCAGAGATTACATTGGAACATACTCTCCATGCCCACTTGTGATCGCACATCCCACCGCCCTTTTGATCCTCGGATTCTTGTGGGCGGGAGAGAAGCGGATGATTACAAGCTCGCGCTTTGGCATCGTCGCCTATCGACGCATAGACCAAAGCTTTGTTTTGGCTTCTTGCTTTGCTTTGAACTAAAGATCACCGCTGCACGTCCTTTTGAGCGACCATTTATCAAAGCCGCCTCTTTGTCCAGCGCTTTGCATGGAGTGGTCCTATCGAGATTTGTCGCTAAAGAAGAGAGAGCCTACAGCGATTACTTGCAGCGGACGGGAGCAATCATTCCTGCTTCATTGTGATCGAAGCAATCATTGGCAATTCCCCTTTGTTACCCAACCCATGACGGATTGACCGCAATGGGGTGCGCGTCTCCCGTATAATTATTGTATGCGGCACGCTCTCGACGTCCGCATGGAAGATGGAGGACGCGAGGCCCGGTCGCATGACGGGCCGCACGTCTTTTCTTGCCCACCGCCACCGCCTGCCGCTTCCCCTCCCTGATTCCCTCCGCGGTCGCGGGTTGCCCATTGGTCGTGCACCTGCGGTGCTAAGTCTCTTACTTTACTACCAAGGCTACCTTGATGCCAGCTACACTCTTCGATGTGACCCCGGAGGCGGGGCAAGGCAGATCTGCTTCGGCAATTCTTCTTCTAGTTGCTGGTACGCCCCCTCACATTATATGTTCTCGGAATGGCTGCTCATGTCTGGTCCTCAGTCTCTAGATTGCTTACTCGTACTTGGTGATCTCTGAGACGAAGCTTTCCCCTGCGATTTGCCGTCCTTCTTTCTTTCGTGGCTCTCATGTAGGGAAATTGATCTGGCTCTGTCAAGTTTGATATCCGGATTGAAGTAGGTACGATGCGCAGGTCTGGTGAGGATGGTGCTGTAGTTTCTGTTGCTGGTGTATCTTTCTTTCTCCGATGTGTGGTAGCCATTCAAATCAAAGCAATTTTTTGGTGGTAACAGTTCGAGCACCTTTGGATTGTTCATAGAGATAAGAAAGTTCTCGCCTGGTGCTCCCGAGGTTGCCGATTGAACATAGGGTTAGTCACCGACGTCATCGACCGTCGGCGGTGGAGACACCCTGTTCCTTTCATCAGGTTTCTTTTTTTACTGCTGCATCTCCTCTTGGCATCCTTGGTTTGTGAATGAAATGAAACATTTTATAGTGACTTGTGCAAGGAACTTATGTTCTTTAGTCTTGAATTAGATCAGTCTTTAACAATTAACACCACTGTGATGACTTGCAATTTTTTTCTCAAATTTCCCTTTTTGCTACTGAATTGTGTCAAAATCATGCCTCACTTTTTGATTGTAGTACTCCTGTAGTTATTATCAAAATTTAGAGCAACTTATGGACCCTGAACTTTCTTTCTTGTATGCAGCATTTTGCGTCTGTCATGCTGAAAGGAATTCAATGTGAAGTTTCTTTCTCCCTCAACATGAAGACATGAAACTCATAAGAACTGAGTCCATTGTCTTGTTGTGAGAGTTAATTGCTACCACTTCTGTTGCGTCATACTAAGAAGCTAGCTGCAGTCAAGAAAAATGAAAGAACAATAGAAATGAGATTCGATCATGCCATCAGAACAAAGGATGAAAGAATGATATGAATGGGATTCAGTCAGAGTGAGAAGATGAGATCACTTCAGCACTGTTCCTCAAAATCATCTAAGGAGAAAGGTCTCCCCTCAAGTGAAATCAAGAACGCTGATGTGTTAGAGAAGGTTGGAACCCTTAAAACTGAAAGGCTCCCTAGACAAACAGCTAAAGTTCGGCATGAGGTGAACAAAAACTCGGGTGTATCACCTTTGGGGAATTATCAAAAGCCATGGCCTAGTAGGAAGGCGACCGGGATTGAAGGACCAATTAAGAACATGTCAAATGTACCTTATTATCTTCAGCGCAAAGAGAATGGAGATAATATTCATGAAAAGGCACTGAACTTTGGAGTTCTGGACTGGGGGCTTCTTGAGAGATGGGCATACCACCAAAAAAGTGTCACGGATGAGGGTGGTGGAGACTCTGCATCTAGTAGTACTATGTCATCAACATTTTCAACATTTGGTTTTTCAAACCAATCTTGTAGAACCATGTCTAGTTCTCGAGGGAAGAAATCTCCTTCAGCATTTCATCGTAAGAAGCCACCTGTTATGGACAGTTCAATTAAGATGTATGAAAAAGAAAGTTCTGGACATACGGAAGGCTTTTGTGGTTCAAGAATCTCTTCGACCAAGTCTCCTGTCCAGCATGATAAACATTCCGATGCAGATTTTTGTTTAATTGTTGACCACAAACTTGGTACAGATAACAATACAAATTTGGATTTACAAGCCATTTCAAGTGAAGTATGCCTAGCTCCGCATTCTGCAACTTCGCCTTCAGGATATAAGATTGATGACTCTACTGCAACAAAAGTGGTGGAGGACCAAAATAGTAGCCTGATGAAAGCAGAAATGTCACAGGACTACCCTCATAGCCTACCCATAGCCAATGATATGCTATGGTTATCCCAGGATCGGAAAGTAAGATGGGATTATCTTCAACAGAGTGTGGACAGTGGATGTCTTAATTCTGATTCCCCATTAACTAGTGATGGCTGGCTGGATGAGAGGAATGGCAACAATTATTCAGGCAGTTTAGCTGAAGATGTTGAGATCATCCGACAGTATCCTCATGTCCCGCATTCATGCCCTCTCCCATGTACAATTCTGAATGATGAACCTGATATATCTTGCACTCTTCTGTCAGAAAGTTCAGGACCAACTGATAAATCCATATGCACAAACGGGTACAACAAATTATTTCTGAGAGATCCTTGCAAGCAACTTGAAGTTAATACAATCCAAGAATCCAGAAAATCTGTGGCAAAAGCTATGGCTGTGACAGGAAAGAAATCATCTGACCATCCAACAAGTGTTGGTTTAAGACGAATGAGCAGAAGTTCTAGTTTGAAGGAGGGTTCAGCTGAAGAACAATTCGAGACAATTTCTCATCTATATAATTCACAGGGAGATCAAGCAACCAGAAATAACATAGGCCGGCAAAGGCCATTGAGGAGGATACTCGATCCTCTATTTAAGCCTAGGAACAATATTCATTTGAGTGGGATAGCTGCAGCCTTACCCGGTCGCCATTCCTGTGAACTAAGTAGAACTGTCAAAGCATTCCATGGATCGCACAAGCCATCAAAAACAAGTGTTGATTCTACATGCCAGCCTAGGAGAAGCATGAATGCTTCGAGTAGATTGTCCATCAATGGTAAAGGAATAGATCAGGATGAAAAGCATATGGCATCAGTGAAGCAAGCATTTCTTCAACTTGCTTGGAAAAATGGATATCCTTTGTTTATAATCTCATCTTGTGACAGTGAGGTACTGGCAGCGACAACAACATTGAGAAGTGTCAGCAATGATGATGGCCTTGAGTGCATATATAAGTTATTCTCCATAAAAGATTCTAAGAAGAAAAGCATGTTCTGGAGCAACCCTGTAATTAAGGGCAAGAAGCATCAGCTGACCTCCAATGTTGTTGGCCAGCTGAGGGTTTCACTTTGCAAGTTGAGCAGCTACATGTATGACAGTTTTCATGTCGTGAGAGAGTTTAATCTGTTTGGTGCTGAACCGGCACCAACATCTCACAAATTTGTTGACTCTCCAATTAAGAGTGAGCTGGCTGCCATTGTCATTAATTTACCACTGGATAGGCCAAAAAGTACAAATATTGGTAATTTGCACTGCAGTGAATTCAGAAGTTCATTATCGACGAGTTCAGAAAATAATCCAAGTGCTCCAAATGAAGAGAAACGTTTGCAGACTGATCAGCATGATGTTGCTGTAGATCAGTCTGGTATATCTGTCATACTTCCAAGTGGTGTTCATGGATTGTCAACTGAAGGTGAGCCCTCACCTCTGATAGAAAGATGGAGATCGGGAGGAGCTTGTGATTGTGGTGGTTGGGATGAGGGTTGCAAGCTAACTATTCTTAGCGACAAGTTCCAAGTGTACACCTCTGGTTCATTCCAAGATTGTCAAACTGCAGACGGTACTTACAGATTTGAACTATTCATTCAGGTATAGCCACTTGACTAGTCATTTGTTCCTCTGTCCAAACATATTCTCTGTTGTTTTTCTAGTAGCATTGGTGTTGATGTAGATGATGCTAATAATTAACCTCTCTTAGGGTGGATCTCAAGAAAAAAGACATGCCTTCAGCATGGTTTCTTTCGGAGATGGGCGGTATGCTGTTGATTATCTGTCTTCCATTTCTCTGCTTCAGGCTTTTGCAATCTGCATAGCAATCCATCATGGCATGAAACCTAACAATTATTCAGCAGAACCAAAAAGCTTTCGGGAAGATGATGTCTCTGGTCACTTAGGGAGAGCTCTTAAAGCCCAAGGTGATCATGCTAGCTATGTACCAAATCATCCGCCTCTTTCTCCCGTCGGAAGGGCTTAATTGTCTCCATGGTACATTATAGCCTGGGTCGTGGTACTTCTGAAGATGTGTCTTGCCCAATTAGCTGTTCATTGTGGTAGAGGTGAAAGAAAACCCGAACTGAGCACAACACTCAACACTACAAAGTTGCGTCAATAGTCTATACAGAAAACAATAGCAGTACACCGAAATAAGGTACTTCCATCTCACCAAGCAATTTCTCTATCTTATGTATATGGCTTCTCAATGTAAAGAAGCTCACATTTTCTCAGTAATACAGATGAGGAAGCTTTTAGCTCAAAATTACAGTATTATTGTCATTTCATTTGTTCGTCATGCATCCTAATATATCAACTATATAACTATAGATGTTCTCGGAGTCGGTTATCGTCCATATACTTGAACTTTTTTTATCGAGGTCGTTTCTTAAATGACTTGGATTTTCTCAAAATTCAATCCATTGCCACTCCCAGAGAAAAGCTAGAAGTTTTTTCCGGTCATGCCAGTGCACATTTGTTGGGATTCATGTACGGAAGGTTTCTTGTGGGTTTTGAATGGGTTTAGTTGTCTTGATACTCGACAAGGATGTCATCAACATATTCTTGAATGTTGTATAATCAGGCTGAAAGTTCTTATTTACAATTAATCTGAAAGTTATTTACTAATATCTGATATATGAATCAGACATTGATTAGGCCAAATGGCATAACTATATAATGATGCATCCCTCTTTCCATTACAAATAGGCTTCTCTGTAACAAGACCATGTTCAAGCTTCTTTGTTTGATGGCATCCAGAACTGAGTGGCTCTTTTGAGATCACCCCAAAGAGAAGCATGTTTGATTTTTGGAGAAGTTGAAGCTTCTAACTCATATCCTTGATGTTGAAGCCACTCTCAGCACTCCGATCATCCCTTTTCTTTTATAACTAATAGCTGAAGCTGCCATGAATTCAAGTCATAATTTTTGTGCATGATAGAAAAATATTGATTTCACAATGAATGATAAGTGGAACCCAAACTTGCCACCCCAATTTCTCATTGAATGGTGACATTCTTTCCCTTTTTCTTCTCCTTTCTCCCTTTTGGATAAAATCACACCAGGCATGATAATGATCTGTTTTCCTCATTGAAAAAGAAGGCAGCTAGATGTTCTTCATGAAAGCAAACTGCAGTATGGTTAATGTTGCAAAGTGATGGTGATCAGGATCAACATTTCATGTGGTATGTGTAATGACAAATAAGATAATTGTTGAAGAAATCTTGGGATCTTTTAAGAGTCTGCTCCATTCTGTAACTAAGCAATATACCACTCTCAAAATAAGAAGATTATTCTATGTTTAAAGGCTTTAATGCTTATCATCATATACATATATAATCTGCCATAATACAGAGCTCATCGAAAAAGAATTGTCTTCTTCTCTTTTGGCACCGTCCTTTTTTTTATATTATTTTTATTGATTCTTTTGAATTGAATCCTTGTGTATTAAGAAATGAAAAATAATTATGAACAAGTAAAAAAAAATTGTGGAATTTTTCTTCATCAAAGTCCTCAACTAATTATAAGCTCGCAGCACATCAGTATACTTCGTGTAGAATCATGTAAGTAGCAGGAAACTTAGAACAAGTACTTGTGACCTTCAACAGTAATCCAAAAACTTCTTGCAGGGCCATCATGCAGTGCATCAAGTTCTTCTTCCAGTAAATGCTCAGAGAACCCGTTGAAACAAACGCTTATAATACATGATGCATGTTCTCCCTATCAACTTCCTCTGGAGATAACTTCTCTTAGGGTGTCTGATGCACAAGAAAGAAAGAAAGCAAAACACACATGATGACAAGTACCAGAGGAAAAAGACCGTTTAATCAGTAGCAGAAAGAATAGGAAGGCATGCAGATTCCCCAGTAGCAATCTTACTTTCAAACAGTCAGCAACCTGCTCGAACCTACGCAAGGATTTCTCCATGGAAGAACAAAGAGGGAAGTCCAGTGAAGGATGGGTGGATAGTAAAAGTGGCCGGAGGAGGTATCCAAAAAGATCGCATGATCCGATTACTGTCAATGAAGAAAACGTGCCTCAAGGGATCAATGCGATCCCTTTGGATGCTCCCTGCAGCCACAGTTTCTGCAAGTGAAACAATTCAACTCCCCCCTCTCTCTCTAAGTACCTCAAGTCCCAACTTAGAGAAAGAAGACGATGGGAGGCTCTCATTGCAGTGTGGGATACATATAGAGAGGATGCACACCTCACTATCTAGTCTCTCTTGTTTCTGAATTGACCTAACATGACTGCAACATTAGAATGTCATCATGGTCAGCTGGAGTTTGTAATGACCAATGTAGGTTTTTTTTTGTTTGGAGTTATCTTATAATTAATGCGCCTTTTCTTCTGATAATTAGAATTATGACTTGTGTATTATCTTAACATGACAAATCAAGCATAGAAAGCAATTTAGATTAGAATCAACCAGGCTCTTTCTTGTTCACTTCAATCATGTCAGCATTGATTAGATTCCCCACCAACCTTACTACTTGTCTAACCATTCTATTCTCTAGAGTTCCAGTAGAGTTAAAATATGGATTCTTTGAGCACTGTGGTCCTTAACCTGTGACCCAGTAGCTGTTCTAGGCATAAACTGGTGCTACCCGTGGCCTTAATTTACTAGCTGTGTGCAGCATAAGAATCACATAAGAACAGTCCTATCTATCCCATGTGTTCAGTGCACCGGTTCCTTTCGTGGTGCATTTCTCCATGAAAGATCTCATAAACAAGTTCCTTGCTGCTGTGACCAAGCCATGGTTGTTCCTTGTCCAAGACTGGAAGGAGAATCCGGAGAGAACACTGCATGGTGATCACCAGGACGCATGAGAAGGGAACATCCCATCCATCGATGGCAAGCAGGTTTCCTAAACTTGGTGGGAGCAGAGGAGCAGAATATAGGGTGGTGGCGTTGGGTGTGGGAGGGAGGTGATGTGAAGTGGTGGATTCATGGTACACTCATTCATCCCATCGAGAGGGCACATCGGTCAGGCTGTGGTTCTGCCTTTAGTGAACATAAGATATGTCACCCAACTTTGTCAGCGCCAGCAGTCTCTTCTTCCTCAGACCACAGAGTACCGCTGCCATGCCATGTTTTCGCTTCTCCACGAGGTCGAGGATCCACCGCTTCCTTATCCTGCCTCACTTGTCGAGCATCCATATGTGCTCGCCAGAAGACCGTGAGGTGTCGCTCCCAGATGCCCAAACGAGTAGTGGGCTTTTTGCCATTATTTTGCAGGACCATCATCAATCACCATGACCTCCTCCTCCTCCTCCTCTCGTCCAACACCAATAAATGGAGTTACGGGGACAGCCGTAAACCACGGAGAAAGGGACGACTCCTGTGCGTCGTTGATGCTTCTGCTCCAATGACTTCGTTTCCACTCAATACAGCATGGCCCACATGCCCGTGGATGCTCTCGCAATTTGATTCGAGGCCATCTCTTTCGGCATGGATGCTCCCATCCCTGCACGAAAGAAGCAAGAAAACGAGAGCGCACTGCAAGACAAGGCTTGCAGGATGCTTTTAGATGACCATTTCCGCTTCAACAAGGTCGAGCCGTGCACTCAATCCACATTACCCCCCACTGCTTGTCCACACTCTCATGGACGAACCTTCCATCCTGTCTCATGACATCGATGTAACTTTTATTTATTATTTATCATATATATATATATATATTCTGAAATAACTATGTATCACTGAGCGACACGACGTGCACGAAAAGGAAGGAATCGGCGAACCCACGTCTGCAGATAGACCGGCCGGCCCATGTAATATAGCTGGGCCGGTGAACTAATGTGATCCAACCCAACCGTGGGACATCGATGGTTGACTTTTGGATGGTTGAAACACGTCGTTTATATGCAGAATGGATTACGCTACATGCAAAACATTGTTTCTCTTTACAGTTGAAGCGGCAGTTGGTCCTCAGTCTTCCTTCTTCGTTTCCTGTGTCTCAGAAGATAAACTCTTCTCGTAGATGAACTGAACGACTAAGCCCGCAAATATCAAGCCCAGCGCAGCGACTTTTCGCCATTCCACCTCCGGAGTGGCAACGACGGCGTTGACAATGGTGAAGCCCAGCACGGTCATCAGCGCAAGGTATATGTTGCTTCGCACCTTCAAACCTGCTTTTCTCCTCGTGGCTTCCTCCAGTTTCCGCGCTTCCATCTTGGCGTTCATCTTCGCTTCCGCTTCCTTGTCTTTGGGTGCAGGTCGTTTCTCCTTCAGGTTCTTGAAGAACAAGCCCTCGTTCCGGTCCCTCTCGATCTGGTCTTCGAACTCCTCCAACACCCGGTCGTTCTTCTCGATCTCCTGCCTGTTCACCTCCGCGGCTTCCTCGAACGCCTGCGCCCGGATCTCCAGCTTCTCCATGATCTGTACATGCGAAGAGCAGGTGTTATTTCCCGAAGTGCTCCCCGAGGCTTTGGAGTCGGCTAGCGAGAGAGAGAGAGAGAGAGAGAGAGAGAGAGAGAGAGAGACCCTGGCGCTGGCTTCGTCGAGCTCTTTGAGTGCGTTCTCCCCTATCTGGTCGAACTCGGCGTTGGCGTCCTCCGCAAACTGGGTGAGGAACGCGGACCGCTCGTCGAGGAAGTCTGTGAGGCGGACTTTTTGGGCCTGCAGCATGGCGATCCGGGCGAGCAGTTCCTGCTTTCGCTTGTCGCCTTCGGACGGAGAAGAGGAATCGGCACGGCCGGCGTCGTTGGAGCTGCAGAAACAGGAGACCGATCTCCGCCTGTTGCGTGACGTCTTCCTCTGGGTAGGAGATGGGTTTGGGAGATGGAGGGATGGTTGGATCGCCTTGAGGATGCTCATGATCTCTCGATACAATCGCGCTCGGGTTTCTGGGATTGTCCGCCTCCCGTTTCGGCTCAGGAAACAATATCTACTGTATTATTTGGATTTATTTGGGAAAGTCTGCAACTAAGATGACCGTTTTACCCCTTCGCCCAATATGGTTTATCCTTTATCAAGAGCATTATCACATCCAAGCCGTCCATTGATGATATGTCTATGGAGTAAACCCATCATCAACCGTCCATCCGAGTTTGCCGGTAACTTCGTTATTGTTTGAAACTAGGATTTTCGATGGCATGGGATTCTTTCTCCGGAATATATAGGGGTAGAATGCGGAATTTGCCCTTCCATTAGAAAGGATTGGATATATTGATCAAATTAAACCTATATAATTTTGCGCTCGAAATTATTGTGAATAGAACCGGATGATTTGGTTTCTGATGTATGAAGCGCGTCCACAAACTTTGCTCCGGCCGCATCCGGCCTCCATCCGCCCCGGCCAATCCATCCCCCACCAAATGGACTCCCCGCGGCGTCCCCTCCTCCGTCATCGACGAGCTCCTCGAGAACGTCTTCCGGCGTGGATGAGTATCTCATGTTTTCCGTTACTTCCGTTGCTTCTCCTGTGTTGCACACCAACTGCTTGCTCTTTTGTCTGTACAACCTTGATGTTATCCTTAGGGTGTAGCTTCTTGTGTTGGCTCAAATTAGCGATCGGTTATTCTGCTAGGAAGAACTTCCGATTTACCAACCTAGATATTTTTTCTGCACGGTGGGTGCTTGTTGTTATGCCTCCTGCCATTATTACCTCTTGTCTTGATGCTTCAAATTACCCCATCATGGCCACCATAGACACCATAAACTCCTATTCACCTTCTCACACAATTCGTAGGATTTACTGGATGCCTATTTCCCTGTCACTGCGAGACTCTTGATTGGTAGAATCTGTAGTTTCTTGTAGTTTTGTTCCTTACCGACTGTAGATGTTGGTTACTCTTGTTAACTTGGTGTTTGAGGACACAACTTTATGCCGTGGTTCTTTTGATCATTGGTGAGCGAACTTTTGTGTTAGCTGCTCATAGTGCTTGACCAATGAAACACCGCCCGTGCTCTACTTGTGCTTCTTTTGCGATCGTTCGCAAGAACAAATACAAGCAATGCGCTTTATGCATCATAATGGAGGGTAAGTGTTGGCTCAACATCTACAGACCTGACCACGGAGTTTACACTTGTCTTGTGAGTCCTGCTACTTCCTCTTACCTATCAACAAGCCAGCAGTTTAGCTGCATTCCCACCTCTTCATGTCTCTATATCTCTCTCCACTGTCAGCTCCTCTTGATTCTTGCTCGCAGTGCTTTGGCTGTAGAATTTTGTATGCAGGACATTGGAAAGTGACTTAATTTTAGTTCTTATTTTACTTTGTTGGTTTTCTTCTCACCAGTCTTGTGTTTTAGGTGTTGTCTTTATTCTGCATTGACCTTCTTATGATCAAATATGTCCATCTTTTCTTTCTGCTGTACTCTCAATATGGCTACTTTGTTATATGTTTCATGAATGCATGTTCTCAATCATATGAAGAACATAAATGCAACTTGTTCCTAGAAGAATTGTCTGGTTTATGAATATTGCATGGTAAAGATTGGTCCATGAGTGTGTAAAGAGTGGAGTTAATACTATGGCTTCTGTTGGTTTGGCAAGTCTCATATAGTCCCACATCGGGAAAATCAAGTTTGTTATTTCCTATTGCAACTATAAATAAAGGTTTGGGTTTTGAAGCTAAATGCACAACAAGAAAAATCTAATTGTTTAATAGTTTTTCTTGTTTAGTAATTTTGAGTGTTTTAAGGCCTAGGAACATTTTCCTAAGGCATTTATAATTGTTCCTTTTTATAGTAGAATTTTTGCTCCTCCTCTGTCCGCAGACGTAGGTCAATTGATCGAATCACGTAAATTTGGTATCCCTGTCTCTTTTATTTGTTTTTGCTTATTATCTTTATTGGGTTGCCAAATTATCCTTTGGTAAATTTCCTAGGGCCAGCTCTAACAAACTGGTATCAGAGCTTGGTTTCGGGATCTTTTGGCAACGATGACAATAACAATGATCGTTATCGAGAAATTCGACAGAAATGTCAACTTCGACATATGGCAGCTCAAGATGGAGGCCATTCTGGTTCAAGACGGAGTTGATTTGGCACTACAGGGAGCTGAGAAAATTTCAGATGGTACGTCAAAGGAAGATCTTACGGGTATGGATAAGAAGGTCTGATCAAACATTATTCTAAATCTCTCTGATGAGGTTTTACGGGAGGTAGATACGGAGACTACAACTAAAAGCATGTGGGACATGTTTAAAGCCTTGTATATAAAGAGGATAGTGGAGAACCATCTCTACTTGAAGCAGAGTTTGTATATGCTTCGGATGACTAAAGGTATATCTATATTCTCACATCTTGATAAATTTGATTCCTTAGTTATGAATTTGGAGAATATAGATGCAAAAATTGATGATGAGAATAAGGCCATGTTACTTTTGTGTTCTCTTCTCCAATCTTTGAAGTATTTTCGTGATACTATGATTTATGAAAAAATAATTTTGTATCAGGAAATTAAATCTGCATTAAAATCTAAGGAGCAGATTGACATGGATATCACTGGAGAGAATAGTGGGAATCAAGCTGAGGGTCTGATTGTCAGGGGTAGAACTAATAAAAGGGAATTTGACAGTAGTAGATTTAAATCTAGATCTAAATCCAGACAGAAATTTAGAGTGCAGATATTGTCATAAAATGGGGCACATTAAGGCTGATTACTTTAAATTAAAAAATAAATTAAAGCAAAAGGGAAAACTTATTGAAAAAACTACTAAGTCCGCTGAAGCTAGTGTTGCAGCTGATGAGAATGTTGGAAATATTTTCTTTGCTACTGATGACAGGACGAGGTCTAAAAAAGTATGAATTTTAGATTTGGATTATTCTTATCACATGTGTCCTAATAGGGATTTGTTTTCCACATATGAATCTTGTAATGATGGAATTGTTTTGATAGGCAATAATACCACGTGTGATGTTATTGGTAAAGGCATAATCCGAATTAAAATGCATGATGGTATTATGAGGACGCTTACTAATGTCAGACATATTCCTGATTTGAAAAAGAATCTCATCTCTTTAGGCACCCTAGAGGCTCTTGGGTGTAAAGACGCAGCTGAAGGTGGAGTTATGAAAGTTTCTAGAGGTGCCCTTGTTGTTATAAAAGCTTGTAGGTCTGGTAGCTTGTATATTTTGCAGGAACTCATCACACAAAGCCTGCTAAATCGCATCATCATTGTCTGATTCTGACATCACCAAATTATGACATATGCGTTTGGGTCATATGAGCGAAAAAGGTTTGAGCATATTGAGCAAAAAAGGCATTCTTTGCGGACAGAGTACTAGGCCACTAGATTTATGTGAACACTACATTTTTGGAAAGCAGAAAAGAGTCAACTTCAATTCTCCAATAGTTCACAAAACGAAAGGTACTCTTGACTATATTCATTCAGACCTTTGGGGTCCAGCTTGTGTTCAGTCTAAGGGTGGTGCCAGGTATATGTTGACTTTCATTGACGATTATTCCAAGAAAGTTTAGGTTTATTTTCTGAAGTATAAAAATGATATTTTTTCTAACCTTTAAACAATGGAAAGTTTTGATTGAGAAGCAAACAAGTAAACAGATTAAGCGGCTTCGAGCAAATAATGGCATGGAATTTTGTGAAGGTGACTTTGATGAATTCTACAAAAATGAAGGAATTATTTGGCATTGCACTGTTAGGATGACGTCTCAGCAAAATGGTGTGGCTGAACGTATGAACATAACACTCTTTGAGAGAGTAAGGTGTATGATCTCAAATGCAGGGTTGACAAAAGACTTTTGGGCAGAGGCGATTAATATGGCTTGTTACGTTGTCAACAGCATTCCTTCTGCAGCACTTAATTTTAAAACTCTAGAGGACGTTTGGTCAGGTACTCCTGCTGATTACTCTGATTTAAAAATTTTTGGGTGTCCAGCATACATGTATGTAAACGAATGAAAATTAGAGTCTCGAGCTAAAAAGTGCATTTTCCTTATGTATGCTTCTGGGGTGAAATGATACAGATTATGGTGTCCTGATCCCAAATCTCCAAAATTTGTAATCAGTAGAGATGTTACTTTTGATGAATTATCTATGTTATCGTCCAAAGAAGAATCTACTAGTTGTACAAATAATAGTGCACATAAGCAGATAGAGCTTGAGATTGGTAGTTCTGATTCTTTTCAGTCGAATTCTTCTACTCAGAGAATGTCAGTAGATGGTCCCGAGTCTACTAACGAAGATGATCCAGAGGAAGAGCAATATTCCATAGCCAAGGATAGATCACGAAGAGATATTCAACTACCACAAAGATATGCAAATTTGGTTGCATATGCTTTGTCTGTTGCAAAAGAAATAGGTGGAGTTGGTGAGCCTACTACCTACTCAGATGTAGTTTTTTATGATGATTCTGCTAAGTGGTTGATTGCGATGCTTACAAAGCCTCTTCCGATTTACAAGTTCCAGTAGTGTTTGGACTTGGTTAGTGTTCATTGTTTGTGATTGCCCGTTGGGGCTTTTGTGAAGAAGGTGGAGCAAGTTTGCTAATTGTCAATGTTGGGACGTGCCAAGGTAGAGATTTGTTGGTTTGGCAAGTCCCACATAGTCCCATATCGGGAAAATCAAGCTTGTTATTTCCTACTGTAATTATAAATAAGGGCTTGGGCTTTGAAGCTAAATGCACCACAAGAAAAGCCTAATTATTTAGTAGTTTTTTTTGTTTTATAATTTTGGGTGTTTTAATGCCTAGGAACATTTTTTCTAAGACATTTATAATTATCTCTTTTTATAATAGAGTTTTTGCTTCTTTTCCGTCCGTGCACATAGGCCAATTGATCGAACCACGTAAATTTGGTATTCCTGTCTTTTTTATTTATTTTTACTTATTATCTTTATTGGATTGTCAAATTACTTTAGTAAATTTTCTGGAGCTAGCTCTAACAGTTTCAACTCATTCATTGAGTTACTTGTTTTTCTCGTCCAACTTTGTCCTTAGATCATCTTACAAATATTTTGTGTGTTTGTAAGACAACTGATTCCATCAACATAATATAAGAGCATAGACTTCCTTACAAGAGCCAACCTCCCCAGCAAGGAAGAGGACCAACTTAAGACAAGAATCATCATAGGTAGAAATCGGAGATAGTAATGCATCAGTAGCTTCAGCCTTTATCTTTGCGGCGAGACTGGCAATGGAGCTCACGCGTTCTGGGCCTTCAACTTGTTCTCCTTCTTGGAGGGCACTCGGCCATCGGTCCCGGCGAGCAGCACGTACTTGTCCTTCCTGGTGAAGTTGGTGCACTCGAAGCCCAGCGTGGTCGCCAGCACTCGCTGTATGTAATTGGCGACCTCGATGGGCGACTTCCCGCCGGCGCAGGTGAGCTCCTTGGGCAGCTGGTTGAGGAAGGTGATCTCGTAGGTGGGCCGCGGGTTCATGAAGAAGAAGTAGGGGTCGAAGAGCTTCCACCCCCTGGCGCTCGTCCCGTGGAACATGCTCTGCTTGGTGTTGATGGCCACGGGGACGATCCGGTCCGTGAGTTCCGCGAACATGGCGCTGAACCTGAGGAGGAAGGGCTCCCGGCAGGTGGTTCCCTCGGGGCAGATCACCAGGTCGCCTTCCTCCAGCAGGCGTTTGATGTGCGCCGCGTCTTTATCCCTCTCTCGCGACAGCGCCACGGCCTTGATGGGGGAGATGAGCTCGGAGAACTTGCTTATGCTGTAGGTGACACAGCTGATCTTGCGGCGGAGGGCGACGGCGGTGACGACCGGGTCGAGCACGGTGCGGTGGTTGCACACGAAGAGCACGCCGGGGTGGCCCTTCTTGGGTGGCGGCGGGGGGGCGCCCTTCACCACCAGCTTGATGCCCATGATCCTGTAGTTGTGGAACACGATGCGCTCCGGCAGCGGGAGGTTGATGTACACCCTGAGGAGCGAGAGGGCGAAGCCCAAGGGTATCCAGAGGAAAGTGACGAGCGCCACCAGGGGGGTCGGCAGCTGGACCAAGCGGCCGTCGTGGAGAACGACCCGGTTCAGGAGCTGGCTCTTGGGCACCGGACTCCATTTTGCATGCGGCAAAACGTAAGCTTCCTGAAGCCAATCGGAAAGCAGATGCTGTTATCAATGGCTCCCATCCCCATCCGTTTGCATAGGAAAGAGGAAGAAAGAAGGAAGAAGGCGGCATACACCGCAGACCACGATAATTGTAGATATATGTGAATTTTGGAGTAGACCAGTTCAGTCACTTTATCCATTGAAGTAGGTCAGTTTTGGGTTCAAACCTTGCAAATGGACATGAAATCGTAGTCAGTCTCTCTGTCGCCGATGCCCACGTCCGGCGAACTCCCTCCAAACTCCTCCTCCACCACCTTCTTCTTCAGCTGTCCGATGAGCACCCCGGATTTCTTGACGAACCCCGTTGCCCTCCCTGACGCGCTAACCTCCAACTCAGTCCCCAGGACCTTGTCGGCCCCGAGGAAGCTCTTAACGAACGGCTCCACCATGATCCTGGGGTTCGCCGTCACAATGTATCTCTGGCCGAACGAACGGAACACCCGCCACGTCTCGGGGTGCACGTCCTCGGCGTAGAACCTGGGCAACACCGAGCGCGCCACCATCTCGATATCCTTCACCCTCAACCTCGCGAAGGCGATGAACACCAGCGCCTGTATGGCCACTGACTCCGAGAAGAAGACGTAGATGGTGTAGACGAGGGGGAGAGACATGAGGAGGACGAGGCCCCTCAGGAGGCTGCCTGCCTCGATCGCGACCAGCATGAAGTAAGAGAAGCCGCTGCGGGAGATGAGGAGAGTGCCATTGAGATCAGCCGCCACCGCCTGATGCGACCGTTCTTCCGAGCTACACTTGTCGATGGACTTGAACCTAACCGACCCCATCCGTGGAGCTGTTGATGGTGGTGGTGGTGGTGGCGACCACGGAAGGGCAGGATTCGCTTGGTTAAATCACCAAGGATTCGAAGGAATATAAATGGGAGTGCAGTAGGTGGCACTGCGAGCTAACTTGAGAAGCTACTTATTCTACTAATTTATGCATGGAGAAGGGACGTTCACAACAGCCAATTGCTTGTGATCGATCTACCTTTCCTTGACCTAGTTTGAGGCTGGATCGGGTAGATGTCAACGTCAGTCTCCTTGGCTGTCACCACTCTGGCTTTCCACCTAACAATAGCATTAGACTATTAGTAGTATAAGTCGATCGTCCGCAGCAGCGTTAACTTGGAGCCACCAAGCCCACGAGAATTAGGAACTAAAAGCAGCAGCAGCGGCGGCATGCAGTCGCCTGCAAGGAAGGGTTCATTAGTTGGGTGGTAACGCATTTTTGGGATCGCCATTAATGGAGTGAAGCAATTAGTTGACGGCGTGTTATTATTATCATCACATGCAGCCTTCCCCATGCCGGTGATCGAACCAGTCATTACAATGGCTGAGCTTTTCACGTTGACACGCGTCTGATCCATCCTTTCAAAGTCCTACCTAGAAAAGTGGACTGTTTTATTGCCACTCATATCCTTCATGGATGCTCAAATCTTTGCTCTAATTCATCGTCTGCGGTAAACCATCTTTGACACAGCAGCCCTCGTCACCTTCGTTAGGCGAGGAAGCTCCAGAAACCCTAATCAATGCTCTCAAAAACAACAGACGAGAAGGGGACGGCAGCTGATGTCCACCTCGTGATGCTCCAAAGTGGCCAACACCTCTCCGATCTACTTCACCGCTTACGCATGTCTCTGCCTAACTTCTCTGCATTAGTGACCTCACACATTGATGAGGCATCTCCGTTTCCGACCTCACACAGCATTAAACGGATCTGAAAGAGTCCTTCGACCAAGTGTCACTGTTTTAATTCTACCTATATTACCATGCAAGCAATTAAATGCTACCTATATCTGCATGCTATTGACTGCTTGCCTTGGGTTCTAAACCCGTCTGCGAGCCTCGCTTTGAGCGGCACAAACAAGTACTGATGTGCCCGGTGAACTCGTTTCACAGCCACTGGTCGCGCACTTCCTCAGTTCTTATAGCTCAGATCTTCGTCTAAGGAGAGGTGATGATACGTTCCTAAGACAAGGAGCCTACAATGATTTACTCCTTTCTTTATTTCTTTCTTTCCGAAGAAGTCTTATTTGAGCTGCGAGTATATCTGAAAGCGATCCTTCGCGGAAATCTAGTCGTCTGCAAGCTGATTCGAACAAAAACCTGATTCCGTCGCGTAAGCTCCAACGATGTGTTGGATGTCCAAGCTGCTAATTTGCATCAACACTTGACGGCAGAACAAAAGCCATCGATTATGATTTCAGTGTGGTCGTAAAGAAGAGTTTGCAGACTTCAGAATTCAGCAAGCCGAGTGAGAGCTCCGATTCGCGTTAGGTTAAAAGTAAATGAAAAAGCATTCTGATTAAGGAGTTTAACGAGTGATTGAAATTAAGAAAAAGGATTTGAGGCACCAAAAGTTGTCCTAATAAAGATGTATTCCCGACGTTCGTACTGGTTTGACCGAGAAAGCCATTCCCAAATATATAATCGTGAAGAGTCAACGAAGACGAACAGAAAAGAAAGCATTGAAAGAATGACCGTAATAAGATAAAAAGAAAGGTTGATTGTATGCTGAGAGATTCATCGTATCAAAAGAAAAAATATATTAAATATTTATAGAAGGGTAAGTCAAATTAACTATTAAATTTTAGAGAGATTAAAAAAAATAATTTATTTTAAATATAATTAATGTAATATATCTTTAGGGACTATATAAACCTTATATGTTGGATCATATTTCTAAAATTGTAAAGAGTTTTGAGAGAAATATATAAGATTTAATCTCGTCCAACTCTTTCTTTGTTTAATAACTATATCTCTTCTTCTTATCAAGTTTGATATTTAATATCAGAGCCTAGGTTAAGCTATAGTCTTTTCCCTAAGTACCATCCAACTCCAGATCTCTAGATTGATAAAAGAAAATTATAATTTATCGTATATTCAAATGAAATTTTTTTTTGGACTCCCAAGATATATGAGAGTTTGTAGAAGATGCATTTATTGAACCAAGTATAGTAGGAGCAATAAATGCAGAAACAAAATCATAACTCAAAGATAGAAGGAAGAACGAGAAAAAAGACCTTGTTCATAATCTACTAAAGGCTTAATGATACAATGTTTCATATCTTTGCTCTAGCAAATATTTCAAAGAAGGCTTGGGAAATACTTCAAAAAGTATTCAGTGGTATTGATAAGGTAAAGAAACTTTATCTACAAGTTTTATGAGTCGAGTTTGAAAAATTTCAATAAGGTACTTCTCAAACTATTTCTGATTACTGCTAGTTGCCCTGCAAGCCAATCACGTGAGTGATGACACATATGACATCATATACATTCTTTTTATTTATTATTTATTTAATATTTTTCTCACTTTATATTGTCTATTGCATATATTGTGATGTCCATGGATCTGTGCAATGAGAATCAGATCATGATGATATTACGATAATGAAACCGATTCATCTTTAAATACATACCCTAAATAATCCCGATCATAAGTTATTCGAAAAAGACATCGAGATAATTGAATAGACTGGTGTGTTGTATGCTCATCCATATGATAGAGACAACTGGTCTTATAACTACTCGTGTGGGGACACTAAGGATACAGTGCAGGTGCTCATTGGAGAATCAGTTTACTAATTGATCCGCTTACAGAATGCTAGATAGTTGATGATACCTTATTATCAAACAGTGATTCTATAGTCCTAGTAGTGTATTTAGTCCTTAGACTTGAGATACCAAATATGTCTTGTATGAGTACTCCACTATTTGATACTGAACTTATAGGTATGAAAGTTTCAAATCTAGCATAGCCGGCCATTGAGAGTGATAGCCAACCTTACGAGAATTATTGAGTATCGATAGAGAATCATCCACTCTCAGTATCATGAGAGGAATATCTCATGTGTTTTTACTCAAGCAAATCCCTAGCCAAGGTCATTCGGATTGAGAAATAAAGAGTTATCTAGGAGAATCCGATTAGAGTGAGACTCAAGTAAAAATCATATGGACCTAACAGCACCATACCCGATATACGATCTCTGGAATATTAGATAAATGAGGGACTATAGGTATATGGTAACTGAGAACAAATAGGTCCAAAGGATTTGATTCCCTTGTATTGTTTAGGGACTGCAGCGTAGTGGCCTAATACGTCAATAGTTGATGAGTCGAGTGAATTATTATGAAAATAATAATTTACTAAGTCAGAAGGAGTTCTGATATGTATGACTTACAACTAGCTCGATATTTGGCCTAAAAGGTCACACACATTTGGTAGATGCTACAATGAGTAGAGGTTCGGATATGAGATATCTACTAGAACTCCTATCTTATTAGATATCCAATAAGCATCTGAATTATTAGATCTTATGAATGAAATCCAATAAGAGCCTCTAAGAGATTATTAGGTAGAGATCTACTAATCTAAGAGGCTTGGATAGTTGAACGGAGATTCAATACCCAATAAGGCAAGATCCATTAGGGTTAAGTTGATATGGAACCTCTATAAATAGGACAAAACAAAGGCCAATAGACTAGAGCTCTCTTGGTTGTTACCTCTTATTCTCCTCTCCCTTTGAGGAGTATCTTCGTAGCCTCTGCCATGTAGATCACCGCTAGAGAGGAGGACACTTGATCTCTTTCATCCTTTCCTATAGATTTGTAAGAATTCAGGGATATACAATCTCACTAGATAACATCTTTCTTATACGTAGTTTTTTGGTTTTGTGGTTTTTTGCACACTAATCTTCGCATAACAATGAAGCCTTTTATGAAAATCTAAGATTTTTATTTTTTATTCTTTCACTATACATATGATATTGCCCTTAGATTTTTCAATAATTACTTCTCAAGAATTATTTTTATTGTTCATCAAATGAGACGAAATGGTACACAAAGAAGTATTCAAAAAGTAATATAAAAAATACTGAGATTTCTAGATCTAAAATTTGATTTTATTACTATTACGATTGAAGAATATAAAGATTAAAAAAAATATTTTTAGAACAACTTATGGGTTCCCTTCAAGTTCATGAACAACTTATTATTAAAAGAGGAGAAGACAAAACTATGGAACAAGTACTACAAACCAAGTTTACTCTCGAAAATAACGGTGAATCATATTCTCAAAGAGAGAGATCGTGGACATAGAGGAAGATGAGATAGAAATCACTAACTAATAATCTCCAAATAACAAAAATGGTGGAGAAAATTCTAGCCAAAGAGGCCGAGGTTATGGTCGAGGATATGGCTGAGGGTGTGGACACCATAGAAATTCTAAAAGGTCTGAAATACACTATTATATTTACAAAAAGTATAGACATTACTCATATAAATATTATTATAATCCTAACAATCAAGGTGATAAGGTAAATTTTGTTAAGAACAAAAATTAAATTTTGCTAATGACGTATAATAATTTGAAAGAAGATCAATATATGAAATGGTATTTAGATACAGGAGTTTCAAATCACTTATGTGACATTAAAGAATTATTTTTAGAAATAAATATAAATTATTCTAAAAATATTACATTTGATGATTTGTCTCAAAGACCAATAAGAGACAAAAGTAAAATTCTCATTGAATTTAATAATGACAAAGAATTATACATTTCAGATATTTATTATTTTTTTATATAAAAAATAATATTTTGAAATTGAGACAACTACTTAAAAAAGGTTATGATATTAAGATGAAAGATATGAGTTTTTCAATTCATGATAAGAATGAAAAATTAATCTCACGTGTGAAAATGGCAAAGAACATAATGTTTCATCTGTATTTATGTATTTTTGATTGATCAAATAGTTTTAAAACTGATATTAAGGATATTTTTACACTATGACATCTTAGATATACTTGAATTTTAAAGCTTTGAAACTTTTAAAGAAGTATAATATGGTGATAAGAATGCTAAGAATTGATTGCCTATTAAAATTATCATGGGTAAGTAAGAAAGAAAGTCTTTCAAAGTCAAAAGAACAAAAAGAGCATAACATCGACTTGATTTAGTACACTCAGATATTTGTAGCCATATTAGTCTAGTATCACTTGGAGGAAGTAGGTATATTCTTGCTTTCAGTGATAATCATAGTGGCAAAACTTGGATTTACATGTTAAAAAAATAAAAAAAATTAAATAAATTTAAAGAATTTAAGGATTTGGTTGAAAGGTAAAGTGATTGTAAGATTAAATATTTAAGAACAAATAGAGGTAGTGAATATATATCAAATGAATTTGAAAGTTTTTTATAGAAACAATAAGATTTTACATCAATTCACCATGCCATACATACCTCAACAAAATATTGTCTTAGAAAGAAAAAATAGGACTATACTTAATATGGTCCGATACATGTTAAAAGAAAGAATAATTCCTAAAGAATTTTTTGGATATGTTGTTATTTATGCAGTTTCTTTGCTTAATAAGTTTTCAACAAGACAAATTAGTAATTTATATCAGAAGAAGCATGGAACTTACAGAAACCAAGAGTCGATCATTTGATAATTTTTGGAAGTGTTGCATTTGCTAAGATACTAGAAGAAAAGAGAATAAAATTTGAGGATAAAAGTCAAAAATATATCTTGTTAGGTTATGCTGAGAATTCTAATGGCTACAAACTCTATAATCCTATCACAAACAAAGCTGTGATGTCAAGAGATGTTGAGTTTGATGAATAACATATGTGGAATTGAAAAGTGATAAACAACATAAGAAAGTTATAGCTTTAGAAGAGGATAATATGATACAATCAAACACCGAAGAGTCTATAATTAAATCATCACCTAGATCAGTTAGGTCACATGATTCAAAAAGTCCGATTATAAGATGGACAAAACCGATTAAGGAACTATATGATGTAACTCGAAGGATTGATACTAATAATATCAAACTTTTTTTATTTTATTTTTTTATAAAATATGATCCATTAACCTTCAAAGAAGTTTATAGAGAAGAAAAATGATGACAAGCTATGAATGAAAAAAATTCATGCTATTAATAAAAATGATATATGGGAGCTTATGACACTTCTAGAAGACCATTAAACGATCAGTGTTAAGTTGATCTTTAAAACAAAAGGAAATACAAAAGGAGAGGTGGAGAAATACAAGGCTCGATTAGTTGCAAAGGGATACAACAACAATATGGGATCGATTATAAAGTAGTATTTGCACCAATTGCTCGACTAAAGATAGTAAGATTACGTATCTCCTTAACAGCTAAAATGAAATGAAAAATATTACAAATAGATATCAAATCAATATTTCTTAATGGACTTCTTAAAGAAGATATATATATATATTTAATAACCCCTAGTTTTATTATTCATGAATAAGAAGATAATGTATATAAGTTAAAAAGAGCATTTTATGAGCTTAAATAAGCCCCACGGAATTCTCGGATAGATATTTATTTTATTTAAAATAAATTTTCTAAATATCTACATGAATATGCTCTCTATACCAAATTAACTCTGATAGAGATATCTTGTTTCTATGCTAGTATATAGATGATTTAATTTTTATGGACAATAGTAGCTCCATAATTAAATATTTTAAACAGGAATTTGAGATGACCGACTTAGGCCTAATGACTTATTTTTTCAGTATCAAAGTTATACAAGATAATGGAGGAATTTTTTTCTCACGAGAAAATTATGCAAAGGAGGTTCTAAAAAAGTTTTCTATGGAAGATTGTCACTCTATAGATACACATATTGAATATGGCACCAAATTGACCAAGGAAGTTGAAGGTAAATATATTAATCCAACTTATTATAAAAGTTTAGTTAGATATTTAAAGCATTTGATATGCACTTGATATGAAATATTATTTGGAGTTGGTTTAATAAGTAGATATATGGAAGCTCATAAGATATCTTATTTAAATATTATTAAAAGAATTTTACAAAATATTAAAGAAATAATTGAGTATATAATATTTTATTCATCATAAGGTTGGAGCTCATTGGATATAGTGATAATTATTGGGCCAGAAGTTACGATAATAAAAAAAAGTATAATTGGATTTGTATTTTATTTTGGTGAAGCTATATTCACTTGACCTTCAAAAAAGTAATAGATCATTGCTCTATCAAGTTCTGAAGCAGAATATATAGCAACATCTTTTTGTATTTGTCATGTAATCTAGCAAAAAAGATTACTCTAGAAATTTTATATACCATAGGAGAAGTCAACCAAGATTTATATTGATAACAAATCAGCTATTGTCTTAGCCAAGAATCTAGTCTATCATGAAAGATCGAAGTATATTGACATAAAATTTTATTTTATAAGAGTTCATATCAAAAATAAAGAAGTAGAGCTACATCATGTACAAGTGAACAAGTGACCGATATACTTATAAAACCTTTCAAATTTAAAATATTTTTACAACTTCGAAAGAAACTTGGTATGTTAGATAAAACAAGTTTAAGGGGAAAGAATGTTAAAATTTAACTTATTCAAGTATCATAAGTAGGTTAATTTCATCAAAACAAAGTTTCATTCCTTCAATAGAGAGATTCATTGGATCAAGAGGAAAAATATATTATATATCTATGGAAGGATAAGCCAAATTGACTATTGGATCTTGAAGGGGTTTCTTGAAAGAGAATAATTTTAAATATAATTAATATAATATATTTTTTAGGACTATATAAACCTTGTTGGGTAATGAAACACATAGAGTTTCTAAAATTATAAAAAAATTTCAGAGAAATATAAAAGATTTAACCTTATCCTACTCTTTTTTTTTTAATAACTCTATCTCTTCTTCCTATTAAATTCAACAATGTGCGTAACTAGGTGGTAATCAACATGTTAGATTATGTAGTCTTATTAATTAAGTAAGATATATTAAGAATATGATTGGATTGATTATTGATTAATAGAAAAAAAAAGTCCAATTAAAGTAGAATTTCCTAGGAAATACTCTTGCATAATAATTTATCCTAGACTCTCTGCTCTCGCCTATAAATATAGACAGCATCTCTAGAGATATATCATATAATAAGAGAAGCGATAGAAAATAGTATCTCAGATAAAAGGATACAGTTGAGAGATTACAGTTTCTCTCTCAATCTTTTTAAGCCATCAATCTATCTATCAAATTAATAAACAGGAAATTTTTTATATCTAAATCCAATTCAGCCACTGCATTGCAGTTGGAACAAAATAAGAGAAAGGTTTTGAGGTCAACACAGGTAGCGCCGTGAAGCAGAAATTCTAGGCTTCATTTCTTTGTGTTCGGGTCACTCTCAGTGCCACCTCTCTTTCTTTGTGCTCTTGTTTATCTCTTGCATTGGCAATCCAAGACGAGTTTTTTTCTTTCGGTGATAAATTAGTTTGAAATCAGTATCTTTCGTTTGTTTTGTCCATAAATCTACTTGCTGGGATGCATTGTTTCAGGAAAAAGCTCACGGTTTTGTTATTTAAATAATAAAACGTTGTATGTTATTTGAATCTCGTTGTTCTAAATGGTGATTTTTATTTCGGGAACTTTAAGTGTAATTATTACTCAAAGAAGTTAATGGGATCATTCAAATGTTGTTAAAGAGATTTCTATCATCTTCTATTCGGCTTTGAATAACACTACTAGGAATAGAAACTAGCGTATTCTCATGCATAAGGCAGGCGATGGCCAACGAAATGGGTACGATAGTCCAAGTGATTTTTGCTAGGACCATAAGAATCACTATGTCTGAAGAATCACAAAAGATAAGTAGGTTTTTTTTTTTTTTGTGTCTGTTGGCGGTACGTTACGTGTTTGTTCATTTTTCTAATTTTTGCTTCTTTGCGTCAATCCTTAATGGATCACGTGAGGTTAATGTCTATACTAACAAGTATGCTTGGGTGCCACCTTAGATGATCTCATCTAAGAAGGTGAGCTTTGTATCACTGTCCTCTACTACTAATTTTAAGGCAAGGTCATCAAGTTTATTACTTGGGTTGGGCATAACCTTTAGAGCTAATGCGAGATTACCTCATAAGACATATGCAAGCGTTAAAATTATCTACTAAAGTCCTAATAAAAGATCAGTGATTCTCGATAGACTAAACTATTATCCTCTTCTTCTTAATTCTCTCTCTCATCAGTCTTTTGCCTCCTATCTTTTTTATTCGTTTGTTCAAGCTAACTTGAGCATCAAAGAGAATCTCACGACGATAATTTGCTTGATGATGCCTCTAGGTCCCAATGTACGTTAAAAGACTACAATCTTTTATGGCACATAGTAGTTATAATCAAATATGTTTATCAATTGAGGGTTTAACTAGCTTTTCTTAAATGGGGATTTTAGGATTCAATATCGTGTAACTTTGATGCTTAATGATAAAATTAAAGGAAATCCATAATATAATTATCTTCACTACAAAATAATTATTATGCTCAAATCAGAATCTTAATTTGATACAAAAAGAAAGCTTTGTGCTCACCGAATGGGTGAGCACAAAAGGCAAAAGTGAGCGAAAAAAGAAAGCTAGCAAATATGATACATGTGGAAAATGATGATACGGTTTTGACGTTATTTGTTGCAACCTTTGCTATGTCATCAACCAAGATTTATTACAAGCATAGAGCAGCTATTAATGATCACACAATCCATAAAATTCAGGTGGCTATGAGAATACTATATTAGTATTAATGCTATATATATATATATGCAGCCAAGAATTAGTTTTAATGATCAGAAAATATTTGGTCAATGGTCTTCTTCACATCTGCAATGTTCACTCTCTTCCCATGAACCTCTTTCACCTGAAAGGGCACGGATGTAAGGAGATATCAGTCAACTAAATCAGATGCATAGAAGAATTGACACTATCAATATTTTCTCTGGTATCTCTCATGGTTTACATAAAGTCAAAGAGTTGCCAAAGCAATATGTAATATCCAACATTTCTCATGAAACTAAAAGGAAACAGCTGATAAAAATTTTAAGAAAAAATAATAATACTGATTGAAAGAATAATAAAGTTCTCATTGTGGAATCAAAGCCAATGCATATAAATTGGAGATGAGATTGAACAAAATTGATAAAGTTTAAGGGAAAGAAATATATTTCCTTGGTTGACCACAACAAAATGAGTCAGGTAATAGGTCAAATGGTGAGACAAAAAATGAAAAAAAAAAAACTCAAAAACAATCCCACATTGCTAACTATTGCAAGAGTTATTTGTGAGCTTATCTAAATATTTTAATTCATTATCATATTTATGTTAGTCTTAGCTAGTTATTTTTTTAAAAAAAATTTAATCCTGTATAGAGATTTCAATATTTCGCTTTCGTAAGTATAAGGGTCCTAATTTAATTTTTTTAAATATAAAAATTAAAATAAGCTAATTATACTAAAATATCAAACTTGTATTACCTTAGCACGTAACTCTGCATTACAGATGGCATTGCTGGCGGAGAAGTGCACGGACGAGACCTCCAATCCCAGCTCATGAAGCCCCTGCAAAACCTTCAGCAGTAGCCCGTCTTTGTGAGAGCACTGTAGCTCCAAGAGAGCATCTTCTTCTACTACGGACGCGTGCACGCCCACTCCATTGCTTCCCTCAAGCACTTGTGGCTTTCTCTTGTCCACCACATGGTTGTCCAGTTTGTAGTTGACCGCGTAATCTGGCTTGTCAACCTCCATTGCTTTCAGCCTCCGATCGCTTTGCCTGTTTCTTGCCTCAAGGTCTTGAATCCGTTTTCTGAGTTGCTTCACGTATTCGATTGTGTCGCCAAGTATTGAAGCCTTGTCCATCTGCAACTCCTCATCTCGGACATATGAGCTTTAGATGATCTAAGATCAACGGCAAACGTAGAAGAAGAAGAAGAAGAAGAAGAAGAAGAAGAAGAAGAAGTGGGAGGCATGCATGCCTTGGTCACAAATGGAACTAATGAACGGAGGATCATGAACCTCTCGTTGAGCTTCTCTCTCCTGCGGCGTTCAGCGAGCACATGGTTGGCACTTATTTCTTCTTGTGCCATGCCCTTCTGGAACCTGTTTCCGCCCTCTCCATCCGTCGACTTGGGTGAGCTGCCGTCGCTCAACTTGCAATGTAGATCGCGAATGTTGAGCACAACACTCTTCAGCAACCACTGCGAAGTACAGCTCCCTCGTGAGCACACCGGAAGACGATCTCTTTTGGAACTCCATCTGGAAAAGGCCGACTTCTGCGATTGAATCACGTAACTGAGGGGGCTCGAGCCCACCCATCGCTTCAGGTTGTGTCGTAGCACACTGGACACCGTCTCAGAGTAGTGGGCATCTTCTGGCGAGAAATCTTGCTCCTGAGTTCCTACAGCACAATCTGCAAGTGTGAGTTCCACGTTAACAGCCTGCGGTCCAAGCTTTGGAGTCTGCAGGGATACCTAATGGCTGTTGAAACCCATTGCCAAGATCTTCAAGAAGACAATTCCAGTGTTTACAGATAGACTGCGCTGCGGGCATCTGTTCTGCGTCCAGGTTATTGGAACAATCGCTGATGGAGCCTACTCTGATATCTTCCGACATCTCAAGCTGCATCAACTCGCTTGCTTCAGCTGCTGGAATCGTCTCCGCCGCCGCTACCGTCAGACCAGGAGGCACAGAAACATCAACGCTGTACTTCATCGCTCTGAGTTCCGATCTGGAGCTGCCTTCTATCTCGTCGCCCTCATCGTTGTCCTCCTCCTCATCATGAGCATCATCTTCCTCTTGGTTGGAAGCGTGTATGTCCATGTTCATCTGTTGCATGATCGGTGGTTGTAGATACAGTGGATGATGATGGTCTGCCCTCGCAAATTGATTAGAAGTAGAGTGCTCTGAGAGGGCAGGCTTAGTATGTGCATCAAAATGGTCCATGAAGTGTCTCTTTGCATGTTGTATCAGCGCCATATCTTCCTCAACCTATCCGAGAATTATATCAAACTGTAGCTCAAATATTACAGTGAAGAAAGAGGACAACTCACGAGTTTGTCTTCGCTTAATAGCCACAAGAACGAAGATAAACATACTGACCTTTTCTATGTTCCCTAATTCGAGGACTCCATCCATGAGAGGGATGCACGCAACTGTCTGTGACATCGAGAAAAGAAATAAATTGTAATCTCTACTCACATCTTTTCTCATGATTTATCAATTTCACGTGAAATAAAGAAAGAAATGAAACCTGAATATGAGCACTCTGTTGGTTTGGAAACATATGGAGTCCATGAATCATAACGAAAGGAAAAGGTTAGTATTATCTCAATCATAAAATACTCACACACATATATATTTATATATGCACATCAAACAAGGATTAAATCGATGCAAATCGAATGACTGACTTCAATAAGGATTCTGCAGTCGATGTTATTATTGTTCCTTGTTAATGTTGGGAAGGTTTGTCAGGTTCTGTGAAAGATAATGAAGAGAACGCAGAGAAGTAGTACCTTTGCGAGAATGGCCCTCGAGAAGACCTTGCTATCGACCTCGTTTGCCCTTGTGAGCCAAACTGGTCGCTGCCTTGCAAATGCCTTCCCTGGTAACCTAAAACATCGTTGACTTATCCTGAGCTAAGAATAATCCTTCGATGCAAGCGAGTTGGAGACAATTTGAGACGATTAATTAAGCATTTATCTTTGTTCATTATGATTCTAGTGTTACATGCACCATGGAGAACTATATATACCAACAACGAATCCAGTATTGTTGGTAGAGGGGGTGATGGATGGCATGGTACCCGACGCCAGGAGGGAAGGAGAAGGAAATGCACATGAGGTAGAACCATTCAGCCTCGGTGAGATCCTCCGGCGATAGTGCAGCACAAGGTCGCCGTGCCGGGAGGTTGGCCTCCCCCGACGACAGCGACTCGTAGAGCTCCCTGAGCTGCTGACTCCTCTGGAGGGAGGCCTCCTCCGTGCTCACCTCCACTGGCTGCACCGTCTTCCTCGTCTTTATCGATCCATTGTAGTACCCATCTCCCCACACCAGAATTCTTTCGCAATGCATGAGAAAAAGCAGAATTAGGAGGAGGAAGAAGTCGGTGGGACCGTTCACAATGCTGTGTTCTCACCCTTGCTGAGGGCAGGGCTGCCAGAAGAGGCTATATGTCCACTGAACGCTCTGCACCACCGCCTGCAGCGTTTGCTGAAGACTGGTGCTCGGTGGGGCAACCATGACTTCCTCCGCAGCAGGAGGACGATGCTTGCCACCAAGACAGACAGACAGACGCAGAGAGACGAGGCCGAGTCGTTGAAAGATACAGTGGAGGAGAGAGGACTTATCGGTGGTGGAATCGATGTAGGCAAAGTTAGCGATGGATTGGCAAGGCATTTAACCGGTGATAGGGCGATGACTTTTGACCGGTGGTTCTACCAGCTGGTTCTCACCTGCTTCGTTCAGCAGTGACCACGTGGTGGACCGCGTACTGTACTTGCCGACTCCACCTTAACGACTTCGTCTTGCGTAGATCTTCCTCGGTGTTCGAAATATGTCGCCTCCACTCCATCTCCTCAAACGACAGTTGACCACTCTTTTTTATAATTATAATTATAATTATCTAATTATATATATAATTCTAAAATTTAAATTATTTGATATATTTTTTATAAAAAAATTATTTTAATTGAGTTGCCCAACCCGGTTGGATGTGTGTAATATAACTAAAGAAACAGCTTTATAATGAAGTGACCTCATGCTCCACGACAAAGAAACTATCTTTACAGCATGCTCGAGTGGGGAAGGCCACTGTATGCGAACAAATAGTCAAAGCAGAAGCCACTCATTTAATCCCTAACAAAATTTGGTCAACAAATCAGGCCCAGTTACATAATTCGTAGGACCGACCCAGATCCGACCGAATTCCTCTTTAATCGAATCGGATCTTATGGATTTCGGACCTCAAATCATGAGTTCGAGAGCGGATCCAATGTTGAGGCCTTCAGTTATTTAAATCCAAATCGAGGATCTCACCATTATTTTCTTAATATCAACTCAGATTAATCTAAATTTTTTTTCTAATTTCTAAGCTTTCGCCATCCCTCGTTGATGTCGCATGCTATATATACACTTCGAGAACCCGAGAGTTCCAACCACTCACGACGTGAGCACCGCCATCCCTAGAATCTCGCGTAACGGACGAAGAGGGTCGCATCGATGCCGGTTATCCCTCATCCACGACGACGAGGCCGGAGAAGAGCGCCTGAGCAAGCGAAACCCCTTGTTTTTCTTGGAATCCCTCTTCTTCTTTGTCGATCTTCTCCTCCCTTTTCCTTTGATTGACATTTCTTTTCTGTGGCAGCGGCCGCGGGCGAATGGAGGGCCCGGCCCGGGAGCGGAGAGCACCCATGGCTTTCCGGAAATGATAGTGTGACCCTCCTCTACCCTTTCCGTGGGGATCGACGGAAGAAGGGAGAGAGCCCGAGAAACCACACGCGAGGTATCATCCTTTCTCGGGGACGCAGAATTGTAATCTTTCTTTAAGTTCTGGAACGAGGGATTGGTCAGGGCAAGTGAATGCCCCAGTTGCAGACTATATACCATTTGCATTAGAAAGGCTGTTGGGTCTTGAGGAGTTTTGATGTGTGAATTAGAGGGGCAAGCCATACTTGCGGATGAGTATTGCGGCTCGACACCTCTATATGATCCGGTGTCATAGACGACGGTAGCATCCATGGATGTAGCCCTCGACGACGCCGTGACGAGTGCCGGGGTAAGCGAAACCCTATATTTTCTTGGAAGCTCTCTTCTTCTTTGCCGATCTTTCCCCCTTTTTCTTCTTCATGATGTCTCCTCTGCATACCATGAAGAATTCGATCCCCTCTCTTTGATTGGCAGTTCTGCCGTGGTAGGGAAAGAGAGCCCAGTCCAGCAGCAGCTCGAACCAATGGCTGAACGGGAATGGTAGTGTGACCCTCCTCTTCTCTTCCCTTGGGGATCAACGGAAGAATGGAGAAATCGCAAGAAACCACATGTGAGGTATATCGTCTTTTGTCGCGGATGAAGAATCACAATCTTTCTTTAATTGTTAGGATTAGGGTTTAGGTTCAGTTATTTGAAGCTCTGTGACTGAATAACCTAGTTGAAATAAAATTTCATCTGCACTAGAAAGATTGTCGGGTCTTGAGGAATTCTGTTGTGCGAACTTGAAGGGAGAAGTCATACCTGCTGACAAGTATTGTGCCCATGATGGACCCTTTAAAGCCCACTCGTGTACTGTCTTTCAGGATCCAGAGTTAGGGGATCCGGTAACATTGTTGTGTAAAAAGGGGAAGGCATTCATAAACAGCTTAACAACAATCCTGTCAATAATCTACTTCAGTAATGGAAGATGAGAGTAGTATCAGAATGTAGACTTGTGAGAGGAAATCTATGGTATACAAAAGATGCTAGTTTATTCATGTACACGTTTAGTGCAAGGATGATGGAAAGCATAGATGCTTTTGTAGGAATTAAAAATTGAGCAATCTGAATTGGGATCATCTTGGCACATAATGTGATAAAAGAGGGAGTGTTTCAATATATATTCCAAGATTGACTTGGATCATGTGATTGATCAAGACGGATCACAGCTGATCTCAGAGGATATGACGATTGGGAAGAGAAGAAGAGGGGAGAAGACGATATAAAGAGTGTTAGGATTGGTTCCCTCTTAACCTCGACTTTTCTTTGAGGGAGACAAGTGCCTCCAATTCTACTCTAAGTAACTAAATGAAGGGGGAGAAGTAACTGCTGTTGTGCTAGAAACAAAGGTAATGAAAACCAAAAGTGTGTTAGAGGCTTACAAGTTCACTTATAAGGTCATGCATATTTCAAACTAACATTGTTATTAAAACTCATGTAAATCTAATATTATATGTACGTATATATTAAAAAATATATGTGTTCTCGCCGTATCCGTGTCCTAATTTTTTTAAAAATGGTGCGCCACCATGTTTGTGTCGCGTCATGTCTATGCCCCATGTCCTGCTTCTTAGAAGAAAACTTGTTTAGGAGCTTTCTTTGCTACACGATGCCACTGGTTATTTAAATCTTTCTGCTACATGTGAGGGGAACCCCACACCATCCCCCAGTGCTTTTTGGTGGAAATACCACCTTCAGATTGGTACAAGTTGGTATGTTGGCTCGTGTACATTTATGAATAAATATCATTATGCTGAATGTATCATCTGGAAATCTATCGTTTTATGGAAGCATGTATTTAACAGCTTTGATTTAAGCTTAGTTGTGAAGGCTTCATTTCAGTGGGAAGGCCTGGAATTTGTTGCTTAGGCAGGCATCCAATATCTCTGGGTAGGGAGTGGTTTCATGAATCTCAATACAATCTGGACAAGATTATTAATTAGAGGATTAAAACATTGTATCTGATAATATTTTGTTCTAAGTCTCTGAATGTTTCGTGGTCACATACTCCGAAGGTTAGCTGGCGGGCTGCATTTTGTACCTGGGTGGACTATGTTCCTGATGATCTCTTTCGCATTTTGGCTCTGACACCATTGTTACTTCACCTGGATGATGAATTTTCTTTCTCACAGAAAGATATCACTAGATATTTGAAGGCATCAGAAGTTATTCTTAGAAAGTAGCTTTTTTGCTTGGTCCATTGTTAGTAACCAACCAGATATTGTAATTCATCATGTTGTTTATGAAATTTCATTTTTTTTCTATATTGAAATAACATGACTATTAGTTATAACTAGTTGCCTTGTCTTGTATCTAAATACCTTTTTACATTTGTCACCTGTAGTGGGGCCAGAGCTTTGGCCATCTTTTTTGCGAAGGTTGTTTGGAGTGGACACTGCAACCTCAGATTTCATGACTTGGAAATAGAAGAAAACATTGCTTATAATTATAGGGCTAATGGGATGCCTGGCTGCCTCATATCAAGCGTAAGTTTCATTTGTTTTTCTTATAGGTCATGTTAATCTAGTAAGAACATAGGTTGACAAGACTATTTTGCAAAATGAATTTCTGATAGTCATATGATCTAACTTTATCTTCTGCAGCCTTGTTAATGGTCATTTTCTGTTTCATATATGCAATGGCATCGATTTTGTTTAGTGTTGATTGAATACTTGGCTATTAACTGAAAGAGCATATGCAGTCCCCCGGTGGGATATTTTCACCACAATCGAACCATTAGAAGTATATGCACCAAAATTTCACCATCTGAGGTTCTTGAATTCTGAAATATGATTAAAGGTTAGACCATGGAAACATTGCTTATGGTAAAAATAACAGTTCCACTGAGCTTTGGGAAGCAAGATTGAATCATCTGGATTATGAGAAAGTTTCAAAGAGATTTTTAGAAGACTTGTGTTCGTTGACTTGTTCTAAGATGGTGTTTCTTTAATATGAAGATACTTTTTCATACTGTAGTAATGCTGTTCATTTAGCGTAAAACTTGAATGGTTCACTTTTTTACACGAAACTTTACTACTTAATGTCACTTCCCATGTTTGAAAATCGAGAAAATTACCCTAAAATCTTCTTGACATGGCTGGGGGAGAAAAAGGTTATTTTAACGTGAAACCAGTCTAAAATTACTTCTGCATTTTCTCCCTAAAAATCAAGGATTACAGTCTTAAAACTCTTCTAACATGATGTTGTTCAAGCACTCATAGCTTCATTAAGTCCTATTAAAGGTCAAGATAAAGTTAATGTTGATCTCTGAATATTTTATAAGATTAATGCAATTGCTATAGGAAATATTGTTGCAAAGGTTGGTAAAAGATAAGGATTCTGAATAATTTCTAAGGTACAGATTCATAAAAAAGAGCCTAAAAGACTATCAGCGAGGCTGTGTAAAACATATGAAGAGGAAGTATATAGGTTTATGTACTTTTGTCTGCCCATGAGATAAAGGGTTCTTATGATACATAATAAGTTGGATCTAAATATATGAATAAGACTAGTTTGGTCAACTAGAGTTAGCCTTTTATACTAGTGAAATGAAAGTCTGATACAATACTTTAAGTAAATGGGTAATATAAATTCTTGAACAATTAATTTTAGGGCGGAAAAATATGAATCTACATGACAGGCCCTGACAAAGACGTGACATTGGAGGTTCCTCATTATCTTCAACGTATAGGTTTCAATCTTAGGCTGACGGTAGATTGATTGAGTTGTTGCAGCCCTCATGGTGTAGTTACGGAAAATGGGTATTGTTTATTTATATTTTTTCCATTCTTTACTTTCTCTTTTACTTATCCATATACTATGCTTTCTTTCATCACTACCCATTTAGTTATTCGATAAACTTCATCTGTTGCTACCGACTGATTTTGACTATTTATCTGAGTTTTTGTTTGTGCCATATTTGCTTTTGTTTATTCATTTATTTCTGACCTATGCTTTTTATTTCTTTTTTCCCTGCTATTTACATGGCTACTAAAAAAATACATTTTTTCTTTATCATGTTTTGCTGCATTTTTCTACTTCTGCTTCTCAAATGTTTTTTTTTTTTTTCTGTGTGCGTCTTTGTGCTATAGTTTTTGCTTCCTGTCATTTCCATTTTCTGCAGCTGTTACATGATTATTTTGTTTTTGTGTGTTTCTCTCTTTTCATTTTTGCATTGTCATAGATAATTATTTTTTTTTCTTTCTAGTAATATATATTTTTGCAGTTGAATATATGAAGTTCTGGATTCTTTTATTTATTTTTTATCATCTTTTTCTTGGTTACCACACAATTACATATTTTTTACCTAATAAAACATCATCTTTTGTTGACATTCTATTTATTAATTTGAGTTTGCTGTTGCTTTTTTTTTTCTTTTATTAAGTATGTTTTGGTTTAAGAAAGGCATCAATCTTTCATCTATGCATTGGCATCGATCTTGTTCCTTATATACCGTGACCGATGAATCAGCATGGTTTGATCCAATCTCGAGTGTGCAAAGTCGCCTATGCGTATGCCTGAACAGAGGAGGTCGGCATCAGGTCGAGTCCAAGCTTTTGTCTCCCGAGTGCACAGAGTCTTCCTCCTTCGGTAGGATGTTGCTTCTCCTGTCCTTGCATGAGGCATGAGGCACCTCACAAGTCAACGTTGAGTGGAGTTAGGGGGAGTTGAAATGTGAACATGGTGTGCCCATGTCAATCCTGAGGTTCCACGTTGACGTTGCTGTGGCCGTTAACTGTTGGAGCAAAGGTGATAGCAGAATATGCCCCATCATTTAGAATATTTATATTTGATCATTCATGGTGTTTTTCTTGTCCGTGTTTCAAAAAACTAATTTCTGAACCAGACTGGAACCTCTTATTATCGCTAGATCCAAGTAAAAATTTCAACTGAAACACGAGGGAGGGCGGACAAATGTCAAGTCTCCTTGAAACCCCATACCACTCATAAACTACCATTATCTTCCTCCAAAGGATGGATTGTTTGTATAAATCAGAACATAAACATTTTATCAGCATAATCGAAACAGACGGACAACTTGATGATCTTTGCGACAAAAGATTGTGTTCTTTAGGATTTATGATCCTTATTTATTTTTTAATAAATAACATGATCTGGCGAATAAAAATGAGACTTGTCACAGCTAACTCAAAGCGTGACAAAAAAAAATGTGATCAATCGCTCTTCTTAAGCTGTAGAAGCTGCAACGCGACTCTCAGACCCAGAATTCGAGCTTCGAGCAACATCATTTCCAGCCATATACATATGCTCCCCAAGATGGATCTTTTAGCTGCAACTCTTTTGGAGTCCGCCACAGCTTCAGAAGCGATTCTTCCAATTATAAAGAAGGTCTCCAGAGAAGATCCTTGCAGCTGCCGAATACAAAGTCCGTGTAAGTGGATCGCCACTTACATGTAATGATTTTTATATAAAGCATCGAGTGAAATGCTGAGATGCACATTAAGACAAAAACAAACTATAGGCATCACGTAGCTTACCAGGACATGATTGACAGCACGTAAACAGTCGTTGGTTTTCAACATCAGTAAAATTACACGTGGAAGTCTCCTAAGCAGCTCTGATATTTGAGGAAAGTACAGAGAAGCATACATCTGGTACAAGGCATACAAGAACATAATAGAATCAGCTGTGAAAAAGAAATCGAAAAGAAGAAAAGAGCTTCAAAATCTTGTTGAAAATGTCATATCATTTGTAACTAAAGATAAGGACAAACTTCTTTGAACTTGGTTCTAAGTTAGACCCTTCACAAAGACATGAAATAACCTGGAGTTCTGAACGGTCACCATCATTGCCTTCCAAGACCAGATGGTCTGCAGATGGATCGATGACCTTTTTCCAAGGCCTCATAGTGAGTACTCCTGCAAATAGAGCACAAAGATCCTCACCTGCACCAAGTTTTATACTATTTTCCTTGATGGCATTAGCATCGGCAAAAACTAGACCCTATATGCAAAGGTGAACTCACAAAGTTAACTATGAAATTTAAATAAAAAAAAAAGAGTTAACTATGAGAACAAAAGATAAAATGCACCTTCCAAAGTGCAGCATAGTTTGTTCTAGTTGAAAAATCAAGCTCTCTGTAGAGACCGTGATCAAGTATGATCAATTGTGGTTTTCTCCTCCCTGCACATCACATGCACAAGCTCTACAATTTAAACCAACTACATTGTTCACTGTCAACTCTGATGCACTTCTATTGGACAGCAGTAAGAAAATTAAATTCTATTAGAAATGTCAATTTGGAAAGAAAAAAAAAAGGGATACATGATATAAGAAATAAATAACAATGAATATCTGAACCGACCTCAATGACACACACACAAAAAAAAAAATCAGCAATTCTTAAGTAGCTGGCTAGTGATTATCTGAACCGAGAAATTTTGTATGCATATAAAATTGTCCTAGTGACACCCCTTGACTTTATCCCATATACATTTTATATGCATCATAATATTTATGAAATTGAAGTCAAAAGACATAATGGAACCGTAAGTTGTTTTCTGCAGACTGGCCATGGTTCATGCATGAAACATCTAAATTTTGTTAAATTTACTGAATCAACTATGCACAAAATTGTACCATATAAGCACAAAGGTCATAAGCTAGATGCAGAATAAGCTTCTTACCAAAAATATTCCATTTATTGGATGGCAAAGGCCTAACCATCATATTGGCAGCATGTGGGTCACAATGAACAAATCCATGCTTAAAAATCATCTCTGCAAAAGCTCGGGTGACCTGCACGATTTTAGATTGACATACAGTGACACAATTATACATGACATTCTGATTTCTGACAATGAGAAATGATTGACAATTTAAATAGACTTACTAATTTTGAAACATCAACTGGTTCAAGTCCAAGGCTTCTTATAGCAGTCACATCAGTAATTTCCGCAGCATCCATAAATTCCATAGTCAAAAGTCTAGTGGTACTCAGGTTCCAATAGACTTTAGGAGCATATATGCTATGCGCTGTACGAGGAGATAGCCTTCTAAAATTGTCCAAACATTTGACACTGTTCCTAGCCTCAAACAAAAAATCTAATTCCTGGAAATCATGATATGATTGCTTAATATTTAGTCCAGATTCAAGATTAAGATCATGAGTGGCATACACAAAAAACAAAAATGAAGAAAAAAAAAAGAAAAAGAAACATACTAGTGTAGAGTAACTTGTACTCTTATTGCCATCACTAAAGTTTGTCCTACGCATGTGTTACAGCTATTGGTAGAGTTATCAGAACTTTAGTACAGACAAAAATATTGGAGGTTACAAACAAAAGTTAGATTACGAAAAATATCATGCTCCACCGTTCAGTTTACCATAACAATGCAGCTTTGGGCTGGCTATGTATGTGTTTACACAAGCATATGTGCTTACAAAACCAGAATATGATTGGACTTCTCCACTCAAGTCTACAGAATACATACTAATGAGAAGCATTAGATGGCAAAAGGGTGATTGAACAAATAGGAAAAATAAGAATGTCCATAAGCCAAATGTGAAATCATGATGATGAAAAAAACAAGGTCAGGAGGTAACCTGATTATTCTTATATGGAAGCTCTCAGATGAGGAAATAATAGAGAATGCTCCAAAGAAAATGGAGTTGGCCAACATTAAGAAGCAATACAAAAGAAAATTGTATTTGTAGCAATTAATGTGTTCCAAGCTGATGACCATATTTATGTTTAAACAGTGCAGCTTGATATGCAACAAAATCATTTCATCATAATTGCACATGATTCTTCAGCATGAGCAGTACGCACAGTTTAAACATTTCTGAATATTATATAGAAACTGTACTTCATTGTAGCAAGTTCATCTAAAAAGATTTGATCATTAAAAAAAAAAATGTGTGATGACCATTCTTCAAGAATTCAAGTTTCATTGGAGAGTAGATACATAAAGATGATATTCCAGTAGAATGACTAACAAGATTGACTGAGTAACCTGCATATATACATGCATGTGTGACTTCTCTTAAACATTACCAAAAGCATGTTTAATGTTTGTCAGGCCCATGACTTCGTAAAAAAGTAAACATCAAAATAACAGGACCATAGCATATGCTAAGTTGATTGACCAAAAAATAATGTGGAAATCAAGGACAAGCACAAACCAAAAGCATGAAAATGTATGAACATGACACACGATACACCAGTCAGAACATGTCCATACCGATCAGACGTTTTCTGATGTGTCCAATTAAAATAAATGTGTGGAAACACAAATTAAAAGAGAAGGGGAATACATGTAAAAGCAAACCTACCTTGGGTACACTTTCACGAATTTCATCAACCAACCACCTATACAAGAAAAATGTTAGTTGGCATGAATGTTGGTTTTTGGTAGAAGGAATGAAACATGAATGCTTTCAATGTGTGATGTGACAGTGGACAACCATGTATCAGATAATGTTCTCCATTGTTGGCAAACAAAAATATGCACTATACATTTAACAATAATTCAATGTTTACTTTAAGACTTATCCTTAAGTAGAAACAAGTGAACAATCATAACATCTATCTCAAGACAGATTGCACTAAACATCTTCAAATCTTGAAAGTCGGCTGCAATTGGTGCTAAACAAAAGGTTCAAACAATCTGGACCTTGATGCATGGACAACTAAACCAACTCAACATTTTCAAGAAGTAGTTGAATTCAGATTACAAGAAAGCCCCTAATGTGAACATGAAAGACTGCCAAAGATCTCACTTTCTAAAATAACAATTCATGTAATTATATGTATTTCATAAAGAGAACATCTTTACATGAAGGATCAATAGAATAGAACCACCGAGTATGTACCTATAGTCAAATGCAGGAAAACACCAATGCAAGAAATTCACTATCAAATCAACAGTGGCAATATCTGCAACAGCAGTATCTGTCAAGTGAGTGTGTTGAACCTGTGTGTAGCAAAAATAAGGGAATTGAGTAGCACCAGGTATTATGCAATCTCATTATCGGAAAAAAAATATATGAAGCATAAATCTGATTCCTGCATAAAGAATATATCTTCCAACCTTTACAGCAACTTTCAGTCCATCATGTGTTCTAGCAGCATGAACTTGTGCAAGGGACGCACTAGCTAGTGGGTTTGGATCAAATTCTGCAAAAATCTGAGTACATATTGCTTAACTAGTAGATACTTCAAAGATAAAAGGTGCTGTATAAAGATGTCTTTTGATAATTTGCTATGAGGTGGGCAGGCAAGTGCAAGAGATGCCTTTTGATAAAAGGTGCAAGAGATGTAGCTAACATATTGCTTAACTAGTAGATACTTTAAAGATAAAAGGTGCTGTATAAAGATGTCTTTTGATAATTTGCTATGAGGTGGGCAGGCGAGTGCAAGAGATGTAGCTAACAGAAATACATCAACATCTAGTATTGCAAAATGAACTAGCGGTAGAACAAACTTTCTCAGGTGGTCCACCAAGCTCTTTAATGACTACATTGTGCACTTGATCATATGAGGAAAAAGGACATCTCTTCAACATTGACGCCCTCATTATTTGAACATATTCTTCTGGAACTACATATTCCTAGAGGAAGATTTATGAAATTAGTCATATATAGACAATAAAATATCAGTAAGAAAGAGTATCTAGAAATGCTTGCTGCAGAAGCAGTGAAATTATTCTATAGTAATACTGCAGAAGTGCACGTGAACACTCTGAACAAAGATAATATTCAGTAATGGTGTCAAATCTGATGCAGTTGGCACAAGCCAAGGCTCAACATCGATTGTTCAGTGTCCCAATGGAAAAGGAAAAGTTGCTGAATTTGGCAACAATGACTCCCTAAATCCCTTCCAGGCTTTTGCTATGTTCTGTCATTACTTCAGTTCTAATTAGAAAGTAGGAATCAATCAGTCATCACTTGAATCTATAGGAGTTGGCCAAATTGTTGATATTCATTCTCTATTGATTTCCTTTGCAAAATAATCCTAAAGGGCATTAATTGATGACACACTAATCCTAATATGAAGTTGAAATTTTTAGGATAGCTATTAGATGAATAACTGTGAAGTGATTTTCCTTTTCTCAATCAACCTCAAGGGTATAGGAGTCTTTGGATGGTTGAGGAGTTTGATGCAATCGAGGGGATGCATGCAAGTTATCTTCATAGAATATATCTTTCACCTATGTTCCTTTGTATCTAATGTTGCAACAACAACAACAAAATCGTAAGTTCTAACAATTTGGGATCGGCTACATGAATCTCTTGTTGTCACTGAGATCTAAATTTTTTTCTCTGATGTTGCAATACCTAATTTTTTCTCTTCTGCATCTCTGATTTTTCTTCTATATTTTTCCTTTTTTATCAATCAATTGAGAAAAGATCAGCAATTGTTTATATTCTAGTGCAGCATGATCAGCCCCAAATCCTCTACAACACTTTATTAAATATAATGACCAGATATACAATGAATAGAACCACTTTTGTACATAGTGTTAATATCGTTGTTCAGTATGTAACCATAGTACAAAATGCAACAAAAAACACAGTGAGAGAAGAGTCCCTTGCCAAAAAGGTTGGTTTCAAGACCAAGTAAGGCTAAATTCCAAATGAGAACAAGAAGGCCTTTACCAACCATCCAGTGCAACAAAAATGGGGGTGAGGGGAGGAGGATAGTCTACTAGTAAAGTCAATCTCAAGACCAAGGCTACTTTCCAAATGCAACCAACCAAGGTCTCCACCAACTGTCCAGTGCAATTAAAGTTGTCTAAAATTGACATATAAGAACTAACAAAATTCCAGCAATTTGCGCTTCGAACAAGTACTTATGGTTCATTGAATCCATAAAAGGACAATAGTCTTTTTGTTATCACTATTTTGGCCCATTTTTCCCTACTGATGATTTTAACCAGTGAAAATATACCCGTCTACTTGTATATTCGGTCCTGTTAATGGACAGCAACCACCTAAGCATAGAATACTGATCTCTATTAGGCTGAAACCATACATATTCTAATGCTCCAGAGAGATAATAACACCAGTTTCAGTCATAAGACTTCTGTCAAGAGCACATTGGAACTAATCTCACCATCCAATTTTCATTTTCAAGATCGATTATCTTCATTATTATATAAAAAAGGAAGGAATTTGTTCAATCACATCAAAACTTGATAAATTACTATTATTTCTTTATCTTCAATCATATCAAGCTATATTACTTTTCATGTAGAACTTGATGAACATTATTTCAGCTTTATATTTATTTAAGACATACCAGTTGACTAATATGTTGACCAAGCTTGATATATATCCCACCATTACGAAAACACAAATCCTGTAATCTATGAGCAGATCGCTTGTGAACTTCATGCTTTGCCTTGGACCACTCTGTACTTCCCTCCTTAAGGTTCCAAAGTGAGTATTGATAGTCTAAAAGGAAAGTTTGGGGAAGAGCAAAAACAAGCAACACAAATGAAATATTATCAGTCTCTCTTCTTTTGTAATAAAATAAGCAGCATAAATTACAGGGAGAAACAAAACAAAGGATTCTGCACATACATTAAAGGTTTGACCATTAAGCAAATAATGGAAAATTAACACAAAAGAGTAGCATCTAACTTACAAGCCCAAGGTGTATAATTATTTGTTTACATCATCTACGCTTTCAGTTTCATGCTCCAATGAGATCCAAGCATGACAAGGATGTGCTTTTGCAAAAAGATGAGATCAGGCATGACCAAGAATCTGTTTGGAATGGTATGGAGTTGTTATTGCAAGATAATGAAGTTAGTGTTGGTATTTCTCATGCAATACTGATTATCCTAACTTCACAAGTTTATGGTCTGTCTTACATACTCTCGCATCCACACCCTTAAATCCTGCAGGATATAAATCCATGCAAGGATTGAAAAACAACCTCACCATCTAGATTTTGTTACCAACTAAGCTGGCCCATTAAATAGGATCAAACTGACCTTTCTATGCTTAGATAGGTGATGACTGTAAAAGTGTCTCACTACTTTCATTGCCTCAAATCACCACTTAAGCTGCCTTGCCTCACCCCTGGAAAGAGAAGGGAAGACCAGAGGACACGGAGTGGTTGAAGGATCAGTGGAAGGTGAGCTTTTCATATATTTGTCATCAAGTTTTGCCATTTTTTCTCCTTTTTTGTTTTGGTTTTGTATTGCTTTCGTGAACTGTGTCGACTGAAATAGGGGTGTGCTAATAAACTAAAACCCTTGGATCTATACGTCAAGAATTTACACCCATTGACTACTGAGATGAAACTTCTTTGTTTGGTAGCTTCCAATATACTATCTTCCAAATTTAGCATCCACAACATAATAATATAAGTAAATATCAAATCAGTTCTTACCCTTGCATGCTCTAAAGCTTCTTTTTGTCTCCTTGCTATGTCTGATACTTTGAAGCCCATCAAAATTTGATTACTTTTGTTACAAGTATAAAATCTCAATCGAATGCAAATTTTGACACCTTATCAAATTGGTACCTTTCTAAGAAAGGTGGAGAATATATCAGCTTGTCCTGCCCAATAGCACTAAAAAAATAATTAAAAAGTGAATAATGACCAATACTAACCTATATGGTTTAACCAGTCCTTGGTCAGACCCATAAATACTGGTCGGCATATATGCTGGTCCATTCAATATTTGTAACGTTATGTTACAAGTCTACCAAAGATTGAGACCCTAATGAAAGACATCTCTAGGGGACAAGATTCAACCAAGTTCAATGAACTTTTAGTTGCATAATTCTAACATCCAACAAAGTTACAAACACAAGGCACCAACTTCATTCGGATTCCATGAAGCCCAAAAGTCTAAAGAGGTTGGTGGAGGTTTAAGGTCCCTAGATCTAATCCTTTGGTGATAGCTGAAAGAACCTTGTAATATATTTTCTTGTCCCTAAATATACAATGTGGCATGAGTAAGCCCCATGGTACAGTGGCACTAGTAAAAAAACCATGGAATGCCACAACATGTGACATCTCTTAAGAGGATATTCACCAAATATCCATTAGTATAACCAATGTTCCTTTTTTCTGAGGAAATATAACCAACAGTTTTTTTAAGATTACCAAGCTTGTACAATTAAGCACCCATGTCAATGCATCCATAAAATGGATTATTACAATATAGATTGCCTAACAAATCATACATACTGTCTTCAAATCACACTACAGTACATAACAGAATTCAACTACTTCATAGATGAGCATTGACTGGTTAAAACCAAATTACTGAACTGAACCAACTCTATTTGGTCAATTAAGTTCAATTTCTTAAAAATTTGGTTCCATGTGGTTTATTTTTAAATGAAATATTCAGTTTTTTATTTGCTCCTGTAGAGTGAGAATCATATAAACCAAATAAACAAAAATGTAGTTGGCATAGTCCTGATTGATTTAGTTGCACTGCGATATAAATACTTGATAAGCCCTGTGCTGAAGTTTGAAATCAAGAAACAGCCAGAACACTTCCTAATGTCTCTTGGTGCTAGCTTGAGTGGTTCTCAAAACTCAAAAGTACAAAACTTTAGAATTCAAGGAGGATATAATCTTCAGAAAGAAAATTGACTCCTAAAAACCTAAATACTACTATGATGGGTAAACCTGATTCCACCCTATTGGTTTCTGCATGTGCAGTTTATCACATTGGGAAATACACCAATTCCACCAACTCATCACTGTTCTAGATCAGTTCTTTATTTCAATTGAACTGACTGAATTGCAAATTTAGTGTGGTCAGTTTGGTTCAGGTATAATCTCGTTTGTTTCATTTTCGAAGTTTAATGCATCCCAATCCAAGAAAACCAACTCAAGATAACCTAAATTTAAATGCTCACCCCTATTAACAATCCATCCCTATAAATGTGGACAAGATAAAAAGTCTATCATCTCACAATTTAAAGAACTTCCTAACTATAATATTTTGAACTTATTGGCTTTTTTGGACTAAACAGATGAGAATACCCAAAGCAATGGTAAACAACTCAAAAACATTATCAGGAAGTGAATCAACCATGCAATAATCTAAAAATCCCTAAAAAGCAGTAAAACATAATCAGGAAGTCAATCAGGATCCACCAAATTGCCTGTGTTGCACAGATCTCGTCCTTAAGGGTCTTCTGTCATTGAATTAATTTATACTGTAAGCTTGTTCCAGGCTACACATGTGATATATATCTCATTAAAGATCACTCTCATAATTGCAATCTCACTAAACCACAATAATTTTTTGTGATCCCAATTTCACAATAAGGGACAAACCTACAATAAGTAGGTTTAATAGGTAGCAAACCTATAATGAAACTCCAGGTAGGAAGAAATACGTAAAAGGCACAATGAATCTTTCCTCAGAATTTCAGTACCTGCTCTGATCATTTGAGAGACATAATAACCCAAATCTGGGTTCCAAATTGATTTTGAATATGCATAATAGTGAACCATTAAAACAGAAAACATAAAGACACCTAAATTTAAAAGATATGAGCATATAAAAAAAAGGTAGAAATCAAGATAAGGAATAAGTAAACTAAAAGCTAGAGAAAAGCACACTGAGAGAAAAAGATAATATAGATCCTTATCAGGCAAAGAAAGAGCTCATGCTTCCAATAATCCATTATGTCAATAATTAAACTAAGACAGAAAAAATAACATGCAAAGAGAAAAGATAATGTAGAGTCTACTGACCGAGAGAACTCTTTGACAATCAATCATGTCAAATACATAGGGCTTATTTTGAGGGTATCTACAAGAAGTCATCTGATTCTAGGGCTACAAATAAAATGAGGAATTGATCTTATCATCTCCAAGGTTAAACACAACCTAAAACCCTAAGAGAGGCAATTCAAGATCCAAACTATCAAAATCTAGTGATGAATGTTATTCTTGAGCTTAAGAGGCAAGGCTCCTTCCACTCAGCATGCTTTCTTACTTCAGAAATTAACCAAAAATTTCAGGCAGTGACACGCAAAAGATCAAGAAACAAAACAGGAAACTGGTGCTCACCTGCAATGATCGTAACTACAGCAAGGTTCTCATGGAGTCAAAGAGGGACGATGGTACAAATCCTGAAGATAGTTGAATGATGAGGTAGCAGCAGGATTCATCTGATTCTAGGGATGCAGACTCCATAAGGAATCAATCTTAATTTTTTCTTGGGCTAAACTAAATTTAAAACCTTAAAAGATGCAAATGCAAGATGCAAATTGCCAAAAGCTACCGACGAATGTGTAAATCTTGGACATAAGAGACAAAGTTCATCTCGCTCCAGCTTAATTCCTTCCTAAAAAGCTTTACCGAAAATTCGAGGCCACCATACGTGTAAAATCAAGAGACAACAAGATCAAGAACTGAATATAAGCAGAAAGGATGGCGAATTCATCTGCCAACCGATCAAGAACGATGGTGCAAGTCCTGAGTGCGCAATTCTTGAAGGTCGTCGAAGGATGAAGTGGCGAGGGAATACATCAGGGCTACGGACATAAAGGAACCGATCTCATTCTCTCCCAGGTTAAACTCGATTTAAAACCCTAGGAGAGAAGAAGCAATACAAGACCCAATCGTCAAACGCTAGTGACGGAAGGTGTGATTCTTGGGTAAAGAAACAAGCTCCTCGAGCTTCACCGAATCTTCCAGGCCGTGATGCGCGTCAAATCAAGAAACAAATAGATAGATAGATAGATAGATAGATAGATAGAGAGATAGAGAGAGAGAGAGACCTCCCACGATCGTGGCTACGGTGAGGGTATCACGGAGGAGGCGAAGAGGGGCGAGAGTGCAAATCTTGAAGGTGGTCGACGGATCGTCGGAGGTGGCGATGGCAGCGGCTGTAGCTCCTCCGCCAAGAACGGCGGCCCCAACTGAGAGCTTCACCGCAGCACGCCACATATAGACCACGATCCGCCTTCCCGCCAAACCAACACGAGACAAGAGAGGAGGAGCGGCGCCGCCTACTCCGAGGAGCCGACAAGCGAGGACTCACGAAGCCTCTCTCCGAAGCCTAAGATGACATATAAAGGCCCATCGTTTAAGGCCCAACTTTATTGCTTCCCGTGGTGACACGGATTTCCAATTAACGGACTCAGATCCATCTTCTAAACGGATTCGGGTCGATGTAAACCCGATTGCGCAAGTACATGAACCAGGGTTCGATGAGACCAAATAGCTCTTTTGTAATTGGGTCAATCTCGGGTTCAAGACATTAATAAGTCCGGTTCGGGTCAAGTCAAACAATAAGAACACAGCAAGAGACAATTCAAATGGCATTCGTGTTATTAATAGTAATCTATAAGGCTAAGGATATGAGTTAATCCCGTACGTCCTCGAGGGCTCCGTGGGCAGCTCTTACGGACGCCAACAGAGAGCCCGACGACGCCAGCCTTTCTCTCCCTTCCCCGCTCTCCATCTCCACCCGATCTCTCTCTCTTAGGGTTTGCGTGGCCTCTCCACTCTGACGATCGATGGCGGGGATACGGTGGTCGCCGGAGGACGCCGATCTGCTGCCGGCGCGGCCGCCCGGCGATCCGGTGTCGGACGACGACCGGTCGGTGGCGGCGGACTCGTGGTCCATCAAGAGCGACTACGGAAGCACCGTCGACGACGACCAGCGCCATGCTGACGCCGTCGAGGGCTTCTCCGGCTGCAGCTTTCCGGCCGCCTCAGATTACAGGTACCCCCTTTCGCTCTCCCAACTCTGTGATCCCCTCTTTTGTCCTGAATCGGCATTCGAGACCTTTTGATTTGTTTCGGTTGATTCAACTAGTCGTGTGTGCATCGCGCTGTACATTTTGATATGCATATCGTTCACTTGCCATAGTAATGTATCTTTTCAGCGAAGCTATTTTACGGATCATCAACGTTGGTATGGTGTCATTATCAGATTTGATTTCCATTGTTCCGAAATGTGTGATTTGCATGTCAATTTTTTGTCTCAAAGATTGTTTCTTGGGAATCACGAATCTAAGATCCGGGAAAGCTCTCCAACGGAATGGCCTTCATGACAGTGACTTCCATTTGACCAAAATTAAATACTCGACAGGCATGGACTCGATCATTATCTTCGTATACGAGACTTCAGCGTACAGATTGCCAATTTTATTGTTCGGTCTAATGAGAAAAAGGCTTGGATTATTTCGTGGGTATGTTATGATAGATCTTATGTTCCAGGCTTTATCATAAAATATATTTCAACTTTTTTTTTGGTTTAAGCAAACAATCATTACATCGTGACCGGTAAAAGTCTAAGTTTGTTCAATCAATCACGACAATCATTACATCAGTGCTCAGGCACATGTAGTAAGGTGTATGTGCAAGTCGTTCATAATGATACTGATTGCTTTGAATGTGTCATCCTAATCAAGTGTTGATGACTAAATGGAGATGAATGTTACTAGTTCTGTTTTGATATATGGTTGCAAATGCAGCTCTGACAAAGATGCTCCTGATGCCAATGAGGTTGAAACGTCATTGATGGGCTCACAAAGCTACTGGAATGCTACTTATGCTGAGGACCTTGCGAATCTCCCTGAGCATGGGAATTCGAGTGAAGTTTGGTGAGCATCTCTTTGGTGTTGCAATTTCTTTGAACTTGTATCGTTCATTATGATGATCATCTAAGTTCAATATTACTGGCATTGCCTTTTCGTAAATTTCCAGCATATTTGGAGTTAAGGATTGCTATTTCATTGCATGGATGTGTAATGATGCCTTTCTACACATTTCTGAACTGTTCCAATCATCATGCTTTATTTCTGCGAGCAGAATCCCAAAAGTGACCTAGTCATATATCAGCACCTCCAATGTGGTTCCGCATGGTGTGTGACAGTGCCATGGTATATTCTGATCCATGCTGACATATGTTAATCAGCATGGCGATCCTTGTTCTGGACTATCCAGAATTAATATCTATATGATCTACTTGTTAACAGTAGATACATATCACAATGAGTTATTAACATTTTTGCCTTAGTTTTGTATGTCATTTTTGCTGGCTGATTAATAATATCCAGGAAGTGTTTTTCGACAATAATGATTTTGCTGTTGATTGCCAATTGAAACTAAAACAGGACATGTGTTCTTTATCAATTGATCAGAAATTGGAAATGGATTGTAGTCAGGAATTCTAAAATCTGATCATTCATATTTGGAATTGGATGTCCAGATCTTGATTTGCAACAAGAGATCCTGATGTTAAGTCTCTCCTCTTTCTATTATGTTTTTGTTCACTGAAGTTAAGTTAACATAAGCATCCTTTTCCCTGCAGGTTTGGTGTTGAAGTCATGGATATTCTTGTCAAGTGGACAAAAAACTTGTGTGACAACATCTGCCAAGGTCTAGATCAATCTGATAACAATAGCTGCAAATCTGAACCAAGTGACACCTTCAGAGACTTGTCCAGCTGGCGTGTACTTGACATTGGAACTGGGAACGGTCTGCTTCTGCAGGAACTTGCAAAGCAAGGGTAAACATTTCATTAGTTATATGATTTGGATTTAGCAATTTGCTTCAAGCGTGGTGCCGTTTAGAGAAGCAGTCAATATTAGATATAGATAGCATTACTTTTAATCTCAAATTGTCCATTTATTTTATATTTGGAAAGTATATGTACATCCAGCACATTTTTTTTTATCAATGTGATGTTGAACAATATTATTCATTGATACTTTCCTTTCTCTATGGATTTTAATAAATTCAACATCTAGATTTGATTTGCATAATGTCGAAACAAGAAGTTAACAGGTTTCAGAATGGGTTTTTGTGTTATTATCCAACACTAATCACTGATCCATGACCACCTGAATTTGAGTTGGGCTTTGGAACAGAGGAGTGCAAGAAAATTGATTTAAGCATTTTCGGAAGTTCACATTGGCAAAGAAATCAGCATTCAGAGGAGGCAAGGTCATCAATGAATGTGGTCGCAAGTACATACTGGCTAAAGATTTTAGTGACAACACCAACCACAGCAGGCAACAGCATCTACAAGTTGTTAACACTTAACAATGATTGTTTTCCTTGTCATTGAAAATATACCTGTTAACTTGTCACGAAACTGTAAAGGCTGGTTCATAAAGACCTGTAAGTCAATTTTTAATTTCTTTACATCTGATCAAGAACTGAAGCTATTTTCCAGAAATGTCGATGTTCAAAATTGTTTACCTAAAGTTTTGGATGCAATCTTGTATGGTTTAATCCTGCTTGTTCCCTAAATGATTCTGTTTGTGTTAAGCTTCGCCGGAATATATTCTTATTAGTGATTCTGATGAATCTCCACTAATATCTAGATTATTTTATGGCTCTTTTTCCTGTCCAACTGTTTACAAAAGAGTAATTATTGATAATTTTGCAGGTTTCACGATCTGACTGGAGTTGATTACAGCGAGAGAGCTATTGAGCTTGCCAAAACTCTTGCTGTTCGTGGTGGATTCTCCTACATAAACTTTGTGGTATGTCTTAAGCCATACTTCCTGCAATGTTTGCTACTTGCTATCACTCTTGTATGCCCTCTCCTTCATGACACAATTGTAATTGTTGGTGATTACGCACCCCCATACTAGAGCATCCAAATAACTATCTGATGGTGCTTAATATGATTGTGCATCTTGTAGTCTAAGCTCTTGAAGAAACTATGGTTAATGCAATTTGAAACTACAAATAAAATCTGTAAACTTGCAGTTTGAATGATGGCCTTTAAATGTAGGATTATGATCAAAATAGAGAACACAATAGAGAACTATGATGAGCTTTTAAGAAAAAGTTCAGATCCAGTCAGTATAATAGAGCTGGAAGTTGAGTGGGAACCATAAGTTAGGGAAACCTAAATTGCCTTGGAGTTCAACCACCGGCCTTATGATAGCTGTCTGTCTGATTAACAGTTTTAAAAAGACAGTAACAAAGAGAGATTTATTTGGACTACAATGTTAGTTTATCATCGGTGATTCAACAATGATGGTGCAAGTTTGATCGAGGACACTAGCAGGTTAACGCGCTCAAAGTTTTGACAGATCCAGATAGATTGTCGTGGTGTGCCAGCTTCCAAGGTATGCGACACATGATCATCGAAGTTAGAAAAGATATTCAGGCACTATACGTAGGCTTCTAACATCTGTTGTGCAGTATGTCCTTTAATTGTGTTATAGATGTAATACCAACCATATGGACTTGTAAATTTCCTCTGCTTTTCTGCTTTTAGTGATGGATGGATCTAAGATTGAATTTTGTTATTTAAATCATCTTTCCCTTCATGATATGAAGCTATAGGCAACTTGACAGTAGCTGTGGGGTTTCTTTTGTAAATATATTCTCTGTTTCATAATTATCTTGCAGGTCGATGATGTCCTTGAGACAAAACTTGGCAGGAGCTTCCAACTTGTTATGGACAAAGGGACTTTGGATGCCATAGGGCTACATCCGGATTTTCCTGTCAAAAGGTTATTTTATCTGTGATTGAAACTTTTAGAGATCTAGTGCTCTTGGTTTCAATGTTTCTGTATCATCTAAAATATTTCAAGCATTATAGACCTACGACATTATAAAATCATACTTTTAAGTGCTTCAGCAGTGGTTTGTCATAGCTGTACAATGAAACGTGGTTTGAGTTTACAAACCATTTCTGCTTGGATACAAGCGTTATAATTTGGCATGTTCCTGATACAGATGAAAACAACAATTAGCAACAATTATTTCAGGCAGGATTATCTTCCTCCATTTCTCTCTCTTTAAGGGAAACACTTTTTTTTTTTCCATATTCTTGAAACACTGGGATGTTAGAGAAATCATGTGAATATCTGGTGCTTTTGACAACAATGATGATTATACTTTCACAATCGTATGAATAAGCTCTATTTTTCCAGGATGATGTACTGGGACTCTGTCTCGCATCTGGTTGCTCCTGGCGGAATACTGGTTGGCAACTCATATTTCATTTAGAAATTTGTTCTTTGAACTGAAATATATCTATTCCTTCCATTTAAAACCAATTTCAAATTTCAGAAGCTTCCATATGTTACTTCACAAACTTCATGACTCACCATCTCCTTGTACACATGGATTTTGTTTGCAGGTAATCACTTCATGTAACAGCACAAAAGATGAACTACTGCAAGAGGTTGAACAACTCAACCAACAAAGGCTTGGCTCCCAAGAAGAGAACTCATGCACCGAGTCTGCAGTCTTCCAATACCTGGATCATGTTCAGACCTATCCTACCATAACGCTTGGCGGTGTCGACGGATCCCGTGTCACCACTGTAGCACTAGTCCGCCGTTGACTGGTTCATTGTTTCTTTCTATCCTCCCTAATGGAGCTGATGATCCGGCCTGTGCCTGTCTTCTATCCTCACTTGTGAGTTCTCTAATTTCTTTTGGTTTTCCTCCATTGTTTTAAGAGGTTGTCAGTTATGTCGATGGATTTGTCTTGTGGAGCTGCTGCCATTTGACTAATGTTTTTCAAAATTTATGTGGAAAAAAAATGTTATAAAACTGGTGGAAATTGACCCCATGTCAATTACTTGGTATTCCATGTTGGGTATTATGCATGGCTGTCTCTTTCACTTCCCACTATGATTCCAAGTTGGACATTATGCTTCTCCTTGTCCCATCAGACAATTTATCTTGGCTAAGAAATGTTGAATTTTTTATCCTCCATGACTGCAGCATTCGTCTTCTTGGCCTGGGTTTTTCGTGGACCACAAAATATGTCTTGTTCTGATCAAAATTGTTCTTCTTAGGATCCAACGTTAAGCTCGATCGGAAGCAGAGGAAGAAAACTTCATAGCCAATGACTCATTTCACACGCTCTCTCCCAGATTTCATGCTTCGCAATCATTGCGATCTCCTCCTTCGGAGAGAAACCAAACCAAGTCAACGCGAATGCTTTCTTGTAGTCTCCTTCACGCTCCAAGTGTATTTTGTCGAGGAATCTGAGCCAGCTTTTGTCGGGATCGCTTCGATTCAACATGTCGTTATCATGAATGAGTGCCCGTTCCTCCAATCAACCGCGACATCGATGTTGCCGTCTTCGCCGTCGTCGTCTGCTCTTGGAAGAATAGAATGCTTTCGTTCTGCTGCTACTAATGATCGAGTCGATTTAGTGGCAACTCGAAGGCAGACGATCTCCGTATATCTCCTCCTCGTCTCCGTGCTCTTCCCCTTGCTAACGGCAACCTCCTCGGCGCCTCCATAGGCCCATGGAAGACAACGAAGACGTGTACACGAAAGATGGGACGACAGATCTCCACGGAAACCCAGTTAGCAAGAAGGACACCGGAAATTGGAGAGCTTGTCCCTACATTCTTGGTACGGCATGCATGTACATGGTTTGATCTTGTTAGCTTCTGCAAATATTTACGCCATGAGGTCGGCTGAACTGCAGCAAACGAGTGCTGCGAAAGGCTGGCGTACTACGGGATGAGCAGCAACATGGTGAACTACATGAAGGATCATCTCCACCAAGAGAATGCCACAGCAGCAAGGAACAACACCAACTGGTCCGGTACATGCTACATCACTCCGCTGCTCGGGGCGTTCATAGCCGATGCCTACCTGGGGAGATACTGGACAATTGCCGGCTTCATGATCATCTATATCTTGGTGAGGGACCAACGAAGTCAGGATTGGGTTGTGTGGAGGATTCAGCTAAGTAGCTCGTCTTCTACTTGATGACAGGGTTTGACACTGTTGACGATGACGGCGTCAGTGACGGGTTTGAAACCTGCTTGCGAAAACGGTGTCTGCGATCCAACGACGGCACAAAGTGCAGCGTTCTTTGTGGCACTCTATCTTATTGCGCTGGGGACGGGAGGAATCAAGCCATGCGTCTCTTCCTTCGGCGCCGACCAGTTCGATGAATCCGACGAGTCGGAGAAGAAGAGGAAGAGCTCCTTCTTCAACTGGTTCTACTTGTCCATCAACGTAGGCTCCCTGGTTGCTTCGACTGTGATAGTTTGGGTTCAGACGAACGTGGGATGGGGATGGGGGTTTGGGATCCCGGCGGTGGTGATGGCTGTCGCGGTGGCGAGCTTCTTCTTCGGCACTCCTCTGTATCGGCACCAGAAACCTGGAGGAAGCCCGCTCACGCGCATTGCTCAGGTTGTGGTGGCATCTTTGAGGAAGTGTGGAGCGAAGGTGCCCGATGACAAGTCACTGCTTTATGAGATTACGGAGAAAGAATCCGCCATTCGAGGCAGCCGCAAGCTTGAGCACACGGATCAATTCAAGTAAGTCCACTGCAACTCGCATGCTGTTGGCATGGATCGAAGCGAATGAATGGTCTGATTCTTTCCCTCTCAGGTTCCTCGACAAGGCTGCGGCAGAGACGCAAGCAGACAAACTGACGGGGCCGGTGAACCCATGGAGTCTGTGCACGGTCACCCAAGTGGAGGAGCTGAAGAGCATTCTGCGGCTTCTGCCCGTTTGGGCAAGCGGCATCGTCTTCTCTGCCGTCTACAGCCAGATGGGCAACATGTTCGTGCTGCAGGGCGACACCATGGATCGGCACATGGGCCCCCACTTCGAGGTACCGTCGGCGTCGCTCTCCATGGCCGACACCATCGGCGTGATCATGTGGGTCCCGATCTACGATCGCATCATCGTGCCGGCGGTCCGAAGGCGGACCGGCCGGGAGCGCGGCTTCACGCAGCTGACGCGCATGGGCATCGGCCTCGTCATCTCCATCTTCCCCATGTTGGCAGCCGGTGCTCTGGAGGTGGTGAGGCTGCGAACCGCGGCGCGGCACAACCTGTACGACGACCGCGACGCCTACGTTCCCATATCCATTTTCTGGCAGGTGCCGCAGTACTTCATCGTGGGCGTCGCGGAAGTCTTCACCTTCATCGGGCAGCTGGAGTTCTTCTACGACCAGGCACCCGACGCGATGAGGAGCATGTGTTCCGCCCTCTCGCTCACCACGGTGGCGCTTGGCAACTACTTGAGCTCCTTGCTCGTCACGATCGTGGCTGCCGTTACGACGAGGAACGGGAAGCTCGGATGGATCCCGGCTGATCTTAACCGCGGCCACCTCGATTACTTCTTCTGGCTCCTGGCCGTCCTCAGCCTTCTCAACTTCGGCGTGTATCTCTTGATCGCCAGGTGCTACACCTACAAGAAGACAATAGACGATGAGAAGACAACAGCTAACGACGCTGAGCCGCTGTGAGGTCGTAATGCTTTAGCAGACAGGCGAGGCTGTGGAACAACTCCACCAGGTGTTCGTCTTTTGTTCGATGCTGGTCGTGCTTTAATGGAGCTCTGCAAGTTGACGACCCAGCGACAGCCTTGTTCTTGTGACACTTTCTGCATCCTTTAACCGAGTGCTCTCTCTATATACACCACAGGAGATGAGAATTTTCCTTCTTTTCTCGATTGCATAATAAAGAATTGTTGAAGACAAGAAGAAGCAATACATGGACCGGACGTCGACATTGTGAAACTACAACACGCTACCACTGGAGATGAGATTTTTCCTTCTTTGATTGCATAATAAAGAATCGTTGAAGACAAAGAAACAATGCATATGAACATGTTATGCTGTCGGGAGCAAAACGATTATATGCAACAATCAATTTTCAGTTTCTTTTTCAAAACTCACGAGCATCAATGGCCAGTTCAGCCGAGACATGCGACGATGCGAGGTGATTGTAGCACTTCCCAGTTTAGTCCATTCTGGTATCTCCAACGGCGAAACACGCGGTCGCGATCGATGATGTCCGTAATCAACTATGCACCGATGGCTAATCATCTACGTACCATTCACTACAGAGTTGGAGTGGATGTGGTTCCCATCTTCTCCATGTTTGCCATTCACTTGCACTCTCTGCCTCTGGTTGGAAGCAACAATAGAAGTTTGCAGTCAGTCAGGAATAGTAGAGAGGTAAAAAGATGGGAAAAATACATAGACAGACCGATATGTTCTTAAGAGACCGATATGTGATCTGCATCATCTTTACAGGATTGCAAGAACAGAAAGAGATACCTAATATAACAACTTTAACACATTCAAACCTATTGCCTTAAGTAAATTGATTATGTATAAAGTTTATTCTTAATCAAGTAATTCCATGTCAGCAGGCTCCATGCAGAAAATGTTTGTAGAATGAATTACCAGTCTAATAATCATAGTTCTGATTGCCATGACAATAGGAAGCACATTTCAACTTCATTGCTTTTTACATACACAAGCGATTGGCTTTTGATATATTCTTACAGAAACAAATCTAAAGTAAATAAGGACTATGCCAGAAACAATCCAATAATCACAAAGCAATGATGATAATACTTCTGTGCTATGGTGCTTTACGATTAACTACATGGCACACAACACACTATAAGGAAAAGATGATCGATTACATAAAAAATACATTAGGTACAGTGTCATACCCAATCAGCGGCATCCACTGTATTTCCATTCAATAACTTCCGGTGATCTTCTCTAAATTTTCCATCTTTCTCTTTGGCATTCAAAGGTAACAATGGTTGGGATCCACTTGAACGATCAGGCATTTCTGTCAGAAATAATATGAAAAATTTTCACTCAACCAGTATATATTATGAAGCAATATAACAGTCAATCAAGTAAAAGACATTTTACCTGGTAGTTTCTTGTCAATGAAGAATACTACTAAATTCACGGTATACCTGCAAGCATACAAATGGAAACATAATCCAGTTGCCGTCAAGAAAATTTATAGAGAACATAAAAAGAAAATACCAGGACACACGTTCAACCCACCATGCAACGACTATGTCTACCGTGTAATGTTTGCGGGAGGCTACTATAAGCAAACTCTGAACAATAGCAACAACCCAAGCAAGAAACTTAATGAACCTGCAAATGTCCAGCTTCGGTTAAATTTGATAAATAACAAGAAGCTAGAGTTGCACGATGCAACAAGTGTACCTTTTAGAGCCATATTTGTTGTATGTAAGCACAAAAACTAGTGTAAATATCATGTGGGATGAGAATATAAGATCACCACAGCCATAAATGACCCCACGCGGAACTGCAAGCAAGAAAACACAAGATAAATACCTAACATGGCAATGATGCTATTTAACTTGCAGGATATAATATAGGATAAAGGAACACACAGTTAATTAGAAGCACTTCAGTTACACTCTTCGGTGGGGGCAGTCTGGCAAGCATCGATCCCTAAATAAAATGAGGAAAAGGATGTTGGTGATGTTACAGATCAAAATTATTTGAGAGGCAAAATAATATTAAGAACTGACAGCTATTCCGTGCATATACCTCACGGCAATGATAGTTAGGACCAGGAAGCTGCGTAGAATAGAAAGTGATGATCCGCAATACTTGAGAAGCCTGTAAAGACCATCAGCATTATATAACAGGATGACCAGGAAGAGATGAAATAACAGTTAAACACAAACTTACAACTAAAAATGCCAAAACTCTCAGCCAGAGAAGAACAGTGTAGAAGCGCTTGCTATGATAAACAAAGGGATGAAATGTCCACTGTAACAAATAACAATACCATGTCATAATCATCATATAATTAATAAAGGCACAGTGATTACAGCATTAACAAAGATGAGCAATATAATGTAGGAGCTCAGAACAAACATGGTCACCATGAGTGCACAACAAAGGCACATGACTGCATGTGTGTGCACATGCACATGTGGCCACTTACATACACTGCCAAAATAAAAGAAGCAGATAAGAAAAAAAAAATTTACTGCATCCCAATACCAAGTAAAATGGTGTTGACTTTAAAGAAGGCTCAAGATTATATAATAAAGGTGAATTAAATTCAGAATAACTAGCACAAAAAAGTTAAACAAAAAGGGTTAAGGTAAAAACTACAACACTGCAGTAAAACCAGTATGGCTTTTGAAACTAATTTAGATCTACAATTGTTGTGTGATGATAAATTTATTTGACAATAGTTTCCAACATGCTAGATAATGACGATGATGCTGATTCTGGAATTGCTGTCAAAAAGAGAGGCATCAATGAATAACAGAGAGAGAGAGAGAGAGAGAGAGAGAGAGAGAAGTGCATACCACTACAAAGGACAAAAAGATGAAGGTGAACAGACTTTCACTGATATAACCTCTTTCTTTCCCAAGTTCCTACAATTACAAAGGCATTAATAAAATAATGATGGTCCTCAAACAAAGAACTGACAATCATCTTTTTGAAGTTTTAGTTTATCAAGTGCAGGCACTAGTACACACCGGCAAGATCATAAACCCAAGATCTTGAAGAGTTGGTCCAGGTCGATGTAGATAATGAACTCCTCGTGCAGCCAGACCATGAATATACTAGAGAAAGACAAAAGCATTGAATCAATGTCCAGTCTGATTCATGTATATTCGGTGGAAGCGATAATCAAATACTCACCACACATAATGAAAATAAATTGAAAGAAATAGTTTCAGAAAATTAATCACATTAGTCCACGATTGATTACTAAAGCTGATATAGATGTTGGCATAAGATTATAAGGGAACAGCTATGAGTTAATTAAGGAAAAAAAGGAAACGACAAGAAAGTTCTACCATAAAGGTGTATATAGACAAAAAAAACAAACATGAAGTGTTTAAGTGAGAAAAACAACCATTGGACAGAGTCCAACTAAGAAAAAGTGACCATGAACCAAGCAGAACTTCTTTAATGATTATGCTTCATTTTCAAAACAGAATCTTGCAGCAGCATTTAGTTAGAGCTCTAAAATAAGAATATTTAAAATGACAAAAGTATATATCAACTTAAATAAAATGATGCAGCTAAGCACAGTTTGTCCTAATTTTGTCAGGAAAACCACCAAAAGAACTCTAATATTGCCAAAAGTGCAAAAAGGAAATGAAAACAGATTACTCATAAAGTTTCAACAAGAATTTTTAAGGCAAAAGTCCATTGAAGGAAAGCAGCCCCTGATTGTAAAGCCATTATATTATGAGTTTCTGAAACTGCTGCACGTTGAATCACTGTAAAAATGTGAAATAACACATTACAAGTTATGCTTTCACTTTCAGGAAAAAACCTACAACTCATGTAGCACTCAGACACCATCTGATCAATGGGTAAACATCATTTACAATGACAGATATGTTTAAATTCTTAATAAACTAAAGATTCCCATCGAGAAGGATGTCAGACCAAAACTGAAACCAAGATGACTTCACACTAATTTTGTCAACAATTTCCATCTGAATAGTTGTTTGGTAATCCATGAGGTCATCTGAGGACACAAATTAATACCTGAAATATGATTCCTGCTAGTAGCAGCCTCCACTTCTCCATAAGAAGTTGAAGCTCCACAGATGTCTCCATGCAAACCTTCCACCATAGCTGCAGAAATACGAGAACATCAGACAAAAATTAAAACTTTGAAAGGGGGAAAAAAAAAAGCTATGAAATTTGGATGGAAAAGGAGGAACTTTGGAAGCCTCGCGAGCAATGTAAAGCGTCATAACGAGCAACCAAAAGTCCAACCACTCCCATGCTCGTTTAGCGACCAACCTGTTTTGCTCTCCACATGATCCCTCGTCTCTCCTGCTGCTTCCCAAACACCTTCCTTCAGAATTGATCGATCGACCAGACGGCACAAATAAAAGACTCCTGGTTTCGGCTTTCTCTCACCGATCCGATACCTTTCTCGGCTCCTAGAGGTCAATTCGATCTAGAACCAAGACACATCATTCAACGAAGGAAAAAGGAAAAAAAAAAAACGTAACCCCCTCTCTTCTTCCTTTAGAAGTACATATATTTATACAGAGAGATGAATCGTGGACGTCAGACGGCCGGGTGGGCTCCCCCTCTTCTTCCCTTTCTTAGAGAACGCGGTCTTCACACGGATCTCTGCCTGCCTTGGAAGGTTCGATATTTTCCTCTCTCAGCCGGCGACGACCGAACTGGAAGAGGACAGAGACCCAAACCCAAGCGAGGGGAGGGAGGGAAGAAGGAAAGGGGTAAAGGAGAGAAAGAGGGCGACCAGAAAGGGACGGTCCGCTCAGTCGGTAACAAATTAGAATGGCGAAGGCAGAGACGGAGACATCACACAACCCTTAAATGTATTTTATTTCTTTTTCCCTTCATTAAAAAGTGAAAAAATAAACTATAAATAAAAATAAATAATTCATGCTTTCCACAACAGCTCGAGGTGTCAAGATGCATGGAGCATGTCCTGGCGTGGTGGTACCCACCACCGGAGTTCCAGGTCACGTTCGTTGTCACCTCGTGCCGTGCACTCCAATCTCGACCCAACCCATTCGGTGTACCCGAGAACGACCAATCATTCCAACCCACCATACATCCAGCGTTGGTTTTAGCTCAAATTCTCCTCTTCAAAATATTAATTTCGTATAATAATTGTGATTTATGGTAGTAAAAGTGTAGCTGCAATATGTAAAACCTCCTCATTTATTTATTCCATTTATTAAGTAAGTTCATCGCCGCGATCGATCTGGCTCGCATCACGTGGGTTTGGCGCTGCAAGATTACGTGGAGGATCAACTTGATTTAGAAAAATAACGTCGAAGCAATATTCATGTGATTTAGTTTTTTATTGGAATAAATCAATTTTATCTTTGATTTTTATTTCTCTCATAAGAGGAAGGAAGGTTTTCACCGCGAGAGATGCCGCTGTCCACTGCCGCGGTTACCAACCATCCGCAACGACCGAGCCGGCGAGCAGCGATGACGGAGGGCTATTTCATCGACGGGAGGTAAGTATTATTGCTACGAGACTCTCTCTCTCTCTCTCTCTCTCTCTCTCTCTTTGTTCCTCTGAGTCGGTCAATTTTTTGGTACTCCGCGTTCCCCTGGCTTCGAATTCAAATCTCGCCATGCCGATTCCACGCCCGCGCCGGGCCCGGCGGATTCCCCTGTCCCCATCGGCCAACAACGCCCCGTCCGTAGGCGGAGCGGGATTGAGTTGTCAACATCGGCCTCGCGATTGATGAAGATTTGAGGAATATGGATGCCAGGGTGAAATGAATGCTGTCCTCGGGTGACTTGTCAAAGGGATACCAGCGAGCAAGGGAGACGCCGAGGACAACGAGATCTGAGCAGGGACGGAGCATGTGGCTACGGTGGTCTTGGCGCAGGGTTTGTCGATGGGGGGAGATGGGGGAAAACCGATGCCTGCAGAGCCTAGACGTCGATAGAGTGCCCAACTCCCGGTCATCTGGCGTGCATGGATTCCCTTTCCTCTCTTTTCTTCGTTTTCGGAGGGTTAAAATAATGGAATCGGGGAATCTGGTCGTGTTCGCCTGCCCGCCCTGGCAACGTGACAAGGAAAAGTAGGGATGGTCTCGGTTCCATTGCCTTCCCCCGCTCCCGTCAGTCCAATCCAACCAAGGGAAGAGCGCATGCGGTTTCATCTACCATGGAATAATCTGATGTCTCTACATCCCAACTCGATTTTGACAAGATCATGCATCGGAGTCCTTCAATTTAACGTAATCTTACGAAACTTAAGATCACTAACATGATCATGATCTGCCTTAGCTATCATCACGGTTCATAACGAACCGAACCAAATCATCACCTACCCGATCAACAAACGGACCCCAACCGAGTCAATTATTTTGCAGGTTCTGAACTGTTTAGAAAATGAAAAAAAAAATTAAAATACAAATGAGTTATACGGTGTAGTGGTTAGTACTTTATACTCAGAAGTTAATGATTTGGATTTAAATTTTCATAAATTCTTTTTTTAATGATCTTATGAATTTTTTAATCTTTTTTTATCTATCTAATTCTATTTTTCACAGAATCGAAATCATTGTTTTGTCTTATTGGTAGTACCTTAGATTGTCCTAATCATCTTGAACATATATATTGTGATTACAATCCCTCTAGGAGTCATACGGTCGTACAAATTAGTTAACTAAATTACGATTAAAAAAACATAATCCTTGCTGGTGCAAAAAGACAATTAGTAACGTCACATTTTAGTAAATGCAAAGGAAGGCCCAAGTACCAAGACCAATTAATGTTGGTAATAAAAGACACAGTCGGACTGGGCCTTGCATGGTGCTGAGTAATTGAGAGTTAAGAAACGCGAAGCTATCGGTGTAGTGCTGCAATACACGTCGAAAACATCCCATTGTATGTTGAGGTTGGATTTACTTAGATCACATCAAATATCGTACCGATTTAGCCTTAAGTAGAAACGTAAACTGAACTCTATAGTTTTTTTTTTACTTCTTTGGTGTTGTAGAACGAATGCGGCCATCGGATGATACGTCGGGTTGGTCTGATCAAGTCGTCGAAGTTGCAGGGTGCCTGGTTGAATTCTATGGTAGGAGCAAGCAGTTGGCGCTTTGCCGGTTCGATTCCTGCAAAAAGACCCAGGTCGGATTTTTCCCGACTAGGCCCCTCCGATGCTCAAGTTAGTTCTCTCCTCCTCCCGGAGTCAAGTGGAAGGGGGGGTTATAGGGATGTCCGAACATGGTTAAACGTACCTCCGTCTATGCTGACAATGGGGTCGTACACGGTAGCATCGTACTGGACGACCCTGGACAACGCCGTTCTGGGATCTCGAGGCCAACCTGCTCCATGTGTCACCGTCTCGGGATCTCGGGGCAGCTTGCCTCGTGCGTCGCTGTCCTGGGATTTCGGGAATGACCGTAGATCAGTGCGTCACCGTCCCGGGATTTCGGGATGGACTATTTTGGGTTCGGGCAATATGGCGGCATCATCACATCCGGTCCGAGATGGCGGGTCTGACATGGCGTCTCATGTGGGGTGTCCTTATGCTCGCGCGTGCGTTGTCTACTGCCACGTGGATGATGCCAGGATATCCCCTATCACTTCCCCCCCCCCCAAATAAGGCATGCTCCGAGGTCCTCATGGAGGGGCTCGGGGTATGTCTAGCTTGCTCCTTTGATCGTGTCGTTTGTTGTGCAGGGTTGGCAAGTTGCCTCGTAGCACTATTGCTCTTGTGCTGGTGGCGCCGGGCTGGCATGGTGCGTCGGGGGGCTGCTTGGCTAATTGGGCGAAACCCCGAGCTGGTGAACTCGGTCACAAATGGACTGGTGCTCGAGCTGGTGAACACGGGCACAAATGGACTGGTGCCCGAGCCGGTGAACTCGGGCAAAAATGGATGGTGCCTGAGCCGGTGAACTCGGGCACAGTGTGGATGTGGCGAGTTGGTGAACTCGGGCTCAGGTGGATTGGTGCCCGAGCTGGTGAACTCGGGCACAAATGGACTGATACCCGAGCTAGTGAACTCGAGCACAAATGGACTGGTGCCCGAGTCGGTGAACTCGGGCACAAATGGACTGGTGCCCGAGCTAGTGAACTCGGGCACAGGTGGACTGGTGCCCGAGCCGGTGAACTCAGGCATAAATGGACTGGTGCTCGAGCTGGTGAACTCGAACACAGGTGGACTGGTGCCCGAGTTGGTGAACTTGAGCACAAATGGACTGGTGCCCGAGTTGGTGAACTTGAGCACAAATGGACTGGTGCCCGAGTTGGTGAACTCGGGCACAAATGGACTGGTGTCCAAGACGCTTTGGTACTTGATACTTGGAAGCACTTTCTAGCGATATGTGTGGTACGGAGCGCTGACGTGACGTGTCTTCGCGGGGAAGAGCATGTGCCATTCTGTTAGCAAGAAATTGGGGGCGTGCATGCTTGGTGGGGATCGCGGCTGAGGTGTTGGGCGAGAACCTTGGCTGAGCAGGCACGATAATCGAGGTGACCCTTGGTAAATGTTGTCATTACTTCCTGCCTCGGGAAGCCCAAACGTCGCCTTAACCCATCACTACTTCTATATAAATCTCCTGTTGTGCGGAGGTGAGTCATTGTGTTCTTCTTTTATTGCCTTTTTTTGCCTCGTTCCGTCTCTCCTGGTGCCCAGCCCTAAGGTCGGGATGTCTTCTTCTTTCTCGTTGTCAAGTCAATCGAATCCCGAGGCCAACGAGTCAACCTCGGGAAGTTCTAGAGTAGAAGTCCTAAGTTTATCATCTGATGAGTCGCCACAAATGGATTCGAAGGCGCTTGCGGCCCTTCAAGTCATGTGGGCCTGGCATGATGTTGATTCGATCGTGACCGAGGAACTGCTAGGGCTCGTTCGGGATCGATACAGTATCCCCAGGGAATACGGGCTGCACCCCCCGTCTCCCGGGCAATGCTCCTACGACCCATTCCCAAACGGGTTCGGGCTTACCCTGGACGCCCTTGAGGCGGGGCTCAAGTTCCCATTGCATCCGGTTATCGTAGAGTGTCTCTGATGGTGGGGGATCTCCCCGTCTCAGATGGCGCCCAACTCGTGGCGCTACTTGGTGGTTTTCTTGGGAGAGTGTCGAAGGGCAGGGATTGAACCAACCCGGATGTTATTCTTAGCGTGCTTTCGACTCTACAAGGGTCGGGGCGGGTATTACCTGACCGCCCAGGGCGGGTTCAAGATTAGCGATGCTCCTTCCAACAACAAAGGATGGAAGACGCGTCACTTCTTCATGAACCGTCGCGGAGAGTGGGGGTTCTGCTTGGCGTGGACTTCCCGAGCTATCAACAACGTCCCTCTTTTCCTCTCTGATGAAGAGATCGAGCAGGTGGGGCTCAGCCCAGCCCATAGGGGTATGGTCGGATTTGTCGTTTAGGCTTTTACGCCTTCATCCGCATTTCTTTATGTCTTGTTGACTGACTTGTAACTTTGCAGATATGGTGAACTTCCATGCGCTGAAGGGAATACCCTGTCTTCCGACGTTGATGCGGCCTCCTCGGGAGCAGGAAAAGATCGGGGCCGATCCTTTGGCCCGACAAGGAACCCCGGGCCGCCAAGGTCCTGACGAGGCAGAGGCAGACCACCCTAAGAAGAAAGCCAAGGTGGTAACTCGGAAATCGTCCGTCGGGTCGGCACTCCGCGAGGCTATCACGCGAATAGTGTGTGGGTCGGGCAATGGTTCACACGGAGAGGGTTCTGGCTCCAAGGGGAAAGGTCGAGCCAACTCGGTCAGGGATGAAGCCTCATCTAAGCGGGGGGAGCACCCTAAATCAATGAAGGACCTATGTCGGGTCCGATCTTCAAGAAAGGGCGAGCCCTTCCGGGCTCTGGAGGTGGCAGATCTACCAGAGGAGGAACCGAGGGCACCTTTTGGGATCCGATGGCCTTCCCTCAAGACTGACAATCGTATATGGGCCGACGGTTCGATGGCCTTAGAGTTCGCCCATGGGACGCTTCATCCGGGTCTAGCGAAACAACTGTATTGCTCGCCCTCTGTGGTATTGATGGACCACACCGCGAAGGCGGCGGTCTGGGTAAGTACTGTCCCCTCCCGTTTTTGCTCCCAGGATCATTCAATGCCTTCTGATCCCCGAGTTTTTGCAAAGCCATCATTACACAATAGCGCTGATCGACGGGTGCAGGACGCAGGTTGGGTGATCGAGCGCCTCGGGGATGCCAACTCCAACCTGTGTCAGGAGGTGGAGGAGTTGAGGAGCAGCCCTGGTCCCGAGGCAGTTGCGGCGGCGGACAGCAGGCTGCTGCTGCTAAAGTCGTGGTCGACCAGCTGAAGGTGGAGCTGAAGGGTAGTCGCGAGCAAGTTCGCGGTTTAGACGACGAGCTACTTGCACCCGCACGGAATGTGGAGGCCTCCCGATCGGCAACCCGCGTCGCAGAGGAGGCACTACAAGAGGAGCGTTGAGGTGCCGAGAATGGGCGAAGAAGACGATCACTGAATACAAGAAGTCGCCTGACTTCGAACTCAGTTTGTAGAGATCGGGCCAGGCAACCTATGAGTTCGGTTACCGGGTGGCGCTCGCTCGCTTCCATGCCAAGTACCCAGACTTAGAGCTGGAGGCCGACCCCTTCGTAGATCTCCCCGAGGATCGGATGGTGGACATGCCCGATGAGGTCCCCTTCGACGATAGCTTGATGGATCCTCCTCCGAGCTAGGGAGTTAAGGGATGCGCCTTTCCTTTTGATTTTGGTCGGGCCGAGTTGGACTTTTGTAAGGCCCGAACCGATCATAGTGTAAAAACTTTACTTATATGAATGCAAAGCTTTTGAGTACAAACGCGGGGTTTCTATCGAGAATCAATGATAAAACTTTCTCAAGTTCGACACATTCTAGGTCCTTAATAGGTGGGTCCCGTCCATGGTGTTGAGGCGACAAGTACCTTCTCGGACCATGTCGTAGACCCGATAGGGGCCTTCTCAGTTCGGGGATAATTTTCCTCTGGCTCGGGTTGGATTGCTCACCTCGGTTTTTCGGAGGACCAAGTCCCCGACCCGAATTTACCGTGGGCGAACCCTTCGATTGTAGATTCGGGCTACCACTTTCTTGTACGCCAAAGCATGTAGGTGGGCCTCGGCTCTCCACTCGTCGAGGAGGTCAAGTCCGGCTCGGAGCCCGAGTTCTAAAGTTCCCTCGCCGAAGTTTTCTACCCACAAGGTTGGAAACATGATTTCGGGGGGAGGGGGGGGAGGACGGCCTCGGTCCCGTACGTGAGGCTGAATGGGGATTCTCCCGAGGTCGTCTTTGGTGGTTCGGGATGCCCACAAGACGCTTGGGAGCTCTTCCACCCAAGCCCCGCGTGCTTTGCCCACCCTCTTCTTCAATCCTTCGAGGATCGCCCAGTTCATGACCTCGGCGAGGCCGTTGGTCTGGGGGTGGGCGACCAAACTGAACTTCAACTGTATCTCGTACGATTGGCAGTAGGTCTTGAACCTTGCGTTGTTGAACTAGGTCCCGTTGTCGGTTATGATAGCCCTCGGGATCCCGAAGCGCATGAGGATATTTTTCCACATGAAACTCTCGACTTGTTTCTTGGTAATGGATGCCGGTGGTTCGGCCTCGACCCACTTAGTGAAATAGTCGACCCTGACTATGAGGAACCGACGTTGGCCCAAAGCCGAGGGAAATGGGCCAAGGAGGTCCATGCCCCATTGCGCGAAGGGCCAGGCTATGTCGATCGGGACGAGGGGCACCGTCGGCTGGTGTTGGACCCAAGCATGCTCTTGGCACTGTTGACACTGTTGTATGTAGGATAGAGCATCTCGACGTAGTGCCAGTCAATAAAACCATTGTCTGAGTATCTTGAAGGCCAAGGCCCGGCTTCCGATGTGCTCCCCACATATTCCCTCGTGAACTTCGACAAGGACTGTCTCGGCTTCGGGTGGGGATAGATAGCGGAGCAACGGCTGAGAGAAAGCTCTTCGGTACAGCTTGCCCCCGATCTCTATATATCATGCTTGGGCCCGTCTAAGTCGATGGGCGGTCGATGGGTCATCGGGTAGCTCGCCCTTCTCTTTGTAGTGAAGGATTTCTTCCATCCGGTTTGGGGTCGCCTCCATTGTGTTGACGTCCGAGACCGGTAGGGTCGGCGCGGAGAGGATCTCGGTTCTCTTTAGGGGTTCCCGGGGTGACTGGCTAGATGTCAGCCGGGCCAGTGCATCAGCTTGGATGTTCTGAGTCTACAGTATTCTTGTGATCACCAGACGGTTGAAGTGAACTGAGAGTCGCCGAACTTCGGCGAGGTATCGAGCCATAGTCGATTCTCAGGCCTCGTAGGTTCCGTTGATGTGGCTTGCCACCAGTTGGGAGTCGGTGAAGGCTTCCAAGTTCTGGACCCGCATCTCAAGGGCGAGGCGTAATCCCGACAGCAGCGCCTCGTATTCGGCTTCGTTGTTGGTGGCCCTGAATTCCAATCGAAGCGCATGCTCATGGGTTTTGCCATTTGGGTTCATGAGGATCACCCCTTGCTTTGGCTCCTCCCGACGTGGCTGACCCATCAACGTATAGGGCCCAGGCTAGCGGATCCGACTCCTGCATGGTCGGGCCATCCTCGGGAGTCAGTTCAAAAATGAAATCAACCAATACCTGGGCCTTTATGGCAGTCCGAGGCGCATATTGGATGTCGAACTCTTTGAGCTCCATCGACCATTTGAGCATTCGACCCGAGACGTTGAATTTAGAGAGGATTTGGCGGAGTGACCAGTCGGATACTACTTTTATCGTGTGGGCCTGGAAATAGGGTCATAGCTTTCGGGCCGTCACGATCAATGCCAGTGCCAGCTTTTCTATCGACGGGTAGCGCTCTTCGAGCCCAACAAGGATATGGCTGGTGTAATAGACGACCTACAGCGCGGCCTGATCCTCCCTTATCAGCATCGAGCTAACCACATGTTCCGAGGCTTCCAAGTAGAGGCTCAGAATCTCGCCTGGGCGGGGGGAGGCAAGCCGGGGCAGCCGTCCAAGGTAGGTCTTCATTTTGCCGAAGGCGTCCTCACATTCCGAAGTCCATTTGAAGTTGTCTGCGTGGCGCAAGGCCCGTAAGAACGGGAGGCATTTGTCTCTTGAGCGTGACACGAATCTTCCGAGTGCTGCTGGCTTTCCCGCATGTCCATTTTGGCTCGGACTTTTTCTGGGTTGGCGTCTATCCCTCTCCGGTGGATGACGAGGTCAAGGAACTTTTCAGACTCGACCCCGAAGGCGCACTTCGTCGGGTTAAGGTGCATATTGAATCGTTTGAGGCTCCGGAATGTCACAGACTTAGCTGGTTTTACCTAAGCCGTGTGGCACCAACGCGTATCACCATAAAGGTCAGCCTCCCTGAAATCTCCTACAATCCCTTAGGACCAACGAAAGAAGAAGCGGAGACGAGCGCTTCACACGGGATCCGCAAGCCACTCTTTTAGCAAACACTTTATAGCCGATGCACATTCCAACCATGGATATTACAAGCTCGAAAGGTTGCACAACAAAGGCATAAAATTGGTCCACTACTGAGGCCAAATTCTAGTACAAGTATGCACTCGACGCAAACATTATGTACAAGCCTACAATGGCTACCAAACTCGCTTAAATGGGGCATTTTGCCTTTGACAAGCCCTTTACAAGCTTTACAAATTACAACCAACCAAAAGGGACACGGACAAGCACAAGCATTACCGAACAAGCCGCTTACAATTTTGTCCGTGACATTCTCCCCACTTATTCCTTCGATGTCCTCGTCGAAGCCTTTCTTGATGTTTGCAACTTCTTTTCTTTGTTGGATCTTCGATCTTACGCTCCCGCTGCGATCGCCTCTTGGCTCCCAATTGTTCTCCACTTGTTGTTGAGTCGTCGAACTTTAATCCGCCATGCTTTGCTTCAACTCGCCAATAACTCGACTCTAGTGTGGGGTCGGCGAGTTGTCTTGATCCTTCTTGAGTCTTGCGGATTCATCCGATGAAGGAAAAGACTATCTTTGATATGCGCCCGATCTCCAAATTCTTCTTGTCTCTTGAACTGGATAGATGCTTGTTGGAGCTTTAACGAGCATCGCCTACAAACCTTTAAAGTTTTCGGTCCTTCCTCCGAAAAATTTGCCCATCGAATCTTCTTCCACTTAGTTGTCTTGCCCAAGTAGGCTCGCATCACTTCCGCTTTAGATTGGCATTCAATTGGGAAATGAAGCGGACAATCTACTCTCGATGCACCGATCACCGTTGGTGAGGGCATGACAACCTGTTATCTTCCATTAGTCTCTTGAAGGGTCTTCAAATTTGTGCGAGCTCCTCTCGCCGATAACTAAGAGAGTTGGGGTACTTTTCGGTTTAGCCCATTCTCTTGAGAGTTGAGAAGGCAAAGGTTACTTGACTTCTGGTCGCCTCCTCGAGGTTGTACTTCGTGCATCAAGTCGGTTACTAGACTTCGCTTTGCTCTTAGCTCACACTTCCAAGCACTTGAAGTGTTTGCAATCCTTCTTGTTGAGTCGCCACTACTATGATTCGCCTTCTCATTGCCCTTGAACTTCTGGAATGCAAGAAGTTATCACTCCAACTTGGAGTAAGTCTCCGATAGATTTGGTCGTCTTTGGGATTGTACCGCCTTCTCCATCATTTCTGTCGCCGACTCTCTGCAGTAGCAAAGGTACAAAGATCGCATACTTGCTCGCTCGATCCTTGGTCATGCACTCTTGCATCGACCAAATCCTTCACTCACGGCTATCTTGATGGAAAAGTCTGCTGACACTTTGGTCTTACGGTTCTCTGGCTTCTGTCCTTCAGCCTTGTCTTGGTACATGGAGTTTGCCAAAGCATTCTCCTCCTCCACGGCCCATATCACGACCAAGCGCTCTCCCTCTATGAGAGCAAGGGATTGATGACTCCCCGAAAGTCCCGCCTCTGTGGTACCATGACACTACAATGTCCATGGCGCTACTATCCGTTGTCTCGCATCTGCATCTCTTTTTCGTGATCAGTAGATCTGCCTCTACGGCAATGCGGCACTCCTCTGAGTCCACCTTCTAACCGATGACTGATCTTGGGTAGCTGAGTCCCTCTGGACTCGTCATTTCTTCCTCGCCCTTTTCGACCATCTGCTTCAACACCTCTGTGTTCTCTGGCGATTCTACTTGGTCGATGGAAAGACAGACTGCAACTCCCATGTATGGCCTCTGTCATCATGCTGCAGGGTTTACACCGCTTCTGTTCTCCTTAGCTTCATTGGTCGCAACGTTCACTTACTCGGCCTTATCCTCCGACTTGCCGGGCTCCTTAGCGAATGTGAGCTCAAGTAGTTCCACTCTTGGTAGCTCCGATCATACCTCTGCATGATCTAGTCCCCACATGAGACTCCCTGGTACTTGCATCCGAACTTCTTCCTCGATAGGGCCACGGCCCATAAGCGATGTCCAAGGCTTCCATTCAATGCAACATTCGGTGCACGCACGGAAGACCCGCCTCTGCGGTACTATGGCATTCACTTTGCTTGAATCCATAGCTCTTCTTACCGTCGTGTTGTTCACCGACTTGAAGCTCCTAGTCGCGCTCCCGATCATACCTCTGCATGATCTAGTCCTCCAATGGGACTCACTGTGTGTGTCGACTTGCCACGAACCATTCCACCATGATCCGCTGCATCATGTCATCGCCTGGTGACATCTCCTTGCATTCGATCCTGTGGTATGAACTCGAATGCGATATCTCCATGTGTGGACTCGCCCAACACATCGCAGGCCCGTGCCTTTCGCAGCCGATTCTTCGCTCCTTTGGCAATCAACCTTCGTCCACCCACTCTCGGGTCACACTCGGACGAAGCCTAGCTCTAGGACAGTCCATCGCCTAGCAGCTCCTCTGAAGTCCCTTGACTTCGCTGAAATAGGTGCACATTTGTCTGGATCCTAGGACTCTGCCCCTACCAGCACAATCTCCACTACGCACCACTTTCCTCATGGCAACTCGAATAGCAACACTGTGGCATATTCTTCAAGAGCATCTGCCTTAGCATCCTCTTGCCCCGTGCCAAGGCCTACTAACATCAACTTCGCCACTACAAGTTGTATCGCCTTAGTTACTCCGTCAAATGCTTCACCGAGACGAGGTGCATATGCCTCGAAGTTCCCTTCGTCTTTGGCACCATACAAGATGAGCCTGCTTCATCGTAATAGAAAACTCATGGAACGACATGATCCTACTCTTGTCTCTCGCAAGAGTCCATGTCCTTGACTTCCTAAGGAAGCTCCACGCCTCCGCTCCACGTTCTATCTTCTTTGCCAACTCCTTCATGCGGTTTGGGTACATCAACAAGTTACCCCAAGTTGTTCCGCTTCTCGATTTGCATTGCGTTAATGGTGGCCCTCACGCCAACCATTCCACGGGTTAGCCCTCTGTTGAGTCCGATCTCGCTATCTCGGCTCCAAGTGTGCCTTCACTTTGTGTTGCACGGTTGCTCCCCCACTTGATCTCGCTTATGCGTCCCACCAACGCATCACCACTTGCGAGATCATGCAATGACTCCTACCGCTCACTCGATCCATCGAGCCGTCTTGAGGTACTCAACTAATGCGGTTCATTGCACATGATTCTATCAGTAGAATCGAGACTTATCCCTCCTGGGTATCTCGCCCAGTTGGAGCAACTTCTCTCTTCGCATCCTTCCTTTGAAAGTTTAGGAGACCACCATCCTCTTGGACTACTTCACCTCTGCTGAACAAAAAAACTGTACCCAATTCTGTCTTTGCAAATGCACTTGCTGGATTGTGATACTTCACCAATACACTTGCTTTGCACCCCTCTGGTCTAGCAAAATGTCTTGAACTCACTGCTGCGCTTGACCTCTTACGAAAGTATCCTGCACATGCCGAAGATAAAGTTTTAATGCTTCATGGCGCCGACCTTCGGTCGCCTTGGGATGGCCGCGAACAATCCATCGTCCGCATGTAAGGCCATGCATGAGTATCGAATTCCTTGAGTTTACAACTCTTTCGATCGTTGAACAACCCACTCCACCTTGCACGGTCTCATCCTTTGCCAAGCACTCCGCTTGCCTCGAACACCATCAAGGATGGGTGTTAACGTCGAGCCATCGCTCGAACTCGGCCATCCCGACCTTTGTGCGCTCCGAATTCTTCTTAGCTTGTTGTACTCGTGGTGCCTCGCTAGGTCCCCACGTTTGCATGCTAAGTGTTTGTAAGTGGGCTTGTCCCGCTCTGATACCATTTGTCACGGACTTAGCTGGTTTTGCCTAAGCCGTGCGGCACCAATGCGTATCACCACAAAGGTCAACCTCCCCGAAATCTCCTACAATCCCTTAGGACCAACGAAAGAGAAGACGGGACAGAGAAAGCGCTTCACATGGGATCCGCAAGCCACTCTTTTAGCAAACACTTTATAGCCGATGCACATTCCAACCATGGATATTACAAGCTCAGAACAGTTGCACAATAAAGGCATAAAATTGGTCCACTACAGACCGAATTCTAGTACAAGTATGCACTCGACGCAAACATTATGTACAAGCCTACAATGGCTACCAAACTCACTCAAATGGGGCATTTTGCCTTTGACAAGCCCTTTACAAGCTTTACAAATTACAACCAACCAAAAGGGACACGGACAAGCACAAGCATTACACCGAACAAGCCGTTTACAATTTTGTCCGTGACAGGAAGGTCTCCGCTAGGTCGGTCAGATGAGTCGCTACCGACCTGCTTTTGATGATCATGTCATCAACACACACTTCCATGTTTCTCCTGAGTTGGGCCTTAAACACTTCATTGACCATCCTCTGATAAGTAGCTCCTGCGTTCTTCAGTCCGAAGGGCATGACTTTGTAGCAGTAAACCCCCTTGTCGATAATGAAGGCAGTGTGCGGTTGGTCTTGTGGTGCCATGCGGATCTGGTTATAGCCTGAGAATATGTCCATGAACGTAAGGAGCTCATGGCCCACGGTTGCGTCGACTAGCTGGTCTTTATTCGGGAGTGGATAACAATCCTTGGGGCATGCCCGATCAATATCGATGTAGTCAACACACATTCTCCAGCTTCCATTGTGTTTTTTAACGAGGACTACATTAGACAGCCACCGCGGATATTTCACCTCGGTTATGAACCTGGCGTTGAGCAGGCGATCTACCTCGTGGTTCGTTGCTCGTTGCCACTCCGGGGCAAACCTCCGAGGCTTTTGTTTGATCAGGCGCACCTTGGGATGGATATTCAGGTGGTGTTGCGCTACCTTGGGGTCGATTCCCAGCATGTCCTTCGGGGACCAGGCGAAGATATCAACGTTGTGCTTCAAAAACTCCACAAGTTGGACCTGGTCGGCTTCCGGGAGCGTGGTCCTAACTCTGATAACTCGGTCCGGCCGATCGTCCCTCAGGGCAACTTCGAGGAGCTGCTCCATCGGTTGCGGGTGCGTAGGAGCTTTCGCGTCGTCCTGGGGGTCGAGGTTGGCTAGGTCGGGTCGTGTCCTCTTTGGCATGGATACGACTGTGAAATAACATTTTCTGGATTCCTTGGGATCGCTCTACACCATCCCAACTCCTAATGAGGTCGGGAATTTCATGGCCCGGTGGTAGGTGGAGACGATCGCCCTTATCTTGTTGAGCATCGGTCATCTGAGGATTACGTCGTACGCCGAGGGTAGGTCAACCACCATGAAGGTGACCATCACTGTCTTCGTTCTCGGTTCACTCCCTATGGTGACGGGAAGGGAAATCATCCCGAGGGGGGAGATCGACTCCCTTGGGAACTCGATAAGTGCGGTCACCATAGGGGAGAGATCGATGTCCATGAGTCTGAGCTTCCTGAAGGAGTCCGAGCTTCCTGAAGGAGTCCAAGTATAGGATATCAGCGGAACTCCCGGTGTCGACAATCACCCTCTTCACTCTGGCGTTGGCCATGCGGACCGAAACCACTAGAGTGTCATCGTGGTCCGAGAACTCCACCTCTTCTGTGCCGAATGTGATTTCTTCCTCGGAACGCCACCTCAAACGCTTCTCCATCGTGCTCCGTGCATACGCCTTCCTCGCGGTGGAACTACTGCCGTCGGAAGCCGATCCGCCGATGATGACGTTGATTTGTCTTTTGACCGGACCCTTCGGTCGGGGCAGTGACTCCCTTGGTTTTTTGAGGAAGCGCTTAAGATGCCCTCGTCGGATTAGCTCCTCGATCTGGTTCTGTAGGTCACGACAGTCCTTTGTGTCATGGATGTAATCTCGATGGAACCTGCAATATTTAGACCGGTCTTTGTTAGTGGCTTTCACCGGGTTGGGCTCCCGTAGGAACCCCTTCTCCCGGATTTGGAGGAAAATCTCAGTTTGATAGGCGTTCAGAGGGGGCCTCGGGCGTAGCGGTTCAGGTCGATTGAGCCTTTTTGTCGGTGGTTCTGGGATCGACCTCGGGGCCGTCGCTTGAGCGAAGTCCATTCGAGGCCTTTTGCTATCCTCGTGCTTCCCTGTCATCAATGCTTCAGCGGCGACATGCTGGTTAGCCCGCTGAAGCATCTCAGAGACTGTGACGAACGGTCTCTCGACTAGGGACCAAAAGAGTTTGAAGGGGCGAAGCCCCATCAGAAAAGCCTGCATGACAAGAGACGGGTGAGCCTCGGGTATCCCTCTAGCCTCGGCGGCGAAACGCGCGATGAACCGCGAGAGTGGCTCGCCGTCTCGTTGGGCTAGTGCGAGAAGGGCAGCCACAGAGGGTTTCGACCGCATGCTAGCCAAGAAGCTCTGCTCGAGTCCCCTTGCGAGCTGATCGAACGAGGAGATGGAAGCTGGTGGGAGGCGGCTAAACCACATCCGAGCCGGTCCCCTGAGAGTGGTGGGAAACGCCCTACACATCAAGGCGTCAGAGGTATAGTAAAGGGCCATCTAAGCCTGAAAGGACATGCTCCATGGGGTCGGAGCCGCCGTCGTATGCTTCAACGGCTAGGAGTCTGAAGTTGAGGGGGACTGGCTTATCCTGTATCTCGGGGGTGAAGGGGGATGCTCCCGAGGCATCGTCCCCGACCTCTCCCTTAGTCCTACGAAGCTCTCGCTGGAATTCGTTCAGACGTCGATTCACCGAGCTAAGCTGGGCTCTGAATGTGCCGTCGGTCGAATCGGTGGACACGGTGTCGTGCTCGGGAAGCGGCATGTCGGTTGGGCGGAGACCGAGGACGCTTGGTTCGGGAGTCACTCCCCGACCTCCGAGACGCTCTTTGGCTTCTTCCTGTAGTCGTTCATGTGTAGCTAGGTTCGTTGGGGGATCATCGAGGGGCTCTGGACCATACACGGATGGGCTCGGCGCCTGGGGGCTCATCAGGCGCACGAGCTGTGGGATAAGGGGGACGACCGCTTGGATCATCCCGGTCAGAGCTTGGACCTGCCTTGACAAGTCGAGGAATGCCTCGGGCGAGACGGCCGGGGGCGCTGGGACGTTCCCGGGAGGTGATAGTCCGGGATCGTTGAACAATCGCTAGTAGCGTTCTGGGGCTTGGGTCGGGACGCCTCCTCCGAACTGGGCGGTAGAAGCCGGTCCCGAGGTGGGAATGGGGGCAGTGGGCTGCCCTTCGGTCGGGCAAACTCCCGGGTTGGTCATAGGACACTCCTATGAAATCGACCCTCCTTCTAGCGTCAAAAATGTTGTAGAACAAATGCGACGGCCAGATGATGCGTCGAGTTGGCCTGGTCTAGTCGCCGAAGTCGTAGGGTGCCTGGTTGAATTCTGTGGTAGGAGCGAGCAGTTGGCGCTTTGCTGGTCCGATTCCTACAAAAAGGCCCGGGTCGGGTTTTTCCTGATTAGGCCCCTTCGATGCTCAAGTTAGTTCTCCCCCCCTCCCGGAGTCAATTTGGGGGTGGGGTGGGGGGTTTTAGGGATGTCCTAACCTGGTTAAGCGTACCTCCGAGGTCGTACAGGGCGGCACCGTACAGGATGGCCCTAGACGACGTCGTTCTGGGATCTCGGGGCCAGCCTACTCCGTGCGTCGTCGTCTCGGGATCACGGGGCCGCCTGCCCCGTGTGTCACTGTCTTGGGATTTCGGGAATGACCACAGATCAGTGCGTCACCGTCCCGGGATTTCAGGATGGACTGTTCCGGGTTCGGGCGATATGGCGGTGTTGTCACATTCGGTCCAAGGTGGCGGGCCTGACGTGGCGTCCCACGTGGGGTATCTTTATGCTCGCGTGTGCGCTAGCTACTGCCACGTGGATGATACCAGGATATCCCCTATCATTTGGTTAGTAAATAGTTTTATTTACATTTTAAAATATATTAAACTGCACATAAGATGCTCTTACCCCGTACTAATACATATAGTACAAGATAAAATCGATTAAGCTAATGTTTGAGATCAGGTCAAAGTATTAAGTGACAATACGTACGCTTGTCTGGTACATCATTTTAATGCATCCGTCATCTTGTCGCATACCATCTCGTTAAACATGCATGTTTTGATGATTGACGTGGACGTCTGAAACCCTCGAGAAGCTTCCGAACTTGGCAAATAGGACTGTAGTGGGAACTCGATGTGTATATTCTATCGACTTGCTGTCATATGACGGATGTTTAAATTTAATATTCTATACGATCTCGATCCGGATAGGAAATCATGAAGGTGGCATGAATCCACCACGTCAGCACCGCGTCATCAGTACGTTGAGCGATAAAGTTTGCGTGCACTGATCTCCGTTGGCTTGGGGTATGCTGACGACACCAAGGCATTGGCGTGGCATCCAATGAATCGCGCTGCAGACAGTTTGATGAGTGTACGCTCATCAACGTGAGATGTTAAAATGGATATGGATGTGAGCTGGGAATATTTTGGTCCCCCCGAGAAAAAAAAAATATTTTTTTTGTGATAATAAAATGCAAAAAGAGCTCAAAATAGTAAAATTGAAAATTAAAGAAATTGTAACGAATACATGCACATATGGCCCTTTTTTTTAAAAAAAACCTTCAAATTTTTATATAAATCTTTTGGATGAAGTTTTGAAAAAAAAACTATTCTTTTTAGGTTTTCCCTAAAAAAAGTTCTCATCTGAATTTTCAAACAGCAACATATTATCTAATATTTTAAAATATTCTTTTTCTCTATTTTTTTATGGGTTGGTCTTTAAAATCATTCCAGTTATAATGTTTTTATACTGTATTATAATATTGTCAACAATACCAAAAAATACTCTTATAAGTACAAAAACATCATAACATAATAATTTTAGACAAATATTAGGAAAACACTATAGTGAAATAAAAAGTAGTATAACATGGTGTCTTTATTTTCAACAATGCTTAGAAGACATCGTATTTAGATATTACTAAAAATCCTATAACATAGTATAAAAATATTATAACTTCACCGATTCACTTGTGGACGAAAAAGAAGGAAAACAGATAAAAATAGGTAGGTGATATAGGATATTTTAGGTATTAAGTAAAAAAAATGAGGGACACTTTCGAGGAAAAATTAAAAAAATTCATTCAAATCTTTTTTTAAAAAAAATTATCCTCAATTATATATATATATATGATGAAATCTAAAAAAGAGAAATTCTAACTTTAGCATTTTCGACAGAACGCATCGACTTTAAATGTCATTATATTTAAGTCAAGTTTCATCATTCATAACACTGATTCTTTTGAGCTTCTTTTTCGTCACTATGGCAGGAAGGGTTTTAGATTCAAGCATTTTCTATTTATAGGATTCCAAAACAAAGGTGGCGGCCAAACACTATTTGTAGTAGAACTTCGAGAGTAAGATATAACTTTATTTCTGTAAAAGTATTTGATAAGACATATTTCATGTTTCTTGACAAGCTTACATATTTAATAATAAACATCGAGAGATCATGCTTAAAATAACACATTATTCATCAAAACCATATATATATACATACATATATATATATGTACATCGATATTATATATATATATATATATATATACATATATATATATACGTATATATATATACATATATATATATATATATATACATATACATATACATACATATATATATATATACATATATATATATATATATATATATACATATATATATATATATATATATATATATATATATATATATATATATATATACATATATATATATATATATATATATATATATATATATATATATATATATATAATATACATATATATATATATATATATATATATATATATATATATATATATATATATATATATATATATATATATAAAATATATATATATATATATATATATATAAGGAAAACCAGCCCTAATATATAAATAAATATGCTTGCTACTGGGAATCACCGTCACAAGTCCTGAAGCAGTTTCTTTCCCTAGTTGGATTGCTACCGCTGTGTTGAGGTTCCCGGAGGGATGGCAGGGAGCGACAGGAAGATCGGGGTGGCGCTGGACTTCTCCAAGAGCAGCAAGGCAGCGTTGGGTTGGGCCCTCGGCAACCTCCTCCGCAAGGGCGACACCCTCCTCCTCCTCCACATCGTACCCACCACGGACGACGAGGCCAAACACCTGCTCTGGTCCCAGTCCGGGTCCCGTGCGTGCACCCGCTCCCCGCCCTCCTCCCTAGCCTCGGCCGCTCACCATCTCCTTCCTTGCTCACCCTCTCCCTCTCTCTTCCGTTGTGTCGTGCAGCTCTGATCCCTCTGATGGAGTTCCGGCAGCCGGAGGTGATGAAGCACTACGATCTCGATGTCGACATGGAGGTCCTCGATATGCTCGACACCGCTTCCCGGCAGAAGGAGGTATCGTCTCTTTCCTTGCCCCCTTTCTCCCCTGCCACAGTTCACATCTTGTATCTTCTTACGCTCTCTCTGATTGTTGCGGTGGTCACCATCCCTGACATCAAAGATCAAATCTTTCAGGCGACCATCGTTGCGAAGCTGTACTGGGGAGACGCGAGGGAGAAGCTGTGTCATGCTGCGGAGGATCTGAAGCTGGACTTGCTGGTCATGGGTAGCCGGGGTCTTAGCCAGATCCAGAGGTAATGCTTTCGGTGCTTGCTTGTACACTCTTGGTATCAAGTGTTTCTTTAGTTCCTTCCCATGCCATTGCCACTGCCACAGAACATACTGATGATAGTCATGTCATATTTCAATTAGGTATGTGTACGAATTGTGCATAATTTACATAGATCATTATTCCTAAATAACTAGGAACTCTTTTTGTTTGGTGTTATGAAAGAATCTTTGGATGCCAGTGTTCAATTCATTGGTAGTCATTTTAAGGAAAATGTGGAGTTTTCTATAAATTGTCATTGCTTCAACGAGCTTGATGTGGCCCAACGATTTGCAGTGGGATACATTAGATGTTCAAACTCTTTCTGCAATGTCGTGTCTTCATGTATGTATTTTAATGATCTCTTTAGCATTTGCAATGTGTCATTAGAATATCTCCAAAGCATATATTATATAGCCCTGTCTGATCCCTCAAAATATTTGTGTCAATGATGTATGTATATGATTCTTAGGAAACAATCTATTGTAAAACAAAAATATATTGTTGAGGTGCTTTGGAGTCTCTCCTTCAGGCACAGGGGGCTTATATGGAGTGATTAACCATACTGTTAAGCCCTATTACTGTTGTCAGAACCTAACATCTACAATACTAAAACTTGATGCTACCTCATTTCAACTCCACATAGCTTTGTTCGTATACTGTGCCAAATTGACCTTGTTTTTCCTTTGTTATGGTCAACATGGCTTCTTTTAAGGTGGTGATGGTAGGTCGTATATGAAGAAACATCAAAAGTAAAACTCAACAGGTCAAAGAGGATCCCAGGCGAGCAACTTGTGAGGGTAGACAATGATGGAGCCAAATCAACAGTAAAGGACTTAGGCCAGCCAATTATAATGCAGATATCATCTATATGCTTTGTCAGGCTAAAGTTGGCTCCTCAAAGACAATGCTGTCACAGGTTTTCCAGATGTCAAAGGTGAATATAAGCACAAAGCAACAAAGACTATAGTAGAACAGTCAAAAGATGAATCAAGCTAGCTGGGAAAAAGGGTAGGGATAGTTGGAAACCTAACTCGGGGAGGTAGGTCTGTCCATGTGAGTAAGGAGGATTTTTGTTATTGTAGAATTATGCAGATCCACAATGCTATGAAGAATTGCCATAGTGCAAAATGACGGATACAAAATTGATAAGGTATACAATAATTCAAAGGAGTAAAAGATGAATTTGGGAATCTTCAGCTTCGGCCCATGTCAACTGTTTTTAGAGTATTAGAGAATCATCTGTGAAATGGGAAATGGTCCATAAGAAATTGGATGTGTCAAGAGTGATGCCATGAAGTACAATATTTGTATTAGCAACCTCTAGCACCCAGCAGAGAACATCTGTGATCAAGATGAATTCGGCTCTATGGAAGTTCAGGTGAATTTAGCAAGGTGCAAATTTTAGAATATCTGTCTTGTAATGCAAGATGAAGGTTCCTTTTCTCATTAACCTGGGAATAGCAGATATAACTTTTTTGATGTTATATGATGTCGTCGCAATCACAATTAGATGACTGCGTTGTAAGAAGGCTATAGCTATGTTCTCATCATGGAACTACCGGATACACGAATGGATGCTAGTTATGTCTCATCTAATGATTTCTAGAAAAATCAAATATGAATGGCATATGACATATCCAGGGTTTATATATATATACACATAGTGGACAAATTCTGGTGCCAATGGAGTCAAAGTATGGGCTTTGCCTTGTGTGTTTGTGTGTGTGTATATATATATATATATATATATATATATATATATATATATATATATATATATATATATATATATATATATATATATATATATATTGTATTGTCATGTTTTGGTTGAGGTTCATGCATGCATTTGTGGTTCCATGTCCATGCAGGATTTTGTTGGGTAGTGTGACAAACTATGTGTTGACATACGCACCATGCCCTGTTACTGTCGTCAAGCATTGACGCGAAGCCAGAACGGAGTGCATGTCACGGATGATGGGAGAATGAGCTTAAAGAACGTCGTCCTGTGAAGTTGGAATGGCTTGATGAGACGGTCGAACGAGAGAAAGTTTGAAGTTTATGTTGCTTTGTAATAATGCAAACTGTGGACACCGGTTGAGAACAATAACGGACTGTATGAATCGGTGATGCGTTGAGCTGCATCTCGTTACGTTTTCCTCTTCCTCATGTCTGCTCGCATTTATGTCTGTGGCTTTGAACATTGTTCGTGAAGCTGAGTTGAAAGTTACCGTGGTCAAACACGAGTCCCTACTTATGCCCTGCTTTTATTAAGGAATAGAACAGGTCAAATGGAGCAGAATTAAGCGTCGTTACATTCACAATTTCATGCATACGTTTTACATTAAGACCACAACTAAACAAGTAGCTGATCAGGGAGGAGCTTATGGAATTATGAAACGGCAATGCCGGCGAGGAGATTAAAGTGAGTAGAAGACCATTTATTACAACTTGCAGGTGTGAGACATAAAGATGATAATTATCTACAGATCCAATAATTTAAAGTGCAAAGAGGGGGAGCAAAAAGAAAACACAATCCATCACAGGTAGAAGCTACAAAGCAATGTTTTCAAGGAACTCGATGCCGCCTAGGAGCTGACGTGGAAAACTTGGCAGCTTGGGTGGTAAGAACCCCTGGTTGAAGCTTGCTCAAACTTCTTTATGGCAGTTTCATTCTCTTCAAATCCAGTCTGGATGAAATAACGCCTCCACCATGACAAACTCCTAAATTTAGCCTGCACAAGAATCCGCGAAATGTAATAGGAATCACATTAAACTGCAATGGTGTAACCAAGATGTCCAGTTCTACAGCTGGGTGCGACAACAGAATGATCATGTGGAAGAACTAGGAACTATGAGCAAAATCATAGCTTAATTGATTTGCGAATGGAAAAAAGCAATCAAATAATGATAATTCCTATACAGATATGCATTTTCCCAAATCCAATCCGATATCATGGAAAGGGCAAGAAAAGCTGAGAGCATTCGGAGCTTCCCTTCAGAAATAAAATCTATTGGTGGCTACTGTTTAATCTGCAAATGCAAACTGGAAGATGTTTTCCAGGTTGTGTAATGAACGGTAAAACTGAATTGCAACAGCCAGAGAGCCTACAAAACTTGATATTAGGCAAAATGAGAAAGAGCTACAGGTTGTCATTTGCTTTCCCAAGAGTTGCTAAAATGTAAACAGAAGAAAACCGTAAGAGATTACTTCCATCACTCCATTAGAAGCCAATATCAAATTCAGAATGATATAAGAAAATTCTACTGCATCAGGAATAATATAACAACAGCTATGTCAAAAGACCAGGACATATACGCCAATTTTTCTAAACCATCTATGCTCCTCATCAATTCTGATACCAATGATAACGATAGCTAAAATGAAAAAAGAAAAACAATTCTATATGAACAACGAATACGCATTACTAGTAACATCTGCCACCGAGTCGATGGTCCAGAGGACAGATGATATAGCTCTTTGACAAAATATCAGAAGAGAAATTCAGATTAATTGCTGAGTCATACCGGCCTTCCAAATTTTGAAAGCTCCGATACCTTGGCTCTCTGCTGACCTGGGTAACCTAGAAAAATCATAAACAGTGATGAGAAAATGAATGTACAGTTAGATACCAAATGATCTTCTAGAAATCACACAGCAAAGGAAATCCAACCTAAATGAAGCCTAATATTGACAAGTGAAAATCATTCTTTGCAAGTGTCTTCCATGAACCTTATTTGATGCTTTGATTTAAATTACTTGGGTCCAGCAGCAAGTACCATTCATGTTTGGATAAACAAACGTTGATCTTTTATTAGCAAAAAGTTGTATTTATTAATCACAAATGATTTATATCTGGCCCAAAGTTATACTTACTACCTTCAAGAGAGTAATAACATATTTTTTATATTATGTATTTTTTTTTACCAACAGGTAATTCTTACCAATATGTACACTCACACACAAATATATGTGTGTGTGTGTGTGTATAGATACAGATACATACATATACATATATGCATACACACAAACACACACAAAGTGTGTGTATATACACACACACACATATCTAAACGTGCCAACATATTATATTTAACTTTCGGTGACTACATACCTAAGTCCATAAAAAAATATTTTTGTATTACTAACTATGGTTGTTTTTCACTTTTTCAGTTTTGTGCCCAAAATAGATTAATGGACTTAGGTATGTAGTCAATATGGACCTAGATACATACCTGGCTTTCTTGACATATGCCTTTAAACATAGAAAATAAACAATAAGTGGATGCATTGTACTCCTGAATGTAGCTAGGAAATTCAAACTTGTGCTTTCAACAGTTACCTTATCCTGATTTTACTTGACCAGATTTAGATAAGTATGGGCATCACTGATAATTATGAAACCCCTCTGGATGAATGGCTTGGGGCACATGTATGCATTTCTAAACTTCAATGCAAGCAGATCCAGTGTTCCTTCTGTACTTCTAAAGCCATTAATTCTTAAGTGAGCCTAGGTGCTAGTGAAGTACAAAGAATTACCAGCAAATATGACAAGACCATCTGCTGATACCCTTGCCAGGTCTGGAAGGGTCTTGTTGAGGTACTTTGAGGATAAGTAATCCAATGAATCTGAGACAATAACAAGGGAAAATGATTTTGGCCTGTAAGGTAGAGGAAACTTGATATCAGCTAAACGCACAAAGCCTTTCTGGACAAGGCTCTTGCAGCTACGATCGGCATCTTCCAAATCATACGGTTCCACACCCCAGGCTTCAGTATCTTCTTCTCTCAGCAACATAGAAACAACTGCACAAGAATCAGGACCTACATGCAAAACCTTCCGCATACTATCTTTATAAGCTTTCTTTAAAATAGGTATTGCCTGTAGAACATCTGATGTGCAGGAAGCACCTGTTCATATGAGAAAAATAAAAAGAATTAAAGGAGAGAAAGACCAATCCATATGGACATGTATATACATACTTTTGCAAACTACTAGAAACCACAGCATCACTCACATGCAAACATAACATAGAAGAACAAATTCTGGACACAGATATGACTGCTAACTACTAGAAATTCAGATTGTTTGCCAAACACTGAGGACAATGAAAAATAATAGCAAGGGGAAGCCATCTCAGTTCACCAAGAATGTTTCACCAAACCATATTTGATGCGTGATAGTTTGAAGGGTGTGTTTGTAGGGCCTCTAGCTAATTTCTGCCTTGATATGTACATTCTCCAATATAACATAACATTTTATATCCTCCTTTTGCTAAGTCTTATATAAATTCAGGGGCATACCAGAAAGCTCCCCCTCGATTGCATAAGCTACCCTTTAAGCTTTAGCTTCAATCAATACTAACTTTAAAGGATTGATATCAGACTGATAAACATTTTATAGTTTCCATGATCTTTAAGCAGTTTTATTATATGCTTGATGGAAAAGGCTTACGATAAAAAAGATCTAGATTAATTCAATTATTTATGCCATACATCTTCAGAAAAACCAAATGTAAGAGGAATGATTTTACTTCCATGCATCATAAACTGCTAGGCCCATTTGTGATGTCCAATGTTTTTGTCATGTCTATGAACTAAGGATATGAAACTAAATTGAGAGTCCATGATTCAAAACATTGAAAGCTGATAAAATAACTAAGCTAACAACATTTTCTCGAAACAAAAATATTATAAATAAAAATATGAGTGAAAACATCTGAACAAGAATTGATAATCATGTGATCAGATAAAGAAATTTCGGTTTCTGAGGGGGGAAAAAGGTACCTAAACTGCTGCTTATGGCTTCCTTATTACCACCAAATCCACCTGGTAATTGAAGGGGGGAAAAATAGCTTGTTCAAGCATCATAATTTGGCCAGGGAAGAATTTAATTGAGGGGATTTCATGTCAGTGAATAGCAAGCTCTACATCTCAAGAAATGAATCAGGAATCTAATTCTTCTCAAAGTTGACAGGGAAGTAGCACATACCTGAACCTCTGAATAAGTAAAATATCAGACATAATACACCCTAAAATTACAGAAAGGAGAGCTCATCAGATTCTATAATGTTTGCGAGTGGTGCATTCGCGTCTGCTAAAAGGCAATGTGCTCCAAGATGAAGAACATACCAAAAGAACCAATCCAGCAGATAGTAAGGGCGAGCTCCGCGACTTTTGATGCAGCGAAGCAATAAGTGGAATACTCCCACTGTCAGAAGCACGTCGAGATGGATAGATTGCTCGCCTTGAGGCCATGCCTTCGGTCCTTCGATTCCAATAGGATCGCAAGCCCTAACGCTAATCGACATAAGCAAAAGAAAGACAACAGAAACAATCATTAGGATCAGCATCAACACGATTCCATAAAAGAACAGCACCCAGTAGTACATCAAACAATCCCAAACTAACAACTACAACTCGAGACCCAATGTGAAAGATGCATGAACTTGATCAAAGGAACTACGCTCCAAGAACAAGCAAAAGGGTCGAATCCGGGTCGAAGATAACACGCGATCGGTTAATCCGAAGTCCTGAACGCGAGACGAAACCCCAGTAGGAAATAAACCGATTCCAAAATCTAATCGCCGACGAGAAAGTTAAGAGGAAACCTAGGTTGGTCGTGGATCCTCTAGGGGAGGTGACGAGTTCCGAGCCAGATCCGGATCCCTAGCCTCGCTTCTTCTTTGCAGCCTTCAGAGAGAGAGAGAGAGAGAGAGAGAGAGAGAGAGAGAGCGAGCGCGCCGCGAAATCGCGAGTAAGGGATCGCCTGCGAAGGAGACACGGGCGAATGGTGATGTGGCTCCTTTAAACTGCCAGTGTCAACCGTATGATCTTCTGATCAGATTCCTGATACGAGGATTTTTCTCCATTTTTTTATGAATTCATATTAAATACTTTTGCTATACAAAATAAATGCTATTTATGATATTATTTATTATGCAAAGAAAAAAAGGTTGGTTTATTAGAACACATCATTTGATCTATTAAAAAGATTAATCAGAAGCCACTTATAAATTATTTAATTTAAAATTATAAATTTTCTATTCATTATTAGTGATTATGTTATTTCTAGGCAGTGATAGATACACTAACACTTTTTAATTGTGTTATGCTATTTATATACCACTGTGCAAAATAGTGAAATTGGATTTTGTTCATCACTAATCTATATTTACCTTTACCATGAATATTTAGCAAAGTTTACATATCATAAGCTACTTTAACTTTTTTTCTACGACACATTCACGTTACAAAATATACCAGAAAGAATCAAATTCCGTAAGAAAATAATATTTAATTTTAATATCACCTTCTGTAATATTTTCATAAATCACACTAAATGATATGGCTTATAGTAATCTTCGCATGGAAATTTAGCAAAGATATCAAATTATTGCATTATTTATAATTTTAATACTTTATAATATTAAATATGTTGAAATTAGATATTATCGAAAATTCTACAACGTGACACATCAGCTTCTTTGTTCAATAGAACATCCACAAGTTTATTCTGAAAAAAAAAAACACTATATCCATTGTCAGAAATCTAGCTTTCAAAATAGGAGTTTTTCAATAATTTCTTTCTCACTTATCTAATATTCTTATAGCCATCATCTCTGGCATCAGAGGAACATGATTCACCAATTGTGGGCATGAATAATTATGTATTTGTTCTGATTCATGCATATCAAGTGGGGTTCAGAGAACAAAAGGCATATAGAAAGAGCAGCAGCAGAAGCATCATTTGAGCAGCTTCTGATTCTCCAATAACGCCTTATAACCTATCACGTTATTCTCCCTCATACCTGAGGTTATCAACGAGCAACAAAGTCTTCTTCTGCCACATTATTCTCTCCGACAAGCATTCCTAGCTGATTATGATAGCATCTCTAGGAAGCTTGAAGTGCCGGTCACTACAATGCTATTCGAATCATATTCTCTGCTATAAAAGCAGAGCACAAGAATTCTGCTTGAGATATAACACAAATCGATACATGTTTGCTTAGGAGACATTGTCGTAATGAAGCAAGGTTGGCTTTACAAAAGTTCGGCATGATTCTGCTCAATTATGGGAATCTATTTCATCTTCCTCTTCTATCAGCCTCATTAACAGTGCGCATTTAATGGGAGTTGTGCTTATGCCGAGTCTATGTCATTAGCGGGCTTGGTGGGGAATAAAGGTTGACAATTCTGATGCAAATCCTGTTTGGTATATCCTCAGCTAAATGCTGCTTGTTCGATTCCCTCATGGGATCCCAGGACTTCATTATTTATTCTGTATGTGTCAGATGATAAAACAGGATAAAGGAATGGGTTAATTACTGTAGTGAGATTTTTTTTATATCTCGATTTTTAAATTTAAAAAAATTTACATTAAAATTTATACGATTAAACCTCCTTAATATGTCAATTTCTAAATTTAAAAATATTTAACTTAATTTATTCTAACTTCATTGTCTTTATCGATCGATTCGATCTATGTACATGATATGAAAATGATAAATAAAAAATTAATTGCTATAGTAGTAATACCATAAAAAATTATTATAATGATGATTACGAGAATAATACTATGATTATATTGATATCATAAATAATATAAAAATAATAAATAATAAAATAATAAATAAAATAATAATTTAACTCAACCTATGTCTTCTATAATAAAATTGATAGTATCAAGATAAATACGATTAGATATTTCATTTTCATAACTTTAAAAATCTTAATATAATTTTTTAATTAAATCAAAATATTAAAAAAATATAATTATAAAAATTTTAATACATTTTTTTAAATCTAAAAATAAGACTACTAAAGAGATCTATAGGGATAATATATCCCTACGTAATTAGTCGCAAAGAAATGGATGATGTGAGCTACATGCATTAGAGATACAATACGGTAGAACAGTACATGGTGTTGGCCAATTCCCAGGAAAAGAAGTTAAAAGGTGTTTATATGCATCATTTCATATATGTAAATTTCTTCCACACTCTCTTTTCCTCGGTAAGAATTGCCAGTTCACATGTTGCTGCAACTGTCGGTAGAACTGTATCATCTCGATTGTCTCCTCAGGTCAACGACGACCACGCTGACATTGTCCGCACTCCCCCTCGCTAGCGCCAGCTTCGTCAGGAGCGTCGCGGCGTCGGAGCACGCCCCGTCGCGACGCTCGCCGGGTACCCTCGCGGGTGCACTGGCCCGCAGACACATGCGAGCGACGTGGCAGGCCATGTCGTTGGTGACCACGTCCCACAGCCCGTCGCTCCCCAGGATGAGGCACTCGTCCTCCTCGCTCCTCTCCGTCACCGTCACCTCCGGTTCCGATGTCACGTACGGCTTCAGGTAGCTGTCCCCTGTTGCCACGACACAGAAGCAATTGATGGTTCTGTTGACTGATGACGCCGTCCTGTGGACGGTGGCGAGCGAAGGAAGGATGGTAGAAGGTTGCTTACCGATGGCTCGGGACATGGCGAGCACGCCGAGAACCCTTGCGCCCTCCCAGTAGATGACTCGACCGCCGGCCGCCTCGATCCGACTCAGCTCGTCCGGCCGGTCCGGCTGCAACACCCGCATGGCAAAGAAGGATCATCAATCGCCGACGCAGAGCAAGTCAAGGGATACATCCGAACAGGGAAGTCTCTTCTTCGTGGGAATACCTTGTGATCGAAGGAGAGGGGGACGGGAACGCCGCCGCGGCAGAGGATGGCACGGGAGTCGCCGCAGTTGGCGACGACGATGTGGGTAGGTCCCACGACGCCGACGACGACAGCGGAGCCGACGTTGTCGCACCTTGGCGTCTGAAGCTCGCAGCGGCAGCAGGGGATCAGCCGGTCGTTGCACGGCTGCGCCGCCGCCGCCGCCTCCGAGTCCATCAGCGAGAAGCTCCGCTCCATCAACCTCGTCCATGCCTCCGGAGGCAGGGGATCAGATCCGAGTCTTGACATCTCCTCAGCCACCAACTCGTGCATCCGATCTCTGCACAACGCCGCCACCTGCACGAACAAAAGGAAAACCATGAACCCATAATAATTTGAGGCAGAAAGCCATCGAGAGAGAGAGAGAGAGAGAGTCTTACATGGGAGCAACCATGGCCGTCGTAGACGCCGAAGAAGCTGTGGTTCCGGGCGGCAGCCCCACATGCACGTCTGACGAAGTTCGGGCGGATGGAGACAGCGTCTTCCATCTCCCTCCTCCGGCCGCAAATGGCCATCATCCCATACTTCGGGGGCCACAAATGCGTAAGCTCTGGGTCGCTCGCCCTCTGAGGCGCCACTTCCAACCTCGGCTCCTCCGCGACCTCCACGCCGGGTGACGAGCGGGCGCAACGCCTCTTCCCGTCCATCTCCTTCGTCAGATCCAGCGCTTCTGCGCCGGCGACGATCTTGAACCGGCGGGTCATCCGGCGCCGCCGGCCCAAGCGAGGGCTGGGTGAGCAGGCGGCGGCCAACAGCTCCGCCTCTGTCACGACGTCGCAACAGATCTCTGCCATGCGGAGATGGAACGAACCAAAGAGAGTGTTCGGGAGGGGAGCACCGCTCGTCTTCTTAAGCGGGTAGGAGAGTGCTGGGGAAGGAAGAGGGAACAATAGACGAGGCATGGCCGTGGCTGCGGGCGTGGCGGAGCAGCAACAAAAAGCAGCTGTCGCTGCCCGGGGGCAACTGCCCGTGCCCGGCGGGCCCCTCCGCACCCGACAGGCACCTGCCGTCGGTCACGGTCGCAGTGGCCGCTCGTGGACGCGTGGTGGCCGCTCCTCGGACCGCAGGGGGACGCGTGGGTTCGTGGGCAGCCCCTGGACGTGTGCGGTCACTCGCATCGGATCTTATCGTATCCCGTTTGCCTTGCGGCAGATTTTTTCCTTTTCTCCTCCTTTTCTTTTCCCTCCCGGTCTTTGCCCTGCGAAGACACAACGTCACATAACCCCTTCACCCGACCGTAGTCGTCGTGTAATATCTACTAAATCGGATGTTAAATGGGTATAAGAGAATTCTATTATTTTTTTTTGCCGTCGAGGACCGAATCACTGACGTGTAGGAAAATTGCTCGTGGACACCAACCATCTTGGAGGAAACGATATGCTTTCCGTCGATCCCCGACAGCGAGCCACGCGTTCCCATGTCCACCGCACAGCGCAAGGATGCGATATCGTGTCTGGTTTGTCCATTCCCGAGACTACGTGAGCTGATCCATTACGTGTCCAAGATCCTATAGCATCAACCAGTCTCTCATCATGTTTTTTCGATGATGCCAAACACGAACGCAGACACAAGCTCTTCATGGCACACTGCGCAACCAGATATCAAATGACACGATTCACAATCAGTGAAATGTCATGAACACTAAGGAACAACAAATTAACCATACATTTGAATGGATTGGGCTAAAGTATATATTGAGGGTTCATTATTGTGCATCGAACGGCTCATAATAGTCGTATTTAGAAGGGAAATAGGCAAAAGAATTAGTCAACATTTCTATTACGGCCTTCTCTTTATGGTAGGACGAGAAAACTTGGTTTTTCTTTTTTCTGTCTATTATTTGTTGTCATTACAGGGGCGCGCTGGGCCAGGTTGTCCGATATCGAGATGGGCTGTTTCGTACATTGACGGTCGACAACGAATCATGGGCTCGGCCCGATCCGAGACGTCTTATCTGACCGACGTGATCCGGCTCAAACTCGATCGCCTTTTAACTAACACCGTGGCGCGTATGGAGCCAACGATAATTCGCCACGTCGACGGAGCTGTTAGAACGCCGTCTGGGAGCTATGCTGTGCCATCAAGCGTCGGAAGCACGCCATCACGCACGCGCCTCCGCTGCCGAAATCGTCGACCGCTTGAAGTCTTCCAACCCCCCCGCTCCTTTGCCTTCCCTCCTCTGTACTTCCTCCTTTTCCCCACCCAAATCCCCGAGTCATCGCGGGGTTTGGGTGCAAATTAGGTAAGGGACTTGGATAACTTAGGGAATTTGTATTTTTCTTTCGTCTTGGTTGCTGGGAATTTTTTGGGATACCCGGAGATCGGATTCTATCTGCAATCGAGCGATTTTTTTTTATTGCTTGACCGGTGTTGTTGAGGTAATTTGTTGAACAAATTTGGATTTTTAGGGCTTCCATTTCAGATCGATTCGTTTTTGAGTTCAAAGCTTGGATCTTTACAAGGGATTCCTTTCCTCGCCGGGAGCTTCGTCGTCGCCTTCGCCTTGCTGTCGATGATGACTTCTATGGGGACCGCGCCGTCGTACTGGTGTTACCGTTGCAGTCGCTTCGTCAGGGTTTGGCCCCGGGATGCAGTCGTGTGCCCCGACTGCGGCGGCGGCTTCCTGGAGGAGGTAGATTCGCCTCCCCGCCCCCTTCCTGTCTCTGCAGCCGGCGCGGAGCCTCGTCGACGCCGCTTCCCCTCCACCGCCGTCGACAGAGCCGGCGTTAGGCGGCACCACCGTTCGTCCACTGGCGAACGCTCCCCTTTCAACCCCGTCATCGTCCTCCGCGGTCCGCCCGAAGGTCGAGGCGATGCGGATCGTGCCACCGGCAACAGCTTCGAGCTCTACTATGATGACGGCTCCGGATCTGGCCTCCGCCCCTTGCCGGAAAGCATGTCGGACTTCTTGATGGGATCTGGGTTTGAGCGACTACTCGACCAGCTCGCCCAGATCGAGGTCAATGGATTCGGTGGGGGCGGTGGCTTCGAACACCCACCGGCTTCGAAGGCTGCCATCGAATCGATGCCCACCATCGAGATCTCTGACGGCCACATCATGATGGAATCCCATTGTGCCGTCTGCAAGGATCCCTTTGAGCTCGGAGCTGAAGCCCGTGAGATGCCCTGCAAGCACATCTATCACCAAGATTGCATCTTGCCATGGCTCTTGCTCAGAAATTCTTGCCCTGTTTGCCGTCATGAGATGCCGACGGATGCACCGGAAAGGGGTATGGCAGAACCCGATGCCGATGAGCAGGCTCACGTCGCTGGCAACGATGAGGAGATGGTGGGTCTCACCATATGGAGGCTTCCTGGCGGTGGGTTTGCCGTTGGGAGGTTTACCGGTGGCAGGAGAGCAGGGGAGAGGGGACTTCCGGTCGTTTACACTGAGGTGGATGGTGGATTCAGCACCGGTGGAGCACCGAGAAGAGTATCATGGTCCTCCAGAGGGAGTCGGTCGAGGGAGGGTGGAGGAATTGGTCAAGCATTCCGCAGTTTTTTCTCATTCTTCAGGCGTTTGAGATCTTCTTCCACCACTTCGTCGAGGTTGAGCTCTGAATCTCGTTCAACCTCTACCTCTTCTCTTAGAAGCAGGAGGCATTCAATCTTCAGTAGGAGTTCACGGAGCCGCACCACCAGTTGGGCATTGGAGGATGGGAATGCAAGTGCAATTGCAAGATGGTGATGATGACAAAGAACTTGGAAAGGTCAGCTTCTTCTCTCCTTGGCTTCAATTCCTCTACAAAACTGTAATTACTTGATCCTTCAAGAGGAGTGAAAATGATTGTGTAAAAGGCGGAGATGGGTGGTCTCTAGATATGATTCAACTGTAATTAGAGAAGAGCTGAATGACAAAGCATCTTCGCGGTTCTATCTCCTCTGGGCGTCATTACGTATTCTGATCTCTTTTCCACACGGAGGAGGCTGTAACTTTTCAGGAGTCCTAATATTATGAAGGTATCTACCTTCTTGTAGTGCCCTTATTTCAAAATTTATAATGCTTGAGCTCTTATTTCGAAAATTATAATGTTTGAGATTCTATCTTCTGGTGTCATTTCGTATGTTAAATGTTCTTTTCAAGTTTACGATCAGCAACTTGAACCGAGGTTTCATCTACTTTAAATTTCCAATTTTATGCTTGATGAAGTTATCAATTTAGTACTACTCCAGTGATGAGAAGATGCTGATGTTTACTTTATCCTTTCTCATACTCGATAATTATAAGCGTGGATCGTATATATCACTGAAATGTTGTTCCGAACTTCTGATGTTCATAGAAAGTGATCTAGTTAAAATTGATTAATGTTATCCTGTGTTGAAGCTTTTGATAGAAATCTCCTAAGTTAGATTTTTCTTGTTCCTAGATCAGAAAGCCGATTACAGAATTTAGCCTAAAATCTAAAGTAGACTTGTATTTTCCTTTTTCTAAAGGCTTCCCATTAGCATATTGTATTGTACCTTTCATGATGATGTAATATGAGTTCTTCTGTCAAAACATACTGTTCTAATCTAAAATGTTCTCCCCACTGTTCATATTATGTTTTCTCTTGCTGACCTGTGTACATTGTCGCAATACTGTTTTAGGTTGCTGCCTCACATTAAAGGATTCTATTACTATCTCTGTGAACTTTTTAATCTGATTGCTTGTATCACAATAGTGCTTTAAGAGCCAACTGGATCTTGTTTATAACTTATTGAATCGCATCGGTACATGCTTTATACTTCTTTATCTTGGTTGAAATATTTGTAGTATGTATGATATCTTCAGGATGTTGCATTCACATGAGTGGTTGACCTGTATTAGTGCTAGTTTCTCTCCACCAGATATTTTTATTGTTCATGTTGTTGGGTTGTCCGTTTTCTAAAGCAGTGTTGGAACTCTTTTGTCTAATAATTGGGCAGACACAAGGCTGGTGGTTGGCCTTCCTCAGTCTGTTGGTCTTCTCTGTCTTCTATTGTAGGGATTGATTGGATCTATTCAATTCATGATTTGTCTCTGTCTCCTTTTTTATCTTTTCTTTAGCATCAGTTTCTATCAACTGTGTAGTTTACCATCCTCTTTGACTCACAACCTTTTTTGTGTTTTTTTTGTGTGTTCTAAACACTGTTGTCATGCATTAATATCCTTTCAAATCCACTGGAACTTAGCAGCAAAAAAGTTAGATTTTAACACTGGATTCTTTTATGAGAATTATTGCACAATCAGGTTTTCTCATGGTCTAAATTTTGATTGTTTGACACCTGTGATCATCAGATTTTTGTTCCTTTTGTTGTATCTTTTTCTGATTTCCACTCGAGATGCTTGAGATCATCTATAATATGTTTTATCTAGCATGTAGCAAGTCTCAGGTCCTATAATTTTGTGATAGAATAATTTCATTGATTGTATTACATGCTGCGTATTAGGGATAGTGTCTCATCAATGCCAAGCTGTACCTCAAATGAGTTGGGAATATTGATTGGCTTAGGAACTGCTAGTTATTGCTGTGCACTGTACTGCGAACTAATTCAATGTCAGTGGGAAAAAAAAGCAAGCACACACCAAACAAATTTGCATCTCTTCTTATGGCCATGGTGTCATAATCTTAGCTCAATGGGACATATGAATCAGTCCTTGACATGGTCTGTTGGACAGCTGAATGCCTTTTTGAATGAAGTAGCCAAGGTCAATAGCCGAAGTGATTATGTTCATTGCCCTCTCTCTCTCTCTCTCTATCTAAACTCCATCTTGATTTTGTTGTTAAAGTTTTCTTGTTGGCTTCCATTCACGTGCAAAAATCTATTCATAGATACCATAATTGATATAGAAATCTCGCTATTTAGTGTTTTTTAAACCAACAAGATATCTTTTTGAAATCCTGTGAATTGATTTCTATTAATTCTCGAGTTCATTTATCTCAACTATAATGTTTTTGAATAAATTACTACTATAATCGACAACAATTAGTTCATATAACATAATATTATTTATATATCAACCATTAACAATTTGCCTGAGTTCGTGAATTTACACACGGATTGAAATATTTGGAGTATCAACAATGTGATGACGACTGTTGATGCAAAGTATCACCTACTACTACTTCATGGTGGATTGGGGCGGAGAGAGACGAGAAACCGAAACGCCGCAGAAAGCTGGTCACTCGTCTCTCTAAAGACTGGTCATTTTACATGTGAAGAATCACAGTATGCGGAATAATATGCTAATATGGCACTGTTAGATCCATATCTTCATCCAAGTTCAAGTAGTAAAACAGTAGTAGCAAAAGAAATATGAGCTCCTCTGCTTCAGCGAGCCCCAGAAGTGCCGTCTTTGTCGTCCACCGCCACGTCTCCACGGTGCTCGACACCGGCAGTCCTCTGGCCCCGCCGCCGCCGCTCCACCGCGAGAGCGACTCCGTGTGGCGAGCACGTGATGTGTGTCCCAATTGCTTTATGGCTAAAGAGAAAACTCGATCGGTTGTGCAGGGGTTCGACGCCCGTGTTCTTCCGCTGGCCTCCACGCCGTGAACTCTCCTTGTCCGTATCTGTCTCTTAGTCAACCGACCAAGCCTTACCTATTTGCCTTGTGTTCATTCTCGTTGTTCCTCCTCTATTTCTTCCCTCAGAATGCATTTCTTGAAATCCCTATGCGTATCCTTCTTCATCTCTGAGAGGCTTCTGGATGATCAGAGGGACAATGCTCTGGTTAACAGGTTCCTCTGTTCTTTTCTTTGCATGGGCATCCCATACTTCTCTCGTCAATCTCAGCCACTGTGACTTCCAGCTTCAGCGAACCGAACAAGAAAAGGAAGCTACTGCATGATCCGAATGGTTCAGCGTCCCCATTGGCCAAGCACGGATTTCGACATCCATTACAGAGGACCCCAAAAGCTGGCCGTATAGCCTTGAAGTAGAGATGAATCAGAAGAAACTGATGATGACAGCGACAATACAAGCCAAGATTACGTCGAGGGCTCATCCCAGAAACGCTTGCGCCAGAGTTTGCACACCCAATACACCGAGGAACACGCAGGCTTGGAGGATTTGGAAGGCATCGCACATTTCGATCCCACCGTCGAAGACTACACAGTTCTTTATTCCAACGGTGAGACGTGGAAGGTGGAAAGGTGCTGCCATGTCTCACCCAAAGCTCGATGATTTCTACGTGTTAGATAATGCTGTGAATACCGCCTTGCAGATGCCGGATTTGATGCGAGGAAGACGACCGTCGATCGAGAATTTGAGCAATACTTTTCCATGCATCGAGGATATGTTAATGAAGTTGTCTAGATCATGAATTAAGAGAGAGTGATTCGAGAATACAGTGCAAATCACAGCGGGAACTCCGAGAAGCCAATCAAATTCTGCGTAGAACACCCAGGTGGCATGTCTCAGCTGAAATCTCGACAGTGACGGCCATCGCTAACAAAGCCTGATCTTAGTTTCTTCTTGCATTTTCGATTCTTCAGGGGAAATCCAACAAATCCAACTCGAGGTATCTGCTTCCAATGGGGTCGGGGGAGAACTCATGCATGAAGCGTGGCAAGGTCGATTCTGAGGATTATATATAACAATGGGTACGGATTACTGGAAGGAATCATCTTCATTTATTTTGATGCAACACCAAGAAAAAGGCTGCTATGATCAGAGAGAACAATCAGGCAGAGATTAAAAAAAAAAAAGTACTCTTTCTTTTCGTGCATCCACTGTCTGCAGCATCTCAGGACATCACCTGCTCGAGCTTTCAATCATCCCATCGCTGACTGCTGTCTACATATATAAACTTCAACTGCTGATAAAGATTTCATGATCATTTATTTTGAAGAATGAGAAGAAGAGAAAGTTACTCAGGTTTTTGTTTCCTTCGTTAAGGTTAAAGTTCTACAGCATGAATCATTGAAACTTCCTTCTTCTCTGGGAGAAAGAGTGAGTCTGAGTTAGGGTTTTACATGTATGTATACCTGCACACATCATTGTTCTTCAGCTCTAGCCGGTGGCATATTCGTAGGTAGTCATTTATTGCCAATGCAGCATCATCAAGATTCTCAAATCTCAGTCAAAACACCTTAGTGTGGTTTGAAGCTCTTAGAGTACGAGCTTGTGAATCTTGATGATGCCACACCAGCAAACAATGACTGCAGCTTTCCCTGAGGCAATAAAACCGAGCAGCCCCTACTCCTAAAGCTGACTGTAACCCTAGCTAACATGAAAGAGCCGGAGAAGAAACTGCTGAGAGAGAAAGCTGAAGGGATCCCTACAAGAACCGAGCCCATGCATCTACAGCTAGAGGAGACGAGATAAAGCTGGGAATCTCCTCATCTCCGTTAAAAGGAAGAAGAACTGAAGAAGAGAGAAGAAGAACTTACAACAGTGAGGATAAAAACTGTAGCTCACAGAAGGCTAAAAGTGGAAGCTTAATGAGCTAGAGAAGAAGAGGCGCTTGAGAGAGAGGCTCTGAGGGTGGAGGGCATACATATAGGAGCAGGGCTAAGAGTGGCGTGAGGGTGTTGGGGATTACCCCGTTGGCCTTTGTGTGTTGTGATCCAAGACAGATAGAGAGAGAGAGAGAGAGAGAGAGAGAGAGAGAGAGAGACTGTGTCAGGGAAGTAAAGACTGGTACTCCAACAACAGCAACAGTTATCCATCGCAATCCAGGCGCCTCAAAAACACAAGTCTTTTACTCCCGCCTGACCTCGGCCACTTGCCACCAACAAAGGACCGGAGCAAGAGAAAGCGAGAGTGAGAGGTCCGAGGGAACCTTCCCTGCAGGGAAACACCACAGCCCAAGGAGAGCATGGAAGAGGAAACCGGAAAGGACTCCTCACTCCCTTCCCCATCTCACCTCCCTCGTAATGGTGGCGTTTAGGTTCGGAGGATCTGTTGCGTTTCCTGCAAGCATTCTACGTCCATCCTCAGCTTCCTCTTCTCTCCTCTCCACAGCTCAACTCATCACTCTCACTTGCGCTCACACCACTGTCACACTTCCCATCCTCTGTCGTCCTCTTCTCTGACGGTTACCGGACCCATGCAATCACATAACCTGCGTGGCTTTACGTGGATCTCTTTCCATCCCCGGCCTGAGCAATCCACCCACCGTGTCGCTGGGTGCTTCCCCTAGCCTTTTTAGCAACTCACTGTGGGGTTTACCTACTGCTTGGTTGGTCGGTGCTTAGTCTCTGGTCTCTGTGCCTCTTTGGATCTCAATGCAATTGGCTCACTGGAATGTGGACGCCCTACAGGATCAATCATACATTCCTTTCATTTACACACGCTGTTCATGGTTATTTCATCTAACCGGAGGCCATGAACGTAAGCCTGGGGTGTTCAACCTTTACACCTCGGAGTCTATGCAGAGGAAGGTTGAAGAAAGCACCGAAAAGAAGTGACCAGTCTATGAATTAAAAGAGATATATTTTAATCTGAATTAAAAGAAATAATTTCATTCTTATTATCCTCACGTATATTGATTCGACAACTTGTAATATCAGGGAGGGAGGGTTCAGAGCTCAAAGACGAGCTGAGCTCTCTACCAATATCTATGAATCTGATCATCCGTCTACCTCGCCGTCAATCCATTCGCTTGATCATGTCAGGTTGCCGGGGTCGCGACTTTCGCCATGACTACAATGCAATGCTTTTAGGGCCACATCGTCGTCCCACCGGCCGTCGTCACCGAATGGGGTGCAGCATCTCCATCGGAGAGGAAAGGAGGAGATCCGGCGAGCCAGAGAAACATCGAAGCAAAAGAAAGCGAAGCCCGAGGACGATCGCCGCTGCCCTCAGCGCGTCATCCACTGCCGGCAGTGCCAAACGGGAGGACAAACGAGAGGCCTACCTTTCTCAACAATCCGCTTAAAGCCCAAAATCCAAAGCCCAAAGCCCAAAGCTTCGAACTCTCTATCGCCATTTAATTTCACGCATGCAGTAGTAGTGGCAGACGTCTTTATGATTCGTGCCGAAACCGATGAACAGCCGGATTTTACGTCATAGAGAGGATCCGGATCCGACATCGAATAGAGAGGCAACAAAAGGAAAGCAGTAATTTAACTACAAGAATTATTTATAATTGGGTGCCTTTAAAGTGATTAATCCACATACGATTAGTCCAATTTTGTTCTCACCTCACCTTTCCTATCCCAAAATAATAATAATAATAATAATAATAATAATAATAATAATAATAATAATAATAATAATAATAATAATAATAATACTTGGATTATGTTCAAAATTATTATTTTATTTCTAGATTTCTATAGCCAAAGAAATCCTAATATAAGGAGAAGTCCTTATGTAGAAATTTTAAAAATTAAAAATTATTTTTTAATATAAATATTCCATGTATCTTTGAAGTTTTGATCAGAAATACTTTAGATGCTCTTTGATTTTTATTTTTTTTTCTAGCTTGTTAAGATAGAGTGCTGTCTAAAGTTCATAGAGAATATGAGAGAAAATACATAAATTTTATAGAGTTTATGTAAAATGTTATATAAGAAGCATTGGCTTGCTTGTGTGCTCTTTGGTTATAATATTAATATTTCTTGTACTTTGGAGATTTCTTTCCATCCTCACAATCACAATCTGCATCTTATGTCTCCATTGCAAAATCCAATGATGTTGCTTCTGCAACTTTCATGATTCAGTGGAACAGTGCGCAGGAGCAGTTGAGTTGAGAAAGGTTCATGCATGCATGTGGTAGAGGAGTCGCAGCAACCACTGCTTTTGTCTTCCTTTCTATACATGTTAAGGCTGCAGTGGGATGACGATGGGATTCCTCTCTCGCCTGCAGTGAACCATCCACTGAGCTTCCCCGATCCCACTTGCTGTCCCACAGAGGAGACCTTTCTGCGTTGTGTTGCTCTTTATGACATGATGTGGCCCCTCTCTGCGATGCATGGACGGCGGAGAGGAGAAGACTGGTGCTCTCTCGGACCCTTTTTCCCGTCCGATGCTTTTTAGCCGTGGCATCGGGTGCCACTATTCTCGTTGACCACAGCCAACATATTTGTGCTGCAGGGAGAAGAAGGCATGAAGATGGTGTCGCCGGCATACCGAAAAGCCCTATAAGTAGGAGGCGTCCGCCTCAACCCACAGAACAAGCTCTCCCGACTTCAGTTCTTGTCTTCTTCCTCGTGCCACTGCTTCTCTGAGAAGATGTCTTGCTGCGGATGCGGTTCCGGCTGTAGCTGCAGCTGCGGCGGTGGATGCGGAGGGTAGGAGTCGCCACCCCTTCCTGTCTTTCGGTGATGCGTTTTGAGTGTGTGTGTGTGTGTGTGTGTGTGTGGTTGCGACATGGAAGTAGTAGATTCAAGATTTCCCCTTGTTTGGTTCCGTTCTTGTTCTTAGGTGTTTACTTGCTCTTTCTCCGGTGCAGCTGCAAGATGTTCCCTGACTTGGGTGGGGAGCGTGGCACCACCGCTGCAGGAATCATTGACCTCGGTGCTGCAACTCAGAAAGGGTCCTCCGTCATCCCACTCTTATAACTCCGTTTTGCTTCACCTATAACATGGATTAGGGTTTTGATGTAAAAAGAGAAAAGGAACTCTCATAATCCCCCAAAAATGCATGCATGATTCCCTCGTAACCGCGGCAAGAAAAATTATTTCTACAAACCTAATCTCAGTCACCCTCGTTAATCCGTTGTTATAACTCGGAGAGGATCAAATGTACGTAATCTTATCTTATCTCGGACATAAAATAATATCCTCTTGAGGTGATGATTATGGCATCGATGAGAGAATATTATAAGAGCTGATTCAGATGATTTTAGGACATTGTCGTGCTTAATTCGTCTTCTTGATAGAAATGAAACGGTGGTTGCAGGCATCTCGAAGGTTTTGAGGTGGCAAATGGGTCCGAGGGAGGAGGCTGTGACTGCAGCAAGTGCAAGTGCGGAAGCAGCTGCAGCTGTGCTTGCTGCGGCTGTAACTGAGACATATATCAGCATGAGAGAGAGGCCATTGCTCTCCTCCTTAAATGGCATTTGGGAGCATACCTTCCGTGAGAGGAGTACATGCAGACAGCTAAATAAGAGGAGTATGAGCAGAGCTGCAATGGCTTTTATCATGTAATATTGGTTCTGATTAAGTGGCGTTCATAGTGTCATCATATATCACCATTTATTACTATGATATCCATCTCTGTCTGTGCATGAACTGATATGATTCTATTGTTGCTTTTGTCTTCCACCATGTTAAGTAATCTGGATTAGAGGGACTGAGTTATCACTACTAGTAACTAAAAGAAAAAAGAAAAGGGAAAGCTGTCTTATCTTCACCAATTAATGTAACTGATGTCACACAATTACTGCTTTTGTGAGGAAGGGAATGTGAAACAAATTTCATCCCACAGAATCTTTGAAAAAGATCTCACAGATTTTGTGATTTTTGAAGAGAATCTTGAATTTATGTTGATTAAGTTATATAGGGCAAAGCATTTGGTAGAAAAAGATACCCAAAGTAAGCTTAAAAACACTTGATTTTAGAAGTAGAATATGGTACTTTAAATTTTATTCTAAAGATAAATCCATAAGAATCTAAACCAACACAAGGTAAAAGAAACCAGTGAACAAAATCTCTGGCAAGCTATGACAGCAGAGAAATTATTTGTATGACTAGAATCATGATCGCTTGGATCACAAAGGAACAACCTTACACCAAGCGAAGGACAAGAAAGGAGCTAAACAACACACAAAGATAAGATGAAAAGCACTTTGATTCATTACCTTAGATCGCAAAATTTATAGTACAAGTAATTCCACTCTATACAGATGTGAGTGACATCAATCGGATCAAACTATAGCTACAAAGATATATACAACATGCAAAATAAACTAGGAAAATACAGAATAATAACCTGAGATATCATCACAATCAAGAATTAATTCATCCAGCAAACCATCCAAAAGGAGGTCCTCTAACTCCACACCCAGACACACAGCATCCTGCCGCAGGTTCAACCATCCATCGTTTTTTGTATAGTCTCGAGCCACAACATGTTCATGCATGTGACTTGGTTGTGTTTGTGAACTAAGATGTGGGCTAATTTTTCGCCAAACCTCATCGAGGATATTATGTTCCACAGGCAATATTCTAGTGTCAGGGTCAAAGCGCGAGAACCAGCTACCTATAGAATATTTTTCTGATATTTCCAATAAGATCTCATCAATTAGATCAAAAAGGAGCTGGTGCTCAGGAGAGAGATCATCAGAATCATATGATGCAACCTCATGTCCATCAGATAGTAAGGGGCCAACTAGTTGATTGGGGAAGTGCTGTGCACCAACAAACTCGAAACCATTGAATCCGGATTTTCTCAATACATCCCTGACATAGTTGAAATCAGCCTCATCCTTTTGATCCACTTGAATGTGGAACTTGCCAACATTTGCAAAAGCCTCCTCCTGCTTTTTACCAAAATTAGACTCAGTAGGATCCATCTCATCAGATACTTTAAAAACCGACAAATTGTGTGTTTTGGCCAACAAATCGACTTCCTCAGAATGGAGGTTTCTTGGTTCAGTCTCTGAATCTGCAAGAACCAGGAAAAAATAAAAGAAGCTGAAACCTATAGTGAAGAGCTCCAACAAAGATTTTATAATAAGAGATGCGGCATGCTATGTTTCATGACTTCATTTATTCTCTTTTTTTTTCATAATGGCTTTTCACCTTTTCTTTTGTGTGTGTGGTTGCCAATTGCATGTGTTTGGCCCATTGTGTGCACATGGAAACATGGTATCAGAAAAGATTAGTGGCATAAACTATGCTTAACCTTCTAGTGATTACTAGATGAACTTAATCAATTGAAGGGTAAACGGAAGATAATATAACAAAGAAAACTGAATCTGCCCCTCATAATCTAGGCGATCACAGACATCAGGACAAACCATGTTTTGATGACACATATTTAACTTTATGGCTCAAGGTATGTCTGTGGACTATTCCTTTCTATGATGACCTATCTTGATTAAAGGATGTGGGTTAAATGAGATACTTTACCTTCTGAGTACTCATGTTTTGCAGGTTTCAAAAGATAATCTTCAGAATTTAGTTGAAAAACAGAGGTTGGGCTTGGTTTAGTTGACTCGTCATTTGAATCTACTTCCAGTGCATGCCCATGCGCAACATGGCTAACGCCCATCTGTGGTGAATCTGAAACTTCATGTACTTGTTCACTCTCGTGAAGCTCAATATGAGATTCTTGTTGGTCCACAGACAACTCCTTAGGCAAAGTGATATAACCAGTGTTCTCCTTCAATGGACATGAAACTCTGCATGTCTCTGTCTCTGTAAGTTTGCTAGTTATCAGTGGTAATTCTAGTCCTCCATAAATTTTCCAACTAGCATGTACATCAAGAGTTTGTTCTAGAATGACACCAGGTTCAATGCTCTCCTTCACATTCAGCGGTGAATCTCCTGACTCTGGCTCAGCAGGAGTATGGATGTCAATTGCCTCATCTCCACTCAAAGGATTGCTAGTTGCCACTTCTGACAACAGAGCTCCATGTAATGGTTCATTTGGGACTTCCTTACAGCGAAAGGAGTTGAATTCAGGATTAGAGTGAATTTTTTCAAAGACCTTTTGTGATGTCTGATCCTGCAACCTGAAATCCATATCAGTCGAGGTCAAGTTTTCTTCAAGCCTTCTGGATTCACTGGTTAAAATGGACTCAAACACACGAGAATATTTGTATGACTCAGTAAGAGATCGAGATCTTCCAAAACTCTGATGTGGGTGTGCTTTCCGAGGAATACTAACATTGTCTTCTATGCTTTCTTTGAAATGTCTGGCTGAGGCAGATCGGAATAGCTTTTCTTTCATGACATTCCCAGATGCTGTGTGGCCATAAGGGATTTTATGTAGAAGCCCATCCATCGAAATATGAAGATGCTCCTTCCTGTTCTCATTGAATACATCCTTTAACTTTTTCTTAACAGTCCTAGAATGACTTAAAAGAGTTCCATGATCTTCTTGTTTTGCATGCTTACGAAAAGATCTTGGTGAAAACTCTGAATTATAGTAAGCATTATGCATGTCAACGACTGCAGGCTCTGATTTCTGAACCAGGGACTTCACTTCTTGGTTAACAAGGTGATGATCATTGGGTGATTTATTGTGCCTTTTAGCTGACAAGCCAACCATGGGGGATGAGCCAGCCTTCATTAATGCTCTCTCAGAGCTACTCCTATGAAGATCCTGTAAATAATTTTCCAACAAAATGTCTGGTTCTTCAATGATTTCCAGGAATGACTCACCCTGTTCATTAATAAACTCCTTTGTAGTGATGAAATCATTAGACTGGAACACATCTCTTCCCAACACCTCAGAGGATTCCATCTGTTTCAAAAAGGCATCCTGTGTTTTGTGCAATTTTTCCACCAGATTTGCTTGCTTTTCAGTTGAACGAGTAAGCTCAGTGTGGCCAACATGATTAACATGTTTTATTGTTCCACATACTTGATGCTTTTTATTTGCAGGCAGAAGTTGATCATGTTCATGGCTTTCAGAAGAATCACTCTTTTGTGAATGGAAATCAACTTTTGAGGTAGCAGTGTCAGAAGCCATTTCCACTGGAAGAACATAATCACTGCATTCCAAGTGATGTATGGAAACGGTGCGCTTCAGGCGTGGCTTCACAGGCAGCATCTTTTGCTTCTGATTATGCTTCCTAAACATTTTTTTGAAAATCAAAGCTCTAACAAGAGCCTTTCCTGAACTTTTTTTTGTTTGGTTGCCCTTGTTTACAATCTGTTGCAGATGACAAGAAAGCAGTTATGGTTAATACAGAAGGTAGCTAGACCATGGCACCATTTTACAACACCTTATAAATTGTTAGTTAGATAAAAATAAACAGACAAAAGGCACCAATATACAACACCTTATAAATTGTTAGATAGTTGGATGAAAATAAGCAGACAAAAGGAAACTAGAAGATTAGACAGTTGACTGTTCGACACATCATTGTCTAGTACTATACCAAAAGCATCAGATCACAAGGCCACTATTTTGATAAACTGATAATTTACTAGCACTGAAAATGTACAAGTTTACATAATTCTTTGACATTAAAATTAAGAGCTGCTACACAAAACCATATCTCATTTGCTGGTAATACTCTTATCAGTCCATAAGTTGGCATGTTTCATTCAATTGGTCATGCAAATCTAACTGTTACCTCAATGGGAAGGAAGTATAGAATGTGAATTCTATGGCACAAAATCAGGCGGTAGAAACTAAATCCAAGCAACATCTGTTATACTTGCCACTCCTGTGAACAAGCAAATATTTGAATTATCTGGAACTCACATTACTAACACAGAATGTGCTTCTGGAAATGATATCTTAAGAAGCTCTAGATGATAAAATATTTGTAAAAGTCCTTGGTCCATGTCATCAACAAGGTGATTAAAGGGTAACAATCAAGCAATATCAAATGGTATGGAGGGTAGTTAACCACAGGGAAGTTTGGGGTATAAAAGAACACCAATAATAGACAAATGTTGCAGTCAGAACAAAAACAAGTCAGGTTAAATCATCAGATTACATAAACAATAGACAGAGCTACCAGGTATCTTAGGCTTCTTTGAAGTTCTCATGATCTTCCTGTTGGTCTAAGTTATACTGCATAGACAGGATGAATAAACCCTGAGTTCTTCATGTATTACATCAATTATGACTGAACATGTCCTCATTGTTTCTCTTCCAGATCTGGAGACATTCATATTCTTCTATGTTATCCTTTTTGTCAAGTACATGATCCATGATATTAATAGCTAATACTAGATGGGTTTTGCCTATTAGCCAGGATACTGCAGCTCCTTCACTAGCTGTATCTATATCGTCAGAAGTAAGAAAGCCATTGCAATATAGCTACACATGCAGCCATCACATGGAGCTATTCAAACAATAGAACATAAGCAATTTTCTTGGGGAAATCCTCTGAGCTAATGGAAGAATCAAATTTGGTTTTATCATTAACAATTTTTCTCCTGCTTTTCTTCATAATTTACAGTGGATCTTCTTTGTTTGCTCAAAACCAATTCCAAACTCAATGACTCTGTACAGAAATGAGTTCCTGTACTTGCTGAGGTCCAGGATGCTTCACCAGCTCGACCACCTGATGTACATTAAAATTGATGCCTCTAGTTACTCCAAGTCAAGGTCGGACCAAAAAGAGAATCTAAATGTGGCTTGCCATAGATTAGGATGTATGATTATCAGAATAAATTCTAGCCATCAAAATATGAAGCATATGAAGAAAGTAAAGCAGCACAAGAAAGCCTATTAAACAGATGCAAATTATACAAGAAGCACATGACAAACTATAGCAACATATTGAGTCAAAAAATGATCTGAAACTTGCTTTATAAACATTTGAATCAAAACTCACCAGGAGCTTGGTTTCATCATCCAAGTTGTCATGTTCATCTACACTTAAAGGAACATGCACTTCTGGGATTTTAACTCCTACAAGAAAATTAAGCGTCATCAGCACACAAAAGAATAGAAACATTTCTTCAGTGATAATAAATGAGGAGACCAATATAAATTCCACAAAGTTAGAAAGTTAGTGGTGCCAACAAATTTGGTGGTTTCAAAAGTCAAATCCCACTTGATTAGAAGAATATTGTGGTGGAAAATTTGCAAAATAAAGAAGAACCGATGCAAAAGTGAAAAGCCAAATTCAGATTCAGGTGTAGGTGATTCTCCTATGGGACAAGTGCTACCCTAAAACCCTAAAATAACAAAAACAATAACAACAACAACATTAATAAAAGATTTTATTGGTTTAAAGCTTGTCTAATCTATTCAAGTATATGATTAGACTTGTGATCCCAGTGTTCATTTCAGAAGCATATGTTCCACACAAGACAGCTGTGATTAGTCATACAAAACTGGTAAGTTGTCCAAATTAAACGATGACGTTTGTGCCAAATTTGTCATGGCAAGATCTCAACACCATAAAACAGGAAAGTAACAAAAACAAAGAAGCTACACAAGCTTAGATCAAGAAGAAAGTAAACACTCACTCCTGACGTGTCTGCGACTGCCATGAACATCATCCTCAAGCAGCCTCCTCACACTGAGACGATTGTGTAAGTCAAAGATCCGAAGCCAGTCCCACATGCAGCTCTTGTAATTCTTCTGAAACGAGGCGGTGGAGTTCTGATGCTGCAATAGTCCCTCCATAAGACCAACACAACGTACCAAAACAGATGCCTGAGGACCTCAGCTTCAATCCTGGAATACAAAAAGATAAATAAGCATGCCTAAACCACAGAAAACAACGCAGAGAGACATCCAAAAAAAGGAAAAAGAAAACGAAAAAGAAAAAGCGCTGAACTTTGTGCACATAAGTTGCAGCAAACAATCAGAAACACCAACAGACGGAGTACCAGACACAACTTCCGAACCATAATCGATTCTTATTTCTCGAATTCTCGGATAAAGAGCAAAAGAATAACACAAAGAGAAGGGCAACAGATTTGTACAAACATGGCAGTGAAATCTCCTCTTTACGAACATCTTCTTGCGATTCCATAACAACAATTCTAAAGCAACTGAACCAAGAAAAACAAAATACAATCTTGCGAGGAGAAGGCGGCATAAACAACCTGCGGGGGAGGGGGTGTTGGAGGACGGCGGGAGATTGGGGATTGGAGGACTGGTGGAAAGTGTAGAAAGATCGCCTCGCGACTTTGGCGGGCGCAGTTGAATCCTTCCACACTTTGCCGTTGAAGAAAAGGAAAGAAATAAAGGGAGGAGAAGAGGGATTCTATATAATGTCGTTTTCTGTTTGCCCATTAAATTTGACCCTTTCTTAAGATCTCACCACCAAATACCACCAATCTTTAACGTGGCGTGCCCGTAAATACATAGATAATATATATTGTATATCCTTCCAAAAGATTTATTATTGTAAACTTTAATATAATAGATATTGCTCCAAATATTAATATTATCATCAACATCAATTCAGAAAATTCACAGTAAGCACCTGTAACATACTTAATATCAATTTTATTTATGTTAAAAAATATGAAAAAATATATTTTTTAAAATGCCCTAATATTTTTTTTTTAGTGTCATAGAACTTATAAAAGATAACTATATAAATCAAAATATCAAATAGATTAATTTTCAATGGCTTATGGAAATTAAGTAAACTTTATAATCAAAATAGCATATAATATTTATATTAAAATTAAAATTATATATTCTTTAATAAACACTTTAAGTTTTTTTAAGAGTTGATTACGTATTACCTCGTATAATTAGTTACTTTTAATATCTCGATCTTTATATTTTCAAAAGTTATATTTAGATCCCTATACTTATTAAAATAAAATATTTAATTATATTTTTCCTCATGTTGTCGGTTATGTTAACAAAAATATCATAAGGTTTATCATTGAGCACGTGCTGATTCTATCTCACTTTAGTTTACGATTGAGTACATACAGTATTTTCATCAGCAGAATCGACAACGTGAGGGAAACAAAGTTAAATGTTTCACTTTTATAAATATAAGAATTTCAATATAATTTTTAAAAATATAAAATTTAAAATATTAAAAAAATTAATTAAAAATATATAATTAATCCTTTCTTTCAAGGCAAACGGATGACCAGGAAAGGTGGAACGGAAGACAAGGGAAGGTGGGGGTCCGGCTAGTGGGAGAACGGTAGGTGAAATGAAGTTGTTGGAATGGAACCTGCAACTAACTTGTAATATGAACTATGGACTCCCAAAATATCATCAATATGTTATGTATGTGTGACACCGATCCCCCCTTTTTTTATGACTTGTTTATATGTCACATGAATACATAACATAGAAAGGATGTGATTTGGATGGAAAATGTAGATATGTTTTGAGCACTAAATTGGGAATTTTCAAAATAAACTCCATAGTGCCAAATCCAAAATGATGCTATCTCATACAACCCGGAGTGCAAGAAGAACCAAATCATAGAACTCTATGATTTATATGGACTTATTTTCTCCATCTTAGCATTTCTTCGTTTTCCAATTATTCAATAACCATTCTATTCATAAAAGATTTCTTATTATTTTATATAAATTTATAATCAATCCTAGTAAGATTAGGCACATTACCATACAAAAATGTAATGATGCTAAAAAAGAATGAAATTTTATACACATCAGAAACCCAACATTGAGATTCTCCTATAACGACTCAATTATCAGTGATCTTTTTTGTTGTTTGTATTAATTAGGCTGTCGTTATATCGTCTTCCTTCCGTTGAGTTCGACGTAGGAGATTGGCGTTTGGAAGTCCACCACGTATCAAGTGGGTGACCTTGACTTCCTTGTGGACCCGCTACGATGGAGAAGTAATGACCAGGACTAGTCAACAGTCAACAATGTGGAGGCAGCACGTACTCTCGGTCAAAGATGTAACCCAGTCATCGTTGACACGATTCTGCCTCTACTAGTCTCTCAAGTGCGCGCGTGTGTGTCTCCTAAGCCTCCTCCGACTCGAACATCTTATTCTCAAGGAGGTTTCAGAACACACTGCTAGACTTAGAAAACCTTTATTCTAGAATGTGATTAGGTGGCTGCAGCTTATTTAGACCAAAAGAAACGGAATCTTTAACCGATTTGTCTTCCTAAAAAAAATTAGAATGTATTTTTTTTTTAAAATATTTGAATTTTAAAGATAGTTTTAAGCCTTTTATACAAATTATTTTAAAAATATTTTATTAATTTATATATTATGTGAATTTTTTTAAAAAAATCTTTTTTCTTTCAAATACGCAAATATCCATCATCCTTAAGGGCTCAGCCCAACCCATTTCTAAGATGGTCCAAATTTGCTAATTGAGACCCATCTTGTCGATTCGACTTCAGATCAATCCCTCCGACCCAATCGAGGAAACCAAAAGCACGAATCCAAGCGCAAGCAGCAAGGACGACAGCCAGTTACCTCGCCTCGATGATGATCGTGGGGGGACCAGCCGAGACGACCAGCAATGCGCAGTCTTCCTGTAGCGCGATGGCCTCCCGTTTCCTTCGCGCCTCCTCGATCTGAGCCCGCCCGTCGTCCTTGATGACGGCGTTCATGGCGCTCCTCGACACACTCCTGGCTAACGCGTGAGCCCCGAGCGGAGGCGCAGAGGGCGAGGAGGAAGAGGGCTGGTGCTTGGCCGCCGTCTTCTTCCTCTTTCCTCTTATGCGAACCGCCGGCGATCCATCTATGGTCTCAGCCCAACCCATTCTCATATGGGCCAAATTGCTAATTGAGGCCCATCTTGTTGATTCGACTTCGGTTCAATCCCCACGAACCCATCGAGGAAACCAGAAGCAAGAATCCAAGCGCGAACGGCGAGGACGAGAGCCACTTACCTCGCCTCGATGATGATCGTGGGGGAAGCGGTCGAGACGACCAGCAACGCGCAGTCTTCCTCTGGCGCGACGGCCTCCCGTTTCCTTCGCGCCTACTCGATCTGTGCCCGTCCGTCGTCCTTGATGACGGCGTTCATGGCGCTCCTCGACCCACTCCTGGCCAACGCGTGAGCCCCGAGCGGAGGCGCAGAGATCGAGGAGGAAGAGGCCGAGTACTTGGCCGTCGTCTTCTTCCTCTATGCGAGCCACCGGCGATCGATTTCATGCTTACGGTTGAGCTTCCCGCTGTGTCCGAGGACACGTGTAGACACAGGATGTTCTCAGATAAAGAATGGACGGAGGGTTAAAGGTCAGATAAATGACATGAAATTTATAAGTCTCTATCCGTTTGATCACCAACAACTTATATCTATTTGATTAACTTAATTCGAATTAGGTTGTAGTTAATTTGTAGTATATCGAAAATAATATTTTTCACAGAGGTAAAATTTTTTCAACATATTAAAAAGTCTGTCAAATTTTTATTTCCAACTCTAATGAATAAAGAAAGGTCAGAGAGAGAGAGATGCAACTTTGATATACCATTTTCATGTCAATGTCCACTAACCACAGCACACAAACTTCTTGTATAAAACTATTTAATGGTGCATCAGATACCTTATCGCTGTGTGATGATGCCATGAATCTTAAGCCAATCCAAAAAGTGGTCATTCTATGGTGTCTGCCATTACAGCTGCACTCGAGAGCTCAATCAGTAAAAGGAGGGAGAAGGAGGCAAAAACATCACATCCCTGATAATGTTGCAATATGTTGGATCATTTGGCAACCTGCAGTAGAATTCATGATTTGGCCTCTTGTCACCCCCTCACATGGTGATGTGTGAGAAAGATATTTTGAAGCTTGCACAGCCAATAACACTCTAAAGAAAGAAAGAAAGAAATGTAGTCAGATGGAAGCATGTCATCATCCTCACTGCACACTGTATTTTACACATATTTCAGAGGATGCCAAAACAGAGACACATCAGAATGTGATGGTGAGAGCTCAACAACGTCCCCTCTGTTTCACGCTCCACGGTCTCTTTCACATCTTTCATCTTGAAGATGGCTTCTTTGTGGCACATTCTTCCTTCCTTGACACGGGAAGTGGGCCCTCCACAGCTTGTGTCATCCTTTTTGACCTTTTAGGGCCAACCTACATCCTCCTCTGGTGTCCACTAAGTTGACCTATGAAACATCCAATCCATTGTACTCCATGGTGAAGAACCTCTTCATTCCTTAAATCTCATCTCAAGCAATCACTGATTCAAACCTGTTGAATCTGTCTCACAGTTAAACACGAAGGGCAACTTTGACCACAAACCAACAGCACTAGCTGACTTGGGAGGTCTTATAATGGATTGATCACTGTCAAGGAACAACAGGACTGTAGCATGATAAAGACATCTTTAGCTTCTTCCTCTGGACTGTACCCACAAAGAAAAGGACCAAGGCACAATGAAGCTTCATTCCACTGCTAAACTATATGAAAGAAGTCTCATATCAAGCCAACACCCAAAAAACTTATAATGAAATGTTACTTTACATTACATCATTCATCATGCTTCCAAGTAGACAGGAAGTCCATGATGTAGGAAAGTTACCAAATGGATCTCTCTCTCTCTCTCTACTTGGATGGATCTGAAAACTTCCCTGATAGGCATATATTGCCTTTGTTTTACCAAAAGAACCATAGACTTCCATCTCTCTAGTAGAGAAGAACTGGCAACACAAGCTATAAAAAGAAACTACTTATTCGATGACTATTTTTCCTTTAAGAGTGCAAGATTCTACACTAGCAGTGGATTCCCTCTCCAATGCTTATTGGAGGCTCCAGAACTGGTAGCCATATGAACCTGAGTGCAATTATCAAGGCTTGTCCACAGTATCGTCGCTATCCATTATGCGCCCAGAGCCACGACCCATCCTACCAAATGATCCGATGGCCAAAGTGAGACCTTTGAAGCTGCCACTTCCACCACTGAAGTTCCGAGACCTCCTAGACCTCCTTAGCATGGAGTTGGTGGTATTGTCCCCCTCGTCTGCAGCCCTTATCTTGGCAACCACCAATCTAGAAATGTTGCAGCGGCAGAAGGGGCATGATGGTGAAGGCACAGACAAGGTTGTTGGGTTGGGCTTATTGTGGCAGCACAGAGACAACATGCAGTGAGCACACATCTGGTGCCCACAGTCTCGGACCTCGATGGTGCAGACTTGGTGGAAGCAGATGGAACAAAGGTCGGAATCACTTGCCTGCAAGATTACTTCCTCATATGAATGAAATCAAGAACAAAACTTGAAGACTAGTAATTTTCTTCATTAGAGTAGAAGTATCATCTAAAAATATTCTACAAAATTTTGCATTTGAAAATTTCTGTCAGCAAAACAGCTAGAAGGTTACATTGATAGTTGAAAGAAAAGTATCAGATTTATTGTACCATGGCATAATGTTCATCCAGCATTTAATGCAAATCTTATTTTGCAACAAATTGAGTCATTCCACAAAGGACTGCATAACCATAACTCAAACTGGTTACAATCCAATTATTAGAATTAAATTTTTACTAGTGATGTAATATTATAACCTCAAATTAATCATGGAAAAAGAGTATAAACAATCTCCACAAACAACTTAAGCACCAACACTAATAGGTCACCTAATCTATTAAGCCTAACATCCTTTGTAACTGTTGCAAGTAATAATCATTGTCAATAAAAGCCATGGATATTAAGCATTAAGGTTTCTTTTTTCCAAAAAACTGAAAACTGAAGTTGCAAAATGAAATCTTATGGTACCTCAGACATATCGTCGCCGACTGCTTCATCTGAATTGGCAGGAGATAGCACCAAATATTTTGTTCCCTTAAGGATCTTCTTCTCTCTTTCCTTGTTAGCCTCCATCAGAGCTGCCTCTAGCAAAGCCTTTGCATCTGGATCAAGTTCACTGATGAACTTCAATGGAGAAGGCCAAACCAGAGGCTCAGCTGCTGATGGGTTTAGTAGAGCTGCACAAGCTCCATGGTTTCGTTTCAGAGCTACAGCATATGGTATTTGCCTGCAAACAGAAACCAGCAAAATGTTCACTGGCAGCAGAAAGAAAAACATCATCGCCTATTAAATGATAGATCATCATTGTTAAAAGAAATAATTGTGCCTTTTCTAACAAAGAAAGATCTGACCACTCATAGCTAGAACATTATGTAAGAAATGGTCCCAGAGAATCCATCCTATATTATCTCGCTAGTATAAGACAGCTAAAGATATTCAGATGCCCAAATGCCAGCAGCTAATCCTCCAGAATTAGACTCTATAGTCATTTGGAATATGAACACAAAAATGAACAAATAGTCAGGAATTTAATGAAGATCTTGGATAAGATAATTATTAGATCAGTTTGTTCAAGATGTCATTTAGTCACCAAACAAGCACAAAGTCATACATCATGCGTTCTGATTTCTTCAATGGTATAGGCAAGGTCAAAGGGCAAAACATCCCTACCCAGATGAATCCCTCTGAAGCCTGTCTGCTCCCCACGCAAGCAATTCACGAACGCAATCCAAACTCCCTCCACGGGCGGCCAAGTGCAAAGGGGTGCTCCCAGGATGACTGCAAATTGGAATTGGTGAGCACAAAACACAAACTCTGAACACACATTTACTGAAGCTCATGTTCATATGAAAGAAAGAGTGAAACTGTGCATCATAATACCCATATCCACCGGTTGAAACACAAACAAGAGCTCCATTGTCTAGGAGAATGTGAACACACTCGGGCCGTCGTTGCCTTGCTGCAAGATGTAGAGGCGTCGCTCCGTTGTCATCTCCGACATTTACAAATCGAGCAAATCCCCTACGGTTTCATCACAAGGACAGATCATTATTAGAAGGGAAACAAGCATAATAAAGAATTTCAAGATCCATCAACCAACGATGAACTCATTGACTTGACAAAAACCCACCAAGAATCAGCAACCAAAATGGGGGCGGCTGATAGAATGGCTTGCAGACAATTCGAATGGCCATAATAAGCAGCATGATGAAGACAAGTTCTTCCATTTATCGAATCAAACATCAGGATCTAACCACACAAAATTAAAAACCGCATCATCATCATCATCATCATCATCCCGTTGCAGTGATTATTTTCTACCGAACAAATCAACGAAGAACAAGATTAAATTGGGGGAAATTAGAATCTCAGCTCACATTTGCTCCCGCCTCAAGCAGCTTTTGCACGCAGGCAATCTTCCCGTGAATCGCGGCCAGCATCAGCGGAGTCTAATTTACAACCAGATCCCGTAAAATCAGATATTTTTACCAAATTTCCGAAAAAGAAAAAAAATGCGGAGAAAAGCGAAAAGATCAGATCTTTATGATCTCCCCACCTGTTTATGTCGATTAACGACGTCAGGGTTCGCATATTTTTCCAGAATCATGGATAAAATCTGCACAAGTTTCCCAAACAGCCTCAATGATACCAAAACAAGAAAAACCAAAAGAAAGCGCGAAAGAAAAAGGTAATCTTTTGCAGCACCTCAACGTGTCCATTGGCGGCGGCGATGTGGAGAGCGGAGAGGCGATCGTAGACGGTAGTGCGCCGGAGCAGCGAGGGATCTTCGTCGACGGCGCTGCGCACCGTCTCCGAGTGGCCCGCTTGGACGGCGGTGAAGAAGTCACGGTCGTAGCTCGATCCGGCGCAGCTCAGTCGCTGGCCCATCTCGTGCTCCTCTTCCCCCCCTCTATCTCTCCGGGCTCCGGCGGCGGCGAAGGGGGAGGAGGCGGGAGCAGAGGAGAGCCGGGGTGGGAGCAGGTGAGGGGAAGACGACAGAGGCCGCAAGCGGGGAGGTATAGTACTGTAATCGGAACACTTTGGCTTCGTCTTAAGCAGTGCATCATACATCATCACCACTGGTGAGCTTACCGCAATACATATAAAACAATAGTTCACTGCATTGATTGCCATTGGTCGCCTTCCAAGAAAAAGTCACAAGTCTTTTACCACCTCGGCTCTTTTACTGTCAAATTCCACATATATCACTCAAAAGCTTTTAATTCTTTTATTCGCCCCTATAAATTTATGTTTAACAAAAAGCATAAAAGTTAATAATTTTAAATTTACTCATATACATTTGATTTAGGACACAATATGTAAAGTAATCAATAAAAGTTCACAAAGGCCTTTTAATAATCATCATCAGTAGCTATTATTTCAAGTTTATTGAATGGTTATTAATGGCAGTGACATATATGAACCAAAATAATAGCAGGGATATATATATATATATATATATGCAATATCAAATTTGAAAATGAGATAATAATTTGAAACTTTGAAAGGATATTATCATTCAGATGCCATCAATTAAATATTTATCAATGAATTCTCATGTTATATATATTTTGAAAATATTGGAAATATGCATATAATATACCTATATATATATAATTTCCTGGCAAGAACCCAAAATTTAGACAAATTGATCTCAGCATAATTTTTCAAAAAAAAAAGTGTGAATTCTTATGAAAACTTTCTTTTTAGATTTTTCTCGAGAAACATTTTAATTTCCAAAGTCTTCTACTTTCTTTCCCTCTTGATCAACAGGGTGAACCAGTCCAGTTATATTATTTTTAATAATATAAAAAATATTATAATATAGTATAAAAAATATTATATTATATATTTTATAATGTGTTATAGTGTTTCTGTATTGTTGAAAACAAAAACATTATTTTATAGTATTTTTGTATTATGTCTTCATAATATTATTGAAAATACAACATGGTGTCCAAAAATATAAACATAATATTTTTATAAAATTTATACAAAGTCATTGTGTTGTAATATTTTTATATTATATTACAGTATTTTTTTATGTTGTTAAAAATAGTATGATAGTATGAAAATATTATAACTAGAGTGGTTCATCCTATGAATTAATTTAAAAAAATTAAAAAATATTCTAGATATTTGGTTGAAAAAAAAGAGCATTGCCTAATAATTTGGAGATGGGTGGACCCTTCTTGGAAAAAATTAAAAAAATAATTTTATTATAGAATATGCTTAAGATATTATAAGATTAGTGACAACAATGCAAATATAATATAAAATTAGATGACAGTACAATTCTTTTACTTGTTAGGAGGATTGCTTGATATGGTGATTGCAATATAACTAATATGCAAAGATGCATGCGTGGTTAGTGATTCCCATGTAAACTTGGGGTGTATACAAGCGTTGATTCGTTTGCATCAGAGATAGCGAGTGATATGGTGATGAAGAGGAAGCATGCACGCATGACAATTGAGGTTGGCTTAATTTGCTAGACTACGCTACGAGATTGACCAATGACTATGACCAAGGGTGGAGCAAAGTCCACCGTATCTAATGTAGCCACGTGGATGAAGTTGATACGACAATTAGCACCGTTGATATGGTAACATAGATGTCCTTATCCGACCTAATAACATAATAATTAATATGTATCGATCTCAAAATATCTAAGTTTGATTTAATAGTAGTTTCTGACGTATCATTTGTCTTGATGATCGTAGGTCTTACCCCGTTTGGGGTAAAACCCCTAAAAGTCATCTCTCAAGATGAAATCTAATGCTTATAATATCTCACCCCTCAATCGGCACGTGACTAAATAAGATTGTGAATAAATTATAATGATAATTAATAATAATATTTTTAATAAAAAAATAAAATCAAATGTTGATGTGCAATAATTAATATATAGAAAATCATTGGTCCAGCGTACAAGAATTATATATCAAATATTGAAGATTATCTCATACAATGAATTTTCAAAACAATGGTGAACTGGTTCAATCGGTAAAGACCATGAATGTTTTTCTCATGATCATCAGCACGATATCCTTTTGCAACGGGATGCATAAAGCAATCTAAAAGAGATGCTAATGGTGTAATACGACGAGTCCGAGAACAAGAACTATGTATTTTATTAATTTACGTATTTTTATGTGTATATTTCTTGAATTGTTGCTGGGCTTCCTGCTTTGCTTATGCAGCACTTCATATGCAGAGAGCTTGAGCAACGGAGTTGGTATGGAATTCTCCCTTTTTCTTTTACACACATGTAGAATCCAATGTGCTTTTCTTTTAGAAGGCTGTCGAGACTTGTTTATGAAACAAAGGTGAATTATTGATGAAGAACTGTAAGACTGATCAAAGGTGATTATTGATGGCTTCATGAAAAAGTAAGAGAGTTTCCGAAGGGAGAAACCTAAACATTGGTGTTCTACGATGCAATTGATGTCCCCTAATATCTCTTACGTACGAAAACTGCACTGCAAGTCTCGTAATTAATCAATCATTCTTATGTTTAATCAACGTTTTATAGGCTTTAAACCTCCAGTAGCTTTGAAGCGTCGATGGTTCTTTAATCCTCACCATGAGAGGATCAGCAGGAAGATTGGAGGGTACAAAGTGTTTTCGAGGCCAAGTTAAGTTTTAGTGTAGCCTAGAAAGTCAAATCGGATTGCTTTATGGAAAATGGCGGCTTAAAGAATGTTTCCATTTCACTGTTGTCAAATCGATGAGGTTCTAACTTTCTTCATCGGGAGCTAAAACCGTGCCTCCGTCGGCCCCGAACAAGCAAGCAAAACACTTTGAGCATCACAAAGACGAGAATGGCACCCTATTCCATGTTCCCGAGAAAAGAATAATTAAAAGGCAATGGGGCAAGCTTATGGCATTCAGCATCTATTTGTGCCTCTGGTGATCACACTCGAACACCCTTCTCTGCCATTACAGTCGCGCCGACTACCACCAATAAGAACCATGAGGAGGACAAACAAGCGAAAAAGGAGTGATCACCAGAGTGGCCATACATGCTGCAGAAAAGCGAAAAAGGAGAGTCCACTCATCGAAGCAAAGTCAAGCTTTCTAGGATTTCTTAAGATGGACAGCCACCTTGGTTTCTTGTGTCGCCCAAAGAACACTGCAAGACTTTTGAGCTTGTTGAGGATTTGCCTTGATTAAATCCGAGATAATTTAGTATCGGTGGCACGGTGAGCTACTTGACTTCTTCGGATTCTTCTACCTCTCTTAGTATTTTATGTTGGTGCAGGATTTGAATTCAGAGTAGTCTGCAAGAATGAACGTAGGACGTTATATTATATGGCAATTGAATTGGAAAATATATGTACAATTCAACTGGTTTCATTGTCTGATATTTGTAATTATATATTCAAAGATGCAAAGTCATTAAAGATGCCCGTCTTTGTGATGAGAAGAAATAACAATAAGCAAGATGGCGAGCAAACCAAGGATCAAAGCAGGATGGCCAGAGAACAAACAGATCTACGCTCTGCGTCTCTTTGACCGCTTAACCATCTCCGAAGACTTTTGTGCACACGACGCGTTATCCTCGACGGCAAAGATCACCGACATGCTTTGAGATTCGCGCTATCGAGACCCGCGCAATGGAGCTTTCAGATAGAGCGCCAAGACCGTGGTCGGTCGATGCCAAAGTAGTAATCCAGAGCTTCGCGAATCATAAAGCAAAACGCTGTGCATGCACACTGTTTACAGCGCTGTAAGGCGAAGCTGGCCAGATAGAATCTGAAACACCTCAGGGACTAGATGAAGGAGCCTGTAAGATGGATGACAGTCGGAGAGCAAACTCCTGTTGATGTTTCAGAGGATAGCAGAACTATAGTCACGATTTAGTGCAAACACTAAAGCAAGCATCACAATTCTACTAACGCAACTGAACATGAGCGCAGATCTACGGTGCTCCTTTACAACCAGAGTCCAGCTGCATGCAACACCACATTTCCACACAATATTCATCCATAGTTTGACTAATACTAAAGCAAGCATCAACAACAACATGAACGCAGATCTACGGTGCTAATTTACAACTAGAGTCCAGCTGCATGCAACACCACATATCCACACAACATTCACGCGGTGGAATCCCACATTTAGAGCTTCTCTCCCGGCATGAATGTGAATGCAATACACAGCAGCAGCAGCAGCAGCAGCAGCAGCAGCAGCTATCCAGTTTAATGCAGCCTCTTGTTACTATAAGAGCATTTCTATTATATATAAATGTGTGTACAAATGCCCTATGGTCAACAAATTGCTGTCAGGGCTCCTCAACAGCAACCGTTGGAAGCTCAACAAATTGCTGCATGGGATTCCAATGGTTGCTGTTTAGAAGCTCATACAAATGAACTGCAAACTGCAGATGGAGCATCCATATCTCAGAGTAAGTGTCCAATAACATGCAGAACCAATTCGGTAATAGACATAACAAGGGTAACTAACACTGGTAATAAAGAAATGTCATTTGCAAAAAACAATCAATAAAGCACCATGTTTTGCAAAACAATAGCACCTCACAAACTACTAGATAATTTATCAGGACATAAGCTGATTTCACATAATTACCGAGCACCATAAAGTAGAAATATCGTTTGGCGGTAAGGCCCAGCTTCACCTGCATATTTGGACTAGATTGGCCACAGCCATGTTCTTGCCAGCAGATTCCCTAAACCAAGTAGAAAACATAACACTGTTTAACAGAAACTAAAAACCACATCTGGGAGAAACACATAAAACTAAAGCAGTATGATGCATGCAAATGCACTGACATGCTGATCTAATCAGTTCATGCATTAAAAAGCATGAGGAAAGCCCTAGATAGCAAGTTTGGACTTCATTTGCACCATCTGCAGCTAAGACTCACATTTGAAGCAGACATTTCCATATCAAGTAGTTTGCTACATTCTTAATTTTCAAGTTTGGTTTATGAAAACCACACATTGGACATGAATCTTAAGGAATACTTGGCCTTCCACAACAGAGAGCTGTAACAACTCCAAAGTCCATACAAAACTTTGAGATATATTTTGGGCAAGGTTGATCATTTGTCAGACCATGATATATCCCCAGTAGGAGGAGCCTCAATTGTGAACACTTCATTCTCCCTTCTTGTTTCGCAACAAAAAGTTGGATTGATGAACTTTGAGAAGTAAACAAATTATGTGAGTCATCACTCGCTCCATCCCAAATCCATAGGCACCCCAAAACCTACCAACCATTAGCATCACTTATATTTTCAAAAAAATAAGCTTGTCAATTATCCATCAACATTAAACAGCTATGAGATATCATGGGAATCTTCTGTCTTCAACAGATGTTTTCCCTGGCACCACAAACTGATGCAATTCCACGAGCAGCAAGCTTCTCTTAAGTAATACTTCCCAGAAAGCCCAGTAAACACCATGCGTGATGATAGAAGCTACGACAACTAAAGGTATATCAAATCAAACAAGGTGCAGCACATAATCTTTGGTTGAGCAAAGAAACCTCACAATACAGATAGTGGAGATCTTAAATATGAACTCCAGATAAGTTGTGGCAGAAAGCTATCTCACCAAAGAAGGATTCATAGGACCCACACCTATCCAAAATGCAAAAGGAAGCATTGTTCAGCAGATATGAAAAAGCATAGGATTAGTTTATACAGTAACTACAAAAGCAGTCTGCAAGCAGAAACATATTGCATACCTTGCTATGAGGCAGGGTGCACAGATCATGACTGCATAAGTACTCGTTATGCAGGTTCCTGTAGAAAATCCAACTTCCCTAGTTTTTATCACAATGACATTTGAGCCCCAAAATCAAAGAGAAAGAAGCTTGACCAACCAAATGAAATGATCTTTAAGGCCAGACATCAAATGTCGCTTTAACCCCATCAGCAAGGAGAAGTCTAAGAGCAATAAATATATGAAAATGAAAGCCCCCAAACCCAATAAGTAGTTTAACAATATCATCTTCCATTTCCTACATTCCGCACGTTTGCAGAATTACTTAACTATTGAGCAGCAGCAAGCAAGATATGATTGCAAACTAAGCATTCAGTTAGCTTGCATTGCTTCTCCATGGTACTTGTCCAAATCAGCATCAAGTGCTGCAGCAGAGACTGGTTCACCACGGCCTCTGCCTTGGCCACGACCTTTCCCCCTTCCACGACCACCACCTCGTGGCCATCCTGCAGAAACCCTTCCTGGTCCAGTTCTGCAATACATAAGCAAGTTAAAAAAAATTACATCAATAAAACAGAAATAGATAGGCCTAACGACAAACCAATAATACCACAAATTCTAAAAAGGTTATTAGATTCTGTTGTGTTGCATATAGAAACCAATTATATAATGACGTATCAACCCAGTAAGGGATTTCTCTAGGCAAGAAAAACAATATAAACATGCAACTTTACTAAATATATCTAATATAAAAGTGGAAAGTATGGGGTAAATATAATTATTGTATTTTCTGGAGAATTGACTGCCATCACTGCTAATAGTTTATATTATTAAAATGATCATGACAAATCATTAATTTTAGAGTACCAATCTAGATTCAGAATAATTTCATATATGAACATGAAACATAGAAGAGCAATCACTGTTTTCATTATGCATGCATCAAAATTTCTCTAATATACACCTTCAATATACATTTAAAAAACAAGAGAAAAGAATCTTTGTCCAGAAATGGTGCTAACAGCAACAAGCATACCATAACTTTCACTGGAACGTGATATTTTAACCTAAGTTAGTAGAGAACAATCTAAAAACATTTCTTTACTTAGTGAAAGTTAAAGTAAATTGATGATACATGTCTCGCTTAAGCTAAAAAGAAGAATCAGCCATCCCCGTTTAACCTTTTCTCTGCGCATTATGGGCCAACTTTTTCTCTTCTGTCTGTTGATACATCATCATGAGACATGTTATTATTATACTTTTGTTTTTCAATTAACCAAATTAGCCAAAAAACACAAAGCACATATCTTCTGCAAGAGTACACTTCCTCTTCTTACAATAGCCTCACAACCTCGCAAGGAGATTGGCAATGACTAAAGTGTAAATACATTAATTTAACTCATGGCAGATATAAAGATCATATTTCTTTTGTGCTTATTCAGAGTTACAAATCTTGATCTTACTTTTGTTACATCTAGATAATATTATCTGAGACAAGGTCCAGTGCCTCCTATACAATAACTAAACCTTTATAGAACATATATTGGCCCAAAAAGCCAAATTAAAAAAAAAAATTGCACCCAATGACACTTTTTAGGTCAGCATGACAGATGCTATATAACAGAAAAATGATCATTGGTAGATGCTTGATAATAACTATACATCTCAAGTAACAATCAATTGATTAGTTAAGGAACAGATACAAGAAAATAGTGCAACCACAAAGTTGGAAATCATAGAACTCATCAGAACTTAATCAAATGAAGGCATCTCCATAAACAAGAATAAATCGGACCTTTTGGGAGCACTGTCAGAATTTCCTGAGACGCCATTTGAGAACTGAGGCACGGCAGCTGGTGTTGGAATATTTATTCCGATAATTTCTATTTGCATTGGTTTTCCATCAAGCAACACATTGTTGTATCTCTTCACAGCTGCTAAAGCATCAGCCCGCCTTGAGAAGACCACTTCAGCCGTTCCCTTAAATATATTTTTTCCCAAAAAATGAGCACAACAACGTTGAAACTAAAAATCGGTCAATCTGAAGAAGTACCTTAGATCTTCCGCTTCTATCATAATTTATTGAATAGCGCTTCAGATCACCAACCTCTGAAAAGAGCTCCTGGAACAAATAAAACATCACATCACAAACAAGGGCACAAAAGAGGCGCCTCAACCAATGCTGGGAAGAACAGAAAACAAAAGCATGTGGTCATACAGGCAAAAACAAAGAAATGAATCCCCTAAAAACTGAAATTTTGAACAAGTATTCTGCCTTACATGTGTATTAATTACACCAACTTGCCATAGTCTGTTTATCTTAAAGCAAACTCTTAAGCTAAAGGATGTCCAAATTGGACAAAACGATTTGCAGACTTCCAGAGATACACACATGAACCTCTCCAGTTAACCAACAAAACAAGCTACCGGAACGGAAAAAAATAGGAAATCACCTTGATGTCCTCGTTCGAGACACCGTATTCCAAGTTGGAAATATAGAGTTTGGTGCCGGTCTCTATGGAGGAAGCCCGAGCCGCAGGAGCAGGGAAGCCGCCCATCTGAGCCACATAAATGTCATGCTGCCACGCCGAGTCGGGAGCCTGGGATCGGAGATCGAAGTGAGAAACCCTAAAATCGGAGGAGGTGCTTCAGCCGGATCGGCGGAGCTCGAGGATCGACGCGCTGAGGAAGCCCTAGTCGTACCTTCCCGAAGGAGTATGGGGCGGATCGGTTCGCCGACCGGTTGGGGACGCGGCGGGCGGGTCCAGTGCCCGAACCACGGCCCCGGCCGCGGCCCCCCGCGGCGGACTTCTTGTTGTTCTTGATGATGTCATCGAGAGACATGTCCAAAGCGCTCGACATCTCCGATCGACCGAGAAGGGCGAAGGATTAGGATGGGATCCGTGAACAGGGTCGGAGGGAAGAGGACGTGGCGAGACTCACAAGAGAAGTCCGCACCGAGAATAGACGCGTGGGATTAAAATAAGAACAAAATACATATAAATGTCTATGTACATAAATGTCGATTTATTTTCTTTTCCGATTTCTATGTATATAGATATATCAATATATATATAACATAAAGGAAGGAACAGCTAACATGTGGTGTCGTGGTATAGTTGGTCATCAAGTCAGTTTAACACCCTGAAGGTCTCCGGTTGGAGTCCGGGAGACGCAGTTATACTTTATTAATTTTATTTTCCTTTTCCACTTCTAGGTTATATAAATATCTATATATATAATACAGGAATAAATTAACACATGCGGTGTCGTGGTGTAGTTGGTTATCACGTCAGTCTAACACACTGAAGGTCTCCGGTTCGAGTCCGGGCGACGCCATTTTCTTTTATTAATTTTATTTTCCTATTTCATTTCTTGGTTATATAAATATCTATATATATATATACTACGGGAAGAAATTGTTCACATGCGGTGTCGTGGTGTAGTTGGTTATCACGTCAGTCTAACACACTGAAGGTCTCCGGTTCGAGTCCGGGCGACGCCATTTTCTTCTATTAATATTATTTTCCTTTCCGATTTCTTTGGCAAATTCTATTTTTATTTTCCGCATCACTTTTTTGCATCCTAAGTTTATTTTTCAGACTTGTTTGACAGGGGACTCATTCATTTTTTTTTAATGTTGTACATGATTTTATAATAAAATAATATATTTTTTGAACTTTAACACTGATTGTTCAACCTACAAAATTATATTAAAGAGTTTTCGATAAAAATTCCTCTCATGCTTAAATTATATATGGATTCAAATGATTTAAAAATTAATAAAAATTAGAAATTCTCTCTTCCCACGGATGCACTATGAGCTTTTCTATAGTGTGTAATTTTAAACTGTCGATGTAGTGATAAATATCATGAACAGTTAATTATGCAGATCATCTTCATATCATTAGATCATAGAAGCATTGAATCATCATCCACGTAGTTATGAAATAATGATTCGCTTTAATATCAGAGACCAAACGTCATTATTTTATATCAATATTTAGTCACCATCCTCGTTGGCACCATGTTATCATTCTTGTATGATGGGAATTAGCCTGATGTGTCGACCATGCAATACACTTTAAATTGCCCAAGTATTATTATACCCTCATATCAGCATACATTTTTTTTTTCATAAATTTAACTTATTTTAAAAAAAACTATATTTCCAGATCATACAAATCCCATCCAAACAAATTAACTCATTCACCATCTCAACATCAAATGAGTAATTTGTGAATCAAACTAATAACGTAAATTCATGTCAACCATATACAATCGGAACCAATTATCGGATGACCTCGAGCTAAAATATTTCTTTTATCTCATATTCGATTTGTCACGACTTAATCGTTCGACTAGTTTATAAGGACGAGATCAACTAGTTTTGTAAATTCACATCGATATATTTTACATTAGGATTCATCTAAAGTGATATATGTAACGGTTGGGAAAAACATGTAAATGCGGAATAATATTTTTCTTTTTTATGTATCAAAATGAGTTTCTCATCAAAAATACTAACTTGATATTAAAAGCAAGTATTAATCAGAACAATATTATCAACAGAATAACTGATCAATCATAGGTGAGACTGAATTTTAACATGGAAAACCCAATGCGGAAAAAACCACGGGACCGTAGTCCACTTCAAACTTCCACTATCATCAATAATGATAACAAGTTTACAATATGTCTTCTCTCAAATAACAAGAGGATCATAGTAACATCAAGATCAGATATCTTAGCTCAACAATAGTACATCATTGTCATATAGATGGATCTCATCTAAGAAAAGTTTTAGATCTCACCAAGTAAACATAGCAGGAAAGCACCTTAGAGAGGATAAATCATAGATCAGTACTGTTAGGATTGTAGAGTTTACTGCAAGGATTCTCCACGTCAAATCTGGGCCAAAACCGATCGTCAAGCAGAAAAACTCAGATCCTAGTTTTCTTCTTTCTTCTCTCTCTTCCTTCTCTCACTCTGTCATCGCCGCCGCACGCACGCCGCTTCTTTGCTCTCTGGTTTTTTTTTTCTCAATTGTACTCACACCAATAGAAACCCTTGGTTTCTATTTAATTAATTGATTTGGGCTTGGGCCTAATTATCTGGTCCAAGCCCACATATGGGCTAGACCCAATAATTCTCCCCCTCCAACTCATATGGTGGGCTGTACTAAGCCCGCTCTTCGCTTACAAGCTTCAAGCTTCTCCTTAGATAATTTTACCAAGTTATAGGTGTGGTTCTCAAGCAAGGATCTCATCTCTTCTTGTATGGCTTTAACCCACTCATTCTTGTACTCATGTAAAATAGCTTCCTAGTAAGTTTCTGGCTCTCCCCCATCAGTAAGCATAATATACTCATGTGGAGGATATCTTATAGATGATTGTCGCTCTCTTGTGGATCTTCTCAATGGAATCTCAACTGGTGGTGGAGGTGCTTGCTCAGTTGGTTCAACTTCATCAACTGTAGGAGTATCATCACTAACATTCTCACCACATTCATCTTCATCATCATCTCCCCCATGATCATCATGAACTATAGGTGGAGGAACTGGACCCAAACTCCAAGGAATATAAGCAGAGGTTTTTGGCTTCTCAACATTGTCACCATTATCAAACAATTGGTCTTCAAGAAACACAACATCCCTGCTTCTAACAATCTTCTTATTCACTGGATCCCATAATCTGTACCCAAACTCTTCATGACCATATCCCAAGAAAATACATACCTTTGCCTTATTATCAAGCTTGGATCTCTCATCTTTGGGAATATGTACAAATGCTTTACATCCAAAGACTCTCAAATGATCATAAGATATATCTTTCCCTTTCCATACTCTCTCTGGAACATCACCTTGCAGAGGAACTGATGGAGAAAGATTTATCAGGTCAACAGTAGTTCTCATAGCCTCCCCCCAAAATGACTTAGGTAACTTGGCATGGGAAAGCATATACCTAATCCTTTCTTCAATAGTCCTGTTCATCCTTTCTCGCCACACCGTTTCTTTGAGGAGTTTTGAACTGGCTTTTTCTCAAGCCTGATACCATGAAACCTGTAATAATTCTCAAAGGACCCTGTACTGCGCCACCATTATCTCTGCTCGAACACTCTTGACTTTTACGCTAGTTTCTCTTTCAACACCGACATGAAATTCTTTGAAGACATCAAGTACTGGTCTTTAGATTTCAAAGCAAAAGCCCAAACTTTTCTAGAATGATCATCAATAAAAGTAACAAAATAAAGAGCACCTCCAAGAGTTCTAGTTTGCATAGTAATGCAGACATCGCATTATGAACTAAATCAATAATATTTGATCTTCTAGATAGCGGATAAATTAACTGTTATTTTATCTAGTGATCCTATAAGATAATATGCATATGATATATGATCATGGACTATGATGTGACCTTAATGCATGTGATCCTTATTATATTATTAGGGCTTGTGAGCCTATTTTCTTGTTATTATTGTATGAAATATAACTCTGTGTTTTTCCAACTAAGCAATGATCACAAGATTTAAGAGATCTACCTTGCAACTCTGGTAAGAACTGCTTTCTAGCAAGAGTTTGAGGTCCTTTCTCACTGATATGACCAAGCCTCTTATGCCAAAGATCTATGCTTTCACCCTTTTGAATTATATTAATCTCTCCTTTGTGTAGCTTAGCTTCCATAATATAAAAAGAGTTTAACTTCTTTCCTCTCGCTACAACTAGAGAACCTTTAGTGAGCTTTCATTTGCTTTCACCAAAGTAATATGTAAATCCCTCATCATCAAGTCTACATGTAGATATCAAATTCAAACGAATATCTAGAACATATCTGACATCTCTGAGTATTAATTTGCTCCTAGTACTGGTCTCTAAGCAAATATCTCCAATACCCACAATCTTGGATGTACCATTGTTTCCCATTCTAACATTGCCAAAATCACCAACAGTGTAGGATCTGAATAAATCATCATGAGAAGTAACATGGAATGAAGTACCAGAGTCAATTACCCAGTTGCTGTCCTAAGCTGCAAGACTAACACATCCATCATCATTAACAAATAATGATATCACTTTCAAAGAAAGAATCGTATTGGTCTCTTTCTTATTTTTCTTCCTTTCATTCTGTTCTCGCTTCCAAAACCTACACTCTTTCTTCATATGACCTGGCCTGTTGCCTGGAAACACCTGATATCTCTTCTAGACTTGGATCTTCCTCTGTAACCATGTGGATTTCTACTGTGACTTCTTCCACGTCTTTCTTGCTTTTCAGTAACAAGTGCACCGTAAGAAGATTCTCCTGTTCTTTCCTTCCGCATCTTCATTCATAAACTATATTTAACTATATCTATAGTTAGAGTCCCCTCGGCGTGGAGTTACAATTTGTCACCACATCGTTTCCCAACTTTACGTAAAGAGTCGAGAAGTAGCAATCCCGCATTTCATGATCTATATTCATTTTCATAGCAACCAACTTATTTGCAAGACTCTGAAATAGGCTTATGTACTCAACAATATTGCCACCATCTTTATACTTCAAATTAATAAGTCTTCTAAGGAGAGAAATTCTATTTCCCACTATCTTTTTCGCAAACAGATTTTCTAACCTTTGCCAAACAATATCAGCTTTGGTTTCATCAGAAATATGCTCATGCAGATTTATATCCATCCATCTTCTAATATAAGCAATAGCTTTCCTGTATTGAACTTCCCATTCTTCCTCATCCATAGTAGAGGGTTTTTTTTTTACTTTAATGAGCTTATACAAATCTTTACAACAGAGCAAGTCTTCCGTCATATGCCTCCAAGTGGAATAATTTGATGAGTTCAATTTAATCATACCATCTGATTCTTCCATTTCAATCACACAAGAAAACACTAATAGCAAATAACAACCTGTTGCTCTGATACCACTTGTTGGAAAAAATCTGTAAATGCGAAATAATACTTTTTCCTCTTTGTGTATCAAAATGGGTTCCTCATCAAAAATACCAACTTGATATTAAAAGCAAGTATTAACCAGAACAATATTATCAATAGAATAACTGATCAATCACAGGTGAGACTGAATTTTAACGTGGAAAACCCAATGCGGGAAAAACCACGGGACCATAGTCCATTTCAAACTTCCACTATCACTAATGATAACAGGTTTATAATATGTCTTCTCTCAAATAACAAGAGGATCATAGTAACATCAAGATCAGATATCTTGACTCAACAATAATGCATCATTGTCGTATACATGGATTTCATCTAAAAAAAGTTTTAGATCTCATCAAGTAAACATAACAGGAAAATACCTTAAAGAGGATAAATCATAGATCAGTACCATTAGGATTGTAGAGTTTACTGCAAGGATTCTCCACGTCAAATTTGGGCCAAAATCGACGAAGTTTGGTCACCGATCGTCAAGTAGAAAAATTCATATCTTAGTTTTCTTTTTTTTTTCTCTTTCTTCCCTCTCTTTCACAGTGCCGCACGCCGCTTGCTGATTTTTTTTTTCTCAATTGAACTCACAATAGAAACTTTTGATTTCTATTTAATTAATTGATTTATATTTGAGTAATTATCTGGTCCAAACGCACGTATTGGGTGGTCCCAACAATGTTTGATTTAATGTTTGTTTTTTTCGGTTTTTTCATGCATGATTCGATATGTTTGAGACTTGTCGTTGATTCGAGAGTTCCATTCTGATTGGATTTTATTCTCGTTTATGATTCATAATTGTAATTTATGTGCAATCATTTTTCGAAGATAAAATTATTAAAACAACAGAACCTCATATGACATGAGATGATTGGAACCCGAGGTGATACGACTAGATAAAACTTTGGGATAATACTCAAAGATGATTAATTAATTGGTTTCACAATTGTATTATACAATGATTTTTATATGCGATAGGCTCCTTTGGATTATTTGTCATACGACTATTTAAAATTTTCAAAGAATATTTTTTTAACCTGCATTGATTGTAAAATATTTACTTAAATATGTAGGATAATAAGTTTATATTTTAAGAGGGTGATAGTTTACTTATATTTGCTTTTTTATGTTATTAGCAGACCTTACCATGTCACTAAGAGGTCGAACATTTTCGAATAATGGATACATAGATATGAGATATTTACGTATACATCATATTATACTATGTATATTTAGTGTGACCAAAATTAACATTAAAGCCATTGAATTTTTGAAAAAAAATTCAATAAAAAATCACATTTTAAGGAGACAAAATTAATGTAATCCAAAAGCCAAATGGCAAAAAAATATATATAAAAAAATTCCATCCTGACCAAGCCCATTCTGATCACAATAGCAATTTCATCGTTTTGTTTATATTAAGAAACATTTTATAGCATAGAAAATAGAAATTCTATTTTTTCTTAAAATAGGGGAAATAATAAAATATTTTAATGAAGTAGACATTCTGTTTCCACTTTTCTATGCATTAGAGACATATTTACTCGTTTTGGGTGAATTCCTAATTTTTTTACTTTTACAAACATCTCTAGAATGTTTTTATTTTGAAAAAGTCTAAAACGATACTTATGATTCTATGAAAAAAATTATTTTATCCTTTTCTTTTTGTCGAACCTATTATCGTCTTCGTCGTCCCATCATCATCTATAGCCCTCGCATGAAAACTCATAATTGCTCGTAACCCTTGTGCAGGAGCTATAGCAAAAGGGGTGGACCCGTATGCAGGATCACTCCTCACTAACTCTGATCGAACATCATTATCGTAGGTTATTAGGTTCCAACGAAAATAATATTAAAGGCGATGGCCGATGGAACACCTAAGCAAGAGTGGAACAGAGGAGTAAAATGGCAATTTAACAGGTATTGTTTTAAAAATTTTAAAATAAAAAAATAAAAAATAAAGATTTTCTTTCAAGAATTCACCCATCATATTTTGACGTAGCAATCGCGATGATTATTTCGAACGTATGATACTGAACAAAATAACTCATTTCTGTGTGTTTCAGCCAAAAATTTGGAGTTATTTAGCATTTGATTTAATTTATAGATGTGAATGGAAGAAATTGGTGACCAGTTCCTCAGAATATTTTAAACGAACTTAAATGATTTTACTATAGAAATCATGTTTAATCAAACTAAAATAATACAGCTGTGTTTAATGTAATTTTTAATTTCCAATAGGGATAACCATCGTTAAAATGTTTAAAATACTACAATGATAAAACTAAAACACACACATAACATTTCATACAACGCATCTTAAACATTAATATCAACATTAATAGCTCTCAAAGGTTATGTTGTCGAACTAATGCGGCCACCGATCATCGTGGTGGTTTGGCCAGGTCCGATCACCGATACCTAGAAATGTATCCTAGATTGGTTCGCAAAATGCGCAGCTCCTCGGATCGCCTGGTACCTATAAGAAGGCTTGGGTCGGGATCGGTCCTGACTCGGCTCTTCCGACGATCAAGTCAGTATCGTGGTTTGGTTTGTATGAGTTCCTTCCCCCTTTCCTGAAGCCAAGTGGGGGCTTTATGCTCATGCCCGAGGTCAACTGTACGCACCGGGGCGATGACAGCTTGTCCCTCGGGTGGTGAGCATGTACCTTAGTCCGGATGCCGATCAGCTCATACGGGGCATCATCGTTCTAGGTTTTCGGGGGGCGGGTTGCTCCGTACAGTGTCGTTCCGAGCTTTCGGGGATGGTTGCTTCATGTGGCTCCGGGCGGCGTGGAGCAACTATCGCTTCCAACCCGAGGTGGCACATCGGACGTGGCGTCCCATATCAGGCCAAGGGTTGTGCCTCCATGCTGATGTGTTTGCTGGCTGCCTCCACGTGGGCAGTGCCAAAGTATCCCATATCACCTCTCCCCACTCCCCCCAACGATTTATTTGTTATGCTGTCTATTGTGCGGGAGGTTGGGCTGCTTCATTGTGCTGTTGCTCGTGTGACGAGGAGCCAAGCTGCGATGATGCACCAAGGCATCACTTAGTTAATTAATTTGGGGATGGGTCGAACTAGCGTGCTGAGCTACTCGCCTTGGTCGCATGATGGATTGGTGCTCGAACTGGTGAATTTATATAAACACTAGAGTGGTGCTCGAGCTGGTGAACTCGGTAGAAATTAGACTGGTGCCTGAGCTGGTGAACTCGGGCAAAGACTGGATTGGTTCCCAAGCTGGTAAACTCGGACAAAGACTAGACTGGTGTCCGAGCTGATGAACTTGAGCAAAAATTGGATTGCTGCTACTCGAGCTGGTGAACTCGGGCAAGAACTTGGACTAGTGCCCGAACTAGTGGACTCGGGCAAAGATTGGGCTGGTGCCCGAGCTGGTGAACTCAGGCAAAGACTGGACTCGTGCCTAAGCTGGTGAACTTGGGCAAAAACTGGACTGGTGCCCGAGCTGGTGAACTCGGGTAAAGACTGGACTAGTGCCCGAGCTGGTGAACTCGGGTAAAAACTTGGACTGGTGCCCAAGCTGGTGGACTCAGGCAAAGATTGGACTGTTGCACAAGCTGGTGAACTCGGGCTAGTGCTCAGCTGGTGAACTCGGGCTGGTGCCCGAGCTAGTGAACTTCAAAATTTGGTGCCCGAGTTGGTGAACTCGGGCAAAGACTGGACTGATGCTCGAGCTAGTGAACTCGAGCAAAAATTGGACTGGTGCTAGAGTTGGTGAACTCGGCAAAGATTGGACTAGTGCCCGAGCCGGTGAACTCGGGCAAAAATGGATTAGTGCCCGAGCTAGTGAACTCGGGCAAAGACTGGACTAGCGCCAGAGCTGGTGAACTTGGGCAAAAATTGGACTGTTGCCCGAGCTAGTGAACTCGGGCAAGAACTTGGACTGGTGCCCGAGCTGGTGGACTCGGGCAAAGATTGGGCTGCTGCCCGAGTTGGTAAACTCAGGCAAGAACTTGGGCTGGTGCTCAAGCTGGTGAACTTGGACAAAACTGGACTATTACCTGAGCTGGCGAATTAGGACAAAAACTGGACTGGTGCCCGAGCTAGTGAACTCTGGTAAAAACTGGACTAGTGCCCGAGCTGGTGAACTCAGGTAAAGACAGGACTTGTTCCCGGGCAAAGACTAAGCCGAGGCATTCCTTGGAGAAATCTTTCATCGTCTCGTGGATCCTAGCAAGGGATACAATGACATGCTGGTGGGAGAATGGGGTCATGTGCATCTGACTAGCGGTCAACGTCGCACGTGACTTTTGGCAGGAATTTTCGCTGGTAGGCATGTTATGGCAGGAGCCATGGGCCAACGTGCCTCGTGAGGTGCCTTTCAATAAATGATGCCATCAATTCCTGCCTCGGGGAGCCCAAATGTTGCCTTGGCGACGATGGGATTTTTCCTCATAAGCCTCTCCCAATGCGTGGGGGAGGTAACTGTGTTCCCCTATTTGTCATTGCATTCCTCTATGACCTCCTATTTGTTATGTCGGACCCTCACCTTTTCTGGTGCCCAACTCAAGGTTGGGATGACTTCCTCCTCATCATCGTCAAATCAGTCTGTCCCTAAGGTCAACGAGTCGACCTCGGAGAGTTCTAAAGTAGAGGTGGTCAGTTCATCCTCGGGTGGCATGCCCCCGACGGACTCGAAGGCCCTTGCGGTCCTTCAAGCGATGTGGTTATGGCACAATGTGGACTCAATGGTAACCGAGGAGCCCTTAGGGCTTATTCGGGATCGTTATAGTATCCTGAAGGAGTACGAACTCCACCCCCCATCATCGGGGCAATGCCCTTATGACCCGTTTTCAGATGGGTTTGGGCTGAGGTTCCCCTTGCATCTCGTGGTTGTAGAATGCCTCTGGTGGTGGGGGGATCTCTCCGTCCCAGATGACACCTAACTCCTAGCATTATCTAGTGGTCTTATTGGGAGAGTGTCATGGGGTGGGGATCGAACTGACTTGAACGTTGTTCCTAGTGTGTTTTTGGCTATGCAAGGGCTAAGATGGATACTACTTGACCGCCCGAAGTGGGTTTAGGATCAGTGGCGCCCCTTCTAACAACAAGAGGTGGAAGACTCGCCACTTCTATGTGAGCTGCCACCGGGAGTGGGGGTTCTATGTCGAGTGGACCTCTCGAGCTATTAACAATGTTCCCCTATTCCTCTCTCGCGAGGAGGCCTAACATGAAGAGCGCTTGAGGGGGATTCTATCTTCTTCTCAAGTTATTAAGGAAATGACCGAGGAGTGGTTAGTCAATGCAGGACTCAACTCGGCCCCTAGGGGTATGGTTGGACTCATCGTTTTTAGGCATCTTGTCCCTCAGATTTCTATTTTTGTGCCTCGCTAATCGACCCGTGACTTGCATAAATGGTGAATCTCCAATCGATGAGGGGATTCCTCGCCTCTCAGTTGCAACGCCGCCACCCCGGGAGTGGGAAGGAACTAGGGTTGAGCCCCCAGCTCGAAATGGTACCCCAGGTCATGAGGTTCCCCCGATGAAGCCAACGCAGGGCGACCGAAGAAGAAGGCAAGGGGATTGACTCAAAAGTCATCTGAGGGGGCAACACTTTATGAAGCTATGGTGCGAGTGGCATGTGGGTCCGGCAGTGACTCACGCAGGGAGGGTTTCAGCGCCAGAGGGAAAGGTCATGCTGGTTCGACCGGGGATGATCCCTTGGTTAGGCGATCAGAGTGACCCAAGTCAATGAGGGATCTGTGTCCCGTCCACGCCACTAATAAGGGTTAGCCATTTCAGGCTTTAGACATAGTGGACCTACCGGAGGGGGAACCGGGGGCACCCTATGGGTCCCGATGGCCGATTCTGAAGATCGAGAGTTGCACTTGGACCGATGGTTTGGCGGCCTTGGGTTTGCTCAAGGGGCACTCCATCCGGGCCCGACGAAGCAATTATATTGCTCGCCCTTCGTGGTGCTGATGGATCGTGCCACGAAGTCGTTGGTCTGGGTAAGTACCACATCTCTCCGTTTTAATTTTGGAGCCATCTCGTTGTGCCCAATTCTGATCTTTGATTACACAAAATTACCATTACACAACGACACTGATCGATCAGGTGCACGATGCAGGCTGGGTGATTGAGGCTTCAAGGAGGTGAACTTCGACCTATGCCGGGAGATCGAAGAGCTAAAGGGTGGACCTGGCCCTATGGTGGTTGCGGTGGTTGAGTAGCAGGCGACTGCTGCCGAGGCCGAGGTCAAAAGGCTGAAAACGGAGCTGGGGAACTCCCAATGCCAACTGAAGGACAATCGTGGGTGGATCTGCAGCTTGGACGACGAGCTGCTCGTGCTCACGCGGAGTGTTGAAGCCACCCGGTCAACAACCCGTGTTACAGAGGAGGCATTGCAAGAGGAGCACTGAGGGGCAGAGCAGTGGGCAAGGGAGGTGATTGTTGAGTACAAGAGGTCACTTGGGTTCGAGCTCGGTCTATAGAGATTGGGCCAAGTGACCTATGAGTTCGGTTACTAGGTGGCGCTCGCCCGTTTCCTTGCCAAGTACCTAGACTTAGAAGTAGAGGCTAACCCGTTCGTGGACCTCCCCGAGGATCGAAGTGTGGACATGCCTGAGGACATGCCATTCAATGACAGCACGATGGCCCCTCCCTTGAGCTAGGGAGCTCGCAGCATATTTTTTGTTTTTGCTTTTTGGTTTCGGTCGGGCCAAGTTTGAGTTTTGTAAGGCCCGAGCCAGTCATAATGTAAATATTTTTCTTATATGAATGTAAAATTTGTTTTCCTTCGTAAATCCAAGGTTTCCATCACTGGTCAGGGGTAGAACTTCTTAAGGTTTGAAATGTTCTAGGTCCTCGGTAGGGGGGTCCCACCCATGGTCTCAAGGTGGTAAGTGTCGTCTCGGACTGCGTCGTAAACCTAGTAAGGTCCCTCCCAGTTCGGGGCTAGCTTTCCCCTGGCTTGGGTTGGGTTGCTTACTTCGGTCTTTCGAAGGATGAGTTCTTCGACTTGGATTTTGAGTAGGCGAACCCTTCGATTGTAGAGTCGGGCCATGGCTTTCTTGTATGTCAAAGCACGGAGGTGGGCCTCGACCCTTCACTCGTCAAGGAGGTCAAGGCTAGCGCGGAGCCCGAGCTCCGAAGCTTCTTCGTTGAAGTTTCCTACCCTCAGGGTCGGGAATACCATCTCGGGAGGGAGCACCGCCTCAGTTCCGAATGTTAGGCCGAATGGGGACTCCTCCGAGGCCGTTTTGGGAGTGGTTCGGGATGCCCACAGGACGCTCAGAAGCTCGTTGACCCATGCACCTCAAGCTTCACCTACTCTTTTTTTCAAACCTTTAAGGATTGCCTAATTGGTAACTTTGGCTAAGTCATTGGTCTAGGGGTAGGCGACCGAGCTGAACTTCAACAGTATCCCGTAGGGCAGGCAATAAGCCTTAAACTTTGCATTATTGAACTGGGTCCCGTTATCGATGAAAATGGCCCTTGGGATCCTAAAGCGCATGATTATGTTTTTCCAAATGAACCCTTCGACTTGCTTCTCTGTGATGGATGCCAGTGGTTCGGCTTCAACCCATTTGGTGAAGTAGTCAACCCCGACTATAAAGAATCGTCGCTGTCCTAAGGCGAGAGGAAACGGGCCGAGGAGGTCCATCCCCCACAAGGCAAAGGGCCAGGCCACATCCGTTGGGGCGAGGGGTACGACGGGCTGGTGTTGCATCCGAGCATGTGTCTGGCACTATCAGCACCATTGTACATAAGCTACAGCATCTTGGTGCAGTGTTGGCCAGTAGAATCCCTGCTTGAGGATCTTGAAAGCCAAAGTTCGACCTCTGATTTGTTCCTCGCAGACGCCTTTGTGGACCTCCGTGAGGACCATCTCGGCTTCGGATGATGACAAGCAATGGAGGAGGGGCTGAGAGAAAGCTCTTCGGTATAGCTTGCCCGCTATCTCGATGTACCTTGCTTGGGCTCGCCTGAGCCATCGGGCCATGGTTGGGTCATCGGACAACGTGCCCTTCTCTTTGTAGCGGAGGATCTCTTCCATCCAGTTTGGAGTGATTTCAATTGAGCCGATGTTCGGGATCGAGAGGGTCGACGCTGAGAGGACCTTGGTTTATGAGGGCGATCCTTGAGTGGCTGGTTGGAGGCTAACCAATCCAGTGTGTCAGCTTGGACATTGTGGGCGGGTGGTATCCTTGTGACCACTAGGTGGTCGAAGTGAGCTGAGAGCCGCCAGATCTCAGTGAGGTATCGCACCATGGTTAGCTCTCGGGCTTCGTAGGTTCCGTTGATGTGGCCCGCCACCAATTGGGAGTCGGTGAAAGTGTTACGATCCTTCTATTTTCTAAGCTTTAAATAATGTTTATGGAGTTGTTTAGTTCATAGGGAGTGATTTATTTAATATTTATTATTAAGTATCCGAGTCCCGATGGGCTCTATAAATAGGGATGTAACTGTTTCTTTTAGGGTAATAAAAAATTATTCAATTTTTGGCTAAACCTAAGAGGTCGATCCCCTCGAAGTGATCAAAGGAGGCCGATCCCCTCGAAGCGATCATTTATTCCCTTTTCTTTTGCTTCTCCTTTGCTTCTTTCGTTCCTTCCATGATAAAACCCTAAGGGGTTTTATTATTTAGTATCAGAGTAGTGATCCTCGGCGTTCTCATTGTATCTTCGCATCAATTTTGCCGCAGCCACCACCATAAAAAAAGTGAAAGAAAGAAAGAAAAAGAAAGGGCAGCAGAACGTAGCCAAGCATCTCGCCGTTGCTACTTCAACCACCCATCTCTGTTGCTTCACCATCATTGTCATTGCCCCGGCCACGACCATCACCGTCATAGCCTTCGGCCAACAGTCATCTCCACGGTTGCTGCAGCCCAAGAGGGACCGTCGTTGCCCCCGATCGCTCCCCTACTCTTGCAACCCAGAGTGATCTACAACTGCAGCCACCCTTGTTTTGTGGCAAAACAGAGCAGAAGAACACAGGAAAGAAAAAGGGCAAAAGAACGCAAACGATGACCTCGACATCCGCCCGCAGCCATAGCCCCTGCTCCACCGTCGTCATTGCCAGCGACCATCACCATCGCAACCAGCGTGCGGTATGACAGAAATAGAGTAGCACCGTCGATCTCAACCTCGACGCTCTTCATTGCCTCCTCTCGGGTCACAACTGTAGCCACCACAACTGCGCGATCACTGCCTCTCTCCACCATTGCCGCTGCCAATGACCATCGCCACCATTGCTTCCTCAATCGCTGCAGCCAGCGTGCAGTGTTACAGAAATAGGGCAGCCCTGGCGCCTTCTAGCCTCGGCGCTCTTCTTCCTTGCTGCCTCCCCTTGGGTCGCAGCAACAGCCCTTGCCCTCTACAGCTGTAGTCGTAGCCTTGTTCTCTACTACTGCAATCGTCGTTGCTTCCTCAACCACCTGCTACCTTCCAACAGCCCTGTTCTGTGATGAAACAGAGCTTTCCCACGACCACCACAAGCGCTGGCTACCATCGCAAACTCCTCAACCGCCCACAACTGGTACCGACTTCCCACGATGCTGTTGCCTTCCAACCGCCCTTGCTTTGCGTCCTTTGCCATAGAACGCCGTCGCTTCCCCTCCTCGTGGCGACTCCCCATGGCATCGCTGCCATCCAGCCCTTGGCACCCTTCCCCCTCGTTGCCTCCATTCGATCGCAGCTGCAGCCGCCACAGCCATTTCATCTTCTCTTTGCTGGTGGCATCGACATCAACTGTCACAGCCTTGTCCGCAGCAACCTTCGTAGCCGCAGCCGCCACACCCACTATCGTTTCCTCCCCTCTTCGTCGCCGGCATCGACAGCAACCGTCGTAGCCTTGTTTGCAGTAACCGTCACATGCGCATCCTATTGCTGCCTCCCCATTGCTCAGCATCTTGTTGCAGCTGTCAATTGCCACCAGATTACATTGATGCCGCTATCTTCCATCCCTCGGTGGTCTCACCCCACACAGCAATAGAAACATGGTAGCAACTTTTCCTCCTTGCAGTGATCGTAATAAGTTTTACGTTGCCCTCGGCATCTTCGCGCTGACAATACTGAATTACAGATCTACAGTCTTATACAATGGCTATCGACAACTCAGTAAAGGCTCAAATTGAAGCATTAGAAACCAGATTTGAGAAACGGTTGGAGGAGACCCTTAATAAATTCAAAAGGGGTCTACTAGAGAACTTTAGTAAGTTTCAACAAGATAGACAATTCGCTAAAATCATCAGACTTTTACAGTGTTAGAATATCAGGGCAGATTCAAATGATTGTCAAATCAAGCCACAGATTGGTTTGAATGACATCTAGTTGGTACCTTTATCGAAGGGCTTAATCCAGATATCAGATATGAAGTTAAGCTCGATAGCCCCGTACTATGATAGCTGCAATTTCATTTGCACATCTACATAAGGAAAAAATCAGTTGGGAAAATCATCGAAACAGAAGTGATCACAAACAAATGATCAGTGAGCCACCTAGTAAGGAGCACCGATGTAAACAAGGGCAACTTCTAGTAATCGAATCAATTAAGGAGGGACCAGATGCTGACAACATTGACTCCGATTATGAAGGTATGGATTTTGATAAAGATGTTGAACCTATTACGCATACAGTGCATGCATTAGCTGACTATTTTGACCCACAAATTATGAAAGCTGAAGAAATTTTGAAACATCAACCTGTTACAGTTCTGATTGATACTAATGACACTAATGATTTCATGGCCAATAAGATTGTTGATCGATTGGCCTACCATATTGAAGACTATGACAAATTCAAAGTAACGATCGCTGATAGATGAACTTTAACTTGTGACAGTAAATGTTCAAAGATAACACTAATTATATAGGGCCAAAAAACTGTTGGTGGATTTCTTTTTACTACCCTTGGAAGACCTCGAAGTAATGATCCTAAAGGGAAGACGAAGATGTAAAGCCACAACTACTACTAGCCATCAGATGAAGAGGGTTCTCCAGAAAACTACAATGACTACTACACTAAAAGGTTGACATGTTGCTCACACTATCAAAAGATGGGGGTCGTAGTTACTTGATCAACGAGTTGTGATACGTCGTAGATACCTTATGCTGAAAGAGAAGCTCCCCAAATTTGATGATGTTCAGCCATGAGGATAAGGCTGATTTGAAGGAGGCGGAACTATTATGATCCTTCTATTTTCTAAGCTTTAAATAATATTTATGGAGTTGTTTAGTTCGTAGGGAGTCAGATAGTGATTTATTTAATATTTATTATTAAGTGTCCGAGTCCCGATGGGCTCTATAAATAGGGATGCAACTATTTCTTTTGGGTTAATAAAAAATTATTCAATCTTTTGGCTAAACCTAGGAGGTCGATCCTCTCGAAGTGATCAAAGGAGGCTGATCCCCTCGAAGTAATCAAGGAGGTCGATCGTCTCGAAACGATCATTTATCCTCTTTTCTTCTGCTTCTCCTTCGCTTCTTTTGTTCCTTCCATGATAAAACCCTAAGGGATTTTATCAGAAAGCTTCCAAGTTTGGTACGTGCATCTCAAGGGCGAGACGCAGCCCTGAGAGCAATGCCTCGTATTCGGCTTCATTGTTGGTTGCTTTGAACTTCAACCGAAGCACGTGCTCATAGGTTTCTCCATCCAGGCTTTTGAGGATCATTCCTACCCCTGCTCCTCCCGATGTGGTGGACCCATCGATGTATAAGGACTAGGCTCACCTGTCCAACCCCTGTTCAGTAGGATTGTTTACGGGGGTTAGTTCGGAAATAAAGTCAACCAATACCTGAGCTTTGATTATCGTTCAGGGGGCATATTAGATGTCGAATTCCTTGAGCTCGACCAACCACTTGAGCATTCAACCCAAGGCATCGAATTTAGAGAGGTTTTGGCGTAGGGTTTAGTCGGATATCACCTTTATCATGTGAGCTTGGAAGTAGGGTTGTAGCTTTCAGGCTATTACTATTAGTGCCAGCGCTAACTTTTTTATCAGTGGGTAGCACTCTTCAGGTCCGACGAGGATGTGACTCGTGTAGTAGATGACTTGTTGCACTACCTGATCCTCCCGTACCAGCATCGAGCTGACCACCCATTCCGAGGCAACCAAGTAGAGACCCGAGGTCTCGCCCGGATGGGGGGAGATGAGCCAAGGCAGCTGCCTGAGATGTGTTTTTAGCCTACTAAAGGCTTCCTCACATTCTGGAGTCCATCAAAATTCGTTGGCTCGATGCAAGGCTCAGAAGAAGGGGAGGCACTTGTCTCCAGAGCGTGACATAAACCTCCGAAGTGCTGCCAGCTTCCTAGTAAGGCGTTGTACTTCCTTGACCGAGCGTAGGGATTGCATTTTCATTACAGCTCAGACATTCTCTGGGTTAGCATTTATCCCCCTCTAATGGATGATGAAGCTGAGGAACTTTCCCGAACCGACTCCGAAGGCGCACTTTGCAGGGTTGATACGAATGTTGAACCGTTGGAGGCTCCGAAAAGTCTTGGCCAGGTCGGTCAAATGGGTTGCTGTCGACCTGCTCATGACGATCATGTCATCGACATACACCTCCATATTCCTCCTGAGCTGATGCTTGAACATTTCATTGATCATCTTTTGGTAGATAATGTCAGTATTTTTTAGACCAAAGGGCATGACCTTATAGCAGTAGACTCCTATGTCAGTGATGAAGCAGTGTACTCTCGGTCTTGTGGTGCCATCCAAATTTGGTTGTAGCCCAAGAATGCATCCACGAACATGAGGAACTCGTGACCAGTGGTTGCGTCGACCAATTGGTCTATCTTCGGGAGGGGGTAACAGTCCTTGGGGTATGCCCGATTGAGATTGGTATAGTCGACACATCCTTCAACTTCCATTATGTTTCTTGACAAGAACTACATTTGATAACCACCAGAGATATTTCACCTCGGTTATAAACCCAGCATCAAGCAGACGGTCCACCTCATTGTTGATTATCTACTATCAGTTTGCGGTGAACCTTCTAGGTTTTTATTTAACCGGACGCGGGTCGGGGTGGATCTTCAATTGATGTTGGGCTGCCTCGGGACTGATTCCTGGCATGTCCTTCAGGGACCACGCGAAGACATTGGCATTCTCCTTCAAGAACTGTACAAGTTGGACTTGGTCAGCCTTTGGAAGCGTTGTCTCGACTTTGATGACCCAGTCTGGGCGATCGCTCCTTAGGGGGACTTCAATAAGCCGCTCCGTTGGTTGCGGATGCACTGGAGCTTTTGGATTGTCCCGAGGATTGAGATGGGTTTGCAGCCTCTTCGATATGGATACAACAGTCATGTAGCATTGTCTAGATTCCTTTGGGTCGTTTTGCACCATTTCGACTCTTGCCGAGGTCGGGAACTTCATAGCCCGGTGGTAGGTGGAGACGATCGCCCTTATCTTATTGAGTGTTGGGTGTCCGAGGATCACATTGTATGCTAAGGGTAGGTCGACAACCATGAAGGTGACCATAACCGTTTTGGTCCTTGGTTCATCCCCTATGGTGATTGGGAGGGAGGTTATCCCAAGCGGGGAGACCAATTCTCCCGTGAATCCGGTGAGCACCGACGCCATTGGGAGAGGTCTCCATCTGTGAGGCTGAGCTTTTTGAAGGCATCTAGGTATATTATGTCGGCGAAGTTTCCTGTGTCAATCAACACTCTTTTTACCTTGGCGTTACCGATGCGTACTGAGACCGCTAGGGCATTGTCGTGGTCTAGGAATTCCACCTCTTCCATGTCGAACATGATTTCCACGTTGGGTCTCGGTCTTGGTCGCTTCTCCACAGTGCTCCACGCGTATGCTTTTCTCCCCGTGGTGCTGCTGCCACCAGAGGCTGGTCCACCGACAATGACATCGAATTGCTTTTTGATAGGGCCCCTAGGCTGAGGGGATGCCTCCCTCAGCTTTTTGAGAAAGCGCCCGAGGAGCCCCTAGCAAATCAATTCCTTGATTTGGTTCTGCAGGTCACGATAATCCTCTGTGTCATGGCTGTAGTCTCGGTGAAACCTGCAATACTTAGATCAATCCTTGTTAGTGGCCTTCACCGGGTTGGGTTCCCACAGGAGGCCCTTCTCCCGGATTTGAAGGAAGATCTTAGTTCGAGAAGCATTCAGGGGGAGCCTTGGGTGCGACGGTTCGAGTCGAGTCCATCCGAGGTCTCTTGTTGTTCTTGCGTTTTCCCACCATCAAGGCCTCGACGGTGACATATTGGTTAGCACATTGGAGCATCTCGGGAACGGTTATAGGTGGTCTCTCGACTAGAGACCAAAAGAACATTGAGGGGCATAGTCCCATCAAAAACGCCTGCATGATCAAAGAAGGGTAAGCCCTGAGTATCCCTCGGGCTTTGGCGTTGAAGCGTGCGACGAACTGTGAGAGCGCCTCCCTATCACGTTGGGCCAGCACAAGAAGCATGGCCACGGAGGGTTTTGGTCACATGCTGGCCAAGAAGCTTTGCTTGAGCTCTCTCACGAGCTGGTCAAATGAGAAGATCGAAGCTGGTTGGAGCCAGCTGAACCACATCCTAGCCGGCCCTTTGAGCATGGTGGGGAATGCCCTACACATCAAAGCATCAAAGGTGCCATAGATAGTCATCTAGGTCCGAAAGGCAGTGTTCATACTTATCTTGGATCTCGGGAGTGATGGGGGATGTTCTCGGGGCATCACCCCTTACTTCATCTCTGGACTAGCGGAGTTCATGCTAGAACTTATCGAGACGTTGGTTCACTGAGGACAGTTGGGCTCTAAACGAGTCGTCGGTTGAGCCGGACGACATAGTGTCAGGCTTAGGAAACGGCAGGTTGGTCAGATGAAGACCAAGAACACTATGCTCAAGAGTTATTCCTGGGTCCCCGAGTCGCTCCACCATCTCTTCCTGCAGTCATTCGTGCGGAGCTGGATTTGTCAAGGAGATGTTGAGCGGCTCTGAGATGAGCACGAGTGGGCTCAACATCTGGGGGCTTATCAGGCCCACGAGTTGTGGGATGAGTGGGGCGACTACTTGGATTATCTCGGCCAAGGCTTGCACTTGTCTCGACAAATCAAGAACACGTCGATCGAGACGACCGAGGGTGCTGGGATACTTCCGGGGGGGATAGCCCGGGGTCATTAAACAAGTGCCAATAGCGATCTGGGATCTGGTTTGGGGCGCCCCCGCCCACTTGTGTTGCAGGGGTCGGGCCTACGGCGGCGAGGTGAGCAACAGGCTGTTCTTTGGTGAGGCGAGCCCTTGTGTTGGTCGCAAGACGCTCCTCTGGCATCGACCCTATTGGTTGTAGGTGCCCTACAAGTCAATCACGTGAGTGATGACACCTGTGACATATTACATCGATTTCTTCGCATATTATTATTAGCATTTTCTCACATTATTTGGATGAATATTATGATATCCATGGATCTGTGCAATGGGAATCAAATCATGATGATATCACGATAATGAGATTGATATACCTTTAAATACAGATCCTAAATCATCCTAGTCATAGGTTACTCGATGAGGACATCGAGATAACCGGATAGACTGGTGCGTTGTATACTCGTCTATATGATAGAGGCGACTGGTCTCATAGTCGCTTGTGTGGGGACACTAGATGTACAGTGGAGGTGGTTATTGGAGAATGAGTTCACTGATTGATCCACTTACAGAATGCTGTATGGTTAATGATACCTAATGTCAGACAGCGATTCCATAGTCCTAGTAGTGTGTCTGGTCCTTAGACTTGAGGCACCAAAGATGCCTTGTTTGAGTACTCCATTCTTTGATGCCAGACTTATAGGTTTGGAGAGCTCCAGATCTGGTATAACTGGTTCTCGGGAATGGTAGCCAACCTTACGAAGGCAATTGTGTGTTAATAGAGGATCATCCACTCTCGGTATCGTGAGAGATATATTACGCGTGTGCTCGCTCAGGCAAAATCCCTAGTCAGGGTCGTTCGGATTGAGAGATGAGTTCTTCGGGAGAATCCGATTAGAGCGAGACTTGAATAGGATTTCGTATGGGCCAGACTTTACCATGCCCAATATATGGTCTCTGGGATATTAGATGGATAAGAGACTATAGATACATGGTAACTGAGGACAGACACGTCCGATGGATTAGATCCCCCTGTACCGTCTGGGGACTATGGCATAGTGGCCTAGTATATCCATAGTCGATGATTCGAACGAATTATTATTGAGATAATAATTCACTATATCAGAAGGTGTTCTGAGTTAGAAATGTTGAGAAATCCTTCAGGGAGCGACATCATATGTGCAGCGGAAGAACATAAAACAAAACCCTAGATTTCTCGTAGAAAGTTTCCGTCGTCGTGCGAAGATCGATGTGTTAAAAACAAATCCACAAAACTACACGTGTAAAAGAATATACCTAGGGAGATCGTATATCCATGAATTCTTACAGATCTGTGGGAGAGGATGAAGGAGGTCAAGTGTCTACCTCTCTAGCGGTATCCATACGGCAGAGATTGCAACGATGCACCTCTCTCTCTCGGGAGAGGAGAATAGGAGGTGGCTACGAAAAGAAACCTCCAACCTATAGAGCTTTGGTTCCCTCCTATTTATAGAGACCCCTTGGAAACCCTAATGGATCTTTTGCCCTATTGGGTATTGGATCTCCATCCAATTATCCAAACCTCTTGGATTAGTGGGTCTTTACCCAATAATCTCTTATTAACAATTATTAGATCTCATCTCAGGATCCAATAATTCAGGGGCTTAATGGATATCCAAATAAGATAGGGGGTTCAGCGGATATCTCATATCCGAACCTCTACTCATCGCAACACCTATCATATGTGTGTGACCCTCTAGGCCCAATATCAAGCTGGCCGTGAGTCATACTTGTCATAACTCCTTCTAACTTAGTGAATTATTATCTCTATAATAATTCACCAAACTCATTGATCATGACGTGCAGGCCACTACGCCACGGCCCCAGACGATACTGAGAGAATCAAATCCTTTGGACCTATCTCGTCCTCAATTACCATGTATCTATAGTCCCTCATCCATCCAATATCCCAGAGACCCTATACCGGGCATGGTGCTGTCAGGGTCATACGGTCTCTCCTCGAGTCTTGCTCTTGTCGGATTCTCCTGGAGAACTCTTTCTCTCTCAATCCGAATAACCTTGGCTAAGGATTTGTTCAAGCAAGAACACATGAGATATTCCTCTCATGATACCGAGAGCGGATGATCCTCTATTGACACTCAATAGCCCTCGTAAGATTGGCTATCACTCATAATAACTGGCTGTACTAGATCTGGAACTTTCCAAACCTATAAGTCCAGTATCAAAGAGTGGAGTACTCATACAGGATATCCTTAGTGTCTTAAGTCTAAGGAGCAGATACACTACTGGGACTACGAAATCGTTGTCTGACGTGCGGTATCAATAACCATCCAGCATTCCGTAGGCGGATCAATCAGTGAACTCATTCCCTAATGAGCACCTGCACTGTACCCTTAGTGTCCCCACATGAGGAGCTATGAGACCAGCTACCTCCATCATATGGACGGGTATACAACACACCAATATATCCGATTATCTCGATGTCCTCGAGTAACCTATGACCAGGATAATTCAGGGTCTATGTTTAAAGGTGAATCGGTCTTATTATCGTGATCTTATCATGATCCAATTCTCATTACACAGATCCAAGGACATCACAATATATGCAACACATAAGATAAAGTGATAAAATGCCTAATAATAAGCAAAGAGAAAAAGTGCATATCAAGTCACAAGTGCCATCACTCATGTGATTGGCTTGCAGGGCACATATGACTATCAATCTCCTACTTGACCTAAAGCCAATCACCAATATGTCTGATCCCCATCAGACCTCTGTGACACTCAAAGACAATATGAGTCAATGGCTTTGTCAGTGGATCTGCAATGTTATCTTCGGATGGAACTCTTTCCATTGCTACATCTTTTCTAGCGATAATCTCTCTTATCAAGTGGAACCTCCTCAGAACGTGTTTTGATTTCTGATGAGACCTATGTTCCTTCGCTTGAGCAATTGCCCCGTTGTTGTCGTAATATAAAGGAATCGGCTCCTCGCTGCCCGGGATGACTCCTAGATCCATGATGAACTTCCTCATCCAGACTCCCTCCTTTGCTGCCTCTACTACAGTAATGTATTCCGCCTTTGTGGTCGACAGTAGTAGTGTCTTGCTTGGAACTCTTCCAGCATACTGCTCCTCCATTCAGGGTGAACACATACTCTAAATTAGACTTGCTATCATCGACATCAGACTGGAAGCTCGAGTCTATGTAGCCCTCAACCCTGAGGCTACTACCTCTATATACTAGTAAAAGATCCTTAGTTCTTCTTAAGTACTTAATAATACTTTTTACTGCTTTACAGTGCTCCAAGCCTTGATCTGCCTGATATCTGCTCGTGACACTCAGAGCATGCACTATATCAGGTCTGGTGCATAGCATAGCATAGCATACATGATAGATCCTATCGCTGATGCATATAGTATCACATCCATGTGTGCCTTTTCTTTAGGAGTCTTTAGGGACATACTCCTAGAAAGTGATATTCCATGTCTCATTGGTATTAGACCTCTCTTGAAATTTTTCATGCCAAACCTTTTGACAATGGTGTCTATGTACCTAGACTGGAACAAGCCAAGCATCCTCTTGGATCTATCTCTATAGCTCCGTATCTCCAATATGTAGGATGCTTCCCCTAAGTCCTTCATGGAGAAGTACATAGATAACTAAATCTTTACTGTGGAGAGCATTCCTACATCATTCCCAATGATCAGGATGTCATCCACATATAATACCAAAAAGGTGATAGTGCTCCCACTTACTTTTCTGTACACACAAGGCTCATCTTCGTTCTTAACGAAGTTATAAGATCTGATCGCATCATTAAATCTTATGTTCCAACTTCGGGAAGCTTGCTTCAATCCATAAATAGACCTAAGCAGCCTGCACACCTTATCTGGGTTATCCCTAGACACAAATCCCTCAGGCTGTATCATATACATCTCCTCCTCGAGGTTACCATTGAGGAATGTAGTTTTGACGTTCATCTACCAGATCTCATAATCATAGTGTACTACAATAGCCAATAGAATTCAAATGGATTTTAGCATGGCTACAGGTGAGAAAGTTTCGTCATAGTCAACACCTTCCCTTTGACGATACCCCTTAGCCACTAGTCTTGCTTTATAGGTCTCTACCTTTCTATCTACTCCAATCTTCTTTTTGAAGATCCACTTGTAGCCAATGGGTACAATACCCTCGGATGCATTAACTAGGTTCCAAACCTTGTTGGAGTACATGGAATCCATTTCTGAATTCATGGCTTCTTGCCATTTTCCGGAGTCTATGCTCATAATAGCCTCATCGTAGGTCTGAGGATCAATATCCTCAACATTCTCTCTTCTGATATGTCCCACATATGTCTCAAGAGGATGAGATACTCTATCAGACCTATGTAAAGTTGGAACTTGTGTGTTAGGTATCTGAACAGACTCTGGCTGTGGAATGGTGCTTGAGCTAAGTTCTCCAACTTCACTCAATTCTATCATGCTCCCATTGTCTCTACCAAGAATGTGTTCTTTCTCAAGGAACACTGCTCTCTTGGCTACAAAGACCTTTTGGTCCTCAGGATGATAGAAATAATACCCACAAGTTTCCTTGAGGTATCACACGAACTTACGCCGTTCTGTTCTGTATTCCAACTTATCAAGATTGTGTCTCTTAATATGAGTAGGGCAGCCTCGAATCTTAACAATCTTAAGATTAGGCATCTTCCCATTCCATATCTCATATGGAGTAGACATTACTAACTTGGTTGGAATTCTGTTCAGAAGGTAAGCTGTGGTCTCTAGGGCATATCCTCAGAATGAGATGGGTAGGTCGGCAAAACACATCATGGAATGCACCATGTCTAATAGTGTGCGATTCCTCCTTTCTGATGTACCATTAAGCTATGGTATATAAGGAGATGTCCATTGGGATAAGATCCCATAGTCTTTAAGGAACTGGGTGAACTTTGTACTCAAGTACTCACCTCCTCGATTTGATCGAAGGGCTTTAATACTCTTTCATGTTTGGTTCTCCACTTCATTTTTATATTTCTTGAATTTCTTAAAAGCTTTAGACTTGTACTTCATCAAGTACACATGTCTGTATCTTGAGAAATCATCAGTGAAAGTAATGAAGTAGGAGTAACTACTTATGGCATGAGTCGACATGAGACCGCATACATCACTATGTATGAGTTCTAGTAACTCAGTGGCTCTCTCTCCAGTTCCACTAAATGGAGAGTTGGTCGTCTTTCCCCGAAGGCAAGGTTCACATGTCGCATATGACTCATAGTTAAATGGATCTAGATATCCATCTTTTAGCAACTTTTGAATCATTTCCTCGTCGATGTGACCTAGCCTACAATGCCAAAGATATGCATTATTCACCTCTTCTCGTTTTCTCTTAGACTCACTTACACTCATGATATGTGGAGCTATATCTAACATAAATAAACCATTATGCAATGTTCCTCTCGTGATGATATGATCATATAATATTATTGAGCAACCATTGTTCTCAAAAACTAATTTATATCTAATAACTGTCAAACACGAAATGAAAATAATATTTTTGATAATAGTAAGAACATAATAGCATGCATCTAATGCAATAATAGCTCCGCCAAGCAGATGTAAGGTGACCTTGCCAACAACCACTGTAGCAACCTTTGCTCCATTACCCATCTTAAGGTCCATCTCGCCTCTGTTCAATCTCTTAGGTCCTGCCAGAACCTGCAACGAATTGTAAATATGATAAGCACTCCCGGTATCTAATACTCATGTGTTATCAAAAGATTCTGACAAATAGAGACTGATCATGAATGTACCTGAAGCTTCTGGAAGCTTTTGTTCCGCCCTCTCTGCAAGATACTCTTTGTAGTTCCTCTTCCAGTGCCCATCTTTGCCGCAGTGGAAGCACTGGCCTTTGTCCTTTGTTGGGTCTTTTTTGGTAACCTATGCCTTACCCATTTTGCTTTTGCCCTTGCCCTTCTTAAGGGTCTTCTCAGCCTTCTTTTTCTTTCTGGTCTCACCAGCATAGAGAACTGGCTTCTCTTTCTTGATGGTACTTTCTACTTCTCTTAACATATTGAGGAGCTCTAGGAGGGTCACCTCAAGTTTGTTCATATTAAAATTCATTATGAATTGAGAAAAGGAATCTGGTAGGGACTAAAGCATAAGATCCACACACAAGTTATCCTCTAGGACCATTTCCAGACCTGTGAGTTTCTCGATCCACTCAATCATCTTAAGGATATGATTCTGAACCGATGTCCCCTCAATTGTCCTAGCACGGAAAAGACTCTTTGATATCTCATATCACTAAGTTCTTCCCTGTTCTTCAAATAGTTTGCGGAGATGGAGGAGTATGAAATTAGCATCCATATTTTCATGTTGTCTCTGTAACTCAGTAGTCATAGAGGCTAACATATAACACTAAGCAAGAGTGGAATCATCTATGTACTTCACATAACGAGCGATCTCATCCTCGCTTTCCCTTCATCAGGCGTAGGGATCACTGTATCAAGGACGTATGTGATTTTCTCCACCGTGAGAATGATTCTTAGATTACGAAGTTAATCCGTATAATTTGGACCAGTGAGGCGGTTGGCATCAAGTATGCCAAGTAAAGGATTTGAAAGCGACATTTTTCTGAAATAAAAGATATAACGAAAATAAATAACATGCAGACTTTGCAGAAATTTAAACAATTAAGATAAGGACTTCTATCTTAATATATTCATACTAATTTTTTCGCGAGACACACAACACCCTCCGGTATGTGAATCGGAGGCCCCCGACGGATCTATAGTGGGGATCAAGATCCAATCTGTCTTAATGTAACCTCGAGGGACTCGACCAATCACGTTAAGCCCGTAAAAGTGAGCAACTCTTGCTAATCACAATTCCTTATGATTCCTATCTTGTTCGACCTCCGAACCACCATGGCCTCGAGGGACTCGACCAACCATGATATTCGGTTAAGTCATCACCATCGTTACAAGATGAGTCTGATTCAGTGATATACTCTCGAGAGACTCGACCAAGTATACCATATCCTCAGGTCACCGGTGACATCTCTATGTCATAGATAAGATAGTGAGACGTGATATAGGTGAGTCTCGAGGGACTTGACCAACTCAACCTACACTAGGAATTGGTTCCTACCTATAACGATGGAAGGCCACGTGGGCCAATCTAATTGCTTCACGTTTACCGACTTAATATTATTAATGGAGAGGATTTTTGATTTGGTCTCCTAACATAATGTGTCACACACATACATATTTAATATATATATCTACATTGCATGCAAATATATATATACATATCTAGTATGTGTATATCTAATCACACATCACATGAGCAATCACACCAGATGATCATGGACCATATCCTAATGTGATCAGGCTCGAGCCAGTGGGCCCAATCACTCACATAAAGATCTATGTATACTTCGGTGCATCTCTATGCCCTGTGATCGTCCATCTCGCTTCGTCGGATCCATCGGTATTTCAACGCATCTCCATGCGTCGGATCGTTCGTCTTGGAATTGTGAGTCACGCTACCGCTGCGCCTCCTCATGTAATTACAACATAATTACAGGCACGCAGGCTCGACAATAAATAAGAAAAGAATAGAGGCTCACAGGCCCCAATAATAATAATCACATGTATACACATCACATCACAAGTCTATGATCATCTATCCACATCATACATCACATGTATATGTTATTTTATAGGACTACCAGATAAAGAAAATAATAGTTAATTAAACTATTTAATTAACATATTTATTTTTTCTGAAATCAGGGACATAAAGAGAATTTTTGAATTCCTAGGGGTATTTTGGTAATTTGTCCAAAAGGATATTTTGGTAATTTTATCAAAAGGGATAGAATTTGAAATTCCGAGGGGTAAAATTATCTTTTATCCTAAAACCCTAATCCCTCACCCTTATCGCCTTACTGGCCGCCACCACCCTACCGGCGCGCCCTTGCTGTGAGAGGGCAACTCGCCTACGGCTAGTAGCCCCTATCGGTTGGCGCTGCATACGCACTGTGCAGCAGCAAAGAAGGTGCAAGCAGCCTTGCGGCCGCTGCATGAGCGCAGCAAGGGCAACAATAGTTGCTGCCCTTCCTGGCCCTTTTGCGCCAATGATTTCGACATCAAAAGCAGATTCAAAACACAACACACGTAGTTTAAGATCCGATCTTTGCACGAACAACTTGGCTCTGATACCACTGTTGGGAAATCCGTCAGGGGATCTACATCACATACGCAGCGGAAGAACAAAAAACAAAAAATCCAGATTTTTCGTCCAAAGTTTTCATTGTCGTGCGAAGATCGATGTATCAAAACAAATCCGCAAAAACTGCATGTGTTAAAGAAAATACCTAGGGAGATCGTATATCCCTGAATTCCTACAGATCTGTGGGAGAGGATGAAGGAGGTCAAGCGTCCTCCTCTCTAGCGGTATCCACACGGCACCTCTCTCTGGGGAGAAGAGAACAGGAGGTGGCTACCAAAAGAAACCCCCAGCCTATAGAGCTTTGGTTCCCTCATATTTATAGAGGCCCCCTGGAAACCCTAATAAATCTTTTGCGATATTGGGTATTGGATCTCCATCCAATTACCCAAGCCTATTGGATTAGTGGGTCTCTACCCGATAATTTCTTATTAGCAATTATTGGATCTCATCTTAGGATCCAATAAGATAGGGGGTTCAGCGGATATCTCATATCCGAACCTCTACTCGTCGTAACACCTACCATATGTGTGTGACCCTCTAGGCCCAATATTGAGCTGGCCGTGAGTCATACTTGTCAGAACTCCTTCTGACTTAGTGAATTATTATCTCTATAATAATTCACCCAACTCATCGACTACTGGACGTGCAGGCCACTACGCCGCGCCCCCAGACGATACAGGGGAATCCAATCCTTTAGACATATCTGTCCTCAATTACCATGTATCTATAGTCCCTTATCTATCCAATATCCCAGAGACCCTATACCGGGCATGGTGTTGTCAAGGCCATATGGTCTCTCCTCGAGTCTTGCTCTTGTCGGATTCTCCTGGAGTACTCTTTCTCTCTCAATCCGAATAATCTTGGCCAAGGATTTGTTCGAGCAAGAACACATGAGATATTCCTCTCATGATACCGAGAGTGGATGATCCTCTATTGACACTCAATAGCCCTCGTAAGGTTGGCTACCACTCATAATAACCGGTTGTACTAGATCTGAAAATTTCCAAACCTATAAGTCCGGTATCAAAGAGTGGAGTATTTATACAGGACATCCTTGATGTCTCAAGTCTAAGAACCAAATACACTACTAGGACTACGAAATCGTTGTCTGACGTGAGGTATCAATAACCATCCAGCATTCCATAGGCGGATCAATCAGTGAACTCATTCCCCAATGAGCACCTGCATTGTACCCTTAGTGTCCCCACACGAGTAGCTATGAGACCAGCTACCTTCATCATATGGATGAGTATACAGCACACCAGTCTATCCGGTTATCTCGATGTCCTTATCGAGTAACCTATGACCAGGATAATTCAGGGTCTGTGTTTAAAGGTGAATCGGTCTAATTATCGTGATCTCATCATGATCTGATTCCCATTGCACAGATCCAATGACATCATAATATATACAACACACAAAATAATGATAAAACGCTTAATAATAAGTAAAGAAAAAAAGTGCATATCAAGTCACAAGTGCCATCACTCATGTGATTAGCTTGTAGGGCACATATGACTTGCAAGAAAGAGTTCTGACGGGAGCATTGGGCATAAATGGTCACACACATAAGGTGGATGTTGCGACGAGTAGAAGTGCAGATATGAAATATTTGCGAAGCCCCTAGTTTGGAACATGTGGATGAGATCTAATTGGGTAATTAGATGAGATCTAATTAAATGATTGGATAAAATCCAATTGGATGAGATCAAAATGGATCCTATGGATAAGATCCAATGAGATCCAACTGGATAGAGATCCAGTGTGAACATGATCTGTTAAGGATTAGCTTCCTCCACCTCTATAAATAGGAGGAACCTCTTGGTTCATAGGCAGAGAGCTCTTGGTAGTCATCCTCCTATTCTCCTCTCCTCCTCCTTGGCTACGGCAGTCTTGTGGTTACGTGGAGAGAGATCTCATAGTGATCTGAGGAGCGTCATTGCTGCGTCCATTGTGTGGATTACTACTAGAGAGGAGTACGCTAGTGCTCCTTTATCCTCTTCATCGGATCTGAAATTTTCGGGGATATACGATCTCCCCAGGTAATGCTTCTGACATGATACATGCGGATTTTTCGGATTTACGATTTTTGCGTACCAATCATCGCACAACGACCAAGTACATAACTATGGAAAATCCGATCTTGTTTTTGTTTTTCGTTGCACATGAGATGTCGAATCTCCTGATTTCCCAATAAACCCTCCTTGTACCAGAATATTATCGAACTAATGCGACCACCGATCGTCGTGGCAGTTTGGCCAGGTTCGATCGTCGATGCCTCGGAATGTGTCCTGAATTGGTCTGTGAAATGCGTAGCAGATCCCCGGTTCACCAAGCATCTGCAAGAAGGCCTGAGTCGGGATCAATCCTGACTTGGCCCCTCCGATGATCAAGTCAGTGTCATGGTTTGGTTTTTGTGAGTTCGCTCCCCTTTTCCTGAAGCCATGCACAGGCTTTATGCACCGAGGCAGCGACAGCTTGTCCCTCGGGTGGCGAGCGCGTACCTTAGTCCGGATGCCGATAAGCTCGTACGGGGCGATGTCGTTCCGGGCTTTCGAGAGCGGGTTGCTCTGTGCGATGTCGTTCCGAGTTTTTGGGGATGGGTGCTCCATTTGGCTCCGGGCGACGTGGAGCAATTGTTACTTATGACCCAAGGTGACACGTCGGACATGGCATCCCATGCTAGGCCGAGGGTTGTGCCTCCATGCTGATGTGTCCGCCGATTACCTCTACATGGGCGGTGCAAGAGTATCCCCTATCAGGTTATAAATTTAAATTAAAACTTCAACTAACAGTAAGTTAAATATCTTACTAAGATAAACTATAATAGCATCAATGCAAATTTTCAGGTTATGGAGGAATCCATATATACTAATTGACTATATATTATATATTAATTCTCTCCTTAAAATGAAGTACAATGAAATTGACATTAATTAAAGGATATTAATATAAAATAAAATAAAATACTCCTAAATACATCATAAAATTTTCTAAAGGATTTAAATACAAATTAAAAAAAAAGTAATCATTAATTTAAATATAAATTATATGTTTTGAAGTGATAGGTATGTTATATTTTAATTTATAAAATATATGTAATTCTGTTTTGAGAAATTCCGAAGGAACATTGAATTTTTCTTCTGTATTTTCTGAACCAGATTAACCCGTTCAATTGAAAACCAAACCAAAAATGTCATGTACGATTTGGTTCGCTTCGATTTAGTGGTTTAATGGCGAGACAACTTAAAGGCCGGTTCGACTTGACGATTCGAACGTTGATCCGTCCGGGCGTCGTTTTCTTGGATTGGGTGACAAATTAAAGGCCGGTTCGACTTGACGATTCGAACGTTGAATCGTCCGCGCGTCGTTTTCTTGGATAGGGCCTCAAAAATGAGGAAGCACACTTTACTTCGCACGAGAGCGTCGCTCCCCACTGGTCCGTCTGCACTCCCACGGATCCTGACATGAGGCATGGTTAGCCGTTGATCCGATCCCAATCCAACGGTGCGGGTTTCTCTATCCGAGGCCTTGAGCCGACTCACAACTATATATATATATGCAGCGGCGAGACGTATCTTTCGCCAACTCGGTCGTGAGTCGGTCGGGCCTTGTCAACTCGTTCCGTCTTTACTCGATTCCGAAGTCAACCAGGAGCGTCCTAAGTGGTGGTGTGGCCATGGACGGCGGAGGGAGCAAGGTGAAGAAGGGAGCCGCTGGCCGGAGGGGTGGTGGACCCAAGAAGAAGCCCGTCTCACGGTCCGTCAAGGCCGGCCTCCAGTTCCCCGTCGGTCGCATCGGCCGCTTCCTCAAGAAGGGCCGGTACGCCCAGCGTGTCGGCGCCGGTGCCCCCGTCTACCTCGCCGCCGTGCTCGAATACCTGGCAGCCGAGGTGCTTTCTCGAACCCCCCATCTTCCCCGTCCCCCTCGCCCGCGGCATCTCCGTCTTCTCATGCTTTTCCCTTTGCTTGGATCTGTAGGTCTTGGAGTTGGCCGGGAATGCGGCGCGTGACAACAAGAAGAACCGGATCATACCAAGGCACGTCTTGCTTGCCATCAGGAACGACGAGGAGCTGGGGAAGCTTCTCGCTGGGGTGACCATCGCGCACGGGGGGGTTCTGCCCAACATTAACCCCGTTCTTCTCCCGAAGAAGGCTGACAAGGCTGGCAAGGAGCCCAAGTCACCGTCGAGGGCCACCAAGTCGCCGAAGAAAGATTAGGATTAGCTGTTATGAAAGGGTGTTTCACCTCCTGCAATTCCTCTTCTTTGTGTATTTTGTAGGACTGGAATAGTGTAGGTGGAAGAAAGAGATGAATTAGATGAAGCCAAATGTTTCTTCTTCCTATGTTTTCATGCAATGTTAATGATAGTAGTGATTTATAAGTGATCTGGTGTAGTTTTATTTGGTTTGACTTGGACGTTTTGCGAAAGGGGCAACTGCCGCTGTAAGAAATTGGGAGTTTTGGAGGGCGAAAAAGGTTATCACTGGCTTTGTTTTTATGTGTTAAACGAGAGGGTTTCTTTGGATGGCATGAAAACTAGTCTTTCTATGGTGGCTATCAATTGAAACTTTAATGGCTGTCCTAATTGATGATTCTATAGGGTGATGGTTGTTGTGCCCTTGTTTAAATGAAAAGGTGGTTGCTATGCCCTTGGTTGATGAAATCAACTTTTATGGGTCTGTGTTTTTTTATTATTCATTAGATTTGCAACGTAACGAGCATGCGAGAGTTAATATGAATTGGTATGCCTTGCAACTTGAAAAGTAAAAAAAAAGAAGATAATAAAGTCTTTAATTTGCAGACTGGCTAGCATTGGACATGCTGTATCAGGCACTAAGAAAATGATATGCTACCCTAATAGTTGTTTTGCTGATTTGATTTATGTCACAATAGATTAATTCAGTTTGTGTGACTACTTTGTATGCCTAGATTTTGTTTGCATGCATCTTCGAATATGAGAAATTAAAGAGATTTGATACTAATGAGGGTAAAATATGATGCCAGATGATACACAAATTACTTGAACAGTGTAACGATGTTGAAGAAAAGTGAGATACTATATATGACAAGTATCCTTTTCTTACAATTGAATTAGGAACATTGATTCCTACGGAAGAAGTTGACTTAATTATAGAAGAAACATCCACATGTTGATCATATTCGCTGGTAAAACTAGCACATCCAAAATTGTTAAATGCCCATTTGATATGCACTTCAGATGTCTATTTAACTCCGCAAAATTTTCTACTAAATGTCACCACAACCATGCGATGCAGAATATCTACTGCCGTATATAAAATCACTATGTTGAAATGACCAATTACTTTCAGCTCCCTTCGTCAAGATGCCTCCTACTCCCTCAAGCTTTGGACAATGTAAGTGCCACAAAGGTCCCTGCAAATATAGTTCAAAGAATTAAAATGATTAGAACAGTTTATGCCAATAGCACATACATCACTTTGATTTATATTGTTAAAAGAATATCTACATAAGACAAACAACCCAAGAATAGGAGAACATGCACAATCACACGTAGCCTCCAAGTTTTTTAACGTTCTGCATTTGATAGACTTTAGGTCTGAGAAGTGAGAACAACATTTGATGGGGGCTAAACAAAAGAAAAGTTCCCTCTTGCAGTAAAATTTTACATCTTTTAATTTCATCTGTCTGCCCAAGCATTCGGCAGGGACAATTTCCTAGAACTAAAAAATATATATTTTTAGGAAAAATATCTATTTGTACACAACATGCCAATCCTGTGGTGAAAAATTGTAAAGCGGACAGTATTCCAGAGATTAGAAGAAATAAGAAACAGCAACTTGTTTTTATTTTTCTTATCTGAATATCTTGTTCAAGGACATACTTTGATGAAGCAAAACCTCTAATGGCACGTACTTTTGCCAGAGACATCAGAATTCTAGTCTCTTTAGCAAGACACACCAGTGTTCTAGAAGCAGAATAAGTCCAGTAACTCAACTGACAGTATTTATATGCTTATTTAAATAAACTGCAAAAAAGTTTGTCATGTTCAGTCTGTGTTAGTAGAGATATTACAAGGATACAATCTTCAAAGAAACGCCTGATTTCATCTAAACGATGAGGTGGCAGCTCGTTGATATCATTGTAATGGTTGATTATCTTGTCATCTTTCTCCCCATGTTTCGATCATCATAAATTGCATCAACCTGGCTTTTACCAAAGTCAAGCAATCATCGGAAGCGTTATATACCAATATGTGAATCACTAATGCTTCGATTTACAAAATCAGTTCTCCAACTTGTCTAACCAAGCCAGACCTGATCAATCATAGACAGTAGCTTGTCTCTTTTCTTTCTAAACATTATCCTTAATAAGATAAGAATTCATTTAGCAGGGAATGTTCTTATAGCTACGTTGCTTGTCTCCTCTCTTTGACTTTGCCAACTCCTAAATTGAACTACACTTAACACTTGACCTCGTCTCATTTCACTCTGGCTTGGCTCCACCTTACGAGCGAGGTATCTTCTATAAAACCCGTGTTTTTTTAATGCAACCGGATTTTTCCTACTAGATGACCCAAAAAGGAATGAAAAGTTGACGAAACCCGGGATTTTTTATAGCAAAGGCATTTTCCCTACTAGATGACCCAAAATTGCATCAGACCTATGGTTTTAGCTCGAAGAAAACATCCTGGAATTACTGGTTCCTGTTGAACAAGCATCAGCAACAGCCAATTTAACAGATTCTACTCAAATGTCTGAACAACCAGTGAAGATTCTGAAGTATCAGAAATTCATGCAATATCCACTTCACAGTAAAATATCAGAAATTCTGAAATATTGCTTTTGTTTTGGTATCTATGATAAATGAATATGGCTTATATCTGTAGAAGTCTATATGTGTAAACATTACAACCATGGAACCAAAGTGCCACATACCTGCATGATAACCAAAACATCAAGAGGATCACTATCTTCACAAAGGGTGCGTGGGATGAAACCATAATTATGAGGGCACACCACTGATAGAGTGAAGCACTCGATCTACCTGTGCAGAAAAAACAAATATGATATTCACAGCAGAAAACAGAAAGGAAGAAACAGAATAAAATACCAAGCATACCTTTATCAGCCCTGTTCTCTTGTCAAGTTCATATTTCACTTTGCTTCCCCTTCCTATTTCTACTGCCTACAGAAATCTGCTGTCCTTATTTCTGGTTCCTATTGTAAGTGCAAACGTAATGTACCATGATTCTGATTGGAAAGCTCATAGATCACAAGAACAGGGTGACCCAACATTTGAAGCTAGCGTACAAGGAACTTTGTTTTCATTGACAAAACAAGCGGATCTGTCACCCATGTCTGTGATGACATCTCATTTTGGTCCATTGCTAAGCATCAAACTTCAAAATAAGCCACATTAAACGAAGTGTAGAGACCTTACACGGTTAAATATCATAGGAGCAGCAGGACCTGCATGTGGAATCCATGGAATCCAAAGTTCATTTAAGAAGACAGAAGCAGGGAGTGGCAAAACAAATAAGTAATCATACGAAACCTTTTATAAGCATATCAAGTACCTATTTCAAGATCATGCCAAGGATATGCTGCAACAGACCTTGTGTACATGGATGAAAGAATCCTTTCATTGAGAGGTCGACGTGAAAGTTGCAAGTCCGAATACATGATTGGGATTTCAAGAGCCGGGGCCATGACAACAAGCTGCTGAACATGCAACGAATATGCAGTCAACACTCATCATGTGATATTGAAATTATATTTGTTGGATAATTTGTGTTAACATGGAATAGACTGGTTATGATTGAAATGTGAAAAACATTTGCTTATATAAACACCAGAAAGTGAATGTTTTAGATCACTATATTCACAGAAAATGAGCGAATGCAGTTCATGAACAAAAAAAAATGTTCGAGACATTTGCAGTCAACCATGGCTCATTAGGGAACTGCATTCCTAAGGTATTGTATGCAGCCAAAGATGTACTGAAGACAATTAACAAGCTAATCGATTAGCAATCTTTTTGAGCATTTTCTACCCCACCATCCAAGTCCTACAGTTTCACAAATTCTGGTGCAAAAGGTTCTGCATGTTACAAAAACATGGCATTGTGTACATGGAAGCAGAACTTCTATAACTGGATTCAATAACAATAGCAACTATTTCGTGCAGATAAACTCATGTACACCAATCAAAAATAGAGATCGGTTGTCCACGATGAAGTTCCTCCCAGTCCTATGAGGGAAAAGGATCTAAACAAGGGGGAAAGAAAGGAAATGCTCAATCCCCAGAGGAGAAAGATCACAGGAAACGATACCTGAAGAAGCGGAAGAAGGAGCTGAAACGGCTCTCGGCCGGAGACCAAAGCAAGTGAAAGCAAAGACCAAAACCAAACCCTAGAATGGAATCGACAGCGGGGCGGAACCACTAAATAGGACAGGGGAGAGAGAAGGGAGATGGGTTCTGTTGCTTCCCGCCTTTTTTCTTCCTTTTCCATATTTAAAGGGTTTAGTCCCGCATCAGGACACGTGGATCATCAAGATTGATTGATTTGTTAATGACTTCAGGGTCGTGCAGGAGAAGGGTTCGCGTGCTCGTGGTGACGGCAACCCAAGCGAGGGAATTCGTTGTGTGATCGGACGGCTGTGATCCCTCGAACGGATGTACATCTGACGGCGAGAGAATGAGCTCAAAGGGCGGGCGTCCGACTCTTTCCGAAATAGCCGCATGGCGTCTGTTTGCTGCTGACGAATCGGGGAATCGGCCCAAGGCGTCGCCTACACAGCGCGGCTATGTACATAAAAGCACTAAATAGGATGTCAAAATAAAATAAAATAGTAAGTCAAAATAAAATATATTTAACGTTTTAAAATATAATTAATGTCATCGAGGATAAAAACAATGCTAATATGAATTAATACAAGATATAAACAATATATTCACTACATCAACCAATGAGAACAAGACAATGTCGACCAGAGGTTCTCGTAAAATTTTTGTTAACCTCTAATTTTTTTTTTTTAAAAAAAAGAGAGAGAGAAGGCCGCACAAGTCATGTTCAAATATGATGATATGATTTTCAAGATCATGAAAATACTTTGAATTCACGGCGACTGCAGTGACCAGCAGATACAGAGAGGGCAGCACAAGTCACGTTCACAGTCAAAGATGTGGGCTGCAAGAACATAATGAATATAAATAACAAGAATATACTTGTACAGAACATAGGGAAGCAATGAGCATGGATTAAAAGAGAAATGAATTAATCAAAGGGAAAACATAAAATCATGTCAAGTTCACCCAGCACAGAATGGGATTAAAACTTAGCAATAACCCACCAAAAAAATTAACTTGTTACAGTGGCTGTCATAATAACCTTAGCTCCTAATGATGGTACTATTGCCCTTCCCAAATCTTGAGAAGAATAAAATAAGCTGCATGTTCATGTCGAAAATTAGTTTTAGGAGAAAGAGAATGATTACAGAAGACACACAGCATCACCTCCACAAAAACAATATTACAGCTCTCTCTTGGAACAAGAAAATAAAACACTATGGAGGCCGCATCCAGTGTGGAGATGCAGGCCTCCAAAAGAATTGATGCACAGCACAAACCATGCTGCCCCGGTTGCCCATTGGTCATCTAATCAACATAAAACATTTTTTGATCCTAATGGCACTCCAGTTTTAACAATGTTAATTATCACGACCAGTAGAAATCAACCATGTTACAAGCGCATCAATTCTCCACTCCACCCATTCTCCAAATTGTCACTACCAACATATATCACCCAGTGGCGGCGCCACTGACTATTGACATGTCACACATCCAATAACCTTCTAATGATCAAATAACAGGTGAAAGAGAACTCGATATTCTGCTACAATTTACAAGTACCACAAAAAAAAACACTTGCCTAGACAAGCCGATGCTGCCGTAGGCCTTTGCTGAAATGAGGTTGCATCAACCTAACATACAAACCGTTCATCTGCACCAACGACTCATGGGTGCCTTGTTCAACTATCCTACCACCATTCAGAACGACAATGTTGTCCACATGCCTCATCATTGCCGCCCTATGTGCAATAAGAATAGTTGTCTTGTTCCCCATGATCAGTGTGCCAAGTGCCTCCTGCACCACTCGACTCGACTCGGATTCTATTGCAGAGCTTGCCTCATCCAATAACAATATGGGTGCATTCTTTAGCACTACCCTAGCAATGGCAATCCGCTGCTTCTGTCCTGGCGTCAAGTCAACCCCTCTCATGCCCACGTGTGTGTCATAACCATGTGGCAAGCTGCTGATGAAGTGGTGCGCATTTGCTATCCTTGCAGCTTCTTTCATCTCAGCCTCTGTTGCGTTATGCCTCGCATAGATGATATTCTCTCTAATGGTTGTTGAAAATATAACTGGTTCCTGTTGAACCAGACCCATATGCCCCCGCAACCATCTCAAATTGAAAAGCTTCAAATCACGGCCATCCAACAAAATTTGGCCAGCAACAGGGTCATAAAATCTCTCAATTAAAGAGATTATTGTGCTTTTTCCAGATCCAGACACCCCCACCACTGCCACTGTTTGTCCCCCACTCACTTTAAGACTGAAATTGCTGAGAACCATCACCTCAGGTCGGGTTGGATAGCAGAAATCAACATTTTTAAGCTCGATGCTCCCATAAATATTAGGCGGTTTTAAGCCAGTGTTGTCATCTGGATCGATACTTGGTACACGATCTATGATCTCAAATACTGAGGTAAGTGACTTCCGCCGTTTTAGTATATAAGGAGCAAGGCCAAATGGCTCCACCAGAGCAAAGGTTGCAAAAGAGAAAACGATATACTCTTTAAGTGCTGTGGCTATCGTAAGATAACCTTTGTCCACAGAAAAAGCAGTATACCAAAGAAGAAGAGAGTTACAGGCAAAAAGGAGGAACTGTGAGAAGCCAAAAGCAAAACCAATTGCCATTCCATGAATGAAACTCTGTTTTAGTATTCTACTAAGCTGCAATCTGTAAAGCTCCATTATCTTGTTGCCAGCACAAAATGCAACAACAGTATAAATGTTTCTAACTGCATCTTCAAGAACCAATGAGGCTTTCCTGTGCATCTCTTGAATTCCTCTAGAAAATCCAGCAAGCCACTTTTTCTGAAAGTAAAGAAAATACTTAACAGATCTGATGAAATGAACAAATATCCACTGATGAGATTCTGTATGCAAGGCTTGTAAGTAGTATAAACGTGGTAAAGATTATGTCGGAAAATCACGCATAATTAGCACGCTAACAGTAAAAGATTCATGCAAGTTGTACAAGCAAATCTACTTTTAAAGTAACAAATTAAAACAACAAAAGTAATAAGAGTATTCGAGAAAATGAATCAACAATTGCATGCCATCACAGCGCAACTTCTTTTGGGTAAAACAAAAATAGCACAGGCTAAAGGTGCACTTATATTTATATCAGTCTGCCCAGAATTCACTATTGAAAGGAAAAGTTGCTGGTTAAAGATAGAAAGAAATATAATGCAATACAAAATCTCAAGTTTCTTTCACAATAAAAATAGTGGATCTATAATGAGAAAAATAAAAGTTTCACACATAATAACCATGTTCAATGGGATTTCTTTCAAAATGCAACGAGGGGAGGGCTGATGAACAATACTGATTAGCACAGCTCAGTAGAAACATAGTTAATTGCATCAATAGTTACAGGCGCTGAAAGGTACTAGTACTGCAGATCGATGCCTTTCAGTTAAAAGAATCAACATGGAAATTAGAAAGCCTTGCATAAATGTAGTACTTGGCATGTGTATTCTGCCTAAATCATTTTTGTGGCTCACAATCTTGGCAATCATCTGAATACGAGGACTACGTCAAAGGCAGATTAATTACTAGCATGAATTGCTCAAAAAATATTCCCTAAAAAATCAACAATAAACCAATGATTCTGACACAGGAAAAAACTAGCTACCATCACTTTTATCAGAAATCAAACAATCCTGCGATTTGTAGACTAAGACATCAAATAAATTACAATTAGAATTATCAAGAAAAATATAATGGAGAACAAATATAATTACAATTAAATTTCACCACAGATGCCAGTTCCAACAAACATATACATCCTGCTCGACAACAATGGCAAAAACAAGTCATAATAACAAACTCCAGTTATCTACAAATTATCTGGAAATAGACTTCTAAGGATATCACTGATATCATTAAGACACTAAAAACAATAATTCTCCGAAGATAGCAGACTCCCTGATATGTGTCTAACCTTCCAATTATGAAGACATCATTCAGAGCATTTATATAAGAGACCAAATAGCTGAGGACAGTAAGCTTGCAAACTAAAGATCAAAGACCTATCTCTAGGAAAGAACTTCATATTGTATAAATCAATTGATAAAATCTCGAAGTAAATTGCATAATCGTGTTGATATAGAATATTAAGCTGACCTGTGCAACAGCAGAAACTGTTAGGATGGGTAGAGTTGCAAGTGCAACTAGTGCCACCCGCCATTCTAGCAGCATACCTATAAGAATGGCAACAACAACTGCAGAAGTGTCCTGTATGAATATAGAAAGCCGGTTGCTGAATGCAGCACGAACAAATGTTGCATCATTAGCCAAACGCATGGACAATGTATCAGCACTATTCTCTTCTTCATCAAACCACCCAACTTCATTCCGCAACATTGCTACACATATGAAAAGAGTTTGTCAAAAGAAAAGATATGAATATAACAATAAAATGTTATTCGATAGAAAACCAATTACCTGAGAACATCATCCTCCTAACTCGCTCGGTCATTTTCTCCCCCATTATACCAAAATAGAAGTGCTGCAAAAAGTTTGCAACCACTGTGATGATACCCATACATGCAATGATTAAGCACCACTTGTTCACTTCATTATGGATATCACGAACATCTATTCTGTAATATGCTGCCACTATAAGTGCAATAGTGTAAGCAAGGAGAGGATTAAATGATCCAAAAATTGCAGCACCAGTGCTTCCTAGAAGAGCGTAAAGCCACTCAGCAAAACTGAGTTCTGTAAGCCTCCAGAAGGATGGAGGCTTGTGGCGCTGAAGGTCCTTCATCTCCTCTTTAGTGTACACATGATCAAACTGATTAAGGGGACGGCTGAAAGTCTTAGAATGAGAACGCTCATTTTTAGGATCAGATGTGAGTAATGGAGAGATAGGAGATTCTGGGTCCGAAGTATTTGAAGATTGTCGGTTTATGGAATGGACATCTATTTTAGGAAGCTCGGGCAACATCATCTCAAAACTGTCCTGTCTTTTGATAGATGGAGCTCTTTCAGATGGTATCAAGGGCATTCCATTTTCCACCATTAGCTCTGAGGGTGGGCTTTGACTCTTTGGTGACTCATTGGAGTTATAACTGGCATCTGGCTGCCTAATTGCATGAAAACCATGTGCTCTCTGAAGAGAAGGTGATTTTGACATTTTAGGGGAAGATGGTTCCTGAAGACTTTGACTTCCTGATGAATCCTTCTCAATTTGAAAAGTTGAGGGATCTTTATAATTCCTGATGGGCATCCTGTAAAATTTTAACAATAATCACTAATCCTGGTGGATTCTAAAAAGAATTATCTAAAAACAAATAGTTAAAAGAAAACTCAAATTGGGCAATATACTCGAATATGGTCACACGCATGTAAAGACAAATGCCAAAGAACTACAAAGTCAAGAACTGTTGCTACAAAAAACCCGAGGGTAATGATTTTCAGCAGCCATTAAAAGGTGCATAATTTATGCCATGTTAAGTCTGACCTAGAACCTTTTGCCAAATTGTATACAAATAATTCTGTAGAAGATTTGTCAGAAATGTTTCAGCACAAAAGTACCTCTTAGGGAGCTTTGCTGCCTCCTCACATCTCAAAAGTTCTGCATACAAGCCATCTAGATTCAGCAATTCATCATGGGTACCCATTTCCACAAGTTGACCCTCCTCCATTACTGCAATATAATCAGCATTGCGGATAAGACTAAGGCGTCTAGCAATTATTATAGTGGACCTTCCCAGCATAAGAATATCCAATGCCTCTTGAACAGCCCTTTCTGCCTCAAAATCTAGTCCACCTGTGACCTCGTCTAGTAAAAGAATAGAAGGGTTTGAAAGCACAGCACGAGCAATTGATATCTTTATTTTCTGTTCTTCAGTCAATGCCAAACCAGCCCTACCAACCTATATTGCATACAATTCAAAAATTACAAAAAATAAAAAAGACAACAAAGATGTCTCTTGTCCAAGTTGAAAACATTTGCAAGACCAACCAACCTGTGTCTCATATCCCATTTCAAGTGAACTAATGAATGTATGTGCATGAGCCGTTTTAGCTGCTTCTTCAATTTGATCAGATGAAGCAGATCTTCCGTAGGCTATATTATCCCTGATGCTCAAACTTAACAAAGCTGGCTCCTGGGTGACTAGTCCTATTTGGCTTCTCAACCATTCCAGCTTTAGATTTTTTATATTCTCTCCATCCAATAGAACTTCCCCTGAACCAACAGACAAGGGTACAATTCAACTTGTTAATGCATCTAAAAAATTGCACATCAGCACAAACAGAAAAAAAAACATAGTCAAACAAGACAACATAATTCAAAGAGACAAACCTAACGTGGGATCATAGAAACGCTCCATGAGAGGAATTATACTGCTTTTCCCGGAACCATTCCTACCAACAAGGGCCACAGTTTTTCTAGCAGGTACAGTTAGGTAGAAACCACTTAGTATGGGGATTTCTGGCCGAGAAAGATAGCTGAAATATACATTCCTGAACTCAATATTTCCTTGCACTGAATCTAGGGTGTTGCCATCCTGATTAACAGTAGAGTTTGAACGGCTTATCATCTCATAAAGTCTGTAAGCAGCAATTCTCCCTTGCTCAAATGAATAGAAGTTTGTAGCTGCTTGATTTAGTCCACTGTAGGTGACAAAAGACTTAAATAAGACAAAATGATAACATGGAAGAGAACAAAGTAAGATTCATGAACATATCAGGCACTTACAGGCCACTTAAAATTACAGCAAATAAAGCTGTCACAATTTCCCCACCATTGGCTTTTCCATTTGAAATCAGAAACCTTCCAACCCAAAGTTGTAAAGCACAAGAACATATAGCAAGTCCATATGTGAATCCAAGACCAAGACCTTGCACAAGACTAATCAATATCCCATAGCGTAGTGTAGCTTGAAGTGAGGTTGCATAGGAGTACTTTGCAAGAGTTTCATTTGTAAAGGCATACAGTGTCCTAATATATGAGATCGCCTGCATAAACAAAAAATGAAAAAATGTAAACAAAAAAGCAAATGGCTAGAATATACTGATTCTGATTTTGATGATTTATCATCAATCATTTGAGCAAAGTCAGTAGGCTTGTTAATCTGGCTACAAGAGAAAAAGCATCTCAAGGATGAAAACAATATGGGTAACATACACATATCAAACTAGTCTTACAAATCTATAAGTAGATAATCTTTTATTTAAACATGTAGGCAACTGGATCTGATAACACTCAGATTAAAGTTTTGCAGGATCATTTACACTTTCATCAAGTCCAACCAAGACCCTGATTCTTTTAGGTGTTCAGATGGACTGGGAAAGGATCAGGTGAAGCAAGTTCCAAACGGACATGACTTCAATTGATCCCAGCTGATTTATAATGCTCTATAAAAACCAATCTCATGATGCATTTTAGCTTATCCAGACAAGTCCGCCGATAAGTCCTACTTGTGATATTGAATTTAATCTTAATCCTACAAAACTTGCTTTTATTATCTAGCTATGCCCATTAAACCTCTTTAATGGAAGCTAGCAGATCCGAAAGAGCTGAAGAGAGGGAAAAAAAAAAGAAAGCAAACTGCAGCAAGTGAAAACCTGTTCTGCAATGCTTGCAGCTTCAGCATATGCATCCTGAATATTTTCAGCAAGTCTATGAAGAAAAATATTTGATATTCCTCCTGCTGCAACAATAAAAGGACCAGTTGCTAGTGTTAGAAGTGCTATCTGCCAACAGTTGATCAAACCAATGATAAGACCACCAAAGAACGTTGCCATGTTATGAATATAGTTCCCAACCTGTCACACAATTGCAAAGATGCACCACCATCAAAGAACAATCTTACAATGTTGAATCTAAAATTACAAATTAGTATTCAGAATTCTTTTCTTTTGCCAAAAAAAAGAACTTTTAGAGAGAGGGTAAAAAAGGAGCTATCTACCACATGAAAAGCATCCATTACCGTACTTTTTCACTTAAAGCAGATTGGATGAGCAGCACATCACTCAACACTTGACTAACTATATCTCCATTGTTTCCATAGGTATCAAAAAAGCTCATGTCCTGGTTCAGCAGGACTTGGACATACTTTGACCTTATGACTGCAGTTTGCCTCTCTCCAGTGAGAATCCAGCATGAGACCTCTGATAACTCATTCATTCAGTATGCAAGGAGAACATATAAGCAATAGGAATATTTAGTAGAAAAGCTTTAACCCATACCTATCCAACCGGCAACAAATACTCCAACAGCTATATAAATAATGTATAGGGCATGCTGCAGATAAAGAACAAAATATTACAATTTAGCAAAGAACCAAAATTTTTGTAATTACTTTTATTAAAACAAAATAAAAGCGATTGCTCTTCATAGATTATCTTCTACGTGAACATTTGCTCACCTCTGATATTGTTTATGGAAGAAAACAATATGGAATGTTATGGGATCCATCAGCCTTGTGCTTATAACTGAGCTGTCATGAATTGAAATGTGCCTCTGTATATGTTTAGTGCATTGCTGGTAATTATTAATAACTTGAATGTTTGTGTTTCCAATAGTGCCTTTACTGGTTGAGGTGTTAATTGCATGACAGAGGAGAGGAGAAACTCAAAAGCTATTGATTAATACTCCACATTTCATTATAAAGTAGGCACAGAAAGTATTTTGGCAACTTGTTTCTAATTCTATGTGCTTAGACTACTTGTAACTGGTTTTATATGATATTCTTCAATCTATTGAAGGATTCGGTTTCCAAAAGAGCAAGTAGTGAAGTTTACATTGTGCTGACTACCCTATTTCTGTTTCCATCATGTTTCAAAATGCACAATTGTCCCCAGAGAATGTTTCTAAGCTATGTGCATGGGCTAATGATGTCAAAAAGGTATCAAAATAAGAAGACAGCCTCCCTTAAGTTACTCCACAATGGAATACCAAAGGTAACTTCTAGGTCAGGTGTTCAGCTTGTCTATTTCGTTATATGTGATTTTATGTTCCCTTGAGTTACTCCACAATGGAACACCAAAGGTAACTTCTAGGTCAAATATTCAGCTTGTCTATATCGTTATATGTGGTTTTATGTGTGTACAAATGTAATTGCGGTGTAAACATCCTAAGGCTGCTGTGCCATCTAGACTGTGTACAAGAATGATATATCCCAAGCATAAAAAGCAAGAAGTGCGACCAAGCTTCAAGTTTGTGTTAGCGACCAAGGTACTCATCAGTTCGAAGAGGTCAAAATAAATCAAAGTTCCCTAAGTCCTAATTGCTTTCTTGAAATACTAATTGCTAGAATAGGATAAATTCAGCAAAATAGGTGAAAGCATAAATTAAAGATTAAGGATGTCAACATCAACTTAAAAAATATATAATGCTTCAAATGACTGAATGATGATTACCCAAATTGAGGATACTGCAGCAAATCTACTCAACCTAGCTATGCTTTTAGCCTCCAACTACTGAAATTTCTTTCGGGCATGCAAATGACAGCAAATTCCAACCTCATATTTCCTCAATCGAACTATGTTCCTCTAACCTATAGCACTTTCAACCCCAACAGATTAATAAGTTCATTTAGGCATAACCTTCTTCACTCTTTCAAAATAATCCATTATAGCACAACAGCCTTGCTATAGGCACCGAAATAAAGGAACAAATAGTACGTTATAACAAAAGGGGTTCAAAGTAGCAGAGGAAAAATAAATGTACTAGAATCGAACTCACATCCTTGAATTTTCTAAACAGCAGATCCCCATTATCGTGCATCTCGGAGTCGTCGCTCTGCGAGTTGAGCAAGTTGATGGCCCTCCCAAAGAAATGCAAGTAGATCACCAGGGCCATCCCGTGGGCGGCTGCAGCTACGGCCCCAACAGCCATCAGTGCCCAATCGACCCCATCAGCGCAGGCAAAGAGCCTCGAGAAGGGCACGGTGGCCGGCGGCGGCTCGATCTCCTCCACGTCATCCACCGCCCCATCGTCCTCCACCGGCACCGCCTCAGCTCCGCCGTCCATGTACGGCGACGGCGACTCCGGCGGCTCCGACACCTCCGAGACCGGCGTCAGCGGCTGCACATGGGGCGGCGACCACCCGAACAACCCCCTCGAGACCATCATCCTCGCCCCCGATTCCTTCTCCCTCTTCTTCTTCCCCCGAAAACCTTAAACCCTAGCGACGCATCCAAAACCTAGAAATCCACCGGATCTAGGGTTTCGCGTCGCCTCCCCTCTTCCCCTCCCTCTCTCTGCCCCTCTCCGCTCCTCCTCGAGCTCCTCGTCCTCCACAGCGGTGGCTGGCCACGCCGTCCTCCTCCTGGCGAACGCTTAACAACAATAATAATAAAAATAACAACAACAATAATGGCTATTGGGGGTTATTAAAATGGATCGAACCGAGTCGGGGCGGACGGGGGATGGGGGCGTGACCGGGCCAACGATTCCACGACTCGGTCAAACGAGGTGGGCGGAAAGAGGAAAGGGAAGGAAGGCGTGTGTAACAAACAAAAGCTCGCGAGGGAGACGTCTCGAAGACGGGAGAACGGAGAAGGGGGGTGGACTCGGCCGCCTCGACTCAGCGCAGGGATTCGATTCCTCGACTCGGGGATAAAAGCGAAAAGAGAGGAGGGGGAAGGGAACGCATCATTGCGGTGTGTGGCTTTTAGCTTTTCGACGGGTGTGCCCATTATTTTCTTCGCTGTCTTTTTCCCTCTTTTTAATCCCGGGCGTGAAACGGAGATGGGGTTGGTGCAGGGATCCGACGGCGGAGATCGACCGCGGCGACTGAGCCCATCAATGCGGGCCGCACCGGTGGCATTTATAGCCGTTACGACGCTTTTGGCATGACACAGTCGCATCCTGTAACACTCGGCGTTACCATTTTATCGGGTAACACATAACGCCCTTAAATTTACGCGAATGCCACCATAATTTAATGCGATGGTACTTAAATTGATGTAATCAGTTCGCTTAATAGGCAGAGTTAGTGGAATTGATACGTGTAAGAATCGGCGACAACAGCTGCTGCATGCGTTACGGTTGATTATAACGGTACCGACAAACCGGTCCACCCAAGGCGTTTCGGGACTGTGGCAAAGGGCGTGGGACCCGCAGGGTACAGACGACGAGAGCAGCGAAGACAGGCGCTCCTTCGGCGCGTCCGGCTGGCGTGGAGACATTAAGAGCCTCACGCCATTCGGCGGGGCCCGATGGGTGGGCTGCTGGGTTGAGGGAGTGCGTCCCTGCAGGTTCGCAGACGATGACGCGTCGAATCCGTGCTACACCGTGGCAGAGGGTGGCGTTTCGGAGAACGGAAGCGCGGCGGGTGCGTGACCGGTGAGCTTACCGGATGCATATTGCTCTTCTGTAGAGCTGGGAACGGTCCGAGTTCCGAGCTCGGCGACGCAACGGACAGCGGCTTCGGACAAAACGGAGACTGCGACAGTTCATTTGGTAGTATACGAAACTTGACATACGGTCCACCTCGTGAATAGGGAAGCGAACAACAATACGAAAAAATGTGCACGCCAGTTTGCGGTTCAACTGCAAGCTTTGAAACGGTTTGCGAATGTAGTTGACCCATTTTGCTGAGGACCTCTCTTATCGTTGTTGTACTCGCATCAAATATATCGGAGAAATTATTGTTCTACTTGAAAGCATAATTAATTATAAATTATTCTATACAATTAGATATCTCTAGTATTTTGATGCCTATAATTTTAAAAATTATAATAAAATATTTAATAATATTTTTTTATTTCATCGATTCTGTTAATGAAAATATCTTAAAATTTATTTAATAAAGTGTTGATTCTTTTCTCACTTCGGTTTATGACACATAAAATGTTTCTGTCAGTATAATTAATAACGTAAGGAGAAATATAATTAAATATTTTATTTTTATAAATATAAAAATTATAATATAATTTTTGAAAAAAAAATATATAAATTAAAATATTAAAAATAATTATCATACGAGATAATCTACTATTAGCCCTCATTCATGTATCTACCCATATCGATGGCATGAGGTTGACTACATTATCTTTGGGGGTGTAACTTTGCATCAAAGAGGAAACTGATAATTCTAGACTTCACTTGCATGCTTTGTTGTAATCTAAGACCAAACAGTGTTAATAATGGCTGAGCTGACCACCAATTGGTAATAATCATAAGGAAGTGGAAGTTCTTTTCAGGCATTTCAACAGTCAAAAATGTTGGTCAAAGAGTGCATCTTGGACCAACTTGAGCAATAACATTGGGAAGAATAAACTCCGGTCAAATCACTAAAAAGAAATCTAGTGTGGTCAAGACAAATCTATCATAGACCAAGCTAATGGAATGCTTGACTTGAAATGAGCCAGCCATGAGTCCAGTAAAGTTTCCTTCACTTGATATGACAGCATAAATACAATAAGTTTCCTTTAGTTCTACAAGGGGCATGCATCTGAGTGGTCAAGCCTATCTCACATGGAGTACATGATGAAGCAACCGTTTACTGTTGGAATTTGTGGAAATTACAACAACATAGATACCAAATGATCATGCTGATACAGAAATTACAACAACAGAGATACCAATTGATCAAGCTGATGGTGTGTTGTATGATACAGACTCAACTTGGCATTCATGACGGTCATTTTCCATCACTTAGGATACGCTTTTGGAAGTCGGTCACCATTAGGGGTAACCCTTGCCGCAATTTAATCTTTGGTTCCCAGTTCAGCAGTTCTTTTGCCTTGGATATATCAGGTTTTCTCATGTGAGGATCATCTGCAGTATTGGGCTTGAATTCTATGGTTGCAGAAGGATCAACAACCTCTTTCACAATCTGCAAAGATGTTGGAATTCCTGTTACTACAACATGAAGATGGGCGGAACGGATTAGTGGAATTTTATGTCTTTTAAGTTTTGTGATGATACCTCAGCTAGCTCCAGCATGGTGAATTCCCCTGGATTACCCAAGTTGAAAGGTCCAATGTGCTCACTCTGCATTAGTGCTATTAACCCATCAACCTAGCAAGTTCATATGTCGAGATTGTTAAAAAGAGTTTACGTTAGTAACTCTGCCAGCACGAATCTAATGCGTGAGTAAATGATCTGAGAAAAGGATCATTGTTCTTAGTGATATTTCAATCAAATTCTGACTTAGGAAACTGCAAGTGAGAACAGGAAGAAAGTGGTGGTATGGTACAGAAGAAAGTGTAGAAGTTTGTTGGCCGAGCAGACGTTGATTGGCAAAGACCTGCTAAATTCCCAAAGGTCAAGACTATTATCTCCTATTCATATTCTGTTTTGATCTTTTTCAACCTTTATTTCTTGCAATTTTTATAATATTGATCAAGAAGTGTATTTTGTAGAAGCCCTAATAGAGATCTATATCAGTGCTTGATTAAAATAATATCAAATTTTTTTTCCCTTTTCCTCCTTTTGGAATCCTTCTTATAATGAGCAAGAGCAATAGAGAACACCAGCATAAACAACAACAACGAGAAGCCATATTTTTCATCAAATAGTGACTCTTTGAAAAGATCTAAGCGTCTGTCAACAAATGAAGTCATAGTAGGTTAATTTTAGAGCATGCACATTGTGGGACCTAATCAAGAAATTCCAGGCACCTACCTAAAGAAAGCATCAAGAAAGTTATCATAAACCAATGTCGCTGGTTCTGCAGCATCTTATGTTTGAATTGGACACCTAAATATTAGGAGTGTTTATAGGGTCAGTACCTCATGATGATATAACTTCTACATATAGACATGCAACAACGCAGTGTGAGATAAGTTTAAGAATATGCCTATTGTTTGCCCTATTCTTGTGATAGCTGAACAGTTGTAAAAAATAAAATTTTACAAGTGCTGTAAAGTCCAGCTGACCATGTCTGCTGGGCATTTGTCTAATGAACTAAGCCAGTATACATAAATGATACTATGCTAATAATAAATTAAGTTGTTATCCATACCTACATAATCTTATGATGTTGTGGACTTGCAGTATATAGGGAACACATTTCAGGTATACAAATATCATAATAGTGCTTCACGTGCAAACCAACCCAAAGTAAAATTGATAATAATGGCAAATTTAAGCCAATGGTGAAACTCTTATGTTGACATATTTAAACTCTGGGAGAAAAGGCAAGACAAGAATCTTTAAGGAGAATGATAACCATCTAACACAACTATGTAGAAGAGTCCTAAGCCATTAAAAATCTCACTCTTGGTGTCACTTCCACATGGTGGGAATTCCTATTTGTTCAACTCAATATAAATGAGCCCCTTCCCTGAATAAACTTAATATATTTACCATGAGAACCATAGATGGAATATATCCGGATGGTTCCGAAATTGGAATTCTCAGATAGCAAGCTCCATGTTGATCTCAGGTTACCAGGATCTTAACAATTATCTGTGATTCAAAAACTTAAATATCTCAAGGATGATAAACATTTCAAATCTGTCATTCATGCCAACCATGAAAATTTCAGGGAGAAAAGGTCGGACTAATAAAAAAAATAGATTTATATCAAAAGAGATAGGTAATTAAGGCAACAATTCATAAAACCACAAGAGGAATCATGTACATCAAATCTACATTTGAACACAAAAAGCACTACAACATGATTCCATACCAAGTCTGAAACAAATTGAAAACTTCGAGTTTGCTTTCCATCGCCATAAACCGTCATAGGTTCCTTACGAAGTGCCTGCAAAGTTTAATTCCTATGATCATAACATCCTTATACTCATACTTCAAGGCAACTGATCAGGAATGTACATGACAAAAGAGAATATATTGCACATGAAGGAAGAGATACCTGTGCAACAAAGTTGCTAACAACCCGGCCATCATCAAGGCACATGCGAGGTCCATATGTATTAAATATTCGTGCAATACGGACCTGAAAATGCATCCCACGTATCAATTTCATAGACAAGTTTTCTACTTGGAGAAATCAGGCAACTATTGAGCTACCGAGAAAAGCATCTGCATGAAGGCAATATATGACTTTCACATATGAAGCCAGATTGTTCCCAAGCATTTTCTCAAGGATGAGAAAGATAATATGTGCTATAAAATAGTATGGAACCATTAAATTCTTTATCCTGGCAAAGATTTTTCTTGGGTTGGTTCAGTCTAAAGATACACTAACAACACGGTAAATGAAATCTCTTGTTTCTTTTATGAGCCAGTATGCAACCATCGGTGCTGACACTATCTGGGCAGAAGACAATCTAATGATCACAATCCTTAGCAAGGAATCCATTGTTTTTATTTTTCAAGTCGCAAGTGTTTTCCAGGCCCAAATCACACCAAGCCAAGCTTTGGCTGGTCAATTTTTTTTCTTTATTTGCATTTTAGCATGGCACATGCCAACAGTGCATACAGTGTCTGTTAACCTGTGATTAGAAAGGGTGCATTTAGCAAATATATCCTTCATTTATGGTTTTCTGGTTTATTCCATGTCTATGCCGAGTGTCTCCTTCAGGCTCGAATCTATTTGCATCTAATAAATCAAGGTGAATTAGGATCATTAAGCTCGAGTCTATGGTCAAGGTTTGCAATACTGAATGATACCGCTTGGTACGGGCGGTATGTACCAGTCCGTTAGCAAATCGGTACACGGACCGCTCGCTACCGAGCAGTACCGTCGATTGAGCCCGTTATCGTCAACGGTGATCGCCGCTCTCCTTGTCGGCGACTTCTCATCCGCGTGTGGGAGAAAAGGCATCGGTGTCACTGGGAGGAGAGAGGCGAAGATTTTTTTTTCTTCTCTTCTCGGGCGATTTTTTCTTCTCTGCTTAAGCGACGTTGTAATTTTTTGTTTTTATTTGTGACGTCGCCTCAGCGATATTGCCCAAGGCAACATCACAATTTTTTTTTATCTGCGAGGCGACATCGCTCGAGAAGAGAGGCAACGTCGCCCGAGGCGACGTCGTAGTTTTTTTTTTATCTGTGACGTCGCATCAGCAATATCGCCTGAGAAGAAAGGCAACATTGCTTGAGGTGATGTCACAATTTTTTTTTATCTGCTACGTAGCCTCGACGACGTCGCCCGAGAAGAGAGGCGACATTGCAATTTTTTTTTATTTGTGACGTCGAGACGTTGCCCCTCTCTCTCTCTCTCTCTCTCTCTATATATATATATATATATATATATATATATATATATATATATATACACTGAAATATACCCCTCGATATACAGTACCATACCGAGCAAGTCTCGAAACTCCGATACCATACGAAATTTCAATCCTAGTGTATGGTATCAAGTGCATTGGATCATTCAAATTTTACAATGAACAACATAGTTTTAAACTTTTAATCACTTCCATTTGCTCATGATATTTTATTTATGTTTTCAAATTATGAAAATTTCTTCTATCACAAAACATATGATGAAAAATGCAGTTGGGAGAAGCTTTTATGTTGGTACAAATATCCAAAACTTTGATTAAATTAAACTATAAACATACACAACAGCAAAAATATTATGGAATTGTATACTTCATTAATGATGAGAAATATTATATATAAAGCCCTAAATCAAGAAGTCTCGCATGTATATGCACCCAAATGAACAAAAATTTTGCTTCATGTTTAAGGAAGAAAAAGACATCTAAACTTAATGCTGATATATTGGATCTTCTTCAACTAGATCATGTTTAATTAGTGAAAAATATGTGCCAAAATTATTGGTATCATTATGCAAGTGTGTTAGCGCAAGACATCTGAAACCCAACAAACATAAAGTTGAGTCACTGTGTGTTCTTTAGTGGCACCACATATTTAGCCATTGCCACATTTGTGCACCACCACTTCACCATGCAACTAACAATTCAAAGGGAAAAAGCTTTTATTTCGAGTGAGTGAAACTGTATAAAGTCACCTCAACTTCTGCACCACGATGGTAGTCCATGGTCAAAGTTTCTGCTGTTCTCTTTCCTTCATCATAACAACTCCTAACACCTGAGGATAAACATTAACATAAAGATGTGTTTAGGTATTCGAGGGTATATTAACGTACATATGAACAAACGAAATGGAAATGCTTAACACTCTTACTGATGTGTACAAGAATAAAACGAGTGCATCAGTAGGGTTTATATTTTTGTTCAAAGAAGCATGAATGAGCTTGAAAAGAAGTTTGCCCACCTATAGGATTGACATGGCCCCAATATGTCTCCTTCTGTGGGTGCTCAAGTGGGTCACCATACACCTCACTGGTACTTGTCAAGAGGAATCGAGCTCCAATTCTCTTTGCCAAACCCAACATGTTTAGTGTTCCCATCACATTTGTCTTGTACTCAATTGTTAAGAATTTGAAACAATTCTATCAGAATAAAAGATTATCTTTGCTGCTACATCAAGAAGCCTATCATTTGCAATACCAAAAGAATCCAATCAAACATTCAGCAAGGCAAAGGGATAACAAATTGCTGAGAAGTTGCATAAGATTAGCAAGAAGTGTCAGTCCTATCTTTGCAGAGCGCAAAAACAAAAATCAACAACAAACACTTGAATTAGTAGATTATCACACAAGAACTAACAAAAGATACAGTAACAAACTATAAATTCATGCACATCAACTGAAAAAAAAGCTGCACTTTGAGGCTAAATCATCTATGGAAATAGTTTCTCTTCCAAAGCAATTCCTACGGCATTATTTAGAGCAGAAACGAAATTTTCTTCCAAATCCATCTCAGGTCAAAGGCATCCATTCCTCAAAGTATGAATCCTGAATAAAATGTACAAAATGGAAAGCATCAGCAAACTGAGAAGGATATGATGGTCTTGATTGGGTTATACTTGTAGTGCACTGGCGACGCCGGGCAAGCGAGATGGTAAATCTCATCCACCTCCAACAAGATCGGCTCGACGACATCGTGGCGGATCAGCTCGAAGCTGGGGTTTCCAAAGTGATGCACCACGTTCTCCTTCCTCCCGGTGAAGAAGTTATCGATCACGATCACGTTATCCCCCCTTGCAAGCAGCTTGTCCACCAGATGGCTCCCGACGAATCCGGCGCCTCCGGTCACAACGATCCGCTTCGCCGGCTTCTTCAGCCCCACAGGCACCCTCCGCCCACCGCCACCTACGGCGACGCTGCCGCCGGAGGAGGAGGGGGAGGAGAACGAGGGGTGGCGTACGCCGGGGAGGAAGCCTTCGTGCGAGAAGCGATCGGAGGCGTGGAGGGGGGGAAAGGAGGAGTGGTAGGGATGGAGCAGGAAGAAGGTGGAAGCGATGACGGCGCCGGCGATGACGAATATGAGGCGCTGCTCGCGGAGGAGGTACCAGGCTGCGGCGCGGAGGAAGGACGTGGGGGCGGAGGCGGAGGCGGCAGAGCGGGATGGGGGCTTGGCAGGCTTGGCGGCGTGGGTGGGGATCTGGTGGCTGGTCTGCTTGTGGAGCTGCTTCATCGCGGGATCGGACGGTTGAAGCGCTCCGCAGGCGTAGAATTATGCCTCCAGTCCACCGGGAACAGTGAAGCGAGGCCGACCCAAACGGAAGTGTAGATGTGAAGAAGGAGCGAACTCGGACAGGTGACCCGACGCAGCACGTGCATTGGGCGTGCGGATGTCATGGAGAAGCCCGTGTTCCTCGTAAGAATCTTGATGGTAATCAAAATAACATCAACAGCAAGAATGATTGGCTGTTTGGCCGCTGCTGACATGGCGCTGACGTATGATTGCCTTTCCTGTTACTTGTATCACCAAATATGCATAAGCGAGTGGCAGCAGAAGAGACTGAATGGGCCCCAAGATCCAAATATTGAACCTGGAGATAACAAAAGAACAGCAGAGAAGTACGAACAACATTCTCTCCCCTGTAGAAACAAAACTATATAAAAATTATTGACTGTCACATCGCAATGCGGCGATCTACAGTTGCACGAGCATTTCACCTCGTAGTAACATTAACATCATGAGTATCACCAATGAAAAGGATCTGTATAATCCAGCATGACAAAAATGTTCCTTAAAAATCGAGAATCTCCACATCCAAGACAAGTTCATTGGCCCGGTCGGTTTCTGAACAGGTCCCGGTTGCCTAATTCCCAAACTGAATGAGGGATCAGAACAACCTTACCTTCTGAGGTGATGCAAAATTGTCGAAATGCATCTCCAAATCTGTTAGCACCTACTCATCCTTGTGTTTTGCGGATGCAGATCGTCTCCTGGCACCTGAAGAACTTGTGCAGCGCCCAACAAACTTGAGAACCTCGTCGATGAGGATCACCGGAAGAGCAACCGCCAACACCAGGAGCCATTCATTGAAACTGAGAGGCACTATTCCGAACACTTGGGCCAGGAACGGGACATATAGTATCAAGAAGTGCAATCCAAATGAGATGGACATGGCCAAGAGAAGCCACGGGTTAACCCAGGGAGGCATGCTCAGGAGGCTCCCATCTTCTGATAATGCATTAAGGGAATTGAACATTTCAATGGCCACCAAGACGGAGAGCGAGAGGGTCATTGCCTTCACCTTACCAGTCTGGAAATAGTCGCAGGGATTAGTGTCAAAGGTGAAGCGACGTGAACCAGCACTGAATGGAGCGACCTTGAAGCCCTCCCATGAGGAGCAATCTCCCCAATTAGAAAGCTGAGCATAGGTTACAAGAGAATGGCCATCACCACTCAAGTCAATGCCCATAAAGGAACCATGAGTGTACCATATGATGAAGATTCCTACAGTGGCAATCCCCACATATAGCCCGATCACCTATACATGGAATTATAAGAGTCAGCTGCCATGAATGAAGCAGGTACCGTATTTATGAGCATATAAATTTTCAGTAGAAGGTGAAACTAGTAATGCATGCAACAACACCGCTGCTCCTATTCCTGTCTGCAATTTCCATTAAATGACTCTAGTCATTGAATTGGAAGATAAAAATTATGAAAGTACATTATATAGGCAAAACTGAGGTCTATGGTGGATTGGCTGCAAAAACATTATTAACCCCAAGCCTTATCCCCTCTCCCAAAGTTCAAGATTTTCTAAATCTCCACCCCCTTAATTTAGTGGCCATCTTCACATATAGGTTGAACAACCTTAATATTGATAAGAAATATGGGTGTATAAATAACCATAGTTTATGGTATGTAACACAAGCAGGATATTAAAATCAAGCCATCGTCAAGCAAGGCAGAAACTGAATCAAAGTCAAGTCAAAGCAGGAGGCAGAGGTTCATCCTTAGAGGAAATCAGAATTAGGATTTGGCTTAGGCATCAAATAACAGCAGGATCCATAATGTAATGATAGAGTCCATTCATGTTCATTGCAAACTCATTAATAATATAAATCACAATAAAAAAGAATGACTCACCATATAACGAAATAAAATCCAGGCAGTAATTAGTGAATCATCACTTCTTCGAGGTGGTTTCTTCATAATATCTTTATCAGGTGGGTTGAATCCAAGAGCAGTTGCAGGAGGGCCATCAGTAACGAGATTGACCCACAAAAGTTGAACTGGTATCAGCCCCTCGGGAATGCCTAAAGCTGCTGTTAGAAAAATGGAAGCAACTTCACCAATATTTGAGGAGATCATGTATCTGCAATTAATAAAAGAGACGTGCACATAAGATCATCAAAGAAATTTTGCAAGGTACATAAAACATCAAGACCTATGATCAAAAAGATATAATTATACAACTGATAAATAGCCTGAGATAGATAGCTTGAATGAGTGAACAGAAGGAAAAAGTAAGACCTTATAAACGCTTTCATATTGTTGTAAATTGATCTTCCTTCACCAACTGCTGCCACTATCGTGCTGAAATTATCATCTGCTAACACCATATCTGAGGCTTCCTTAGCAACCTGGAAGAAGAAATACTCAAGGATACTAAAAGACAGCTGATGCAGGGAACTAATATGGCAGACAGGGCCCTTGTATTTTAACTCAATAAACAACACTCACCATCACCAAAATCATAAGACTGTACAAGTATTCAGATGGCTAACAGCATAGAGAAAAAGGAAGAAGTATAACCATCCAACAGTAGTCATCAAGCATCTCAGATCAGGATCATGTATTTCAGTCAGCAGAAGCACAAACAATCATTTTTAAGTGAACTAAGCAAATAGAAGTCTATAGGACTTCAATTATTTTATTATAGCTTAATGAACTTCAATTGCTCTAAACTAATTAAAATTTAGTTTTTCAATTGCTTCATGCAATTGCTCAATTTTAAATTCATGTTATCATAAAATTGGATCAAACATTATTTTCAATAACCATAAGGGAAAAAAATTAGTTTTTCTTTCCATTGATTACCTTTTTCATTATTTTCTTTATTTTTTTAACAATGTTGTAGGCAAAGTAGTAAAAAATTTCCAGATTTGCCGAAATGTCAAGATTATCAAAACATTTCAATCTGGCCACCGGCTACAGCTGAAACTTCAAATTGTGTTGCTTACAAACTTAGGTCATGCCTAAAGGAGAAGGAATGCTACTGAAATTACCTTTCACATCATGGAATCAAAAACTAATTGAAGTGGTACATACTGCCCAGTAATTACCTTTCTGAAGAAGAACTGGTACTGGACTATATAGATCAAAACCGATCAGTCTTGAATTGTTTTATTATTATTTTTCTGTTGATATCAAGCAGTACAGATCGGTAGATCATCTGGTATATCAATGATTAGTTAACTAAAATGTTATTGCACTGAGATTTAAATACTTTGGCCAGAACAATTGGGAATGTGCAAATGATGCTTATACTACAAGCTTTTGCTAGAAAGTCAAGGCCATCAATTAAGGTGCTATGCCAAACCAAGATTTGAAATCCCTACACAGGTCACTCGGCTATAACAGACAAGAAGCTTAACTGTGACATATGACCTTCCATTAACCAAAAAACATAAGTTATTTCTTTAGAAACATATATTTGAAACCTTCAATGACATATATAGAACAGTTCACCCCAAAAGATTCATACTGATTTCTGTAAACAAAGTATCCCAGTTCCATTCTCAATAAGAACTGAAAACTGTTCTTATTATGCCCAAGCAAAGAAATAAGCTAAAGGCTGTGAAATATTTAGGAAAAGCCACTGAGAATAAATAGGAGTGGCTCTATTTCACTTTTCTTAGACTTACTAATTTTAGTTCAAATGTAATTAGGTGCAGAAGACAAAAGCCTGCAAGTAAGCATTTCAAGACCTACTTAAGGCATCTTATTTCACTTCTGCAACATGCTTGCTGCCTTTTAGCAATTCAGTAGATTATTTCTCATTAGCCACCTTGGGAGGCCTTTCTCCATGAATTGGAATAACCCTAATCAGGAAGGTCAATGCTAAGAAATCATGGAAACAGACAGTTAAAAAGTTATACATTATTCTGATGATATGAAGGAAAAACATAACTTAATGAACACTAAGCTGCTAATCATTGTTGATATGATGACTTCACCATACCTCATGGGAAAATTCTAACTCGTATACCGAAATACATAATTACAAAGAACAAAATGAATAAAAGAACAAGAAGCAGGATAGAACAGACCTCTGTCCCAGCAATGCCCATTGCTATACCAATATCTGCCATTTTCAGAGCAGGGGCATCATTTACTCCATCCCCTGTCATTGCAACAACCTCGCCATCTGCCTTCAACAATCTCACAATTTCTTGTTTATGCCCTGGTTCTGCTCTGGAGAACAGAAGAGCACCATTTTGCCTCAGAATTGCCTTCTTATCATTGGATGACATGAACTCTTTGCCTGTGAGGCTCTTCAAATGTATATCTTCATCGGGTGAAAATACACCTATATCACGACAAATTGCTTCTGCTGTTTCCTTGTTATCTCCTGTTATGACCATTACACGGATGCCAGCTGCTCTACAATCTTCAATTGCTCTGTAGACCTCTTTTCGTGGAGGATCCTATAATGATACCAAAAATAAGAATACAGAAAAAGGCTGGAGAGCACATAAAGGGAAAGACTCAGTGAATGACTCATTCAAACAAGATATCTCACCCTCAGCCCTACTAATCCAACAAATATGAGACCAGTCTCAATGGATGCGTAATTAGACGGATCAAGTAGAAGTTTATGAGCTGGATGGTCTCCACCATCATATGTTGAAAATTCGGTTAGATCATCCTTATAGGCAAATCCCAAACAGCGCAATGCATTTGTTGACATTTCATGCAGAGAATTCAGAATCAGATTTTTTGAACTGTCATCTAACAACACTACAGAACCATCAAGCAGCTGAATGTAGGTACTCCTTTCCAACAAATTCTCCACCGCACCCTGACACAATGTAACTTTGATTATTTATTATGGTAAAGATTTTCCAGCCAGATGATACTGCAAAGAAGTTCAAATGATAAAGTATTACATGAGCTTCCAAATACCTAATAGCTGCAAAGCATGCAGAATAATTAATATGTCTAGGAGAAACAAAGGAGGAACGAATTATACATCCACAACAGACTAAGAAATAGAGAGAGATAACAGTGTTAAAGAGAGAGAAAAATCCCTTTTAACATACACCAAAAATAGAACCTCATCAGCAGATAAAACCAACATCAAGTGTTTTCACAGTCCGTATATCATGGATATTCTCCTAGGACAATGGATGCATAAGCTATATGGGACATTGTGACTTCATACTATACACGCACACATTACCAGCACATTATAGATATGCCGGAGGCCAGGAGCTTAAAAGCAGAACAATATCTATATATTTGGTACCAAATTTACTCAATGAATAAGATGCACCAACATGCTCAACGTAGATGCCAAGAAACACAAATGGTTATTTGTCCATCAGTTACATTCAGAGAATGATTCCAAATAATCTTTATCTAGATGGATAGAAAATGAGAAATACCTTCACAAGTAAAGAATTGGTTCCTGATTTTGATTTCACAATAACTCCCATTGATTTTCGAGTGTGATTGAATTCGAGAGTTGCAACCCTCTGGGCAATTCCATTCCACCATTTACAGCACCCTCCATTTATAAAAAGATGTCAATTAATAAATAGACTGCCATGCATGCATGCAAAAAAATCTGAACTACATCATTGAATTATAAACTGCACTTAAGGCTTAAAACATACTTAATATTTCAGCCGAGTCCAATGAAGAAGGATCATATCCTCCAGGAAGTCCCATTTTTTCAACCAAAACCTGATCGATATATATTCATCATTCATCAACAAAGATAGGTCAAGTAAATATCAAATCGAAAAAACCAAATTACATGCATACCTCTCAAGTCACATCTGAATACATATGACTCAAATAGAGATACACACAGCTTAACTACCAACTAAGAGTTTTGTAGCAAGAGCAAAAAAGAAAAGATAATTATTTTATAGTATGTTGCCTAGTATAACTGCTGAAAATTACTCATGCTATGATGCTTTAAACTTACTTCTGTCATTAATTACTTAATTAAAAAGGTGCATAGTGTATTTCACCTAGGCAAGGACTCAACTTCTCATTTTTAAATTAAAAATCATTCTGCTACAAAAACTTTACATTATATTTAAGAAGAACTAGATAATTGATATTGAGTTAAAAATTACTAATAGGAATGAACTTTGGCAGGAAGCAACCATATGTATTCTTACCTTCAAAGCTGCCTCTGTCGGCATACCACTGGTAACAAAATGATGTCCTGACTGAGTGATACTTGCATCGTTACAGACAGCTGCAATCTTAGCAATCATTTGAACATTCACATCCATGCTACTGGCTGGCCAATCATAGATCTTCCCATCATGAGGATCGTATGTGGTACCATCCACTTTGTAGCTTCTAAGTGTATCCGTCCAGCGCCCCATTGCAACAAGCCTTACGACAGACATCTGGTTCGTGGTCAATGTCCCAGTCTTATCGGAGCATATCACAGTTGTGCATCCCAAAGTCTCAACGCTGGGAAGCTTCCTGACCAGGGCATTCTTTTGTGCCATCTTCCGTGTACCCAGCGCCAAGCAAGTAGTGATCACTGCAGGCAGCCCTTCTGGGATTGCCGCAACAGCCAAGGCCACAGCAATCTCAAAGTAATAAGTGCACTTTTCAAAAGAGAACCTGAAATTGCTTGGCCAGCCATTGACATACTCCCAGGTAAAGAAGTACTTCACATTGATAAGCCAAACCAAAGCACAAATTACTCCAATTATAGCTGTAAGGACCTCTCCGAATTCATTCAGTTTCTTTTTCAATGGTGTATCATCCTCGCTCTGTGAAGCTTCATGGATCTGCGAATGAATCTTACCAATTTCGGTGTTCATGCCTGTCTGTGTGACCAAGCAGACACAGCTGCCATTCACAACAGTGGTACCAGCAAAAACCATGCATTCCTTCCCTTGGATATCTATGTCTTCAAGCTCAACTTGGTGGTTGGTTTTATTCACAGCAGCATTCTCTCCGGTAAGGGATGCCTGCTCTACTCTCACAGTGGAGCTAATCAGGTACAAAATCCTCATATCTGCCGGGACCTTATCTCCAACCTTGAGCTCCACAATGTCACCCGGCAAAAGATCCTTAGCAGGCAGATTCGGAATCAAATTCCCATCCCTTCTAACGGCAGCATGCTCAGACTGGATTTCTTTCAGGGCCTCAAGTGCCTTCTCGGCATTGTTCTCTTGCCAAACGCCAACAATTGCATTCACTATCAGAATAAGGAAGATCACCAACGGCTCAACAAAAGCAGTGATCCCCATCTCGCCACCCTCATCCCCATCGTACCAAGCGAGCACAAAGGAGACGACGGCGGCAACAAGGAGGATCCGGACCAGCGTGTCGTTGAACTGCTCGAGAACCAACTGCCAGATCGACGGCCCAGAGTGCTTCTCGAGCTCGTTCAACCCATAAATCTCCCGTCGCTTCGGCACCTCATCGGATCGGAGCCCGTACTCTGCCGAAACCTCGAACTCAGCCTCGCACTCCTGGACGGTCCTTGCCCAGGCCGGAAAACTCGAGGTCGGGGGATCCAATCCGCCCTTCTTCCATTCATCCTGCCCTCCTTTCCCCATCCCCACCGCGTTCCGACCAGAAATCCCTAAACTAAAAACCAATCTTTAATACAAATCCCTCAAACCCACGCTTCCGGCAATCAACTGACCGATCTAAAACCCCAAATCCAGAAACTGCAGCAACAATCTCTTCGCCAGAAGAAAGAAAGAAATCCCTAATCTTTCACCGACATGAGCCCCCCGTCACCGATCAAGCAATCGCAGGCACGAGGAACAAATCGAAAACGGGAGGTAAATCAGAAAGGGCTTTCGATCCGAAGCAGACGTCTTGGGTCGGAGTTCTTCGCTCGCGCAGCGCTGCCTCGCTTCGACGGGGACAACAATCCCTCAAAGAAAGCGATCGGCCAACGGCAAACTGCGATCGGTCCTTGGAAAACGCAACGGCTTGGGGAGGCGAGATGCGCCGAGCGGGCCCCACACCGTTCTAGTAACGCCATTACAGCATTAATTCGCTGCTGACGTGCCACCACTTAACCTCGTTTTCGGAAGCGAGTGACGCTTTTCTCCGCTCGCCCGCTCGCGATTGGGTCGATGGCTCGGTCGCCGTGGGACCCACGCGTGTGACCTGCAGCACCAAGGCATCGGGGGTGGCCGGGAACAACTTCCAAGGGGGCATCGTGCTCGCCCCGCATGCCGATCAGAAAATGTTAGTTGACGTGTCGTCTCGTGATCGGGTCCACGTGGCATTGTCGTATCTAGTTGAGGTAAGCCGACGCTATGAACATAAAGGGTCGTCGGCCATTGTTACATGCACGGCGTACGTCCTCACATGGGGACAACTTATCTCTACCGGAATCTTGGAATCCTCTCCGGGATATTCTTGGGTTACGATTCCTATGATCGGTTTCTCTCTGACCATATTGGGTTAGGGTTGATAAATATTTCTAATTTATAAAAATTAAATGACTTGGCAAATCAGTTTGTTTGAAAGATATAAAAAATTTATATATTAAAATTTAATTATTGTATAAATATTCCATGGATTAGGAGTTTTAACTCAAGAAGAGTTATTACATATTGAATGATTAGATTTTTCTTTGTGAAAATATATAGAAAGCATCAAATCACAGAATTTTATTATTAATTATTTTGGATTATTCTTTTGTTGTCATTTGCGAGAAGATCTTCGCCCCCTCGCCACCAATTATTAGATTAGCTTTCTCAGTACAAGTTGGAAAATAATGTGTCCTCCATCTCTCATCATGATTCAGAAGCCATATGCTTGCTTGAGGGCATCCTTGGCTTGATAGTTGAATCATGTACACACACAGGCTGGCGGATGCTGAGACTTGTTTGTTTGATGTAATGCCCGAGGAACTTTGAAGTGGGCATTTATAATACAAATAGACTGTCAGACGAGGATGAGATCCAATTGATGGTTTAGAGGAAGATGATTAAGAAACGATTCCTTGTTAGATTCTGCTTCGACCAATGAAAGAAATGTCGAGTTATGATGCCACCAATGTGTGTGAGATATATATAGTATTTGTGTACTTATTATCCAAAGTGCACATCATGAATAACCTGTCGTTCAAATTTATCATTTTATGACATATAATTTTGACGATTTGAAAATTTAGTTTCGATTAAAATTCAGTTTCAATTGAAGCGTATCGGAAAGTGCTTAAAGTATAGAGTGTTTAGAGAGGAAGAAGAATAGTGATGAGTAAGTTGAGCAATAAAGAAAAGATGATTTGTAGAAATATTAAAAAAATTATTTTTATAATGATTCGATCATCCAACCTACATCCACTTCTGATTCCTCTTCGCTTGAGACCATCGACTTTCCACTAGCTGCTCTCCTTCCAACAAGCAAAGACAAACTCCCTTTTACAAACTCTGTTTACAAAGCTTCCCTCAACACCTCTCTCAAAGACAATTTTCAAATTTTTGGGGGAGGGATTTCAACTAAGATTAGCAGAGTTTCCCCTTAGTTTCTTACACAATTCTTGCTAGACCAAGCAAGAACATCTAGGGTATTTATAGACCCTAAGAGGATTCAAATTTGGAGTCCAAATTTGAATCACCCCGGATTTCAAGGGTACTGGCGGTACCACTACCTGACACTAGCGGTACCACCGTCAGTGCACTCTGGTTCTGTCAGTGTACTGGGCAATACCACCGTCCAGTCTGATAGTACCACTGTCTGACACACTAATAGAGTCAATGTATTAGCCGGTACCACCGCCCAGCCAATGGTGCCACCGTTAGGAAATCCTTCAGGGGAGCGACATCGCATGCGCAACGAAAGAACAGAAAACAAAACCCCATATTTCCTATAGAAAGTTTCCGTCGTCGTGCGAAGATCGATGCGTCAAAAACAAATTTGCAAAACTGCACGTATAAAAGAAGATACCTAGGAAGATCGTATATCCTTGAATTCTTGCAGATCTGTGGGAGAGGATGAAGGAGGTCAAGCGTCCTCCTTTCTAGCGGTATCCACACGGCAGGGATTGCAACGATGCACCTCTCTCTCTAGGGAGAGGAGAACATGAGGTGGCTACCAAAAGAAACCCTCCAGCCTATAGATCTTTGGTTCCCTCCTATTTATAGAGGTCCCTTGAAAACCCTAATGGATCTTTTGCCCTATTGGGTATTGGATCTCCATCCAATTACCCAAGCCTCTTGGATTAGTGGGTCTCTGCCCAATAATCTCTTATTAGCAATTATTGGATCTCATCTCAGGACCCAATAATTCAGGGGCTTAATGGATATCCAATAAGATAGGGGGTTCAGCGGATATCTCATATCCAAACCTCTACTCGTCACAACACCTATCATATGTGTGTGACCCTCTAGGCCCAATATTGAGCTGACCGTGAGTCATACTTGTCAGAACTCCTTCTGACTTAGTGAATTATTATCTCTATAATAATTCACCAAACTTATCGACTGCAGACGTACCAGGTCACTATGCCGTGGCCCCCAGACGATACAAGGGAATCCAATCCTTTAGACCTATCTGTCCTCGGTTACCATGTATTTATAGTCCCTCATCCATCCAATATCCTAGAGACCCTATACCGGGTATGGTGCTTGTCAGGCCCATACGGTCTCTCCTCGAGTCTTGCTCTTGTCGGATTCTCCCGAGAACTCTTTCTCTCTCAATCTGAATAACCTTGGCCAATGATTTGTTTGAGCAAAAACACATGGGATATTCTTCTTATGATACCGAGAGCGGATGATCCTCTATTGACACTCAATAGCCCTCGTAAGATTGGCTACCACTCCCAATAACCGGCTGTACTAGATCTGGAACTTTCCAAACCTATAAGTCTGGTATCTAAGAGTGGAGTACTCATACAGGACATCCTTGGTATCTCAAGTCTAAGGACCAGATACACTACTTGGACTACGAAATCGCTATCTGACGTGAGGTATCAATAACCATCCAACATTCTGTAAGCGGATCAATCAGTGAACTCATTCCCCAATGAGTACCTGCACTATACCCTTAGTGTCCCCACACGAGTAGCTATGAGACCAGCTACCTCCATCATATAGATGGGTATACAGCACACCAGTTTATCCAGTTATCTCGATGTCCTTCTCGAGTAACCTATGACCAGGATAATTCAGGGTCTGTGTTTAAAAGTGAATCGGTCTCATTATCATGATCTCATCACGATCCGATTCCCATTGTATAGATCCAAGGACATCACAATATATGCAGCATGCAAGATAAAGTGATAAAATGCCTAATAATAAGCAAAGAGAAAAAGTGCATATCAAGTCACAAGTGTCATCACTCATGTGATTGGCTTGCAGGGCACATATGACTAGCAATCTCCCACTTGACCTAAAGCCAATCACCAACATGTCTGATCCCCATCAGACCTCTATGACGCTCAAAGACAATCTGAGTCAATGGCTTTATCAGTGGATCTGCAATGTTATCTTCGGATGAAACTCTTTCCACTACTACATCTCTTCGGGCCACGATTTCTCTAATAAGTTGGAACCTCCTCATAATATTTCTGATAAAACCCGGGTTCCCTTATTTGAGTAATCGTCCCATATTTGTCGTAATATAAAGGAATCAGCTCCTCGCTACTCGGGATGATTCCTAGATCTGTGATGAACTTTCTCATCCAGACTCCCTCCTTTGCTGCCTCTGCCGCAGCAATGTATTCCGCCTCTGTGGTTAAGTCAACAGTAGTGTCTTGCTTGGAACTCTTCTAGCATACTGTTCCTCTATTTAGGGTGAACACATATCCTGAATTAGATTTATTATCATCGACATCGAACTGGAAACTCGATTCCGTGTAGCCCTCAACCCTGAGGCTACTACCTCCATATATCAGTAAAAGATCCTTAGTCCTTCTCAAGTATTTAAGGATACTTTTTTACTACTTTCCAGTGCTCCAAGCCTGGATCTGCCTGATATCTGCTCGTGACACTCAGAGCATACGCTATATTAGGCCTTGTACATAGTATAACTTACATGATAGATCCTATCGCTGATGCATATGGTATCATATCCATGTGTGCCCTTTCTTTAGGAGTCTTTGGGGACATACTCCTAGAAAGTGATATTCCAGTTCTCATTGGTATGAGACCTCTCTTGGAATTTTTCATGTCAAATATTTTGACAATGATGTCTATGTACCTTGACTGGGACAAGCCAAGCATCCTCTTGGATCTATTTCTATAGATCTATATCCCCAATATGCAGTATGCTTCCCCTAAGTCCTTCATGGAGAAGTGTCTAGATAACCAAGTCTTTACTGTGGAGAGCATTTCTACATCATTCCCAATGATCAGGATATCATCCACATATAATACCAAAAAGGTGATAGTACTCCCACTTACTTTCCTGTACATACAAGGCTCATCTTCGTTCTTAACGAAGTCATAAGATCTGATCATATCATCAAATCTTATGTTCCAACTTTGGGAAGCTTGCTTCAATCCATAAATGGACCTAAGCAACCTGCACATCTTATTTGGGTTATCCCTGGACATGAATCCCTCAGGCTGTATCATATACACATCTTCCTCAAGGTTACCATTGAAGAATACAATTTTGACATCCATCTGCCAGATCTCATAATCATAGTGTGCTGCAATAGCTAATAGAATTCGAATGAATTTTAGCATGGCTACAGGTGAGAAAGTTTCATCATAGTCAATACCTTACCTTTCACGATACCCTTTAGTCACTAGCCTTGCTTTATAGGTCTCTACCTTTCCATCTACTCCAATCTTCTTTTTGAAGATCCACTTGCAGCCAATGGGTACAATACCCTCGGGTGCATTAACTAGGTTCCAAACCTTATTGGAGTACATGGAATCCATTTTTGAATTCATGGCTTTTTTGCCATTTCCCAGAGTCTATGCTCATAATAGTTGTTAGGGATCGAGCGACACTAAGAGGGGGGGGGGGGGTAAATTAGTGCAGCGGATTAAAATGAATAAAGCTTAAAAATCGATTCCAGAGATTTGCTTAAGAACTTGATTCAGCGAAAGAGACTTTAACTTGAAAATATTCAGGTAAATGAAATTAGAAGTAGGGAGAAGAAATCCGATCAGTTTGCAGCTTAAGAAATTTATGATGCAGAATTTTAAGTACTCACACAGCAAGTAAACGCAGCGATGTACAGTGGTTCGGTCAAATGACCTACATCCACTCTTGAAGCCTCCTCCAATAAGGCTCCCAACTTCTACTACCAAGTCTCTTAAAGGGGAAGGACCAAACACCCTTTTACAGCCTTTTACAAGAGGTTCCCTCTCTTTATAGGATTTTTACAAGGAGAAGAAAGGAAGAGAACACTTGAGCAAATGAAAACAGAAATTTGCTATAGCTTAGACTCAATTCTAATACTACAAAAGGTCCTTCAACCAGCTAGGAGTAAAGGAGTATTTATAGAGCTTTTTGAGATTTAAAAATCCCGCTCAAAGAGGTCTCGCTCGAAATTTCAAACTGTAGGCGATACTACCGCCTTGTCACGGACTTAGCTGGTTTTGCCTAAGCCGTGCGGCACCAATGCGTATCACCGCAAAGGTCAGCCTACCCGAAATCTCCTGCAATCCCTTAGGACCTGCAAAAGAGAAGACGGGACAGAGAAAGCGCTTCACACGGAATCCACAAGTCACTCTTTTAGTAAACACTTTATAGCCAATGCACATTCCAACAATGGATATCACAAGCTCGAATCAGTTTGCACAACAAAGGCATAAAATTGGTCCACTACTGAGATCGAATTCTATTACAAGTATTCCTCGACGCTGCATACTTTATGTACAAGCCTACAATGGTCACAAACTCACTCAAATAGGGCATTTTGCCTTTGCAAGCCCTTTACAAGCTTTACAAGTGACAACCAACCAAAAGGGACACGGACAAGCACAAGCATTACACGAACAAGCCGTTTACAATTTTGTCCGTGACATTCTCCCCCACTTAATCCTTCGACGTCCTCGTCGGCCTTTCTTGACGCCGACGCAACTTCTTTTCTTTGTTGGATCTTCGATCATCCGCTCCCTACTGCGACGCCCTTGGCTCCCATTTGTTCTCCGCTTATTGTTGAGTCGTCGAACTTTAATCCGCCGTCTTTGCTTCAACTCGCCAATGACTCGACTTTGGTGTGGGGTTGGCAAAGTTGTCTTGATCCTTGCTTTGGTTCTTGCGATTCATCCGATGAAGGAAAAAGACCATCTTTGATATGCGCCATCTTCAAATTCTTCTTGTCTCTTGAATCGGATAGATGCTTTGTTGGAGCTTTAACGAGCATCACCTCAACCTTTGAAGTTTTCGTGTCCTTCCTCCGTAAAATTTGCCCATCGAATCTTCTTCCACTTAGTTGTCTTCGAAGGGTCTTCACATCTGTGCAGAGCTCCTCTGATAACTAAGAGAGTTGGAGTTCCGCCCATTCTCTTGGGAGTTGAGAAGGCAAAGGTTACTTGACTTCGCCCGCCTCCTCGAGGTTGTACTTCGTGCGTCAAGTCGTTCTTGGAATTACGCTTTGCTCTCACTCACACTTCCAAAGCACTTGAAGTGTTTGCAATCATTGCCAGTCGACCATCGTGATTCACCTTCTCATTGCTATTGAACTTCGAATGCAAGAAGTTATCACTCCAACTTGGAGTAAGTCTCCGATAGATTTGGTCGCTTTGGGATTGTACCGCTTCTCCATCATTTCTTTCGCCGACTCCTCGAGTAGTAAAGGTACAAAGATCACAGCGCGTCTTGTCTCCTCCGATCCTTGGTCATGCACTCTTGCATCGACCAAGTCCTTCACTCACGGCTATCTTGATAGAAAGTCTGTGACATTGGTCTTACGAAGTTCTCGGCCTTCGCCTTCACCTTGTCTTGGTACATGGAGTTTGCCAAAGCATTCTCCTCCTCCACGGCCCATATCACGACCAAGTGCTCTCCTCTAAGAGAGCAAGGATTAATGACTCCCAGAAGTCCCGCCTCGCGGTACCATGGCATCGCGACGCCAATGGCACTACTATCCGTTGTCTCGCATCTGCATCCCTTCTTCGTGATCGGTAGATCTGCCTCTGTGACATTGTGACACTCCTCTGAGTTCACCTTCAATCTACTCGATGATCGATATTGGGTAGTGAGTCCCTCTTGACTCGCTCATTGCTTCCTCGCCTTTTCCGACCCCTGCTTCAACACCTCTGTGTTCTCGAGTAGTTCCGCTTGTCGATGGAAATACAGACTGCAACTCCCATGTATGGTCACCGCCACCATGTTGCGGGGTTTGCACCATTTCTGTTCTCCTTAGCTTCATTGGCTGCAATGTTCGCTTACTCGGCCTTGTCCTCCGACTTACCGGGCTCCTTAAGCGATTGTGAGCTCAAGTAGTTCCACTCTTCAGCACTCCGATCATACCTCAGATGATCCAGTCCCCAAATGGGACTCCCTGGTATTTGCATCTGAACTTCTTCCTTAAGAGTGCACAGCCCCCATAAGCTGATGTCCAAGGCTTCCATTCAATGCAACATTCGGTGCACGCACGGAAGACCCGCCTCTGCGGTACCATGGCATTCACTGCTTGAATCCATAGCTCTTCTTACCATCGTGTTGTTCACCAACTTGGAGCTCCTTGTCGCGCTCCCGGTCATATCTCCAGATGACCATGTCCCTCACGGGATCTGCTGTGTGTCGATTTGCCATGAACCATTCCACTCCGATCCCTCGTCGCCGCTCGCCGCCTCCTGGTGACATCTCCTTGCATTCTCGATCCTCGTGGTATGAACTCGAATCATGCGATATCTCCATGTGTGGACTCCGCCAACACATCGCAGGGCCTTCGCCACCTTCGATTCTGTTCGCTTCTTTGGCAATCAAACTTCGTCCACCCACTCTGGGTCACACTCGACGAAGCCTAGCTCTAGGACAATCCATCGCCTAGCGGCTCCTCAAGTCTCTCGACTTCGCCGAAATAGGTGCACCATTGTGCTGATCTCGGACTCGCCTCTACCAAGACAATCTCATCACTGCGCACCGCTTTCATCATGGCAACTTGAATAGCAACACTGCGGGCATATTCTTCAAGAGTAGCCGTCTGCATCCTCTTGCCCCGTGTCAAGGCCTTTTGACACCAACTTTGCCTCAAAGAAATCATGTAAGCCTTAGAATCTCCACCAAATGCATCATCGAGATAAGGTGCATGTGCCTCAAAGCTCCTTTGTCTTTGGCACCATGCAAGATGAGTCGGCTCCATCTGAATATGAAACCCATGGAACGACATGATCCGATTCCTGCCTCTGCAAGAGTCCATGTCCTTGACCTCTGTCTAAGGAAAGCACTAAGCCTCCGCTCCCTGTTCCATCTTCAAAGTCAACTCCCTTCACGCGATTTGGGTACTTCACCAAGTTACCCCCAAGTTGCTTTGCTTCTCGATTTGCATTGCGTTGATGGTGGCCCTCGCGCCCACCATTCCACGGGTCAGCCCTCTGTTGAGTCCGATCTTACTATCGGCTCCAAGTGTGCCTTCACTTTATGTTGCCTTGGGTTGCTGATAGGACCCTAGCAGGGTTAGGTCCTACTCAACCATGTAACAGCTAATAAAAACCCTGTGAGAATGTAATAAACCCCACCTAGCCGCCTCTATCCTATAAAGAAGAGAGGCTAGGGTTTATATTTGGGTCTTTGGGCTTCTTAGCCGCCCCCCTTGTTCACATCGGGCCGGCCCGCTAAGGTTGAGGGCAAATTGGGTAGTTCACTTAGGAAGCAACCCCTAGGGTTAGGGTTTGGAGCTCTATATAATCTTGTAGCCTCCACCTCTTTGGAATAAGAAAGATCAATCTACAATTGCAACCACCAGGCTACTTGGAGGGTGGAACCCCTATAGCGTTCCAAGGGTTGATCCCCCTTAAAGATCAATCTCGATAGAATTCCTCTGGGGTTCTATCATTTGGTATCAGAGCAGCGATCTTGCTGCTTTTGCTGCCATCCCTGCCGCCCACCATTAGCCAAGCAATTCCCACAATTGCTCTTGACGTCGCCGTCTCCACCGTCATCTCTTGACGTAGATCAAATCAATCTACAGTCGCCACCTCCAATTGCATCAGAGATCTGGTATTTTTCTACCACCAATACCTTTTGCTACTGCAATTTTTCATCTAAAATATCAAAAAGAAGTTTTTCTATCGATCCCTTGCTGCGAATTCCTTACGTCGCAAAAGTTACCATCTTTGCGAACGAAGGATTGCTGCAGAAAATTTCAGCCGCGTGTTGCTGCCTTTAACCGATCTAATTGTTATCCTTTTTGAACGAAAATTTTTGTGCACCTCATAGATCATCTTGGCTCCCATCCGTGATTGATCTATTGTGGAATTCATCACAAAAACAAATTCGTGTGTTGCTGCAATCTCTCGTCACAAACTGCTGAAATTTTTTGACGAGAATTCTGCTATCGCAACTTGCACCGATTTCTTACTGCTTTGCTGCCGAAATTTCTTGATCCAATTTGTTATCCTTGTTGCTATCTAAACTAAGATTCTACCATCAAAACCCCTCCTCAAATCCCTGAGTTTTCGCTGGAAATTTCGTCGAGAAATTGCTATTTCTTCGACGACAATTCTGCTCTTACGAGGCAGCGCACATAGGCAGCAATTGCTACTGATTTTGTCAAATCTTTGCTGCGATCTACCACAGATCTAAAACCCTCTTCCCTAACCTTTATCCACTACCATCTCAGCCCAAAACTCCATCAAATCGCAGCCCCAAACAGCACCCAAAACAGCCACAAAACAAGCCTAAACCGTAACCTACATCCACCGATCCACAAACCCTTTCAACCACCACTTCCCTCAAACAATTCATGCCTTTAACCCGGCAACAAAAGAGAGATCTTAATATTACAGATCTGAGTCATATACTATGGCATCCGAGGAGGCCATAAATGCTAAATTCAAGCCTTCGAGACGCGAATGGAGGATAAGATTCGGCTCTCTTTGCCGAACTCGCCAGTTCGATGAGAACACCGAGCCCAAAGAAATCTCATCAAGGAGAGAGCTCGATCAAAGAGATGACTCCCAAGAAAAGGGAGGCTCTATGATCGATCCCTACTATCCACGCATGAGGTGGACTTCCCTAGATGGGAAGAAGGAGACCCGATTGGTTGGATCTCGCGTAGCGATATTTTCGTACCACAAAACCGCAGATGCATCTATGGTAGAAATTGCAGCTATACATCTTGAAGGAGATGCCATACAATGGTTTGATTGGTTTGAACATACTCATGGAGTCCTCTCATGGCGACAATTCAAAGAAGGATCTGCTGATCCGCTTTGGACCAACCGATTACGAGAACATCGACGGACAACTAGCAAAGATCCGACAAACCTCCACCATCCAGGAGTATCAAACCAGGTTTGAAAGGTTATCTAATCAAACTCGTGATTGGTCTGAAAAAACAGTTATTGGGGACATTTATTGAGGGCTTGAAGCCGAGATCCGGGAGAAGTTAAAGCGCGACAACCGTACACGCTTATGGCAGCCATCTCTTTCGCACGACTTCTGAGGAGCGATTGAACCATGAAGCCCGAGGACTAGGGTCGCTCCCGACTAGAAATATTGAAGCCCTCACCTCACCTACTATCACCGAGCTCCTGCACCAAAAGGTTGACAAGCGAAGAGCTTCGAGACCGATCCGCTAAGGGTTATGTTGGCATTGTGACGAGCCGTGGAGCCGCGAGCATCGTTGTAAAAAGGGGAGACTTCTTGTGATTGAACCAGTGGAAGAAAAGATCAGTGAACAGCCGTAAGAGAGTCTTGAACATGAGGATGAAGATGTGGAAGAAGAGCCACAATCAATCAACTTTATGGTACATGCGCTTAGCCGGCTACTCAAATCCGCAAACGATGAAAGTTGGAGGCCTGCTCAAACAACAACCAATCACTGTTTCATCGATACAGCAAGACTAATAATTTTCTAAATAGTAAGGTTGCTGCTCGGATGGCGCTATATCGAAGGTTGCAGCAAGTTCGACGTAAAGGTTGCCGATGGCCGAATCCTAAAATGCGACCAAAGATGCCCACAGTGAAACTATTATCTGCAGGGCCAAGAAATTGTTGCCGACTTCTTCCTCCTACCAATTAATGATTATGAGGTCATGTTTGGGCATAGAATGGTGATGACACTAGGTGATGTCTCTTGGAACTTTTCCAAATTAATTATGAAATTCTATTGCAAAGGTAAACAGGTCACCCTACGCGGGAAGCGTGGAAGCAACGTAACCACCGCTTTCAACCCAAATAATGGAGAAAGTTTTACACAAGATAAATGGTGGCTTTCTTATGCATCTCCAAAGACCAACCGTAGGGGGAGGAATGGAAGAAGGATCCGTAAACCAAAGCAACATCATCAAAAATTAGAGGAGGATCCAAGCGCAATAGCTCACTATACTTGGGATTCGAGGATCTATGCTATAAAGGTCGTATTGTGCTTATACCAAACTCCCTTGCATCAAAGTCATTCTCACGAAATGCACTCCATACCTTTGCAGGGCACTCCGGATTTCTAAGAACCTACAAAAGAGTGAAGCAAAACTTTTATTGGAAAGGGATGAAAAAATTATTTCTGAATACGTAGCACAATGTGATGTATGTCAACAAAGAAAAAGGCGAAAGCAAAGCGAGTCCAAGGAAACTACAACCACTACCTATACCAGACTCGGTATGGACTGACATCTCCATGGACTTCATCGAAGGGTTGCCACCTTCCAAAGGTAAAAGCACAATCCTTGTGGTGGTTGATCGACTTACGAAATATGCTTATTTTTGTGCTGTGAGAAATCCCTACACTGTTGTTAGTATTGCTAAGATTTTCATAGAAAATATTGTTAAACTACATGGGATGCCAAGGTCCATCGTAAGTGATCGTGACAGGGTCTTCACTAGTAAATTATGGACCGAGTTATTTCAGTCTGAGGCACCAAACTCAAGATGAGCACTTGCATATCATCCACAAACCGACTGCCAAACATGGTGAACAGATGTTTAGAGACATACCTTCGATTTCGCTAGTGATCGACCAAAGGAGTGGACGAAATGGCTCCCTGGGCCGAATGGTGGTATAATACTATATATCATTCATCTACAAAATGTACCCCATATGAAGCATTATATGGTCGGTAAATCCTATGATTCCAATTTATGTAATTGGCTCAATAAGGTAGATCAGTCGATCAAGATTTAATTGACAGGACAAACTCCTACAAATTTGCTAAAGAATAATCTCTCTACCGCTCAAGCTAGAATGAAATGACAAGGTGACACTAAGAAGTGAAAGAGAATTTTTAGTAGGAGACTGGGTTTATCTTCGCCACAACCATACAAGCAACTATCCATCAACACACGAGCCTCCATGAAGCTATCTCCATGTTTTTATGGGCCCTATCGATCATAGAGCGTATTGGAGCTGTGGGCGTCATGCAGACTTAAATTATCTAAAGATGCCAAAATTCACCCTGCTCTTCCACGTGTCATGCTTGAAGCCCAAGTTGGGAGAACACGAGGCATCCTGCAGATCCAACCGCCCAACACCACCGATGATGGAAATATTCAAGCCCAACCACAAGCCATCCTTGACCGCAGAGTCGTGATGCGTCGTCGGCGACCCCTACTATCAAGTACTAGTACATTGGACTAATTTACCACTTGAAGATGCCACATGGGAATCATATGAGGAGTGAAGTCCCTTCCTTGAGTTCATGGAACCCACCTTGAGGACAAGGCCGATTTGAAGAGGGCGGGCTTGATAGGACCCTAGCAGGTTAGGTCCTACTCAACCATGTAACAGCTAATAAAAACCCTGTGAGAATGTAATAAACCCCACCTAGCCGCCTCTATCCTATAAAGAAGAGAGGCTAGGGTTTATATTTGGGTCTTTGGGCTTCTTAGCCGCCGCCCCCCTTGTTACTGGGCCGGCCCGCTAAGGTTGAGGGCAAATTGGGTAGTTCACTTAGGAAGCAACCCCTAGGGTTAGGGTTTGGAGCTCTATATAATCTTGTAGCCTCCACCTCTTTGGAATAAGAAAGATCAATCTACAATTGCAGCCACCAGGCTACTTGGAGGGTGGAACCCCTATAGCGTTCCAAGGGTTGATCCCCCTTAAAGATCAATCTCGATAGAATTCCTCTGGGGTTCTAACAGTTGCTCCCCCACTTGATCTCGCTATGCGTCCGCCAACGCATTGCCACTTGCGAGATCATGCGATGACTCCTCACCGCTCACTCGATCCCTCGAGCTCTGTCTTGAGGTACTCCTCAAGCAGTCCATTGCACCAGATTCACATTCTGGAGAGCGGGACTTATCCTCATGGATATCCGCCTGTTGGAGCAACATCTCTCTTCGCATCCTTCCTCTGGAAGTTTTGGAGACCACTATCCCCTTGGACTACTTCGCCTCTGCTTTGAACAAATCGTGCCCACTTCTGCCATTGCAAATGCACTTGCTAGATTGTGACACTTCACCAATACAACTCATGTTGACACCCCTGGGTCTAGCAACATGCTTTGAACTCTTTGCACACTTCAAAGATCTTACGAAAGTATCCTGCACATGCCGAAGAGAAAGTTTCAATGCTCCAATGCACGGACCTTCACCGCTTGGGATGGCCACGACGACCATCGTCCGTATGCAAGACCTTGCATGAGTATTGAATTCCTTGAGTTTGCAACTTTCCTCACCTCGTGAGCTTTGCACAACTCTTTCGATCATTGAGCAACCCACGCAACTTGCGGTCTCATCCTTGGCCAAGCACCCCGCTTGCCTCGAGCACCGTCAAGTTTGGGTGTCAATGTCGAGCCACCGCTCGAACTCACCATCCCCACCTTTGTGCGCTCCGCAATTCTTCTTAGCTTGTCCTCGTGGTGCCCGACAGGTCCCCACGTTGCATGCTAAGTGTTTCTAAGTGAGCTTGTCCCGCTCGATACCAACTGTCACGGACTTAGCTGGTTTTGCCTAAGCCGTGCGGCACCAATGCGTATCACCGCAAAGGTCAGCTACCCGAAATCTCCTGCAATCCCTTAGGACTGCAAAGAGAAGACGGAGACAGAAAGCGCTTCACACGGAATCCACAAGCCACTCTTTTAGTAAACTCTTTATAGCCAATGCACATTCCAACAATGGATATCACAAGCTCGAATCAGTTGCTAACAACAAAGGCATAAAATTGGTCCACTACTGATCGAATTCTATTACAAGTATTCCTCGACGCTGCATTTCTTTATGTACAAGCCTACAATGGTCGTCAAACTCACTCAAATAGGGCATTTTGCCTTTGGCAAGCCCTTTACAAGCTTTACAAGTGACAACCAACCAAAAGGGACACTTACAAGCACAAGCATTACAATCGAACAAGCCGTTTACAATTTTGTCCGTGATACCGGCACTAGCGGTACTACCGCTGGCACACCTTTGCTGTGTGTCGGTGTCTTTGTGACCACCACCGCTTACTGGGCAAAGTGCTACCGCCCCGCCTTCAGTCAACAGGTGGTGCTACCGCCTGGGTCCGGCCAGAAACTGTGTGGGCCTAACCTTCGGCCCAATATAGCACATTAAAGGCCCAATTGGCCCCCTACTTAGGTTATTGGATTAACACCTAATCCTAAACCAAATTAATATACTAACTATGGAATTAAAGACATTTCCTAAGCTATTACAAAGTCTGACAAGTCAAGACTTCTTCCGGCGAGCTTCCGGTGAACTTCCGACGATCTTCCAACGAACCCTCGAAAACCATTCTGCGGACTCCCGACAAGCTCCTGGACTTCACGATGATCTTGGCGAGTTCCTACGAGCTTCTTTGGCAAGCTCCAATCTTTCTTAGCAAGCTCCGTGAACTTCCGATGAACCTTCCGGCGAACTTTCGAAAACCCTTCGGCAAGCTTCCTACTCGTTCTCGGCTAGTTCCGGTAGCACTCCCAATGAATCTTCGGACTTTCGTCGAACTCTTGAACTTCCAATGATCCATCGCACTTGACTTTTGGCACTTTGTTTCGCTTTACATCTTCGTAGTTAATCCTACACACAAAAAATAAAACTCTACTTCGATCTAGATAATTATTATAACGCAAATCGACATTCTGTTGCCCGGTACGTCATTGGCTTATCGATGCTTCGTTCGTTTCTTCAGCACATCATCCTCTCTTACGATCCGTTGCCCAATCGGTGGTTGACCTCCGTAACCCCGATATCCTTGGCATAACTTCGCTCTTCTTGGCCCGATGCCCGACGTCCGAAACCTTCTGCCGATTGTCCAATATCCTGACGTGATTTCTTCCGGTGCAACGTTAATTCCTCCAGCGTCAACTGTCTAATTCTAATCGAGTAGACCTACATAACTCAAAACGCAGTTAGATAAACAAAATACAATCAATTAGTTTCATCATCAAAATCCGAGATTCAATAATCTCCCCCTTTTTGATGATGACAACTAATTGATGACTAACGGAGTTAACCTTAACTCCATGGAGTTCAACCCAAACTCCCCCTATCAATATGCTATTGATAGAACACTTGGATTATCCCAAATCCAAGCTATATGTATCACATGATGAGAGAAAACATCAAACCATCATGCAAATATATAAAATACTCAATCAACATTACATTGCATGAACTCATCAATCTACACTTCTCCCCCTTTGTCATCAACAAAAAGGAGAAGTAGCATTTAGCTAGTTTTTAAAAGATATGCAAGTTTTAAATCATACTAGCTAGATTTTTATCAACATTCAACATTCAATCACGAAAAATTTATCATGATATGCAAGATATCACTTGTTGTGATGATGTTCATGATAATTCAACACTTGCTTCTAGTGCAAGTTTGCACTTTGCTTTTCTTAATATTACAAGGTAGCAGTTTTGTTATTGTCAAGATAGCAAGTTCCTTTATGGTTAACACGATACCAATTGTTAGCGATACCAATTGTTGATAAGCAAGCAAGTAAGATAACACGCTATCAAATTGATAATCATGATAACAAGTGATACCAATTATTGATAAGCAAGCAAGCAATAATGATAAGTAAGCTAGCATTCTTTGCGATACACAAGCTAGCTCCCTTTCAATTTTATGCAACCAAGTTTTTCTTTTGCAAGCTATCAAATTTTTGTTTACAATGAGCTAACAATTTTATAAAATTTACAACAATTTTAAACATGTTAGCTCATGAGATAAATATATATATATATATATATAACTTTATAATTTCTTTCTTCTCATTTTAAGAAGTGAAAGTTTTATCTTTTTGCAATTTCTAGCTAGCTATGTTTGCCACTTTCTCTTGTGATATCCAAGCTAGCATGTTAGCTCTCCCTTTGTCATTGTCGAAAAGAAGAGAGGAATAATATTTCATTTAAATAATTTTACATCAATTAATATTTCAATTTTTATATGATGCAAACAAGCCATAGATGTAAAGAATTCATGAAAGATATCAATATAAGACAAGGATTGAGTCATGAATTCCAAAAGACATCTTAAGTTGTCAAAATCTTTTTAAAAAGATATTTCAAACGGATATATCGCAATCGTAAATATCGATAGGTGATTCATTTGAATGTATCATTTAACTTAAAACTCATGATCAGAATTACATTCAAGAAATTTATGAGATTCATAACATGAATAAAGTTATTACCATATCATCAAAATCTCATTCATAATTTAAGTGATTTATAAATAAATTCATTCACATCAATAGGATAGAAAATTCAATCTCTTTTTATGTGATTCATTCTATAAGCATGCTTTTGCCTTTAGTAGAAACATGTATTAACATTCTAGAGCGAAAGACAAACTTCGTCCTAAAAATAGTTAAGTCAAATCACATTAAGTATGTGACATTTTTCAAAAGATTTGATTCAAGAGATTCACATGGATTCATCAAAACCAAAAACTTTAGAGATAGAAAAATTTTCAAGATCATGCATTTTCTTTTTATGATTTATTTCAAATAAGCATGCCTTTGCCTTTAACATGTTTCAACATTTAAAAACAAAAGGCAAATTTCATAAAACAATTTATCAAGCATGATTCCATAACTTTCAAGCATGATAACATCCTTTTAATATCGAGATGTTCATCATCAAGTAAGATTTCAAAAGGTATGTTCAAGATTTTTTATTCGAAAGCCATGTATCATCATACAAATTGGATATTATTATCAAAATCTTTCATTCGAAAATTTTACTTAGAACAATGTAGATTAATTATATGTAAGCATGCTTAAGTCCCCCCTTTTTTTATAAAAGTTGTATATCAAGTTTAAGACCGAAAAGGTGATCTCATCAAAGCCATCAAGAACAAACACATAAAGTGTAAAAGACATCATAATAGCACATTTTTCATTTTTATACGATTGATCTTTCATAAGAATTTTCAAAATTTTCATATGAAGACCATCATCGTATAAATTTGAAATACAAGTTTTGTCATCAAAATCATCAAACCAAACATATCAAACATGAAACATCATGATGGTGCATTTTTCATTTTTATGCATTTCACTTTAAGTTGATTTGATCTTTCATAGGAATGTTTAAATGTCATGCATCATATTTTAAATATAATGAGAGCATCATTAAAATTAGTTATAACAAGATGATCAATGCTCAAATCTTTTGCTAAAATCATGCATCATTTTATAAATCCAAAAAGTAATTTTTATCATAAGATCCGAAGTACATAATCATGATTAACCCTATTAAGCCTAATCATGCTAATTAACTTTTGTGTTAAAACCATGCATCAAAAATCGATACGGAAATCATAAGCATTCATGGAATTAATCTTGTACACAAATCAAGTGATTATCACTCATAATGTTGCATCATTCAAAATTTCAAAACATAACATGCATGAAAGCTTAGCAATATAATTTTCATAGTCTAAGTTTTTAATTTTTAAAGATGCTAAAAAGAGAAACATGATATAATTTTTGAAAAATAATTTTTATTACCTACTTTCTAAATTAAGCACTCATGAAAAAGATATCAAGTAATTTCAAAATAATTCAAGGGAGTTAAGTTGCTTACCTTGTAGTCGAAGCCCGTCAAAGCTCAATTCGTCGTTTCGTTGTTTCGTCATTTGATTCTTCTTTACGCTTCTTCTTCAACTTTGGCCTCTTCCTCCATTCAAGTTTATTGTTTATTTTAGATTTTTGTTTAATGAACTTGTTAAAATACATTGTTATGTGTTCAATGTCCTCATCACTTGAGTCATTACTCAATTGGCATTCATTTGTCCAAGGTTCCAAATCCTTTCTGTTCTTTGGAAGGTGGTTCAAGTGTTCTTCGGGTTCAAAATATTCTATAAGTGTCATTTCGTAGGTCATTAATGACCTGATTAATTCTTCTAATGAAAAATCATTTAAGTTTTTTGTCTCTTGTATTGCGGTTATTTTAGGATCCCACCTTTTTGGAAGGGATCTTAAGATCTTGCTTACGAGATCAAAATTCGAAAAAGATTTACCAAGAACTCTTAGACTATTGACGACATCCGTGAAACGGGTGTACATGTCGCATATAGTCTCGCTTGGTTGCATTCGAAAAACCTCAAAATTGTGCATCAAAATATTAACTTTCGAGTCTTTGACTCTACTTGTTCCTTCGTATGTGACTTCAAGTTTGTGCCAAATTTTAAAAGCCATTTTGCACGTTGAAATCCGATTAAACTCGGTTTTATCGAGAGCACAAAATAAGGCATTCATAGTCTTTGCATTTAAAAAAAATATTTTTTTCTCTAAGTCCGACCATTCGTTCGTCGGTTTAGAGGGAAGTTGAAAACCGTTTTCAATAATATTCCATAAATCCAAATTCATAGAAATCAAGAAAACTCTCATTCGAGTTTTCTAATAAATGTAGTCCGATCCGTTAAACAACGGTGGACGAAAAATCGAAAAGCTCTCTTGAAAGCCATTTAGAGCCATTTCTCATAGGTGTAAATCTGAAATGAGAAATACCGAGCTTTGATACCAATTGTTAGGGATCGAGCGGCACTAAGAGGGGGGGTGAATTAGTGTAGCAGATTAAAATGAATAAAGCTTGAAAACCGATTTCGGAGATTTGCTTAAGAACTTGATTTAGCGAAAGAGACTTTAACTTGAAAATATTCAGGTAAATGAAATTAGAAGTAGGGAGAAGAAATCCGATCAGTTTGCAGCTTAAGAAATTTATGATGCAGAATTTTAAATACTCACACAGCAAGTAAACGCAACGATGTATAGTGGTTCGGTCAAATGACCTACGTCCACTCTTGAAGCCTCCTCCAATAAGGCTCCCAACTTTCACTACCAAGTCTCTTAAAAGGGAAGGACCAAACAACCTTTTACAGCCTTTTACAAGAGGTTCCCTCTCTTTATAGGATTTTTACAAGGAGAAGAAAGGAAGAGAACACTTGAGCAAATGAAAACAGAAATTTGCTATAGCTTAGACTCAATTCTAACACTGCAAAAGGTCCTTCAACCAGCTAGGAGTAAAGGAGTATTTATAGAGCTTTTTGGGATTTAAAAATCCCGCTCAAAGAGGTCTCGCCCGAAATTTCAGACTGTAGGCGATACTACCGCTGCATCAAGGCAGATTACCGCTCGACACACCTTTGCGTGTGTCGGTGTGTCCGTGGTACTATACTGACTGACACAGTGGTTGCAACCACTGTCAAGCGGTACCACCGCTTTGCTGAAGGCAAGTGCTACGCTGGTCCGGCGAAACTGCGTGGGCCTAACCTTCAGCCCAATATAGCCCAGTAAATGTCCAATTGGTCCCCTACTTGGGTTATTGGATTAACACATAATCCTAACCCAAATTAACATGCTAACTACGAAATTAAAGATATTTCTTAAGCTATTACAAAGTCCGACAAGTCAAGACTTCTTCCGGCGAGCTTCCGGCGAACTTCTGACGGTTTTCCAACGAACCCTCGGAAACCATTCTATGGACTCCCGACAAGCTCCTGGACTTCACGATGATCTTGGCGAGTTCCTACGAGCTTCTTTGGCAAGCTCCGATCTTTCTTGGCAAGCTCCGTGAACTTTTGACGAACCTTCCGGCGAACTTTCGAAAACCTTCGGCAAGCTCCCTACTCATTCTCGTCCAGTTCTGGTAGCACTCCCAATGAATCTTCAGACTTCCGTCGAACTCTCGAACTTTCAACGATCCATCGCACTTGACTTTCGGTACTTTGTTTCGCTTTACGTCTTCATAGTTAATCCTACACACAAAAAATAAAACTCTACTTCGATCTAGATAATTATTATAACGTGAATCGACATTTTGTTGCCCGGCACATCATTGGCTTATCGGCGCTTCGTTCGTTTCTTCAGCACACCATCCTCTCTTGCGATCCGTTGCCTCATCGGTGGTTGACCTCCGCAACCCCAACATCCTTGGCACAACTTCGCTCTTCTTGGCCCAATGCCCGACGTCTGAAGCCTTCTGTCGATTGTCCAATATCCTGACGTGATTTCCTTCGGTGCAACGTCAATTCCTCCAGCGTCAACTATCTAATTCTAATCGAGTAGACCTGCGTAACTCAAAACGCAGTTAGACAAACAAAATACAATCAATTAGTTTCATCATCAAAATCCAAGATTCAACAACAGCCTCCCCGTAGGTCTGAGGATCAATATCCTCAACATCCTCTCTTCTGATATGTCCCACATATCTCTCAGGAGGATGGGATACTCTATCAGACCTATGTAAAGTTGGAACTTGTGTGCTAGGTATCTGAACAGACTCTGGCTATAGAATGGTGCTTGAGCTAGGCTCTTCAACCTCACTCAATTCTATCATGCTCCCACTGTCTTCACCAAGAATGTATTCCTTCTCAAGGAATACTGCTCTCTTGGCTAAAAGACCTTTTGGTCCTCAATGTGATAGAAATAATACCCACAAGTTTCCTTGGGGTATCCCACGAACTTGCATCGTTCCGTTCTGGATTCCAACTTGTTAGGGTTGTGTCTCTTAACATGGGCAAGACAACCTCAAATCTTAACAATCTTAAGATCATGCATATTTCCATTCCATATCTCATATGGAATAGACATCACTGACTTGGTTGGAATTTTGTTCAGAAGATAAGCTGTGGTCTCTAGAGCATATTCCCATAATGAGATGGGTAGGTCGACGAAACACATCATGGAATGCACCATATCTAATAGTGTGTGATTCCTCCTTTCTGATACACTATTAAACTGTGGTGTATAAGGAGATGTCCATTGGGATAAGATCTCATAGTCTTTGAGGAACTAGGTGAACTCTGTACTCAAGTACTAACCTTCTCGATCTGATCGAAGGGTTTTAATACTCTTTCCTGTTTGGTTCTCCACTTCATTTTTTATATTCCTTGAATTTCTCAAAAGCTTCATACTTGTACTTCATCAAATACGCATGTCTGTATCATCAGTGAAAGTAATGAAGTAGGAGTAGCCACCTATGGCATGAGTCGATATAGGACCGCATACATCACTATGTATGAGTTCTAGTAACTCAGTGGCTCTCTCTCCAATTCCACTAAATGGAGAGTTGGTCATCCTTCCCTAAAGGCAAGGTTCACATGTCGTATATGACTCATAGTCAAATGGATCTAGATATCCATTTTTTAGTAACTGTTGAATCCTTTCCTTGTGGATGTGACCTAGCCTACAATGCCAAAGATATGCATTGTTCACCTCTTCTCGTTTCCTCTTAAACTCACTTACACATGACATGTGGAGCTGTATTTAGCATAAATAAACCATTATGCAATGTTTCTCTCGTGATGATCTGATCATCTAATATTATTGAACAACCATTGTTCTCAAAAACTAATTTATATCCAATAACTATCAAATACGAAATAGAAATAATATTTTTGATAATAGAAGGAACATAATAGCATGCATCTAATATAATAATAGCTCCACCAGGCAGATGTAAGGTAACCTTGCCGATAGCCACTACAACAACCTTTGCTCCATTGCCCATCTTAAGGTCTATCTCACCTCTGTTCAACCTCCTAGGTCCTACCAGAACCTGCAATGAACTGCAAATATGATAAGCACTCCCGGTATCCAATACTCATGTGTTATCAAAAGATTCTGACAAATGGAGACTAATCATGAATGTACCTGAAGCTTCTGCAAGCTTCTGTTTCACCCACTCTGCAAGGTACTCTTTGCTGTTCCTCTTCCAGTGCCCATCTTTGCCGTAGTGGAAACACTAGCCTTTGTCCTTTGTTGGGTCTTTCTTGGCAACCTTTGCCTTACCCATTTTGCCCTTGCCCTTGCCCTTCTTAAGGGTTTTCTCAGCCTTCCTTTTCTTCTGGTCTCACTAGTGTAGAGAACTGACTTCTCTTTCTTGATGGTGCTCTCTGCTTCTCTCAATATATTGAGGAGCTCTGGGAGTGTCACATCAAGTTTATTTATATTAAAATTTATTATGAACTGAGAAAAAGAATCTGGTAGGGACTGAAGCACAAGATCCACACACAGGTTATCCTCTAGGACCATTCCTAAACCTGTGAGTTTCTCGATCCACTCAATCATCTTAAGGATATGGTTCTGAACCGGTGTCCCCTCAGTTATCTTGGCATGGAAAAGACTCTTTGATATCTCATATCGCTGAGTTCTTTTCTGTTTCTCAAACAGTTTACGGAGATACAGGAGTATGGAATTAGTATCCATATTTTCATGCTATCTGTGTAACTTAGTAGCCATAGAGGCCAACATATAACACTAAGCAAGATTGGAATCATCCAAGTACTTCACATAACGAGCGATCTCATCCTCGCTTGCCCCTTCGTCGGGCGTAGGAATCATTGTATCAAGGACATACGTGATTTTCTCCGTCATGAGAATGATTCTCAGATTACGAAGCCAATCCGTATAATTTAGACCAGTGAGGCGGTTGGCATTAAGTATGCCATGTAAAGGATTTAAAAGCGACATTTTCTGAAATTAAAGATGTAGCAGAAATAACTAACATGTAAACTTTATAAAAATTAAACAGTTAAGATAATGACTTCTATCTTAATATACTCCCACTAATTTTTCATAAGATACACAACACCCTTCGGTATGTGAATCGGAGACCCCCGATAGATCTTTAATGGGGATCGGGATCCAATCGGTGTCTTAACGTAATCTCGAGGGATTCGACCAATCACGTTAAGCCCGTAAAGGTAAGCAACTCTTGCCAATCACAACTTCTTGTGATTCTCATCCTGTTCGACCTCCGAACCACCATGGCCTCGAGGGACTCGACCAACCATGATGTTCGGTTAAGTCATCACCATTGTTACAAGATGAGTCTGATTCGATGATATACTCTCGAGGGACTCAACCAAGCATACTATGTCCCAAGGTCACCGGTGACATCTCTATGTCGTAGATAAGATAGCGAGACACAATATAGGTGAGTCTCGAGGGACTCGACCAACTCAACCTACACCGGAAATCGGTTCCTAGCTATAACAATGGAAGGCCACGTGGGTCAATCTAATTACCTCATGTTTACCGACTTAATATTATTAATGGAGAGGATTTTTGATTTGGTCTCCTAACATAATATGTCACACACATACATATTTAATATATATCCATATCGCATGTAAATATATATATATATATATACATATCTAGTAAGTGTATATCTAATCACACATCACATAAGCAATCACACCAGATGATCATAGACCATATCCTAATGTGATCAGGCCCGAGCAAGTGGGCCCAATCACTCACATCAAGATCTATGTGTGCTTCGGTTCATCTCTATGCCCTATGATCGTCCATCTCGCTTCGTCGGATCCGTCGGCATCTCAACGCATCTCCATGCGTCGGATCGTTCATCTCGACCTCGTGAGTCACGCTCCCGCTGCACCTCCTCATGTAATTACAATATAAGTACAGGCACGCAAGCCTGACAATAAATGAGAAAAGAATAGAGGCTCACAGGCCCCAATAATAATAATCACATGTACACACATCATATCACAGGTCCATGATCATCTGTCAACATCATACATCACATGTATATGTTATTTTATAGGACTACTAGACAAAAATAATAGTTAATTAAATTATTTAATTAACATATTTAATTTTTTGAAATCAGGGACATAAAAAGAATTTTTGAATTCCCAGGGGTATTTCAATAATTCGATCAAAAGGGTATTTTGGTAATTTTATCAAAGGGGACAGAATCTAAAATTTTTGAAATTCTAAGAGGTATTTTGATAATTCTGTCAAAAGGAACGTAATCTAGAATTTCAAAAATTTTGAGGGGTAAAATCATCTTTTGCCATAAAAATTATAACTCCTCACTTTAGCGCTTTGCAATTCATGCATGCAAGCAAATCTGCCGCCACCTTACGCAGCGCAGGAGGGCGCCGAGGTGGTGGCGCCTACCGTCCATGCGGGCGGCGCCATCGCTGCCCCGCACACAGCGCCGACACCCCACGTTGCTGTCCCGCGGGCGCAACGCTCGCAGCTGCCGCCGCTGACGGCATGTGCCAGCGCCCCTACGGGCCCTTTTGCGCCAACGATTTTGGCGTCAAAAGTAGATCTAAAACACAACACACACAATTTAAGATCCGATCTTCGCACGAACAACCTAGCTTTGATACCACTGTTGGGAAAGACTTAGGGGAGCGATATCACATGCGCAGCGAAAGAACAGAAAACAAATCCCCATATTTCCCGTAGAAAGTTTCCGTCGTCGTGCGAAGATCGGTGCATCAAAACAAATCTGCAAAACTGTATATGTAAAAGAAGATATCTAGGGAGATCATATATCCCTGAATTTTTACAGATCTGTGGGAAAGGATGAAGGAGGTCAAGTGTCCTCCTCTCTAGTGGTATCCACACGGTAGGGATTACAACGATTCACCTCTCTCTCTCGGGAGAGGAGAACATGAGGTGGCTACCAAAAGAAATTTATTAATCTCGAATTGATGAAAAATATATTTTCTTTTAAGTATTTCATATAAGCATGCCTTTGTCTTTTAATAAAAGCAAGTTTCAAGAGATTATTAAGACCAAAAGCATGATGCACACATTTATTTTCGAAACAATCATCGTGATGAGATTCACAATATTTATGGAATGAATTCAAAAATACATTTTCATTTCATGCAATTTGATTTCACATACACCCCCCCACCCTTTGTAACTCATTCAAGAATTATTTAACCATCAAGAAGTTTCATGTATCAAATAAGAGACAAGGATTATCAATTAGTACATTGAAACCATCATCAAATTTTTTTTTTCATAATTCAAGAGATTCATAGTATGCATATATGTATATTATGTATAAAATTGAAACACACATTTTGTCATCAAGACCAAAAATATGACACATCATCTAAAAATTTCTTTATAAAAATGATTAAGACCAAAAACACATTGGTTCAAAAACATAAGAGTCACTCATCATGCATAATGTGTTTTATTTTAAGTTGTTTGTTTCATATAGGCATGCTCATGTTTTTCATATATATCCGAAAAATAAGTTTTAAGAGAAATCGTTAAGACCAAAAAACATGATATTCTGAAATATAAGATTTCAAATTATCAAGCATGGTACAATAATTAAGCATGATTTCATAATGTATCCTCAAAATCATTCTAACATTCTTTCTTTTATTGTTATTAGTTATAATAAAATGATTTTAGCTTAGTGTGAGAAATCATGCATCATTCATGACAAGTCATACGTAAATCATCAAGATAGACAATCATGGATTTAAACAAGTATTGTCAACAATCATACAAGTATTATTAACAAAATTTTACTTTTTAGAACTACTAGAAGGAAAAAGCATACAAAAAATTCCTATCAACTATATCAAGCAACTCATGAAAGGATTATGTAATTTTAAAACAACGTAAGAACATCTTAGGTGAGTTACTTACCTCGTTGTTGAAACCTGTCAAAACGCAATTTGCTATTTTGCCTTTGGAAGTTCTTGATTCATCTTTGGGTGCCTTCCTCTTATTTAGTCTCTTCTTTCGTTCAAGTTCATTTTTAGTTTTAGATTTTTGTTTAATAAATTTGTTAAAATTCATTGTTATGTGTTCAATGTCCTCATCACTTGAGTCATCACTCAAGTGGCATTCTCTTGTTTGAAGTATCAAATCTTTCCTATTCTTTGGAAGGTGGTTCTCATGTTCATTAAATTCAAAAGTCATTTCATAGGTCATTAAAGACCCGATTAGTTTTTCAAGTGAATAAATGTTCAAGTCTTTAGACTCTTGAATAGCCATTATTTTTGGATCTCAACTCTTTAGAAGGGATCTTAAAATATTGTTAATAAGATCAAAACTTGAAAAAGATTTATCAAGACTTTTCAAACTATTAATGACATTCGTTAAACGGGTGTACATACCACCGATAGTCTCATTTGGTTTTATTCGAAAAAGCTCAAAATCGTACATCAAAATATTAATTTTTGAGTCTTTGACTCTACTCATTCCTTCGTGCGTGATTTCAAGAGTGTATCAAATATCAAAAGCCGTTTCACACATTGAAATCCGATTAAACTCTTTTTTATCTAAAGCGCAAAATAAGGCATTCATAGTCTTTGCATTTAAGGAAAAAGATTTTCTCTTTAAATCCGACCATTCGTTCGTCGGTTTAGACAGAAGTTAAAAGCCATTTTCAATAATATTTCATAAATTTAAATATAAAAAATCAAGAAAACTCTTATTCGAGTTTTCCAATAAGTGTAGACCGAACCGTTAAACAATGAAGGACGAACAATAGAAAAACCCTCTTGAAAGTCGTGAAGAGTCATTTCTCACGGGTGTAAATCCGAAAGAAAAATAACGAGGCTCTGATACAAATTGTTTGGATCTAGAGCAGCACTAAGAGGGGAGGGGGGGGTGAATTAGTGCAACAGTTAAGAACGATAAATTTCGACGATTTGAAAACTTCGTTTCAACTAAAACCCGATTTCAATTGAAGCGTATCGGAAAGTGCTTAAAGTAGGGAGTGTTTAGAGAGGAAAAAGGGCAGTGATGAGCACGTTAAGCAATGAAGAAAAGATGGTTTGCAGAAATATAAAAGATAATACATAAATGTAAACTATTTTTATAGTGGTTCGGTCATCCGACCTACGTCCACTCTCGATTCCTCTTCACTTGAGGTCGCCAGCTTTCCACTAGTTACCTTCCTTCCAACGGACGAAGAAAAAATCCTTTTACAAACTCTGTTTACAAAGCTTCTCTCAACACCTCTCTCAAAGACAACTTTTAAACTTTTAGATGAGAGATTTCAACTAAGATTAATATAGTTTTTCCTTAGTTTCTTGCACAATTCTTGTTATACCAAGCAAGAACATCTGGGTATTTATAGACCTTAAGAAGATTTAAATTTGAAACCCAAATTTGAATCACCTTGGATATCAGGGGTACTGGTGGTACCACCGCCTGACACTAGCGATATCACCGCCAGTACACTCTGGCTATGTTAGTGTACTAGGCGGTACCACCGCTTGACACACTGACACGGTCAATATATTGGGTGATACCACCACCTAGGCACTCTGCCTCAGGGTGGTACCACCGCCCTAGACTACCTGAGAAGCTGGACTTGGGCGGTGCCATCGCCCCAGTTTGACAGTGCCACCGTCAGACAGTGTCCAACACTCCTAGTTGGGCCTTAAACCCGACCCAAGCTAATCCAATACCGAGCCCAGTTGGCCCCTAACAGGATTGTGTTTTTAACTAAAGTAAACCAAGCATTGTGTTTGAGTGTTCATTCTTGGCCCGATGTTCGAAGCCTTCTGTCGATTTTCGATCGAACTCCGACTCATCGTCCAATATCCTGACGTGATTTCCTCTGGCGTAACGTCAATTCCTTCTACATTAACTGCCTAATCCTAATCGATAATAGACTTACGTCACTCAAAACGTAATTAAACAACAAACCGCAATCAATTATTTTCATCATCAAAATCCGAGACCCAACAGGTTATTGCTATAGAAAAAAATTATGGCAATCTATAGAAAATAATTATATATATATATGTACTTTAATGAGAGAATCAAATATATTTATGAGAGAAGCGAATGCATAAAAGATTGCATTTGATTTATATTTTTTATTCAAATAGATTTGATCCAAACCTAAATTTATTCCTAATGACCATGGTAATCAGATTATCTGATGTCATAAATTTAATTGGTTTTATCTGATTTATGTGACATGCGATAGCACTCAATGATAAAGCCTAAATACAATCCAAATTAGGTTATTTTTTATCCTATGAGCCAATGACGAACAATGAATATTGAGTAAAGCATGGTGTAGCACCATCCATCCTGTCATCTAGGAGCTCTATTCAATCTTACACCACCCAAGATTTTAGAGTACTAAGATAATTGATGTTCATCACGGTTATATTTCACTCATATTTCAAAATAAATTATTTTTAATTGCCCAAGCGACAAACAATTATATTATGAATGAAAGCTAACACTATATTCTAACTGAAATATTAAAAAATATTTATGTATTAGTGGAGATTGTTGTTTAAAGAATCGGTTCACATTGTTAAGAATAAAAAAATATTAAATTATTTTTATTTGAAACCTAAACAATTTAAACTATTAGATGAAATGATGGCTTGAGGTTTTATAAGGTGAGATAGATGGCTAGAATCTAACTCATGAATTAAATTTCTCTGTATATAGAGGCATTACATTGTATAAATTGATCGTACATGAACCTTTTTTAATGTTCACGTACGTGCATCTCCACATGCATGCTTGTGTGCGTAATTGTTGATTAGATTAAAATTAATCCGTATGTTCACGTACATGTAATTGTTAATTAGTTTGATGCATGCTTGTATGCATAATTGTGGATCAAATGATTTCTAATAACAAGTTCAAATGAATTTTCAAGCTCATGCACATTCTTATGAAAAAAAATATATAATTTCAATTTCGTGCATGCATAGCCATTCATTGATTGTTTTTTATAAAAAAAATAACACTTTCATTCGATACAAAATTGCACAATTCATCACACCAAGGGAACTCTCCGCCTTGATTCTTCCTTCCATGTATTATAATTAGAATCAAATTGTGGAGAGGCATAACACTAACCAAAGTGATTCGTTTTATTGTGTCATTCCATATGTGAAAATTTGAGTTCAAATTATGGAAATGTCTAATTTGATTATTTAATTTTACACGCAATATTTATGTGCAAATTTTAAATTAATAGACAGATTATGTATTTTGTATAAGCATGCATGATAATAAATTGCATGCAACATGTGGATTCGGATTTAAGATCTATCAATTATGTAGTAGTAATAGTAATAATAATAATAATATTATTATTATTATGGATATCGCAATATAAATATGTTGACTCCCCTGATTTCGATTATAAGATCTTAGCAAAAGTTGGTCTGATTGTCGAGTGGAAATAACATAACTAAAGACATAATTTCCAAATTTTAAAGATAATATTGGATAAAAATTTTATTTTGTCGGTCGATGATTCAATTTCTTTTCTTAATGACAAAACATATCAAAACGTGAATGATAGTTGAGACCGAATCATAATTAGTAACAATACATTTTACCATGAAAAATTAGATGTTTCTATTAGATTTATGAATGAAAATTGATGCCAATATTCAAGTGATTATTAAGTAGCATTCGTGAAAGAGTAGATACGCCTCTAGAAAATAGTCTCACATTAATGAGACCAAATGATGGCCTCAACGGAATAGACTCATTTGGGGTTAGCTCGAATGTTTCATGAATGGAATTGTCTCCCGAGATTAAGTCTTAAGCTTAATAGATAAATAGAAATATTTATTTGGTGATGTAGATGATTAGGATCCAAGTCATGAATTCGATTTCTCTGCATAATGTGATTTTATTTTAATGCTCGTGGATTCACATATCCACATGCACATCAAATCCTATATGTATATCCATGCTAATGTATACATGCATTCATGTATTCGTAATTATCAATTGATTGATTTACAATATATATATATATATATATATATATATATATATATATATATATGATTCTAATTCTACACTAATTGATTTCCAACAATATAAGAATTCTAAGGACAAATTATGAAAAGATATACATTTTTTCCCGAAGAAAGATGAAAGAAAAAAAATATATAATTTTAATGAAAACATAAGATATGATTCTTTTTTTAATTCATACATAAGACATGATACATTCATTTGGTCAAAGCCAATTTATACATAAGTCATGGGAAATATATAACATGATTCTTGCCATATATATTGTAATTAGGACTAAAATGGTTACTATGATTTTGTCATTCCATGTATGAAAAATTGAGTGTAATACACTAATGGAAATACATCACATTATTCGCTCCTATACGGAATAATTAATGTCCAATTATAAAAAGAAACAATAGAAAATGTAATATGATATTCCCATATAGTTATTAATAAAATGAGGGATGGTGGATTGATGAAGTTTAGAGGTGCTATCATTTGTAGATAATGGACTATCAGAGAAGACAATCACACATTTGTAGAGCATATATATGTAAGTCATATTCGATAATATATATTTTTATTATTTAGAAATAGAGGATTGTATGTATTGATAGATACATCGGTTAGTATATTATTGTGTGGTTGATAAGTCTTAAGTTTGAATATATATATATATATATATATATATATATATATATATATAAAACTCTTTTTTATACAATATTTATGAAAAAAATATATTTTTTTTGAAATCTATGTGTACTAATTGACCTAATTCCTTCAACTTTTTTGTCATACAAAAAGATTTCTTATTTGTGACTCATGTTGAATGACATTCAATGTTAAATCTCTCTCTCTCTCTCTCTCTCTCTCTCTCTCTCTTCAACATAAAGAGAAAAGAAATTTAAAACCAAAACCTTGTGTCATAGAAATAACATAATTATTGAGTATAAGTAAAAGAACTTTATATTCATAACACTCGTCTTGCTTGATAAGAGGATGATTATTTCAAGAGAATATAAATAAAGAAAACTGATTAATATGAAAAAAATCAAATAATAAATCTTTACATATACTTTTTGTCATTCAGATCTAACTTAATTTTACATTGGTTGTAAATGCCAAGCTTAATTCTATTTTTGGCTTGAGAGTCTGACATATTTGTAGATTTCATCGAAGAAAATTAAAATAAAATTTTATCATGAGACCTATATTCCCTTGACGGTCCCCAACTTTGACTCAATATCCAATGTGGACCTCCCCATAAAATTGTGCGGGCCCACGCGAGGCCATGGCCTCCCTATGTTATGTTTAATACCTCAATTAGGACACATACATCCACCATGTTTATGGACATAAAACGTATAAGAGAGATGATATTAAGTGGGCATGGACTTGTTCCTTAATCAAATTAGATTTCTTGGATTGTATTTTGCTCGGACACGTCCAAAGCTCAATTGTTGATGTTCCACTCGATCAACTTACCTCAATAGAAAGATTTGCGCATTTTGTATGAGCATGCATAATAATAAATTGCATGCAACGCATTCTTACATGATTCGAATTTGAAATTTGTTGATCGCATAATAATAATCTCTGTTATAACCATAATGTATTATTGCACAAGTGATATGTCTCTCGCAGGTTCAAGTTCACATGTGAATGTCATATAATAATTTTTTTTAAAAAAATTACATAATAATAATAATAATAATAATAATAATAACAATAATAATAATAATAATAATAATAATAATAATAATAATAATAATAATAATAATAATAATAATAATAATAATAATAATAATAATAATAATAATAATAATAATAGAATGTTGATCGTAGACATTTTTATCGATTAATTTAGATCCTAATATGATTGGAAACATAAAATTTTAAAATTTCCCAATTAAAAGCGTTGACAAAAGTTGATTAGATGGTGAAGTGGAACTAACTAATAATATATAAAAAAATCTTGATTGAAAACGTAAGATTTGTAAATTTTTAAGATAATATTCCTCGCAATGTATAAAGTTAATCAATGATTGAATTGCTTACTTAAAAGAAAACTCGTATCATTTGGAAAGATAGTTGGAGATGTTTGGTACATTTCAAAAATCAAAATCGAATGCTGCTTAAGGCGGACTAGAAAATTCTATAATAAAAAAAGTCAGTCAAAGTTTCCGCTATAGTCATGAATGAAAGTTGATCAGTTTCTGTCATGAATTGTGGGATAAAGATTAAAAGAGAAGGAACTTAAATTCATGTGTAAGAGTCTATATATATATATATATATATATATATATATATATATATATATATATATATATATATATTATCAGATAAGGTAAGAAAATGTTAGATTATATCATTCTATTTAATTGGATAAGATATATTAAAGTTTTGATCAGATTTTGTTTACGATTATTGATTAATAAAAAAATAACTTATAATAAGATTTGTTAAGACATGAGCCTGATAAGAGAGATTTTCCTAAATTACTATCTACTTTTGCCTATATATATTGATATGGCCATTTACGGATTATATATATAGATAGATATTGTAGATTTATTAGTTTATACTCCATCACTTATCGTAGCTACTCATAGACTATGGTATGTTACTAGATTTGACAGAGGTATCTAAAGGTAAATGTATGTAAGTTTGATCTTGATTTATTATTATTATTTGATTTTGATTCTAATATTAATTTTTTTTCTACATAATGATAGATTTGTGCTTACAATATATACTTAAATTTTTTTTCGAATATATATGAGAGACATTTGTGATAATATGAAGTGGTATGAATCTGAGTTTACACAAAAATGTCTTGTAATATTTGTGAATGAAAATTATAATTGTATTTTAACCCTCTTCATATACTTGTTTCATTTTTATTCATCCTCTTCATCTACTCTTTGTTTTCTGAGACAGCTTGGGAATATATTTTTCCATTTGTACTCTATGAAGTGATTCTTTTAAAATAACAGAGAGGTTTACCATGTTACCTCAACTTCTAGGGTTTCCTTGCATTGGAATAATTATATTTCCTTTATTATTATTATTATTATTATTTCATTCAAATACATCGAATGATGTTCTAATTCTCTCGGCATTGCTACCAAATCCACATCAACTGAGCTTCCACAAAAACCAGAAATTTTTTTTTTCTTTTTGACGATGGTGTACAAGAAAAGCCTACCTGAAAATTTAAGTTATTTTGGTGGTAACGAGCTTGTCTCTCGTGGTTTTGCAATGGGTTGTGTAACATTTTACTCTCTATAATATAATAATTCCAGACTTATTTTAGGAATTTTTATTTATTAATTATACTTATTTATTACCACTATTTTTAACTTTTACTTATAATAACACAGACGATAAATCCGATTTCGGATTTACACCATCTGGTTAGGATGGTCCGCATGCCGATAAGTTAACGATCTAATTGTGCCGAACGAAATCAGATATATAACAGTCCACCCAGCATCCAGAATTGTACCAAAACGGATAATTTCTATTTCAAAAATTTCACATTAACAAAAGGCAATTGGCAAAAACACTACAATTATGAACATAGACAAAAACCGAGAAAGAAGTGTAACAACTACTTGCCAATATCTCAGGGGTTACAGATGTGATCCCAAGATTTATTTGTTTGCACCACTCTATGACATCAGGGTGGTTTTGCTGTGTATTACTGATCTTTTTCCAAGTGTGATTTGCCACATGTGAATGCTTCTAGTCTTCATCTTTCTTGGGCTTTCGATAAGTCTCTTCCATGCCCTTCGCCCTCAATATCCATGTACTCACAAGCTTCTTCATGTTTGGAACCTCGTAGTTCTGAGCAATGTAAACACCACAGCCGACTCCTAGCAAAAATGGGAAACTGCTTGTAATTATTCCCATTTTTCTTTATTCTGCAATCAAGTAAAATGAAACTTTAGTTCATTCAGGTGTTTCTTACTAAAGTCGTCAGGACTATTACCACAGCATAAAAATATGACGAACAAATATTACGATATGAGGTTATGAATACACCTACATACAAACACACAACCAGAATGAAAGTGAAGTTTCTGCGTTTCCCTGATGAAACCCATTTTATTCTCTCCACAGGCGATCATGCCTGAATTGAGTTCACACACAAATTAATCAAGAAAAGATATCCTCGTAATGCATATAGTCCTAATATTAATGGAAAGAAATATGACTCAAGTGGTTAGATTAATGGACGGAGGATTTATGTCTTCAATTACTCGGTAAATCTGAGCTTTTATTTCCATGAGCCAAACTCCAACCTTCCCTTCTCAATCTGGACTCTTCCAGATTCTACTAGGCTTACTCCCAATTTAAAAAGTCAAGGTCAGATAGACAAATTCGGATGCTTTTTTTTTTTTAATCATTACCCAGGAACTCTCCCACAACACAGTAGGGTAATCTGTCCAATTGACATGGTTGACTTGAGGGTGAGGATGAGCATCTCAAGCTTTGATTGGTAATATATCCATATTCCTAGGGCAAGCATTGATGAATATGTTTGGTTCACTCAAAGTAAAATGATAATATTCACCTTAAGATGGTCATATTTGATGGTCTCAACGATTAAAGTAATGAAGCTTCAGAATATGAAGCAGAAATCCAGAAGGAAAGTCCATAAATAGAGAATTGCAAAGATTCACTTAGAATGGCATATATCAATGAACGAAAATGATCCATAAGAAAAGTAAATTGGCATCAGCACAGGAAACTAAAGTCTTTGTCTACCTGCAAAAACAATCTCTGCAGCATAAGCTTGGTTTCTTGCACTTTTCCTGATCAAAAAATTGAACCATTTAATAATTCAAAAAGGAAATCTACCAATATATCTGAAAAAACAAGATGAAAGAAGAATCAAGGATCAATTAGTTCGCCATGGGTTCAAGGGCTCAATCGGTTTTGTCATCGAAACTGTATGCAAAATGGAAATAAAGAGAACGAGAGAAAACCTCAGTGCTACTGGGACAGAAAACATGCATCCTCTTGGTAAACAAAACATCACCAAAAGATGACCTTGACTAGATTAAATGATTAAAAGTTCACAATTATATCATCGGGCCAAGCGATTCAGAACTTATAACCCCAAGTTTTAGCTCGATCGATTAGTGTTTGCCCTAATTTACACATTCCACTTTTTGTTTTGTTCAAACTTCAAAGTACCTTAAGCCTCACAAACATTTACGCCGAAAACCCCTTGAAATTTACACCAGACGTGAACTCTGCAAAACCCCCTTTGAGGGAGATCCCAAAATGCCCTAACCAAGTGCCATGCCGTGATATGAAATCGAAACGGAAATGCAACATGATGGCAAACAAGGCATCAAATTGATATAATTCAGCATCAAATTAACAATAAAATCAACATGAAAATTTCATTTTTCTTCATATAGAAACCAAAACACGACTAAAACAACTAATACCCATCTGAATATTCAAAGAAGGGGAAAATACCCGAATTTTGTTGCCGGGGAGAGGGAGGGAAAGAGAGGAGAGAGAAGTGCAGTACTGAAGGAAGAGGTGTCGGGATTAGCGTTCGGCACCGCGACCGGAGCGGCGGTGGCTGCTTTCGATCGTCGCCGCAACCTCCCGTCGACTCTAATTGGTGCGACGGCGATTCATAACCCAGCACGTACTCGACGAACGGTAGCATATTATCGGATTGAAACGAGCTAAATCTGAATCCGCATCCGATGATATTAAGATCATCGCGTGCAGGTTCAGGATTCAGGATTCGTACCTGATCCGATGAGTTTATCGGATCTTGAACCAAAAGGCTCCGCATCCAGATATTGTGGTCGGGTTGACCGGCTGTCAGACTCCACCGTCAAATCTCCAGAACCAATTAAATAAAACAAAACATACTCCACTCTCCTTTACAACTTTTTCAAAATAATAAAAAAGAACAATTTATTTTTTAGAATATCGAACGCTTCTTGTATCAGAGTGTTTAAATCAAATCAAATTTAGTTCCTGCGAGTAAAGGCTTTCACCACAACAACAAACTTCTTTGTTGCAATAAACATTTCAAAAGATCTATTCAAAACCATCATCAAAAAAAAAAAGAAAAGAAAAAAGAGGAAAGAAAAGGGTCTTTTGGTACCAACCAGTATATCGAGTGGTATCATGGAACTATGCACTGTCAGGAAAACTAGTCATCCAAATACTCATCGTATCAAATATTGCTAAATCATCATAAGTTCAAGAATTACTTCAAACACACGCAATAAACATTCATGGCAATCCGGTGTGTCTTTTTGCAGGAATCACACGTTCCACGATGGTTCCAGTTGTTCACTCACGTCTTCCGGACCTCGGATCCATGTCCTCTGTTCCATGGAGAACAATAGCACGGCAACGCTCAGATGAAGTAGACAAAGATTAAGGCTTAACGTACGGAAACAACTTATTCAGATGAAGCGAAGGTAAGATTGTGTATCTGCAAAAGCAGCAGTTCCGCCGATGGCTGCCACCTTTCTTGTGTTCGCGTCGTACGTGCCCAGCCACCTTATCTGTCGAACGAAGCACGGAATGATACACAATATTAACATCGGAGAAGGAACACACGCTGCATATCCAAAGAACAAGGAATCCATAAAACGTAAATGAGGTTGCAATTTCTGCGAGTCACTCCGGGAAGGCAATTTAATTAACGATACGGTAAAAGAGATGCCCAAAAGAAGGCGGCCTTCATGCACGTAAGTAAGGACAGGAGAAAAGGAATGGTAGACGAATTCCATGCAACGGAGCAGTCATCTTAAAATGCCACAACATATTTCTGCATCAGCTCAGATTTTGGAAATTTGGTGTTCTAGTAAGTTACAAACTGCAGGAACAGTAAGATTACATCACATGATGTTGCACAAAACAATAGTCAAAATGTATGCTCACCAGAGGTTCAAGACTAGGGCTGGTCAGATTTGCAGCAAGATTCCTCATTAGTATCAGAATCTGCATGTGAACAGAAACATTAAATTCAGTATCCAAGCTGACATAAATTCATTCTTTAGATGCAAGGTATGTGTTTAGTGTTTCTATCCATTAATCATCCACACAACTCTACAAGCAAGGCAAGCTCCAAGATATCCAAGAAGAAAAAAGAGTTACCAGACCGACTCTTAATTAGAATTGAATGAAGTTGCATGGTAGATGAAGATAGTAAATACCAGGCTATGTGAAGTTCAAAATATTTTGCTGACTTACAATTTTAGCAGTAATTGGATCGACATCTTGTAACTTTTCAAAGAAAAGTTCCGGTCTCCACGGAATGTTCGGATCAAACATACTTCCAATGAAGGCATACACTTGAGCAAAGTCTGGTGCAGTAAGTCAGAAGCACAATGCAGATATAACTTGAAAATAGAAATTAAAATTAAATGCTGAATAAGGCTTGACAGCACCAGCACATAAATGTACAATCGCTAATACAAATTCACATATAAATAAATGTAAACAAATTCAATTTGCTTCACTCAACCCCATTCTGGGTGAATGATATCATACACTATTTGTGCATGCATATCAACAAAAAAAAAAAAGTACACAACTTCGATCAGATAGTTGAAAGTGATTGTAATTACGACAACAATCCCCAGTAACATAATATGGATGGAGTTGGGTGTAAAAGTTGTATACGTTTTCTTGGATGTTTTTTTTCTTCTACAAAGCTGCTGTCCAAAGAGAAAAATAATTAACCTTTAAAAGGTAGGTATTACTGCTGAGTACCAAAGATTGCAAATTTTCAGTTCGCTCATAATCATGGGAACTTGCCACCCCACTTAGACATACTTAATATCCTCCTAGAAATAATAAAAAGGACTTATTGTATTTAGAATATGGATATGTCCACAAACAATTTGTGGGTGGCCATTTCAAACAGAGGATAAAACCATGCCTAGCGGTCACTGAGTTCTGTCTGTAGAGAAGTAAACCCACTCACCATCGTTGGAGTATAACCAGACCTCCCCCTTCATGCAAAAAGAGAATAAATGCAAGGCACTAAAAGCCTCTGCTTTTCCAGTTCTTTTGATCATTTCTTTTGAAAATATGGTGATCCTTAGGTTATGGAATATGCTAGCGGTATTTAAATTCAACTATTCATATAAATATACAAAAAGAAACTTAATTTACGTAAAGTTACTGCTTCCCAAGTATTTTATGCATTGCATACTGGAAATTCGTTGAAGTTGGAATCAGATATTAAATGATAAAAGTGAAGGGTACAGTCTGCGGCAAGCGCAAAAATTACCCGGATGTGGGTTCCTTTGTTTTGTCGCGCGATGAGTCAACAGAGATCCACTAAAATTGCCACTCCAATCAATGTTTTGACTATACATGCTTGTTTTGCCAAATATTCCACTGTCACCTACAATAACCAAATTGACCAAACGAATTAGTGTAGCAAAAAGTGAAAAAGGATGTTTCTACAATGATGGACAGTGCGGACCTTCAATATCAGGGCGGATGGTGTAGCAAGCAGGTAGAGATGTTGCTTCATTGGACGTGTAATTTATATCATTTGAGGTGTTTTCGCAGACGGAGCATGCAGGAGGAATGCGAGAAGATGCGTAAGGCCAACCCGCAGATACTATCTCTATCAAAAGTAGTCTATTAAATGTCACAATTCATAGGAAGGTACATCCAACACAAAAAAAAGGAAATATATTGATTTCTAATCAGAATAAAAACCATTGTTGGGGGTGATTTGCTGGGTTGGATGAGCCATTTTGCGTTTAGGATGAGAAGGTGGCACATGAGCTGCTAACCCAATCTTCTGTACCTTTATAAAGTACTTCTGTGCATGACTACGAATCTGACAACAAATACAGCCCCAGGAAGCATCAAACCAAGTAAATTAGTTTATTCATATTGACGCAATATATATATATATATATATATATATATATATATATATATATATATATATATATATATATATATATATATATATATATCCTTGTTATTTTCATTTCACTCCAATCTTCTTAATCATTATTTTTTACCCATTGCTCGTGTATATTCTTTTTTTATTTCAATATGACCAACTATTTCTAATCAATAATAAGATCATGGAAACAGCCAAAATAAACCACTAAAAGATTTCATCTTTTCTCGTTAAAAAACTTAGCCAATGGCTTAAGTAATTAAGAATGGACCAAGAAAACACAATCAATCAAAGAACAAGAGATCAAGTACAGATCAAGAAACCAACCATAGAGTTGTCGAGAAGTGATAAAAAACAAAGGTAAGAAAAAAACATAAACACAAAGTACAAATGAAGAGAAGACATTGTTATATTGTGTGACAAACTTGGACTATTATTGTTGAATCTTAGATTTTAATGATGAAATCAATCGATGAGTTTATAATCTAATCTACATTTTGAGTGATGCAGGACTAGCGTCGATCAATGAGAGGCTAATCGATTAAAGCAGTAGAATCAAAAGTTGACCCGAAATTGAACTTGTTAGAAGATTGGACGTCGAACTGATCGACCTGTCGACAAAAGGTTTCGTGCAATGAGTTCGGGCATCAGACCATAAATGGTGGATATTGCACCAAAAAGATCGAGTGTTGCGGAGGTCAACATGCCGATTGAGCAATACATTGCAAGAAAGGATGATGTGCTGAAGATTTGGACGAAGTACCAGATGAACCAATGACATATCGGACAACTTAGTATTATTGCTTGTAATAATCTATCTAGATTGAAGTAGTTTAGAGGGCTAATTAAGCTAGTTTTAGGTAAAACCATGTCAACTCAATTAGGGGACCATTGGGCCAGATCTAGAGTTGTTTTGGGCCAAGAGAAAGGAATGAATAAATGAAATGATTTGAAAAAGAAGACTTTCTTATTGAATGCTAAAGCGATGAACGCTTTATTTTGTACTCTTAATAAAAATAAATTTAATCAGGTTTCTATATACAAAACTGCATATGAGATTTGACACATACTTGAAGTCACACACATGAAGGTACAAGTATAGTTAAAGATTCTAAAATTAATCTTTTGATGTATAGTTTTTAATTATTTCAAATAAAACTAAGCGAAATCATTGGAGACATGTACACCTATTTTACGGATGTCGTCAATGGTTTGAAAACTCTTAGTAAATATTTTTCTAATCTTGAATTTGTAAACAAGATTCTAAGATCCCTTCCAAAGAAATAGGATCCAAAAGTAACTGCAATATAAGAAACAAAGGACTTGCATTGTTTTTCGCTTGAAAAACTTATCAGGTCTTTAATAACCTATGAAATGACTTGTTTAGAACATGATGAACATGAAAGATTTGACACTTAGATCAAAAGAAAATCACTTGGGAGAAAACTCAAGTGATGATCATGATGATGATGACTTTGAACTCCTCACAATAAAATTTAAAAATTTATAAAATAAGAAACTAAAAATAAAAATGAACTTAAAAAGAAGAAGCTACCAAAGAAGAAGAAAGCTCTCAAGGATAAATTTAGTGGATTTGAAGATGAGGTTACGAAATACGCTTTGGTGGCTTTCGACAACGAGGCAAGTGACTCAACCAAAACCCTTTTACTGTGAAATTACTTAATGTATTTCATGAGGTATTTTTAAATTAGTAAGAAATATAAAATGTAAAAAAAAGAGGGATCATGCTTCTCTTTCTAGTAATTTTGAAAAATTAAAAATTTGATCATGACAATTACATGCAAGAAGCAATAATGTGTTTCTTAATGATTTTCGTATTACTTTTCATTTTCAAACGATGATGTAATGCTTTTGTATGAAAGACTAGGTCATTACAAAAATTGAAATTAAAAATGGAATGCATTTTTTAAAAAAATTTCTCTATCCTATCGAGTTTTGAATAAGAGATTGAAAAATCTATTTATGTTATCTTGAATTTCTTGAAAGTAATTTTGATAATTTAAATTTGAATGAGTTTTATCCAAATCTTACACTTGATACTTGAAATATTTTATCAATTATGATCTCGATGACTTCAGATTTTTTGTGCATGAATCAAGTTCTCATATGTTTCTTTTTGCTATAAAGAAGTTTTTATTCTAATCATGATCTTGATTTCTCGATATTTGATACTTGAGGTTTTTTTATGAATCGAGATCTCTTATTTGATCTCTTATGTTTTTTTATCATTTACTTAAGAGAAAATTTTTTCAAATAAATTATGATTGTTCTTTTGATTTCTTGGAATTACAACTTGAAAGTTTTCTATGAATCAAGAGGAAATTTATCCAAATAAATCTTGATTCTTTCACTCGATATTTATGAATTGAGATTCATTTTATATGAATCTAGATTTTTCATTAATTGTCCTCTTATGAATCTTCTTAGTAATTACTAAAAAAGAAATTTATCCAAATAAACCATGATATATCAATTGACTTCTTGTTGTTTACAAACTTAAGTTTTATTATGTATAATTCCTTTATATTTATGGCTTGTATGCCTCATGTAATGATTGGAATATTTTACGTCATTGGATCATTCCCTTTCTTTTGACAATGACAAAGGGGGAAAGAAAATTACTATCTTGCACATTTAAAGAAAAATAAAATCACTAGCTTGCAAATCTCAAAGGAAGCAAGAACTTGTTGGCTTGCATATCGCAAAAGGAAGCCTAGAATTTACCTATTTACTCGTTTCAAGAAGAATCAAAAGTACTAGCTTGCCTATATCAAGAAGCAAAATTTGTAAACTTGCACTTCTTAAAAGAGAATAAAAAATTTACTAGCTTCCATATTTCAAAACTTTTGAAACAAAAGTTTGCTAACTTTCACATATCAAAAACTTGCTAGCTTTCATACTTAAAAAAGAAGTAAAACTTGCCAATTTACTATTTTGCAAAGTGAAGTGAAGCTTGCTTACTAGCTTAGATATTTCAAAAATTTATCGTTTACAATTCTCCTTTTTATTGATGACAAAGGGGGAGAAGGTACAATGATAATCATGCATGGCATGATGAATGAGTTGAAAATGTAAATCTTTGTATATCATGCTTGATGATTTTATGCATGTTATACCTTGATTTGAAATCATGTTTGTAATGATTATGCATACAATACTCATAATTCTATGATTTCAAATGTTCTATCAATATAACATATTGATAGGGAGAGTTTAGTTTAAATTTCGTCATTAATTGATTGTCATTGTAAAAAAGGGGGAGATTGTTGAATCTTGAATTTTGATGATGAAATCAATTAATGAGTTTATGATCTAATCTGTATTTTGAGTGATGCAGGACTCTCTTCGATCAAGAAGAGGTAAATTGATTAAAGTAGTGGAATCAAAAGTTGGGCAGGAATTGAATATGTCAGAAGATTGGACGTCGGACTGGTCGACATATTAGTGGAAGGCTTTGTGCCATGAGTTTAAGTATCGAGCTAGAAGAAGCAGACATTGCGCCAAGGATATTAGGTGTTACGGAGGTTAACATACCGATTAGGCAATATGTTGTAAGAAAGAACGATGCATCGAAGGATTGGACGAAGCGCTAGATGAACCAATGACATGCCGGACAACTTAGTATTCTTACTTGTAATAGTTTGTCTAGATCCAAGTAATTTGAGAGCTACTTGAGCTGATTTCGGGTATAATTATACCAACTCAATTAGAGGCCCATTAGACCTTATCTACGGCTATTTTGGGCTAAGATGAAGGTCCATTCAGTGACCTAAAAGTTGGATCAAGCGGTGGCACCACTAGAACAGGCAGTGGAACTACTAGTGACTTAGTCTCCGAGACCCAGTCTCTAAGACTATGTCAAGTGGTGGTATTGCCAGATTAGGAAGCGGTATCGCTCAATGTCAGTGCTATAGGCGATGGTATCGCCCAGTGTCAACGCTATAGGTGGTGGTACCACCCAACATAAGTGGTGGAACCACCAAACATAGGTGGTGGTACCGCTAGTACCCCGGAGATCTAGGATAAGACTGGTTTTGACTCCAAATTTGAATCCATTTGGGGCTTATAAATACCCATCTTATTCTTGCTCAGAACACACAAGATTTGAGAAGAAAATTTTAAAAAAACACTATTGTAATCTTATGAGAATTACTATCCTTTAGCTTTAAGTTTGATTTATGTTTAAGAGAGGAGTGAGTAACTTATAAAGGTTGTCTTCTAAGCTTGTGAAAAAGGAGAAAATGATTGTAAGAGTATAATTGATCTTCGCTCATTGAAAGAAGATTGTTAGTGGATGTCGGTGGCCTCAACTGAGGAGGAATCGAGAGTGAATATAGGTCACGACGATCGAACCATTATAAAATTGGTTTGCCTTCTTTTCTTATAATTTATCTTTATTATTTTTTTATTTAACTGTCTACTAATTTTACTTGCACTCTTACAAATATTTTCAAGTCAAACATCTTTCCAATACGGGTTTTATCGAACGAAGTTTTTCAAACTGACGTTTTTACGAAAAGCACTAATTCAACCCTCTTTAGTGTCGATTTTGATCTTAACAATAACATATCTTCGTATCTTTATTTAATAAGATTTAACATTAAGGAGATCTTATTCAACTGGCAATAAGATCATAATTATTTATGTCAGTAAATGTACCATTTATGACAAAAAATATCATATGTAATTGCTCTTAGGAAATGGATACAAAGATTATGTTCTCTAAGATCTCCTAAGCAAAGCTGACGAATAAAAAGAAACAAACAAAAAGGAGCATGTCAACCTCCCGTGAAGGTTACAGCAGAATAACAAATATTGGTCAAAACTTTTAGAACTCCAAAGGTGGATAGATGAAGTAATATCTCTTTCTCATATTTAAAGTTTTTTTTTCAAAGATTAAGTGCCGAAAATATGATTTGAATTTGACGATAAACTATTAAAATCTTTACTAGCTAAACTATCTAATACTTTCATATATATAAACATTTGATTTACATTTACAAGCTTTAATCCATGATACACCACTACCTGCCATATTAAATCTTATTAGAGAAGTTGTAGTGGAAAGAAGTAAAACCTAGAGTAACACATGGCAGAATTGCAAAGCTGAAGGTGTACCTGAATAGTTGTCTTGGTACCCACAAATTCTTCAATTTTTTTCCAATCACGACCAAACCTGATTAGCAGCACATCATAACCTTTAGAAGCCATAGTTCGAACCATCAAGGAATGCTCAAAGTTCAAACTATGACTTTTCATATCCATAAATCATCGTTTATATCAAATTCATAATCTACGCTTTCAAGTTATAAGCGATTATTTTATTTTGCAGCTTTACAAGTAAATTACTACATATATATATATATGTATAAAGAGAATATTTATGTGTAAGATGAGAGATTTTAAGAGGACAATGAACGTTAAGAAAGAGTCAGTTGACAAATATTAGATTTAGCCATCAATTTGATAAATTTAAGTCGGAATTTATATTCATTCTGTTACCTAACAAAATCATTGGTATGAATAATTTTAATTCATTGGTTTAGTCACCTAACACAAACTTATTCTTACTATTTCTTTTCATCTAGAATTCGCATCATACGATCCAATCAAAGGATCATAAAGATCTTCTTGCTCAGAGGAGAAGAATAATCGACGAACATGAAACCATGTAAAAAGAGAACGAGAGTAGGAGGTAGACGAGTGGACATTACAGCAGGACGGCATCGAGAAACCTCTCGTGCTCCTCGGCCGTCCACCTGTCCCTCGACTTGGTGATGGTGTAGGGCTTCCGCAGTTTCTTGGTGGTCCGGTCTGCGCCCGCCGCGGCGCGGGACGACGACCGGGTCGAGGGATTCGCGCTCTCCGGCGGGTACGTGAAGCATCGGTAGAACCGGAAACCGAGTAGGAGAGGGAAGCAGAGGTAGGAAAGAAGCCGGAGGCTAAGAATCCGGTGGACCGCCATCGACGCCGTTATCAACCCATCCTCCCCTCAACGGTCCTGCCCCCACCCTCAATACTTCGATTCGGCGCACAGCCTGGGGCATATAACGAGGGGGAGAAGGCGAGGCACGGCGGCTGACAGCGACGGCAATGGGCGGGCGGTCAGAGAAGCCCACGAGCAAGTGCCCGCGAAAGGGAGCACAAGACGTCGGGCAAGAGCCACGGAAGTGGAAGCGGGTGGCGTAGCGGCCACGCACGGGGAATGGGGTTAATTGAGGGAATGGTGGGCCGCCCTTTGTGCGTTCGGGGGGCGGTGGTGGAGAACGGAGGTTGCGCAGCCTAACACTACTTGCCATCTTTGTGCTTGGGAGAGGCAAAGGAGTGGGTTCCTCTCCGCGTCGCGCACATGGAAGAAGGGAAGGTAGGGGAAAAGGGGGGCGGCGGAGGAACCCCCACATGGTTTGGCTTCTTGGAAGAGTTCGGCCGAGGGAGGGAGAGGGAAACAACGGTATCAAATCAAACGTCCGTCACGCGACACTCACGTGACTTATAATCAAGCCTAAACTCCCGACTTTTGGGCTGTTATTTCTGATTATATTATTATTTCGTTCATTTAAATATCTTGATTAGTTAGTTATGTAATATATTGCACAAGTGATATGTTTCCAGTCTAGCATCATATATGCCAAATTTGTTTATTTTAAAAAATATATTTTTGTATTTATAAGAACTTTAAGATTTGTAAATATTAAATTTCAGGATTTTTTATTGTTGGACTTTAAGGGGCAAATATGTAATTTAGGATTTACAAAGGCATGTACATGCAAAAAAAAAAAGAGAAAAAAAAATCCTTACTAACTATATTAAATTAAATTATTTATTTATATCGAAAGGACGTTTAGACCGACAAAATCATTGTTGGTTGACCGGAAAAGATGTGACGATGGTAATACCACATTATCCAGTGATATTTAGGGACATGCATCACATATTCCGGCAGCATTCTAAATTTCCTAATAAGAGTAAAAGATTTGGTTCCTCAAATTCTATTGCTTTTCCTTGCTTAAGGAGATACGATGGAAACGGGAGAAGGGGCAAAGAGAGAATAGTTAGTAAAGGATGAAGAGAGAGAGAGAGAGAGAGAGAGAGAGAGAGAGAGAGAGATGAGGAGGAGGAGGAGAGAGGCGGCCGGATGAGGATAGCGCAGCGAAAGGAGGTTGTTTTCATTTTTACCTTAATCCAATTTCAATTGACATAAATACCTTCTAAACAAATAATAAAAGACTGATTTAAGTTTAAATATTTAATTGATATATGTTATGTTATAAAATAAGGTCGATTCACAAGGCATCAATTACATTGATCCAACTCGTGATCAACGGATCCAAGTCTGACCACATAATGCGCGAAGCCACTAGCAATTGGCCGACCACCTGAGCTTCCCAAATGATAACCTCTGTGCTGCAACTCGACCGCGGTGTCTCGCGAAACTCCTCAAAGACGGCGCTCTCCGCCGCGGCCTCTCTTCTCTCCCTGTGAAACCCTCCGCCGCTGCCCTCGCCCGAACCGTAGTTCCTCTTTCTTCACCCTCCCTCCACCTCCCTGGATTTCTCTACCACCCGGACGGCCCCTTGACCTCCATCTCTTCCGAGGCCGTGATCGAGCAGCGGGAGGAGCGGCAGCAAACCGCGAAACGATGTTTAGTCTACATGGTAAGGATGATAAGAAACACACTGTTACTCAAATCCCAGAAATTGAGGTTTCAAGTGTCATGGCACATCGAGCATACCGCCCTGTATGCACCGGTCCAACTGGGAATTAGTACAGTGATGTACTATGAAACTTAGTATACTTCGGTAAAAAATGTGAATACATGATTAATGCTGTGCGCAACGCTTGGAAGAATGCAAACTGCTCACAGATTTGGAAATCTCAAATTTTATTTGTTGAAGTCAATGCCTTTAGCATTTCAAAGGGTTTTCTTTGATTTGCTCTTCTATGCCCAGGTTGAATTTTGCAATATATTTGTTGTGCAGCATAATATTCATCTCCCCCAGGAAGTTCTTCAAAATATGACATTATTTTTACTGGAATGGCTAATCATTCTTTTGATTGCTGTGGAGGTCCTCATTTCTCAACACTAGTTGTTCTCCAACCAAAAATGAACAACTAGAAACTTAGTCAAGAAGGATCTGTTGAATATGATGGTTAGATTTGTTGATATGTTTTCCATTTTAGCAACAAAGTCTTTATATAACTTTGTCATATCCTTTTTAAAGTTGCCAACAAATATAAGATCAACTGAGAAGTCCTAGATATGTGTTTTCTTGTGTAATTTTGATGAAAAGATGGTAAGGGGATAGAAGGGGAGAAAGCATTTTGGTTTAGCAGTGTTGTTGAGATCCAAAATCTGGGCCCTCAGCTGTAACTCATGGAGAGTGCTATTCAGAAATACTTATCTGAGGAATCACCAATGTTTTAGTCATTTCCAATTCATAATGTAATCATCAATAATTTCTCCCTTAACATAAATTAATTATTATAAATAATATATTACTTTATTATTTACTTTCATATTTGTATATTATAATTAAAGAAAATAATTAAATTTGATTTTCTTAATCATGTGCATAAGATAAAAATTTTATTAATCAATTAGATTATTAATTAATTTATTTACTAATAAGTGATATAATTTTTAGAAAGTAAATAGCATACATTCTATTTTTATTTGTGAACTATAATAAATGAATATTATGTTTGTGTGTGAAAGTAAAATAAAACTAAATTTAAAAGAAAATTAAATATTCACTTATCTTTTGGGGGAGATCTCACCTTTTTCTATATAAGGGAGCTCCTCTTTCCTCATTCCTCACCAAGCCTAACAGTAGAAGAATTGAGGAGAGGACTTCCCGATGAGATGATCTCGAGGAAAGGATAGCCGATGAGAGATATGCTCCTTTCTCTTTTTTTTATTTGTTTTGATTTATATTTTAAAATCTTGATATTGGGATTGTTATAATTTTATGATGCATAATAATGTTTTAATTTTAAAATTTTATGATTAAATAATAATGATAATTGATTCATGATATTAGAATGATTATTTGATTGATATCAGTATCTTAAGCTTATGTGAGTTTTAATAATGATTTAATTATTAAAATATTTATTTTTAGATTAATAATTCTAATGTATTTAATTAGATATATATATCTATATTTTAAGAATTGTGTGAATTTCTATGATTTAATTAGTTTTAAATTTAAGATTATGAATTTAAATTCTTTAATTCATGCATTTTAGTTATTCTTGATAATTAGATTTTTGAAATATAATTTGATAAGAGGATTCTAATTATGGTTGACTTAAGTTAAGTTGATTTGTCAGACTATATCGACTCAACCCATGTGGTAAGATATGACATAACCCATGTGATTAGGCTTGATCCAACTATGTGTCTATATATGATTCAGTCCATGTGACCTTGTACGTCCCAGCCCATGTAGCAATGTATGACCTAATTGCTAGTTATAGGTATCCTATAAGCCAATCACATGAGTGATTGCACTTGCAACACGTTGCGTCAATCTCTTTGCTTATGATTATTGGCATTATCTCACATTATCTAGATGTATATTGTGATGTCATTGGATCTGTACAATGAGAATCGGATTGTGATGAGATCATGATAATGAGATCGATTCACCTTTAAACACAGACCCTAAATTATCCTGGTCATAGGTTACTCGAGAGAGACATCGAGATAACCGGATAGACTGGTGTATTGTATACCCGGCTAAGCACCATATGATGGAGGTGATTTCTCATAGCTACTCGTGTGGGGACACTAAATTGCACTAGTACATGTGCTTATTGGGGAATGAGTTCACTTTAGATTGATCCGTCTATGGAATGCTTTGGATGGTTATTGATACCTCATGTCGACCTAAAGAATTCCGTAGTCTAAATTAGACTAGTAGTGTGATCTCGGTCCTTAGACTTGAGACACCAAGGATGTCCTGTATGAGTACTCCACTCTTTGATACCGGAGTTATAGGTTTGGAAAGTTTCAAATCTAATACAACCGATTATTGGGAGTGATAACTAACCTTACGAGGGCTATTGAGTGTCAATAGAGGATCATCCACTCTCGGTATCATGAGAGGAATATCCCATGTATTCTTGCTCGAACAAATCCTTGCCCAAGGTTATTCGGATTGAGAGAAAAGAGTTCTCCAGAGAATCCGACAAGAGCAAGACTCGAGGAGAGATCAGTATGGGCCTCAAAACCAAGCATTTCCATGCCTCGTATAGGGTCTCTCGGGATATTAGATGGATGAGGGACTATAGATACATGATAATCGAGACGGATAGGTCCAAAGGATTGATTCCCTGTATTGTCTGGGGTCGCAGCGTAGTGGCCTGCACGTCCGCAGCCGATGAGTTGGGTGAATTATTATGGAGATAATAATTCACTAAGTCGAAGGAGTTCGACAAGTATGACTCACGACTTCGATATTGGACCTAGAGGGTCACACACATATGGTAGGTGTTGCGACGAGTAGAGGTTCGGATATGAGATATCCGTTGAACCCCATATCTTATTGAATATCAAATAAGCCTCTGAATTATTGGATCCTAAGATGAGATCAAATAATTGCTAATAAGAGATTATTGGGTAGAAATCCACTAATCCAAGAGGCTTGGGTAATTAGATGGAGATCCAATACCCAACATGGGCAAGATCCATTAGGGTTTACAGGGGACCTCTATAAATAGGAAGGAACCAAAGCTCTATAGGCTGAGGGTTTCTTTTTGTAGCCACCTTCTGTTCTCCTCTCCCAAGAGAGGTGCATCGTCGCAGTCCCTACCGTGTGGATACCGCTAGAGAGGAGGACGCTTGACCTCCTTCATCATCTCCTACAGGTCTGTAGGGATTCAGGGATATACGATCTCCCTAGGTATTTTCTTTTACGCATGTAGTTTTTTACGGATTTGTTTTGACGCACCGATCTTCGTACGACGACGGAAACTTTCTACGAGAAATCTAGACTTTTGTTTTCTATTCTTCCACTACGCATGTGATGTCGCTCTCCTGAAGGATTTTCCAACATTGGTATCAGAGCCAGATTGTTCGTGTGAAGATCAGATCTTAAACTACGTGAATTGTACTTTGGATCTATTTTTGACGCCAAAATCGTTGGCGCAAAGGAGGGCAGCAATCACATTGTTGCTCAGAACGACGCGGCGGCGGCGCTGTCGCTCAGTGTGGCGATCGGCACGTCAACAGTAGCTCAGCAAGGCAGCTACTATGGCACTCGGCTCGCTGCCGGTTCTGCGTCGTGGGAAGAAGCGCCATGGGTGGTTGCCCAAGACGAAGCGGCGCTGCGGGCCCAGGTGCCGATATCTGCGATATGGCACCGCATGTCACGACAGCGCCCGCCGCCCCCTCCCCGCATCTTTGAGGCCTACGCCAGCGGCAGGTGGCGGCGTGACAATAACCAAACATTCCGTAGCAACGCAATGAGAGAGGAGAGGAGTTAGGTTTTTTGGACAAAAGATAGTTTTACCCCTCGGAATTTTAAAAAATTTTGATTTATGTCCCTTTTGATAGAATTATCAAAATACCCCTCATAATTTTAAATATATCAGTTTTGTCCTTTTGGCCGAATGATCAAAATAGGGAATTCAGAAAATTTCCTATATGTCCCTGATTTCAGAAAAATAAATATGTTAATTAAATTATTTAATTAATAATTATTTTTTATCTAGTAGTCCTATAAAATAACATATACATGTGATGTATGATGTGGACAGATGATCATGAACCTGTGATGTGATGTGTGTACATCTGATTATTATTATTGGGGTCTGCGAGTCTCTATTTTTCTCGTTTATTATTGAGTCTGCGTGCTTGTAATTTTGTTGTAATTACATGAGGAGGCGCAGCGGTAGCAGGACCCAGGAGACCGAGATGGACGATCCGATGCATGGAGATGCGTTGAGATGCCCACTGAACCGACGAAGCGAGAAGGACGATCACAGGGCATGGAGATGCACATATAGATCTTGATATGAGTGATTGGGCCCACTGGCTCGGGCCTGATCACATTAGGATGTGGTCCATGATCATCTGGTGTGATTACTCATGTGATGTATGATTGGTTATACACATACTATATATATATATATTTGCATACGATGTAGATATATATATTAAATATGTATGTGTGTGACACATTTTATTACGAGACCAAATAAAAAATCCCCTCTATTAAAAATATTAAGTCAATAAACATGAGGCAATTAGATTGATCAACGTAGTTTTCTATCGTTATAACTAGGAACCGATTCCCGGTGTAGGTTGAGTTAGTCAAGTCTCTCGAGACTCACTTATATCGTGTTTCGCTATCTTATTTACGACATAGAGATGTCACCGATGACCTGAGGATATAGTATGCTTGGTCGAGTCCCTCGAGAGTATATCACCGAATCAAACTCATCTTGTAATGATGGTGATGACTTAACTGAACATCATGGTTGGTCGAGTCCCTCGAGACCATGATGGTTCGGAGGCCGAATAAGACGGGAATCACAAGAAGTTGTGATTGGCAAGAGTTGCCTACTTTTACGAGCTTAACGTGATTAGTCGAGTCCCTCGAGGTTACGTTAAGACGTCGATTGGATCTCGATCCCCACTAGAGATCCGCTGGGGGTCTCCGATTCACATACCGAAGGGTGTTATGTGTCTCATGAAAAATTAGTGGGAATGCATTAAGATAGAAGTCCTTATCTTAATTGTTTAATTTTTGTAAAGTCTGCATATTATTTATTTTTGCTACATCTTTAATTTCAGTAAAATGTCACTTTCAAATCCTTTACTTGGCATACTTGATGCTAACCGTTTCATTGGTCCAAATTATACGGATTGGTTTCGCAATCTGAGAATCATTCTCACGGCGAAGAAAATCGCGTATGTCCTTGATACAGTGATCCCTACACCTGACGAAGGGGCAAGCGAGGATGAGATCGATCGTTATGTGAAGTGTATAGATAATTTCACTCTTGCTCAGTGTTATATGTTGGCCTCTATGACTACTGAGTTACAAATACATCATAAAAATATGGATGCTAATTCCATACTCCTGCATCTCCGCAAATTGTTTGAGGAACAGGGAAGAACTCAATGATATGAGATATCAAAGAGTCTTTTCCGTGCCAGGATGACTATGGGACACTAGTTCAGAACCATGTCCTTAAGATGATTGAGTGGATCGAGAAACTCATAGGTCTAGGAATGATCCTAGAGAATATCCTGTGTGGATCTTGTGCTTCAGTCCCTACCAAATTCCTTTTCTCAGTTCATAATGAATTTTAATATGAACAAACTTGAGGTGACCCTCCCAGAGCTCCTCAATATGTTGAGAGAAGCAGAGAGCACCATCAAGAAAGAGAAGCTGATCCTCTATGCTGGTGAGGCCAGAAAGAAAAGGAAGGTTGAGAAGACCCTTAAGAAAGGCAAGGGCAAGGGCAAAATGGGTAAGGCAAAGGTTGTCAAGAAAGACCTAACAAAGGACAAAGGCCAGTGCTTTCATTACGGCAAAGATGGACACTAGAAGAGGAACTGCAAAGAATACTTTGTAGAGAGGGCGAAATAGAAGCTTGGAGAAGCTTTAGGTATATTCATGATCAGTCTCCATTTATCAGAATCTTATGATAACACATGGGTATTGGATACCGGGAGTGCTTATCATATCTGTAATTCATTGCAGGTTCTGGTAGGACATAGGAGATTAAACAGAGGCGAGATGGACCTTAAGATGAGTAATGGAGTCAAGGTTGATGTAGTGGTTGTTGCTAATGTCACTTTACATCAGCCTGGTGGAGTTATTATTGCATTAGATGCATGCTATTATGTTCATTCTATTATCAAAAATATTATTTCCATTTCATGTTTGACAGTTAGTGGATATAAATTAGTTTTTGAGAATAATGATTGTTTAATAATATTAGATGATGAGATCATCACGAGAGAAACATTGCATAATGGTTTATTTATGATAGATACAGCTCTACATATCATGAGTGCAAGTGAGTCTTAGAGGAAACGAGAAGAGGTGAACAATGCATATCTTTGGCATTGTAGGCTATGTCACATCCACGAGGGAAGGATTTAAAAGTTGCTGAAGAATGGATATCTAGATCCTTTTGACTATGAGTCATATGCGACATATGAACCTTGCCTTCGCGAAAAGATGACCAACTCTCCATTTAGTGGAACTGGAGAGAGAGAGCCACTGAGTTATTGGAACTCATACATAGTGATGTATGCGATCCCATGTCGACTCATGTCATAGGTGGTTACTCCTACTTCATTACTTTCATTGATGATTTCTCAAGATACGGATGTGTGTACTTGATGAAGTACAAGTCTAAGGCTTTTGAGAAATTTAGGAAATATAAAAATAAAGTGGAGAACCAGATAGGAAAGAGCATTAAAACCCATCGATCAGATCGAGGTGGTGAGTACTTGAGTACAGAGTCCACCTAGTTCCACAAAAACTATGGGATTTTATCCCAATGGACATATCCTTATACACCACAGCTTAATGGTGTATCAGAATGGAGGAATCACACACTGTTAGCATGGTGCGTTCCATGATGTGTTTCGCCGACCTACCTATCTCATTCTGGGGATATGCCCTAGAGACCGCAGCTTACCTTCTGAACAGAATTCTAACTAAGTCGGTGATGTGTACTCCATATGAGATATAGAATGGGAAGAAGCCCGATCTTAAGGTTGTTAAGATTTGGGGCTGCCCTGCCCACGTCAAGAGATACAACCCCGACAAGTTGGAATCCAGGACGGAACGGTGCAAGTTCTGGGATACCTCAAGGAAACTTATGGGTATTATTTTTATCACCCTAAAGACCAAAAGGTCTTTGTAGCCAAGAGAGCAGTGTTCCTTGAGAAGGAACACATTCTTGGTGGAGATAATGGGAGCACGATAGAGTTGAGCGAGGTTGGAGAACCTAGCTCAAGCACCATTCCATAGCTAGAATCTATTCAGATACCTAACTCACAAGTTCTAACTTTACGTAGGTTCGATAGAGTATCCCATCCTCCTGAGAGATATGTGGGACATATCAAAGGAGAGGATGTTGAGGATATTGATCCTCAGACCTACGAAGATGCTATTATGAGCATAGACTTCAGGAAATAACAAGAAGCCATGAATTCAGAAATGGATTCTATGTACTCTAACAAGGTTTGGAATATAGTTGATACACCCGAGGGTATTGTACCCATTGGCTGCAAGTGGATCTTCAAAAAGAAGATTGGAGTAGATGGAAAGGTAGAGACCTATAAAGCAAGGCTAGTGGCTAAGGGATATCGTCAGAGGCAAGGTGTTGACTATGATGAAACTTTCTCACTTGTAGTCATACTAAAATTCATTCAAATTCTATTGGCTATTGCAGCACACTGATTATGAGATTTGGCAGATGGATGTCAAAACTGCATTCCTCAATGGCAACCTCGAGGAGGAGGTGTATATGATACAACATGAGGGATTCGTGTCCAGGAATAATCCAGATAAGGTGTGCAAGTTGCTTAGGTCCATTTATGGACTGAAGCAAGCTTCCCAAAGTTGGAATATAAGATTTGATAAGGCGATCAAATCTTATGACTTCGTTAAGAACGAAGATGAAATTTGTATGTACAGGAAAGCAAGTGGGAGCACTATCACCTTTTTGGTATTATATGTGAATGACATCCTGATCATTGGGAATGATGTAGGAATGCTCTCCACAGTAAAGACTTGGTTATCTAGGCACTTCTCTATGAAGGACTTAGGGGAAGCATCCTGCATATTGGGGATATGGATCTATAGAGATAGATCCAAGAGGATGCTTGGCTTGTCCCAGTCCAAGTACAAAGACACCATTGTCAAAAGGTTTGGCATGAAAATTTTCAAGAGAAATCTCATACCAATGAGACATGGAATATCACTTTCTAGGAGTATATCCCCTAAGACTCCTAAAGAAATGGCACACATGGATATGATATCATATGCCTCAGTGATAGGATCTATCATGTATGTTATGCTATAGCGCATGCTCTGAGTGTTACGAGTAGATATCAGGTAGATCTAGGCTTGGAGCACTGGAAAGCAGTAAAATGTATCTTTAAGTACTTGAGAAGGACTAAGGATCTTTTACTGGTATATGGAGGTAGTAGCCTCAGGGTTGAGGGCTACACGGACTCGAGCTTCTAGTCCGATGTCGATGATAGTAAGTCTAATTCTGGGTATGTGTTCACCCTGAATGGAGGAGTAGTATGCTGGAAGAGTTCTAAGCAAGACACTACTGCTGACTCGACCACAGAGACAAATACAATGTTGCGGCAGAGGTAGCAAAGGAGGGAGTCTGGATGAAGAAGTTCATCATAGACCTAAGATTCGTCCTGAGCAACGAGGAGCCGATTCCCTTATATTGCGACAACTACGAGGTGATTACTCAAATAAGGGAACCTCGGTCTCATCAGAAGTGTCCTGAGGAGGTTCTAACTTATTAGAGAAATCATAGCCCGAAGAAATGTAGTAGTGGAAAGAGTTCCATCCGAAGATAACATTACAGATCCACTGACAAAGCCTTTGACTCAAATTATTTTTGAGCGTCATAGAGGTCTGATGGGGATCGGACATGTTGGTGATTGGCTTTAGGTTAAGTGGGCGATTACTAGTTATAGGTGCCCTACAAGCCAATCACATGAGTGATTGCACTTGCAACACGTTGCGTCAATCTCTTTGCTTATGATTATTGGCATTATCTCACATTATCTGGATATATATTGTGATGTCCTTGGATCTATGCAATGAGAATCAGATCGTGATGAGATCACGATAATGAGACCGATTCACATTTAAATACAGACCCTAAATTATCCTGGTCATAGGTTACTTGAGAGGGACATCGAGATAACCAGATAGACTGGTGTACTATATACCCGTCCATATAGTGGAGGTGGTTGATCTCATAGCTACTCGTGTGGGGACACTAAGGGTACAGTACAAGTGCTCATTGGGGAATGAGTTCACTGATTGATCCGCCTACGGAATGCTAGATGGTTATTGATACCTTATGTCAGATAGTAATTTTGTAGTCCCAGTAGTGTATCTGGTCCTTAGACTTGAGACACCAAGGATGTCGTGTATGAGTACTCCACTCTTTGATATCAAACTTATAGGTTTGAAAAGTTTCAGATCTAGTACAACTAGTTATTGGGAGTGGTAGCCAACCTTACGATGACTATTGAGTATTAATAGAGGATCATCCGCTCTTAGTATCATGAGAGGAATATCCCATGTATTCTTGCTTGAACAAATCCTTAGCCAAGGTTATTCGAATTGAGAGAGAAAGAGTTCTCCAGGAGAATCCGACAAGAGCAAAACTCGAGGAGAGACCGTATGGGCCTGACAGTACCATGCCCGGTATAGGGTCTCTGGGATATTAGATGGATGAGGGACTATAGATACATGATAACTGAGGATAGATAGGTTCAAAAGATTGGATTCCCTTGTATCGTCTGGGGGTTGCGGCGTAGTGGCTTAGTACGTTTGCAGTCGATGAGTTGGGTGAATTATTATAGAGATAATAATTCACTAAGTCAGAAGGAGTTCTGACAAGCATGACTCACGGCCAGCTCGATAGTGGGCCTAGAGGGTCACCCACATATGGTAGGTGTTGCGACGAGTAGAGGTTCGGATATGAGATATCCGCTGAACCCCCTATCTTATTGGATATCCAATAAGCCCCTGAATTATTGGATCTTAAGATGAGATCCAATAATTACTAATAAGAGATTATTGGGTAGAGACCCACTAATCCAAGAGGCTTAGGTAATTGGATGGAGATCCAATACTCAACAGGGCAAGATCCATTAGGGTTTACAAGGGGCCTTTATAAATAGGAGGGAACCAAAGCTCTATAGGCTGAGGGTTTCTTTTGGTAGCCACATTCTGTTCTTCTCTCCCGAGAGAGGTGCATAGTCGCAGTCCCTACCGTGTGGATACCGCTAAAGAGGAGGACACTTGACTTCCTTTATCATCTCCTACAGATCTGCAGGGATTTAGGGATATACGATCTCCCTATGTATTTTCTTTTACACATGTAATTTTTCGCAGATTTGTTTTGATGCACTGATCTTCGCACGACAACATAAACTTTCTATAGGAAATCTGAGGTTTTGTTTTTTGTTCTTCCGCTACGCATGTGATGTCGCTCCCCTGAAGGATTTCCCAACATTAATCATGTGGCCAAGCATAGACTAACTCGTGCGACGAGATACGACTCAATCTATATGGTCAAATACAATCCTAAATCATGTGTCTAAGCATGACCCAACTCGCGAGCCAAGTATTACCCAGTTCAATGGTAAAGCTCAGCCCAACTTATGAGTAAGTCTTAGCTTAGTCCATGAAGTTAAGCCTGCCCAACGATATAATTGGCGTTAGACACATCAAAGCTCCTCTATATAGCCCATTATACCTCAACTTAACATATTACTTAAGACAGGCATGTGCAGCGCATATGACCCATCCGAGAATTAGGTGGGCTGATTCAATTTGAGCTAGCATTATATAACATAGTCTGATTTCCTCTTCCTTTATTGGTTTGAGGTCTTTAATTGACTACATAATATAGGTTTGATCGGTTAAAGTTAGTTTATGGTGATTTCAGACTAACTTGACTAGTTCAAACATACTTGACCTAATCAAGATCAATCAAATCTAAATTAGATTAGTCTAGGGTGATTCCAGATCAGTTTTATAAGGATTTGAGGTTGGTTCTGTTAGGTCATAATTGAATTAAATTTGATTTAAGTCAATTAAGCTATTACAATTAGGGTTTTGGATGATTGAAGACTATTGATGGATTGATGTTTTAAGCCTTTATGATTTGATGAATTTAAAAATATTATTTGAAGGTGTCATTTGAAAATAATTATTAATTTTATACTTTTCTTAAGTTTATAATATTGACAAGATTGTAACTATATAGTAGATGTAACTAGGCTACTGATCTATATTGGAAATGTAACCTGTGAAAAGAGTTACGGGCTCATCACAATGTGGAGCCACCAATGGACATAGTATAGTAGGTCATACATAAAGTATTGTCTCTTATAATATTTGATCATATTATTTCTTGGATGCATGTGTGAATGAATAAATAATCATGAATATTCATGTATCATTGTCGAGGGCAAGTATGGTGATTCCCTTCTAGGATTAGTGAACCGTTAGACGTAATGGTTAGACGGTTCCTCCATCCATTGTTGGGAGGAACGTGTCCCCACTTGGGCGGGCGAGGGATACCACTTTATCCGTTGTTGGGAGTGCGATATGGATTATCTTGATCCGCTATTAAAAGGAATCCATTACGTGGAGTATGTCTCTCCATTCGTTATTGGGAGAGTACACTATTAGATGTGATGTACGTCTTTGTTACTTAGTTGTCATGTATGTATTACATGTGACTGATAAATGATTTTGTTTAAGAAATTATTATTATTGTTTAAGAAGTTTTATGATGAATCGATATATTATTATTATTTATTATTAAATTATTAATATTTATTTCATGAATGTTGAAGATTATTTTTATGATTTTTTTTAGCTTTCTTGTGATTGTTAATATATTTTTATCTTATATTTATTTTCAGTGTAATATATAATTGTATAATAGATTTGAAGTTTGGGTGAAATAGATTTGTGATCGTACCAAGAAAATATGATCCTTTTTGTTAATAAAATCTTTACTATTATAAAAAAATTAAATTTAAGAATTTAAAAAATATATTTTATAAATAATAAAATAATGATTTATTATATTTTATGAATATGAGATCTGACACATAAACTTACTCGCGGATCATATATAGATTTATTTTTTTCATTTTTATCGGTGACAACAGAGGTGAAAGTCATCTTGCTTCCTCTCTTTCTTCCTATGGATGTGAATCAAACAATTTCAGGTATGCAAGTATTGTGAAAGTTTGGTTGCCTTGGTTTCATCTTTTGGAAGCTTGAGTACCTCCTATCCAGACCAAGGCACAAAAGTAGTGTAACCTTGGCTAAGCAAGGGTAGGATCATCACCCATCATTCATCTGTTCTGTTATGGCTTTTTGGAATTATATTTGCACTTCTTTTGCACATACGTTGACTACTAAGAATCTATCTCAAGGATCCTAATGTTCGTTCATGTCTCCATAAATCTGTGGATTTTACCTTTTATTTATTGATTTTATGTCGAGAAAGCAATTAGGAAACTGATATAATATTGTATGCATTGGAATAATTGTGTTGCGCTCATTCTTCAAAGCTAGGCTTTAAATGCTTCAGAGCACTTGTCTTACCATGGCTAGAATGAAGAGTTTGAATAGTTAAATGCTTGAACGAGGGCCACTGAGGTTTTGATGTTTCTTTGAATCTTCTTCATGCCCCAACTTGAAGTTTTTCTTCTTAAATGCAGGAGTTATTATGACACTGGTTTTCTTTACTTGTTTATATTTTCAGAAGGCCATTAGCCATGGAGCTCATAAGAAGACGAAAGATATTTAAAGCTTCAAGGGAAGAGGACAAATTATACTGTTCATGGAAATGCACTCTGGTACTGACAGTACTTGCAACTATCTGCTGCTTTTATCTTCTTTTTTTTTTTTGTTGAAATTATATATCTGTATGTCAAAGTAAGTGATTTTTTTCAAGTTATTCCTCTAAATCTAAGTTGTTTATATATATATATATATATGATTGTTAATTAAATCTTTAAATGACATTGATATCCTTCAAAAACTTTTTATTGATCATAAAATTATTAAGAGTATTTGAGCTATATATTTAATTCAAATTGGTTAGTTTTGATTGCGGTTAATTGTGATCGGTATTGGTTTTTTAGCTCAAATGAATTGCGTACTATAAGCAGGTGGGCCCGACAGCGGTGCATGCGACCCACGAGGGCGTGGGCCCCACACGCCTGCTTCCACGACCCGCGTCTGCATCGCTTGCGCTGTTTCCCTCTTCCTTTGTACCGCGTGCTCCCTCTTCCTGCGCAATCGCCGACCAAAATGGCTTTATGATTCACTTACGATTTGGGGGTCTTCTGGGCGGTGTCTTTGTCAGATGATGCGTTGCTGAAAGTAATGGGCAACATTCGACGACGGAAAGCCACACCTGTAAGTCCAAAGTTTGAAGGTAACGCCTCAGATAATGTATCTTAGTCATCTCTGAACACAATCTCACTCATCTCACTTGGTTACCAAGTTCCATTTTTGCTCTACTCAAAGATGACAAACTGAGATCTTGAGAAATTGTTCATTCTTAGCAGAAAGATGAGCGTCGATGGAGCAATCACTTTCTCAGGTCAGCTTGAATTCCTGCAACGCATGCAAACGAAGTATGTTTATAAACTATCCATCAACAACATGATCAAACAATCTTAATGATTGTTTTCTCCTTGTGGAAGTCTTCTACCTTTGCAGAATCTGTTCTTTTCTTACACAACTGGTTGCACAGTAACTCCCCCCCTTTACCTGGCAAGGTAAAACAAAACATGAACAGCCTGTCCCCGAGACTCTGTTTTCAAGTCTTCTCACATTCGTACTGCATGATACTCCCCCATTGTCTATTAAAGCTCACCTGCCATTCCTCGAATCCAGCAGCAGAAGTATATCTTACTCTTCCCGAGGGCCAGCGCTCTCTCTTGTCTACTGTCATCCGTTCCTAAACCTCGCTTCCCCCAAACCAAGGCCGGAGTATGACAGCCGATGCCAAGGAAGGGAACGGAGGTAGCTATAAGCAATAAAGACTCTCCCTTTGGAGGAAACGAGCAGAGAAGGCTGCGAGACGGAGTGTCATCTTCGGTAATAAGAGAGAGATGATGCGAGGTACCAACACCCTGATAGGGGCTGTGAACTTCGTGACGTTCCTGATATCGATTCCTATCCTGGGCGGCGGCATATGGCTGAGCGCCAAGGCCAACTCCACCGACTGCCTCCGCTTCCTCCAGTGGCCGCTCATCATCATCGGCGTCGCCATCATGGTCATCTCTCTCATGGGCTTCGCCGGAGCTTGCTACCGCCTTGCGTGGCTGCTCCGCCTTTACCTTTTCGCCATGTTCTTCGTCGTCACCGCGCTCCTTGGCTTCGTTGTCTTCGCCTTCGCTGTCACCGACCGTGGGCAGGGCCAGGTCGTTATGAACCGTGCCTTCCTCGAGTACCAGCTCTCGGACTACTCCGGCTGGCTCAAGGACCGCGTCTCCGACCCCGGGTACTGGGCCAAGATCAGCGCCTGCCTCCGCGAAGGACATGCATGCTCCAAGATGACGAGATACTCCCGAGATCCCACCACAGGGCTGCTCGTACCCGAGTCCCCGGATATGTTTTACCGGAGGAATCTTTCTCCCATCGAGGTCAGTACTTGGATTCGTTTTCATTTATTTGCAGCTTTCTTTGCATTTGCGAAAGATCGGAGCTTCTTCAAGGAGGCGATAAAAAAGAGGGCATCTTTGGATGAAGGATCCATTTTTTATGAGCAGACAAGTCAAAAGATGTCGTCTTTTGGTGAAACATTCATTTAGTTTTTAACGAGTAGAGGATTAGAACAGTAATAAATTTGTTAGTTGGATATCCTAATTACGGATTTGGTGATAGTTGATTTTGGAAGATTAGATCTTGTATTTTCTCGTGCTTTTTGAGCAATATTTTTGGTAAAATAGTTTAAATGTTTAGTGTCTTCACCTGCTTTTTGATGTTATTGTTTCTTTTTTCCTCTACAAGCATGTCCTATCAGATTTGGTCTCTATTACCAGTGCAAGCATGGAGAATGTGGAGAAACAGGACTGGTTTTCTTCTGATTTCGGAAACCTTTTCCTTCCTTGCTTTACTACTCAACTCTTCCCTTTCTTTATTTTTGTTTATGTGAAAAAGAAAATGAAAAATTCCGACCGTGTTTGCCCATGGGCAACGTATAGATGGAAGATTGGAGTTCTGGCATGTAAAGGCTAAGTATCTAGAATGTCCATAACAAAGGTGTGCTTGGTTCTTTTTGGTTTTCCCTTGATGAAATCTTATGCTAATCATCTTTAAGAAGTCCAGGAGTCATTTCAAGATCTAAAAAGAAAACAACAAGCTCGGTCCTAATTTGACTGAACCTTAATAAAAGGAAGTAAAAGAATGGTAGCTGAGACAACAAAGCAAGTAGACAGAGAGTAATGTTAAAAAGCCTTGTTGAACAAAGTTCCTCAAGGATCACCAGAGCTGCGCTTATTACTGAACCACTTAGAATAAGTCTTCTCTTTACTTATTCTTTTACCTTGTTACTTAGCAAGTGAAAAGGACGGCCACCGTAGCTGCATGATTGAATAATGAGGTCTTCTTTTTACTTATTTTCAGTGGTGGGATCGTGTATTGGAGGAATTGAAATTAAAATACATAGGTAGCATTAAAGTGGCATTATTCTTATATAGAACCAACAGTGCTTTTTCTTTCTTATAGTGGATGGTCATTCATGTTCTTCAATCCTCCCTGCATCTCCTGCACTAAACCACCTTAGTTGAAGACTTTGTTTGTCTGTAATTGTTTGTGCCCTGGTTACCTTATCTAGAATACAGCATGGAGAGAGTTTACTCTGTTTATGCAGTAGAGATTCTCTACCTATGAGGTTGTAGAGGATTTGTACAACCTGAATATGTGGCAATTTCTTATTCAATCCTCACTGTAGTACATCTTTACTCCCTGATAACACCTATCCCTTCCTGTGATGATAATTGGAGAGTTCACTTTTTCAACCAATATAACATTCTCATATAATGGATTGCATAGAATCTCTACAGTCCAGATTGCAAAGGATTTGCACCTAGGTTTTAAGTGGTAACATAGCTTCTGTAGGTCTAAAAGATATTTTACAAACACCAATGCATGCATATCTTAAGCATACTTTTTAACTTTCATAATATTGAGTATCCTTAATAGTTGGTTGCTTTTTGCCTTTTTTTTTCCACAAAGCGTAAGTGGCGAGCTAAGCTAGTTGACACCTTTAAAATATATTAGACAAGGTTTCAAACCCTCAACCTTTGTAAGTTAGTCTGGTACACCACCATCACCATTAGACCAATGTTTAAGGTGTAAAAAATGTATCAGTTGAGGTTTCTAACCCTCAACCTTTGATAAGAATGTCTGGTACACCATCACTAGATCAATGTTTAATGTGTAAATAGGTTGAATGAGGTTTCAAACCTTCAACCTTTGATAAGTTAGTTTGGTACACCGCTGCCAGACCAATGTTTAAGATGTAAAATATGTTAGATGAAGTTTCGAACCCTCAACCTTTAGTAAGTGAATCTAGCATATCACCACTAGACCATTGTTTAAGGTGTTAAGATATATCAAACGAGATTTCGACCCCTTAACCTTTGGTAGGTTAGTCTGGTGCACCACCACCAGACCAATGTTTAAGGTGTAAAAATGTATCTAGTACACCACTATTAGACCAATGCTTAAGATGTAAAATATATCGAATGAGATTTTGAACCCTCAACCTTTGGTAAGTTAGTCTGGTACACCACTATTAGATCAATGTTTAACATGTAAAATATATCGGATGAGGCTTTGAGCCCTTAACCTTTAGTAAGTTAGTCTATATCGAATGTGGTTTTGAACCCTCAACCTTTGGTAAGTTAGTCTAGTACACCGCTATTAGATCAATGTTTAAGATGTAAAATATATTGAATGAGGTTTTGAGCCCTCAACCTTTAGTAAGTTAGTCTATATCGAATGAGGTTTTGAACCCTCAACCTTTGGTAAGTTAGTTTGGTACACCACTATTAGATCAATGTTTAAGATGTAAAATATATCGGATGAGGTTTTGAGCCCTCAACCTTTAGTAAGTTAGTCTAGTACTATCAGACTAATGTTTAAGGTGTAAAAATATATGGGATGAGATTTTGATCCCTCAACATTTGGTAAGTGGGTCTGATACACCACCATTAGATCAATATTTAAGGTGTAAAATTTATCAAATGAGATTTTGAACCCTCATCCTTTGGTAAGTTAGTCTAGTGCACCACCACTAGACTGATGTTTAAGGTGTATAAATATATTAGCTGAGGTTTCGAACTCTCGACCTTTGATAAGTGAATTTGGTATATCACCACTGCGTTCTGCCCAATTTGCTTAACCACAATTTATAAGGAGAACCATAGCCATAAGTATCTATCCTCGTCCCAATTCAAGTATGTTGATCTTAAGTTCCAAATAGTTTTATCATAGTTGTGAAATATTGCAGCTGTTAAAATTATACATCAAGTATTTTGTGTGATATTTGTGTCTAACCTACCTTAATTGTAAACCTAGAGATTGTTTTATTTGCCATACACATTTTGATGATTTACTTTCTGAGTAAACTGGCTTTTTTAACGAACAATCATTTGCTCAACTATCTTGTTTCTCAATGATGCAGTCTGGGTGTTGTAAGCCTCCAACATCATGCGGCTATACATACATAAATGAGACATTCTGGGCCGCAGGGGCAGGGATGGTCGTGAATGACATGGACTGCACCAGGTGGAGCAATGATCAGCAGTCACTGTGCTACCAGTGTGACTCGTGTAAGGCTGGGGTTCTTGCAAGCATCAGGCATAGCTGGAGAAAGGTCTCTGTGATTAACATTGTTGTGCTCATAATCCTTGTCATTGTCTATGTCATTGGTTGTGCCGCATTCAGAAATGCAAAAAGGGCAGACAATGATGAGCCCTTTGGAGAGAACAGGATGTCTAAATCTAGGCCTAGCCGGTTCCAGTTTTAGACAGGTATGTAGATCAGTGTTGTTCTGTACAATAGAGACATTTTGGATGCTTGAAAGTTTGATTAAACTTTAAAAAAGTTCATATTTGTAGCAGTGGAAGGCTTCACCAAATTTCAACTGGCCGCGTTTCCCATGTAGTAATAGCTCGATTTGTCTCAGTTTTCTTTTGTATGCTACACAGTCCTCAGTCAACCGTACTCCAAATGTTGTCTGCAATCTTCAATCTTCTGTTGCTTGTATCAAACTTTGTATACCTGGAAAATGCTTCATTAGTTTGTATGATCTGCATATTTAACTTCGCTAAGAAGCCAGTGAAGTTTGCAGGACTTGTTATAGTTTTCTTCTAAACTTGTACATCAAATGTTATCAAATCGCCAAATCCAACGCCCATACTAGTTGTATTAGTATATAAGATTGTTCAAATTGATCTCATTTGTGAATGTTTTCATGTTTGACCAAATTGTTCTTGTTATTTTTTACGCTTAATTCGTGGGCAAATGTGTAACTGACATTGATTAATAGATAATTTGGCTTCGATGTTACTGTATTTTGACATCTTTTTGCTTAAAAAATTTAATTCATCGATTCATGCCATGATCAATTGCCATTGCATTTGCTCTTTGCTGCTCATATTAGTTGTTTTAGCTTATGGTTCATTGATGGTGTTCATTTGTCATATGACTCCTGGTGTTGGAAATATAAAGCTATGCATGAGACGGAGGTGATCCACAAAAAGCTTAAGCACTTGATTCAAAATTGTTAAAATATTATATTTATATTAGATAAAATTTGTATATTAATTATAGATATATGTATGTAAGATACAATATTATATTAAAATAGTTAGGGCCAAAATGTTATTTCAATATTTAAACGGAAAATCTGTGAAAGAACCCCAACTAATGTTCCATCCTTTAGGGCAAAGAAGCTATAGCATGTGCATATTCACTTTTGTCTATTGTCTATGTCTTAGTGTGCATAAATATGAAGGCTTTCCAATTAAATTTGAGTACAAATGAATATCCAATTGGTGGAAAAAGAATTGGAAATAATAAATTACAGGAAATATAACTCTGTTGAAGTACATATGCTTGCTCATAGTTCATTGCATCAGACTTGGGAGTTTCACCTTCGAATGCTTACTATGTACTATCTTCAGATATACAGTTAAGTTTGAAGGAATAATATGGAATTAGGCTCATGTCCATTTGTCTCATTTTGTTGCTATGAATGACAGTGATATTTTAACTGGATAGTATCATTGGCTAAAAAAGTTTATTATGCAGCTATTATCTTGATGAGTAGCCAATTCAGATTTTTCTATCTCAAGATGTCAGGTTGCTAGTAGTAGTAGATCATATAAACTGCAATTTGTTTGAAGATGTGATTGCTTGGAAGTAAAGAACAACTCTCATTGGATCAATACCAAATTCATGAGGAGTGCAAAAGAAGCAAGAAAGAAAGCTTCACTGACCTGAATCTGGTATGATCCCTTCTTCTCAACTTGTATCCACCAATGAAACTTGTGGGTGTTGAAATTACATCAAACCTGTAATGATCTTTACCTGTGGGTGTAGGTATTATATTGTCACCAAGAATGTCTTTTTCATCACCATTGCAAATAAGTATCATAAAGAAAAATTCAAAGCTTTATATTGACCAAGAAGTTATTTTTTGAATTTATTTTAACGGCATATTTGGTTTCAGATGAGTTTGGCCTGCCTTGGCTTGTTGTTCCTGGTCAAAAATTATTCACGCTGGAAGATGGCAAACTTGCAGGACTTTGCAGCCCATCATTTAGGTAACTGGAAGATGGCCCCTTCTTGTCAACTTGTGTCCATGAACGAGACTTGTGGGTGTTGAAATTACATCAAACCTATGGTGATCTCTACCTGTAGTGTAGGTATTATATTGTCACAAAGACTGTCTTTTTCATCACCATTGCAAGTAAGAATTGTAAAGAAAAATCAAAGCTTCTGCTTATATTGACCAAGAAGTTATTTTTGGGATTTATTTTAATGACACGTTTGGGTTAAGATAAGTTTGGCCTGCCTTGGAGTGTTGTTCCTAGTCAAAAAATTATTCACGTTGGAAGATGGCTAAGACTTTGCAGCCCACCAATTTAGGCAACTTGTTACCACTGATAAATCCTTTTTTGTTTCTTATTGCTCATGCTGGAAACAGTCAAGAGCATGTTCTTGCATTCGGTCTGATGGAGTCAATACATGATTCATTATTTAGTCATGCTGAAGCCAAAAGAAGAAGGTTTTTTGTGGTTTAGTGCAGTTCATCCTGTAGAATGATTATATTATCTATTGATTGATACCAACTATCACTATGGCTACTTAATTATAATTGGTATCACCATCATCATCTCTATACTACTTTGTAGTTCTGCATGATGATGATTGAAGTTTGGGACCAATTCTTGGACGTTAAAACAACTGAAGTCATGGCTTAGCAGATCAATCAATCTTATTGAGAAACAAAACATAGATTAACTATAGAAGCCTCCCCTGACATTTGATCCAAAACAGAGCTTTCAGCCAAACTTGCTGACCATCAAATCAAAAGCTAGACTGCAGGCTTGTACTTTTGCTGCATCTTCTAAGGTTACATGGAAAATTTGCTCTTTTCTTCTGTTGACATTTGCTACTTGTTAGATTAATGTCTTTGTTATGCTTTCTGATTGCAAAGTTTGATTTTTTTTAATTTTCTGCTACTCGTTCCCTCTTCTGGGAGATGTGTTCATCAGAGACTCAGAAAAAAGTGCAACTTCCAGTGCGAGAATAGTATTATGTTCATAGAATTGTAATGCTTTGCACTCAAGTATAAGCACTTTATGATCGTCTTACAACAACAAGGATCACTTCTTTCTTGCTCTGTTTCATCCCCTGAGAAGCTAATTACCTACATGCGTGTCAAGAAGCACCTGCAGATTTCTCATGCCCACCGGGGTTCCTCCTCCCAAACCGATCCCAGGCCGCAGTCGTCGACGCAGCATCCGCCGTTCTGAAGCATGCAAGAATCGGCGACGACGCCATCCGTGGCGGGGCGCTGTTGCTGCGACCGAGCCGTCGCCATTAAAGCGAACAGCTGTGCGTGCTGAGCTTGCAAGATGACATGCCTCGCCTGCGCTCGGGCCAGCTGCGCTTGGAGCTCGTCCACTTGCTTCTGGAGGTGGCAGATGACTCCGGCGCACCCGTAGACTCGATCTCTCAACCTGGCGTTCGCCTCGTACACCATGCTGTTCACCGCGTCCGCCCTCCTGCTCTCCGGCAGCTCCTGTGAGCGTACGAGATGGCATCAAGGATCACTCTCGACTGTGGAATTGAACTCTCGACTGGTTACCTGCAAGAGCTTGATGATGTTGCCGGCGCCGAAAACTCGGTGCGCGGTGGTGAACTTGAGGGGCTCGGTCGGCGGGAAGAACGGCGCGAGAAGACACCTAACGGTGCATCTCCGGCGGAGGATCTTGCAGCCGGCGCAGGGGCTGGGAGGAGTTGGGTGTGGAGGAGGAGCTGAGTTAGCAGAAGTGGAAAGAGAGGGAGAGAAGGGAGGAGGGGCCGTCTTGGTAGCGAGGATAGTTGTAGTCGCCGATGCTGTTGTTGTGTCGCTTGAAGACATGACAAGGGAGTCGAAGGAGAGTGTGGGGCTCCTCAGACCATTGCAATTTGTAGAGTGCCAAAGATCCCGCCTTTAAAAGGACAGAGCATACATAAAAAAAAAAATTGGGAATTTGACCATTAATTAGGCACCCTTCGCTTAAATCTTTTTATTCAAAATTTAAGAATTGACGTGGGAAATAAATACAATTTGATCCGATTAATTATCATCAATGCTTATTATGCTCGTTGATATTACTATTTTTTTATTAATCATTTTTTACTATGTATAATTTTAAATTATTTAATATTTTCAAAATATAAAATATAGTCTCCGATTCGGTTCTAACAACTATGGTGTAGAGGGATCATGATCTTAAATGATGATATACTTTATATTATGTACAATAATTATAATTTATTATTTTAAATTGAGATGTATAATCTCATCTGAAATGGTATGATTCTGAATTCTCTCAAATGAGGATTTGGATTCCACAAGATTACATATAAATCAGATTTTTTTTGTAGCTATCCTGACAAGCACAAGAACATTGTACTCTTTTTTTTTTTTTTGTCAGATCTTAGACACCACTCTATGAGAAAATTAAATCATTTGAAATATATTTCCTGTATCTAAAATGCCAAATTTACATGAGTTATAATCCCATGTTATGACTGCTATTAACTGTGGGAAGGGATACATTGTCCTGTTTCTGATAGGAGAGAGTGGCAAAAGAGATCATTAAAGAAAAACAACTATTTCAGCATCAGTTTAATACACAAAATATGTTTTTTTTTCCACTTTGCAGGAATATGTATTTAAATATAATATTACACTTATATTCTATTTTATTATTATTCGTGTAACAAATTGTTCATGGTAGATTATATATTGTTGTTAAAAACTTGATGCAATTCAGTGTTTGGTGACAATTTCTTTCTCACTTTAGGCTTTGATATATTTTTTTTCATGTCCTTTTTGAAAAGGAGAGTCATGTAGTCTTCTGTGAAGGGGAAAAAGTTGGTAGAGAGTTAGACTTCCATTCCCATCTAGCAACTCAATTTCCACCTCATGCTACAAAATCCCTCATGTCCATTGTTTTGTTGATGGATGTCCTGTGGATAGTAACTAAGCAACTCCATATTCTAGCTTTTACCTTAACCATGGCATTTATCACCACTAATATTACGTTATACTTCTATTTTTCTATTAAGGAGTAAATTCTCAAAATCTTTTTTTAATGTAAAAATTATACCAATGAAACATATAGGGAGAATGTTTTTTTTTCTTTTCTAGAGACACTGATCTTGTGAGAAAAACATGCAAGAATTAAATGACTAGTCACATCATGTTGGTAGATAATGTTAGATTTTTTTAAGAAAAAAATATATCATTGATATAAAAAAACTAACAAGTGTGTGAGGCCGTAGCCAACCACCGAGGGAGAGTCAGAATGAAATGGATCCCCTAACCTACAAATAGATCAGGAGAAGAAAAGAAGTTGCCCTAGAATAGAATGAGTTTAAAGTCACCCCTGACTGGCTTAAGATTCAGATGACTTAAATTCCTAAGACTCTCAGACATAAGATGTTAAAATAGGCTGCAATAATAACCCTCAGACTTAATGATTGTAAAACTTGGCTTTAGTTCTCATTTAGCCATAGATACTAGAAAGAGTAAAAGATAACCACTCAAATCCAATAGGTAGTAGACTTTCATGTCAACCTAGGCCCCATACCATAAATAAAAGAATTTAAGTTTGATTTATGTTCTATCATAGAGGACTTAAAAGGATAATGTCACAAGACAATCAAGTATGATATGAGAAGCAGAATCCTAGTAAAGTGATAGACATTACAGGAGTATGTTTGATGGTGGAAAAAGTACATAAAATGGGATGATTTAACAAGCAAGCGGTTCTAAGAAAACTTCTATAAGGAAAAGTGTGATCCCTACCATAGAAGTCTCTAGCTAAGGTCTTGGGAATGCATAACATAGTTCTATTAAACAAATATCCATCATGTAGTTTATAATAATGGAGCCATGAGATAATAGTGCATAGGTTTCAACAAAGTCAGGCAGCATATATAAGATTCCTTCAATTTATTAAATCTAATCATTTCTATCTTAAAGGTGTGCAAAAGTAGTGCATTAGTTACTTTATTCTCTTTTGTGTGTTTGATAACAAAGGTAAACTGTTGCATATATTCAACCCATTTAGCATGTCTAAGGTTAAGTTTCTTTTAGGCATTAAGGTGGAGCTTAATCATCACTGTACCAAACAAACTAAGATAGTATTTTCAATACCTAAGGGCATATCCGATGACATAACTGATCCTAAGGGCATATAAGAGTATATTTTTTTAGCTTCATTTAGCTTTTCATCGAAGAAGGCCATTCGATGTCCCCCCTGACTCAATGCCTCATCGATATTAATCCCTAATGCATCACATGCTATTGTAAACATTTTAGAAAAATCTGATAGTCTAAGTATCGAGGCTTTAGTCATTCGAGTCTTGATATTTTGAAAAACTTTGCTAGTAGTTTTGGTACATGTAAACTCACTTTCCCTAATATAATCTATGATAGGAGATGTGACAATACTAAAATTACGGATGAACCTATGATAAAAAGTCACTAAGCTATGGATTTCAGTGAGGGTGATAGGTTTAGGCCAGTTTCGAATGACTTTCATTGTTAGCTCTAAATCTTTCAATAGATACTATGAATCTAAGAAAGATGACATTTTTGGTAAGTAATGAATATTTTTTTAGATTTAAATATAACTTTTCCACTCGAGGGACTTTTAATGTCAATATAAGGTTTCGTAGGTGTTTCTCCCGAGTATTGCTAAAAATAAGAATGTCGTTAAAGTTGACAATCAAGAACTCCCCAAGATAGAGTCGAAAAACCTAGGTCATGACTCTCATGAATGTGGATGGGGCATTGGTGAGGCTAAATGCCAAAATTAACCACTCGTAGAGGTCATTCATAGTCTTGAGGGTAAATTTTCATTCATCACTAAGTTGGATTCTAATTGATAGTAACCATTCCTAAGATCAATCTTAATAAACTATTCAGAATTAGTCAAAAGGCCTAACATATCATCCAACCTAGGGATGCGAAATTGGTATTTGATAGTGATTTTGTTGATAGCTCTATAACTACCATCCTTCTTCGGGGTGAGAAGGGCAGACACTATACAAGGATTAAAGCTTTTTTGTACAAACCCCTTATGAAATAGCTCATCAATTTACCTCTTGAGCTATACATTCTCAGTGAAATTCAATTGATAGTGAGGCAAATTAGACGAGGAGGCTCCAAGAACTAAGTCAATGACATGTTAAATATCACATTAGAGGTAACTCATCAAGGAGTTTCTCAGGGGTAATGCTAGAAAAATCTTCTAAAATTTTTTAAACATTAGAGAGTAGCTTGGTCTAAGATTTATGAGGGGCCCCTTTAGCTATTATAACAAGTTGTTTACCTCAGTAAGAAAAGGGCTAAACCTCAAAATGTGCAAAGACTTTGATATAGGTCTAGGTGTTGAAACTATACCCTTAGAGATAGTAGCTCTAGTCTCCTAAGGGGATAAGGGGACCAACTTGATTTTCATCCCATTATTCTCAAAGTAGTAGGTATTGGCTTTACTATAATATGTGATATTTATGTTATATAGCCAAGGCATATCAAATAACACATAGGAAATATCCATGGGAAGCAAATCATGCCAAACTATATCCTTATATGTAGCTAAACTAATGGGAACTAAACATCTCTAGATAACATATATGCTATGTTTATCTAATACAAATGTGTCTAATACAAACCCAAGCTCAAAACCTAATACAAATGTGTCTCATATTCAAATCCTACTATAATCTAATAAAAAGATAAAATATATACAGGATAGACCTCTATGGGTATTTAAGCCCATATGCCTCTAACGTAGTGATCCGAAGCGCTTTGTGTCCTCTTGATTGTTGTAATGGTATGACGGTACTTTGATCCCCATCAAAAAGCTTTAGAGAGAGAAAGATATGAAATAACATTTTACGAACCGACCAGGGGATTCTACAAAGGTGGATAGATAATAGGAAGAGGGATTGAAGTTAGAGAAAGATAGTCTGTGTGTCCTGGAAACAAGGAGAGGTGAACATTCTATGCTATGGGAGGGGGCGGAGAAGATAATAATTTTTTTTTCTACGTTGCTTGTTATTATTAGGTATTGTTAAATGCTACATTAAAGTTAAATTTGCATGATTTAATTATAATTTTTAGGATTACTTGAAAGTTAATTCTAGGATTTAAGTTTTCATTTAAGATGAAGTTGGGGATAGATAAGATAAAATAATAAAATCAATAGAATTTTTTTCTTCTTTATCCATCTCTAGCACAAGTTGAGTGCAGTGATTTGGGCTAAAAGTTTTTTGCTTACATATTTCCTTTTTTGTTTTTTTTTTGCTAAACATTAGCCATTTTGTACTTCAGCAGTTCTCTGCATCCTAGTCAGCAGAATTATTTTATGAACTCTGGTTAATGAAACTATACTCACATTTAATGCATTTTAAAGATCCTTTCCGGTTTCAATCTTGTCTTTGGAAGCAACCTGGTAAATATGGAATCCAGTCCTTTTCATACAAGTTCAGAAAACTACATGTCACCAATCATCTTAATACATTCTTTAATTGATCCATCTTAGTTGTTGGGATGGAACTTGCAATCCAAGTCTAGTATTTGGAACAATCAGTAAGATTCATGATATGTCTTTATCTGTGAAAATTGACCAGTTTACTTGGAATCTTTTGTCACATCTCTCCAAATGAATCACTTGTATTCTTTTGATCATGTTTTGATCAGGTATCAAAAGAAGGCCCTGCAAAAAGAGACCAAAAGTATTCCTGTTTTGCTCATGACAAGAAGAGGAACATTGGGATGAGCTTCTCTCTCTTGTCAATCCTTCTTCATCTGACTCTGTTTCCACCCACATAAGCAATAATTGTGGCATCTTGAACTGGATGTTAATTGTGCTACAGGTTCAAACAATAATTGGCAGCCATGTTTGCACAACAGATTGACATTTGAATAGATCTTGAACTGATCTTTTGAGATTGATTTTGGCCATAAATTGCTCATATCAAGAATCATTTCTTTAGGTGAAAGGAAAGGATCGTATCCCTGCTTCTTCCAAAACCAAAAGCTTGTTCTTTGTTCTTTGCGTCTTGGGTGAATGGATTCAATCATTTGCCACCACAAAATGGTGATAGTTGAAGAGTTGTAATGCATTCAATCTTCTCTTACAAGCAAAACATGATTTTAAAATGAAAGCAAAGCATGATCAGATAAGTTGCTTATACCAAATTGCCATTTTTGAAGCATAATAAACATCTACTCATTTATTATTGTGTACTTGGTAGCTAGTTAATTCACCTTTCTTAGACATACACACACACACACACATTGCTTTCACTCTTCAAATGCAAGATCAACCTCTTTGCATATCTAAGCTCCATCCAACATCATATATTATCACTTCACCTAACTCCTATATTCCACATTCACAGGCTTACCTAATTTTGTCTAAATTATGCTTTTCCTTAGCAGTGTAATTAATTTCTTTGAAATTTTTTTACTTCAGATATAAATCTCTTCTCTCATACTGCAGATGACCCAAGTGATGTTATTCCATTATGCAGATAACAGAGGATTCGCCATGAAATGCTGCTCAAAAGAATAGTGGATCACCAAAGGGAATGTGGCACTAATCATAAGGCTTTCTGCTTGTGATCAGCCTCAACAAAGCCTTGGAATTTACATGAGTTGTCTCAATCTGGAAACCATATCTGCAGCCTCTCGGCTTTTAAAAGATCATTCTTTTTCATGTGAGATTTGACAAGGAGCAAGCATTGCTTCAAAGTCATGCAATGCCAGTGCTGCTGCAGCAGCAGAGGTTATACCGTGAATTAGAGGATGCAAGTTCGACGGATGCAGAGCCTCACCAGAAAGCAGAGAGGATCTCAGATGTTCTGGTGACAAAGAAGTCACAAAGGTTCGTCCTTTATCTGCTGGTCGCCATCGGTTTAACCTCCATTGCTGTTCATCGGTCTCACCTTCTTCTCCTGCTTCCAACCCGCCCGAGGCAATTAATAACCTCGCGAGTTTGGTGCCGTGTCTCTCTCTGCTTCGCTGCCACCAATCATCGCTGGTGATGGTAGATACCTGCACCGCGAAGCACGCTATCTCCCTGTCCAGCTAGCTAGATCCCGCAGTGAGGCATCCATGTCCTGCCACGTCTCCCGTGTCGGCGCTTTAACACCGGCTTCGGGCGGTTATCTGATCCAATTATATCCTAAGCCGACAGCTCGCTTTTGTCCTTTCCTACCCCCACTTTTTTCCCCTGTTTTGGACCAGCCGTAAAAGACGAGGCAAGCCTCGATCCACGTCGGCGATGAGTCGGACCCACCAGCCGAACGCACCGAAGTGCCGATCATACAACACAACGAGTAGGTTAAACGTCCTTGTTACGTCCGTGTTATCTGGCAGCGGGGTCCACACCCGCCAAACGGTGGTCGTCGGCGGAGTGCATCCCCTCACTCTTCCTTTACCCACCAGATCTGGTTTCCTACCTGAGATCGATCTGCTCTCTCCCTCTCTCTCTCTCCCTCGCTCGGAGTGGAGGAGAAGGAAGCCCTTCTGCTCTCCCGGTTCCTTGGTTTTGCTGCTTACTGTTTTAATACGAGAGAGGGACTGAGTTATTCCGTCAAAGAGGATACCTCAAGGTAACGAGCTCTTCGAATCCGCACCCATCGATCTCCTCCTGTATCAGTGACTCTCTTCTAGATTAGTTTGTCTTTTCCTCCAATTCGATTCAATTTGCACGTCTACCCTTTCTCCCTTTCTCCTCGGCGGTTAAATTTTTGATAAAAGCCCTTTTTTCCCTGAGGAAATCTGGAAATGTGTTTCTTGTTTGTGGCAAAGACCAATTTTTTAATGAAAAAGATCGCATCATTGGTCACATTTTTATGGGAATATGAGTTTTGGCAATTCCATTGATCCTTGTGCGTGTGGTTGAAGAAAGAGTTCTAGTGTTCTCTTCAAAGAAAGATCCGGCTTTTAGAAGAAGCGCAAGAAAGAAAAGCGAGGACATGGGGAAGAAGGCGAAGTGGTTTGGTGCCGTGAAGAAGGTCTTCAGCCCTGAGTCCAAGGAGAAGAAAGAAGAGGTCTGGATTTTGCCCCCCTCCTGTGCTTATCTGATCTGTGTTACCAAGCTGCCTCTGTTGAAAAAAGGCTTCCTTGCTCTTCCTTTTTCCTAGAGATTGAAGAAGAAGCTGGGAGATGGGGCATCCAAACATCCGGATCCAAGTCCTGCCGACTCGTTAGAATGCACTGCTCGTGAGGCAGTGCCTCCTCCGCCTCTGCCTCATCCGGATGAGGACAAAGTAGTGGAGATTGAGACTGAGCAGAGCAAGCATGCCTGTTCTGTAGCCACTCCTGCTGCCGTGGAACCTGTTGTCACCTCTGCTGAGGCCGCAAGGGAGGTCATTAGCCTCACAACTCGTACAAAGTTCCCCGGAAAATCGAGAGAAGAGATTGCTGCAATCAAGATCCAGACTGCTTTCCGAGGCCATCTGGTATGTAGGCTCAGTGCTTTATTTAGTACAATACATAGGATTTCATTTTATGAGCATCTTGAACTCAAGAATAATGTCCTTTTAAGATATTATATAAGCTATTTTTGTTGAGATTAATAAATTGTTGTATTTGTTCAGTAGGCTGATAGAATTGTGTTCTAGAGTACAAACATGCCATTTGTGATATTAAACTCTCTCCTTTTTTTTTTTTGGCCCCTTTTGGTTGACAACTAGACAATAAAAGATTGAAGTATTCTCTTATATGCATGTGTCATATTTGGGACTTAGGACACCAAGACAGGTTGCTTTTTACAAGTGTCTGAGTAGTTTATTTTTTCCCCACAAATTTGTCTAGTAGAAAGATTTCAGTCACATTATTTGCTGTTTTAATGGGGAGCTACTAAACTTATGTAGCTTTTGCAAAGTCTGTATTATAATCAAATCTAGTACTCAACAACAGTTTCAATTGTGCTTTCTGGAAAACTAGTACTATTTTGTCAATATGTTGATGTTTGTCTTGGTTTTAGCTTATTATTGACTATCAACTTTATGTAATCAAAATGTGTCACTCCAAAATTAGTTTTGACGATTGCCTATAGGTGCCTTTACCTTATTAGGCCTTCAGATTCCTCTACCTGCTACCCTCTACTCATCATAAAATCTTGTCTATACAGCATGGAATTGTTTATGTAGTTCTGCTGAGATTGATAACATTGTTTAATATCTTACTATTAGCTATTCCTTTTAGAATCTCAATGGCCATTTTTCTGAGATTAGATTATCTGGACAAGTTCAACAACAGTATAAAAATCGTTGATAGATAAGCTATCTTGGGATCATACACTTATTTCGGAAAATTACTGGGGATGTATGTGTGCATAGACAAAAACAACATTCATGTATCTAGCTCCCATGTGATTTGTTCTATGTGCAACCTCATGTTGGTTTATCATCAGTGTTAAATTTCATCGTTGAATCTTTAACTTGATTAAAGTGCTTATGCATGCCCTATTGTTTTCAATAGGCAAGGAGAGCTCTACGAGCCTTGAGAGGATTGGTTAGGTTGAAGTCACTGATTGATGGTAATTCTGTTAAGCGCCAAGCCACTTCCACTTTACGATGCATGCAGACACTGGCAAGGGTTCAATCACAAATCCGTGCAAGGAGAATCAGGATGCTTGAAGACAACCAGGCACTTCAGAAGCAAATGCTGCTTAAACATGAAAGGGAGCTTGAAAGTTTGAAGGTAAACTTTTGCACCAGATCTGTCGCATAGTTTGTGTTTTATCATGAAGATATCTAATGATACAAAAAAAGTGGTCAGATGCAAAAAGATTGCTATTTTCTTTACAGGTTTGTCTAATTGCTCTTAGTTTCTTTTTTATTCAATTGTGTGGGTGTAGTCAACTAAAGGAGATACTTTAAACAAGAATTATATACTGGTTAAAATCATAATTCATCTTTACCTGCATGTCCTTTTGCAAGATGCATGGCAGTGATATGCTTTTCTATGCAATTTTTCTTGTAAAATGCTCTTAAAATTTGGAGCCCTAGGTATAATTAAATAAGAGAAATGTTGTGTACCATGAATTTGTATCAAACTTAAGGAACGAGTCATGGAGTGTTGCACATCCAGAAGCACACATCTTCCAATCTTGCCCACTCTCACCCCCTTGGATGCAACCCATGCTAGCATGTTTCATCTTAAATCATGAAATCACAACCTAAATCGAAGCGATCCTTATTAAATAAAGAAGATGTGGTTAAATGATGGTTAACAGCAGGAATTAGTAAAGATAGCTCATAAATTTTGGATATTTTTATGTCTCTGGAACATTTTTTTTCCTTGCCATGGAAATTGCTTTTGTCACCATTCAATAATTTGGATATGTTTTCTGCACCTAATATTATTAGATGAGACAAGCATTTTGAACATCCTCAGCCTGCTAATTTTTCTTTGAACAGATGGGAGAAGAATGGGATGACAGCTTGCAAACAAAGGAGCAAATAGAAGCAGGTTTGTTGAGCAAGCAAGAGGCTGCAATACGAAGAGAAAGAGCACTGGCTTATGCATTTTCTCATCAGGTAATTCAGCTCATTAGAAACCAGTGACATTATGCCACATATGAACATCAAGAATTACTAATTAAATCTCAGTTGTGTTAGTGCCATATATATTTCATCAGTAATGAAAATTTTCACTTTTAATTTGCTGCCGCTTAGCTTTTTTGACTATGGTATCAATTATGAAGTACTTAGTCTCTTGAAAGTTTCTCTGCAACAGTGGAAAAGCTCCTCAAAATCAGTAAATCCGATGTTTATGGATCCCAACAACCTACAGTGGGGTTGGAGCTGGCTGGAGCGGTGGATGGCAGTGAGGCCATGGGAGACCAGGAGCACAACAATTAGAGAACTCAACAATGACCGAGCCTCTGTAAAAAGCACCATGCAGAGTGATGGAGGTGGGGAGATCTTAAAAGCCTATGCTAACCGGGGCAGCAATCCAGAGAAGCCCTCTCCTGTGGTCCAGAAACTAAGCCGCCCTGCCAGCCGCCAATCTCCGTCAACACCACCCAACAAGGCCCCTTGGTCAATGGGGAAGATCAAATCAGCAAGCCCCAAATGCAGTTGGGTGCCATTGGAAGATGACTCGAGGAGCATTGTCAGCATGCAATCGGAGCGATCTAGGAGGCACAGCTTGGCAACAGCATCAGTGAGAGATGACGAGAGCCTAGCTGGTTCAGCATCTGTTCCGAGCTACATGGCACCCACAGAATCAGCAAGAGCCAAGTCCCGCTTCCAGAGCCTTTCAAACGATAACAACGTCGACTCTCCAGATAAAAGTTCTGTGAGTTCTGTGAAGAAGAGGTTGTCTTTCCCCACAGGAGATAAATTTAGTCCAGCATCTCCAGCTCCGATGAGGCGCAACTCAGGTCCCCCCAAGGTGGACATGGCATCTGTGAAGGATGTAGCGGTCCAATCCTGAGCACAACAGAATCACTAGAGAAAGCAGGCAGCTCCATCAAAACTTTGGTGAAGATAGCTACGATATAGGTGGAGGGCCTATTGTTATGTCAATTTCTCTACGATTATCATTTATTTTGAAGTGAATGTAGTTGGTGACAACTTAATTTACAAGGATTGGTTTATTTACATGAATTCTTATTTCAGTGAACCAGAATTATGCTGAAGCTTGGCTACATGATTCCAAAAATTGATACTATTGTCTTCCTGGTGTTTGGAAAGCTAATGTTTTCAGTTACTTGTCATCAAGTGAAGAAAAAGGGAGCTTTTTTCTATTACACCTATGGATTATGAAGTTATCAAAGTTGAGGATTCATATACAAACCAAAAACTGATTGAAATATGTTTTACTAGTCAAAGACCCTGAAAAAGGGTTCAGTCCATTTGGATCTGAATCAATTTATTGGAATTCATGAAAACCTCTAATCATCACTCTTCCAGGAAAAAAAAAAAAAAGAAAGAAAAATATGGTAGGGGATTTTTTTTTTTTGTAAATTACAATGAAACAAAAAGTTCAGAATAGCAAGGAACTGTTCAGTGAGCTCCTACAGTTGATAGACTACTGCAGCTCTTCCATATTACTAAAGCGTATCTAAAGTGGAATCAATTTATTCTGTTCTATCCCCATATCACACCATCAGAAACAACAACAAATGAGATCCTGCTGCAGGAAGTTGCAGAACTTCGTGAGATATTTTGGGATAAGGTGGAATCATATTATTCCCATTTCATATCTTTACAAAGTACTTTCATATAATTCTTGATAGAAAAGTTTGATGTATATTTTCCCCTCTCTCTTGAAGTATATTCCAACCAAATATGACCTGAGAATGACATCCAAAAGTTTGATGAATTTGGTTGTAAGTGAAGTGCAGGAGCTTCACCAAGTCAACTCCCAAGAATTCCAAGAGTTGGAGGTCCAACTCTCTTTATTTGATTTGAAGCTAATAACCAAGATAAACTCAAATGTCAATACATCTAATAAAATGATATAATTACTACCTAGTAATATTTAGTACTAATTGCTACAGAATATCTTATACATTACCCATTAATTTTTTTATTTGAAAACATATTAATTTGATTATTAAACTATTACAAAATACATTATACCTTTATTATGTTTTATATAACATACAAGTTAAACACATTTCCCTTTAATATTATTTGTTATAACATTGACAAAATGTATTTTGCATTAGTGTCTCTAAAAATTTAAGTTTCTTTGGTAAATGCCACTCCAGTTTGTTTTGGCACTAACGAAATTAGGGCAAACAGGACACTGTATATTTTTGGAAAAATTAGTAATATAATTATTTCAAATACAATTCTAAAAAATGATACATATTTTATACAGAGAGTCTTGTATGCTCCGAATCAATTACAATTTCTCTAGAAAATACTCATATTTTTCAAATGGTATTTTTTTTTTCAAAAAAATATCCTTAACTGAAAAATAACTAAAATACTCCTTTTCTTACCATATTTGTTTGCTGGTTTTAAACTATTACAATATTTTCATTTTGTTTGTTTATAATATTTTTAATAACATTTATATTATTTTTTATTCAGAGACTAAAAACACTATAAATGTTATTAAAATACACTTTAAGTGACATCATATTATGTCTTTTTGATTGTTATTGCCCATAGGCTATTACGATATTATATTTTTGGACCTATAGTTGATTTGATTGAGGTTAGAAGTCCATTTTAATAACTTATGATATTTTTGAGTAGGTTTTATAATATTTTTATTACGGTGACTTGAATACTATAACAACTTAATGTTTATTTTTTATTTTGGTGATATAATTTGCAACTATTATAAATATATCAAATAGTTTATATTGTATTTTAATTTTGTTTAGCTCATTTATAGTATATTTAAGTAGATTTTATAATATTTTTATTGTAGTGACTAAAATAGTATAATAGATGAAAAAATTTTGAGGAGCAATTTGAGTATTTTTTAAATTAGAAATATTATTTGGAAGAAACCAAAAGAGATATCGAACGAGGATTACCTAAAATATGGATATTTTTTAGGACATTGTGCCTGTCATCATTTATAAAATATTTAGTTTTGGAATAATATTTATGTAATTACATTGCTGGAAAGCGGTGTTATTGTAATATCAAATATTTCTAGGACTGCACGTACGACTTCCAAGTGGAAAATCTAACTGGCAGCCGACAACGTCTGTTGCACGGGACATCTAAGTACACCGTTGGATGGAATCGGACGGAGACAACAAGACACCCTTGTGACCGTTAGATCAATGATCGTACGGTCGAGCAGAAAACCCTAGGTCACATCTTAAACTCGCGGATCTCTATATAAGCAGCTCGAGGGCCTCTCCGTCTCCACGACTTGCCGCTGCTCCTCGTTCGCCTCTCCTTCTCCTACGATCCTCTCTCAGTTGCAGACTTTGTAATAGGTGAGGCTTAATCCCTAGATTTTAGATTGTTGCATCGTTCTCCTTCTGCGTTGATTTCGATAAGTTGAAGTGCGTATGCAGCCCTATAATTTAGATCATTGTTTGATTTTGTTGAAGCAAGTTCAATATGGTTGTCTTTGGTCATAGCGTCCCTCGATTTCATATCATCGCTTGGAGTTGTACGGTGCAGTTGATTTGTGGTCTTGTTCGTTCTCGTTTCCGTTCTCATAGAGCTGAATCCAGCGTATCGATTTGGTTTACGTTAATCTTATGGTTTTCAATCGGTTTAGTTCGAGTAATTTAGATTGGAGATCTTGACAATGTGTACACTATTTTCTGGATAACGTCTTAGATATCACTGATGAGGGGATTATGGACTCCTATGTTTATTTCTTGCTTAGTTACTGTTTTGCTGGTGTGGAGTTTTGATATGAAACTGAAATTGTACTTGTATTTTTTGAGTACTATGATATGAGAAGGTAAGTCGTGCTCTAAAAAATTGGGGGTATGCAAGCATCTATTGTCTAATGGAAAGGATAAAGGTTATATAGACCTTTGGTATAGGTTCAAATCCTATTGGATGCTATTTTGCTGCAATCCCCAAATTTGGTTCTCATGCTGGTATGATCGATAACAATGGAGATATGCCCGATGAACTTCCCTAAGTGAGTTACTTTAAAGGGCTTATGGTCTTGATGGGCGTATCCCGTTGTTCTCTCTTTCTGGCATGAGCTTTTCTTGAATGTTTCTGATTGGCTAATTATTGCAGTTATTAAATTTTGTATCAGTAATTTATGTAAATTCATGGCAGATCTACTTGCTATTAGGGATGGGCTTTATGTTTTTTTCCTACGGTTGTGTGTTAATGATTATTCTAAGTTGTAGATATACTAGTTGATGGGCGTAGCCCGTTGTTCTCTCGTTCTGGCATGAGCTTTTCTTGAATGTTTCTGATTGCCTAATTATTGCAGTTATTAAATTTTGTATCAGTAATTTATGTAAATACATGGCAGATACTTGCTATTAGTGATGGGAATTATGTTTTTTTCCTATGGTTGTGTGTGTTAATGATTATTCTAAGTTGTAGATATACTAGTTGATGGGCGTATCCCGTTGTTCTCTCTTTCTGGCATGAGCTTTTCTTGAATGTTTCTGATTGCCTAATTATTGCAGTTATTAAATTTTGTTTCAGTAATTTATGTAAATTCATGTCAGATCTACTTGCTATTAGTGATGGGCTTTATGTTTTTTTTCTACAGTTGTGTGTTAATGATTATTCTAAGTTGTAGATATACTAGTTTCAGTTCCATGTGAATGAGGATGATTGTTATTTCATTATATGCTTGCATTAGGTTTTTCTCATGTTTTTATAAAGACTGAAGATTTATTGTTTGCTGCACTGATTTCTTAGAATAACACCATTTATTTAGCACTGAAGTTCAGCAAAATGTTGATTTATTTTTGTCTTCGAATTTAGTTATCATGTCAACTTTTCAGTGACAAACAATGTCTAAGGCTATTCATATGCCTAAACCAAGATGTCTCTTTAAATGATTGGTTTCTTCTTGTTGTATAGTCATACCAAGTTAAACTTGATTTTCTAGGATTAAGTTGCAGTTCTTTGATCCTTTGTGTAATTGCTTTACATGTCTGAGCGATGTTTAGGTATAGTCGTAGTAACTTTATAAACCCTATTTTAGATGTTGAAATTTAGAAATGTTATGTTTAGTTTGTAGATATATTACTAAATTGGTATATCTATATTCTGGCTATGCATGTCATTTCTTTAGGCAATCCAAGTTGGTAGAGACACCTGCCTATTTGTTTTGCTTATTTACTTGTATAGCTTGCACTTGAGTGATGGCCTAAGTAATGGTTGCATATACTTGATTGTCTGATGATGGTTATGTTGTCACTGTCCATGGATTCATTTAGTTGACTTCAATATCTCTATTTATGGCTTCCCAGAGGTTTGAAGTTACTGACATGTTGTGCTTAATGCATGCTCAACAATTCATCTTGATGACCATTCATGTGGCTAGTTGACAAGATTGATTTCATAGCCTTTTCATCTTATCATTTTAACAATCCTAGAAAATATGGAATATCGTGTCAATGTAATGTATTCTCTTCTTATTTTTATATTATTAGTAGTTAATTCACATGTCTCATGCATCTCATCTTTGTTGGCACTGTCTGTCATTTTTAAATTACTGTTGCCAGTCTGATGTTATCTCTGCTTTCTTTATTAGTAGTCGTGTTTGTTTTGAGTCCTAATCACCATGGGGAAAGAGAAGGTTCACATCAGCATTGTGGTCATTGGTCATGTTGACTCCGGCAAGTCGACCACCACCGGCCATCTCATCTACAAGCTGGGTGGTATTGACAAGCGTGTGATCGAGAGGTTCGAAAAGGAGGCTGCAGAAATGAACAAGAGGTCATTCAAGTATGCCTGGGTTCTGGACAAGCTTAAGGCAGAGCGTGAGAGAGGGATTACCATTGATATTGCTCTTTGGAAGTTTGAGACCACCAAGTACTACTGCACTGTGATTGATGCTCCCGGACATCGTGATTTTATCAAGAACATGATCACTGGAACCTCCCAGGCTGACTGTGCTGTTCTCATTATTGATTCGACCACTGGTGGTTTCGAAGCTGGTATCTCTAAGGATGGCCAGACTCGCGAGCATGCTCTCCTTGCTTTTACTCTTGGAGTCAAACAGATGATTTGCTGCTGCAACAAGGTAAACATTTCAAACCCCCTCTCCTGTAAGCTTTTCTTAGTCTTTTCATGAACTCATTGTTTAAGATGGTGAAACTCTTCTATTGTTTTGTTTTCGCCAACTCTGTTGTCATTAAAACTGATGCTTCTCCTTAGTACAAGCATTTTTGCTGTGCTACTTTCTTAGTCTAGAATCTAAGAGAGATGAAGTTGTCATCATCCATGTTGGTGTTGCCTGATCTTTATAAGAATTTCTCCTTCTTCCTCACCTATTGCCATTTCTGCGGCATTGCAGATGGATGCAACCACCCCCAAGTATTCCAAGGCCAGGTATGATGAAATCGTGAAGGAGGTTTCTTCTTACCTCAAGAAGGTCGGGTACAACCCTGAGAAGATACCTTTTGTTCCTATCTCTGGATTCGAGGGCGACAACATGATTGAGAGGTCTACCAACCTGGATTGGTACAAGGGCCCAACTCTTCTCGAAGCCCTCGACCTGATCCAGGAGCCCAAGAGGCCCTCGGACAAGCCCCTTCGTCTTCCTCTTCAGGATGTCTACAAAATTGGAGGCATTGGTACTGTTCCAGTCGGCCGTGTCGAGACAGGCGTCCTCAAGCCTGGTATGGTTGTCACATTTGGCCCCACAGGTCTGACCACTGAAGTCAAGTCGGTTGAGATGCACCATGAAGCCCTTCAGGAAGCCTTGCCTGGTGACAATGTTGGCTTTAACGTGAAGAACGTTGCTGTTAAGGATTTGAAGAGAGGTTTTGTTGCGTCCAACTCAAAGGAAGATCCTGCAAAGGAAGCTGCCAGCTTCACGTCCCAGGTCATCATCATGAACCACCCTGGTCAGATTGGAAATGGTTACGCCCCTGTTCTCGACTGCCACACTTCCCACATTGCTGTCAAGTTTGCTGAGATCCTCACCAAGATCGATAGGCGATCCGGAAAGGAGCTCGAGAAGGAGCCCAAGTTCCTCAAGAATGGTGATGCTGGCTTCGTCAAGATGATTCCTACCAAGCCCATGGTCGTGGAAACATTCTCCCAGTATCCTCCCCTTGGACGGTTTGCCGTGAGGGACATGCGCCAGACTGTGGCTGTCGGAGTCATCAAGAGTGTCGAGAAAAAGGATCCCACCGGTGCTAAGATCACCAAGGCTGCAGTCAAGAAGAAGTAAGTTGAGGGTCATCTGCAACTTAGTAGCGTTTGTTTCTTTGTGATCGGCACCTGTGCAAGGCCAAAACTTAGCTGCCTGGGAGATTTTACTTCTTCTTCTCCCTGGTTATGAACCGTTTGCAGAGTTAAATTATTTGCTTTTGGACTTGTTTATTCTCAGTGCATGACGAGTTTGACTTTACATTGACCTTCGGGTTAGAGTTGCTATTATAATTGTTTTGACATATGCAATTATTACTAAGATACAATGTGCCTTTGTTTGGACATGCTGAAGATGGCAGGCTTTCACCGTCGCCTGGCTGAACCAGCCCTGAAACGTTTCTCATTCGGGCTTGGCCTTGTCTGGGTATCTCACTTCGGCCTAATCATATATATATTTTTAATTACTTTTATTTAATATCTCGATCTTTATATTTTTAAAAGTTATATTAAATTTTTTTATATTTATAAAAATAAAATATTTAATTCTATTTCTTTTCTTATCATTCGAAAATATTGCACGTACGAAACAATGCTATTTAATTGATTTACCTTTTTAAATTTAAAAATTAATATTGATGAAAATATTATTACAAAATTATTCTTTAAATCCTGTTTTAATATTATGTGACTGCACGTGCGTGCGGTATACTCCGAAAACCTTATTAAAAGACAATTAACGCATGCCCTTTGGTGACCTGAGTCGACACTGTAGCTAAAACTGGGCCCACAGAGCACCTCTAATCATCGCACAGGTGTTTAATCGGGTAAATACAAGAATTTCCTGGACGCAACAAACCCGATATAAGTCTGCTGCATACGTCCGGCGCTCCGCGTCGCCCTCCATTTCACCGAAGGGAGCTCTCATCTCGACGGCGGCAAGAGGCGGAAACCTCTTCCTCGATCCCTTCCCTTGGGATTCCCATCGATCGATCCCTACTGGTCGATCGGTTGTCTCCTCTGTCTCCATGCTATTCCCTGACCGCACTCTCTGGAGGAGATCTGAGAGGGCATATCTGCTGCTATGCTCGCATCTGCGATTTCTATGTATTTGATCGATCCATATGTGCTTGCTTGACTCTCGTTTGAGGCAATTTTGGCTGGTCGATTGGGACTGCAGCTTCGGTTTTCTTGGCGTTGTTTGACTTTCACTGATGTATCAATCATTTTACTTGGGCGTCGAATCAAGCATTTTGTCTCTGGATTGGTGTTCCTGTAGATGCCATAAATGATTTGAAAAATGTAAAGGTGCAAATACTTTTTGGTAATTGGTGTTCCTGTTGATGATTTCGCTCCCGTTCACCTTTGGTTTGCCAAAATAAATTAGAATCATACTGCACATTTTGGTGTTCTAATCGACTTCCTCGATCAGCATGTAGGTTATCCTGATGTACTGATGTTTGATTAATGTCTGCTAAATAAAGCTCTCGTTATGTTAGTCTGGTTGTCAACCAGATCATGTTTAATTACGCCGGGTCACTTTGGGCTGGTTTTAGATTTTGGACCGAACCCAGCTGAGTCCGGTTTAATTGAGCCCGTTCTTATTGGACCGTCAAACCCCACATACCAATTAGCATCAAGTATACGGCTCTCTTTCGTCCGATCTAAAATGGACGGCGGATGTGCCAAATAAGCGGCTATATAAGTTCCTCCTTGCCATGGCCCTCTCTTTCCGTCCCGCCGGTTCCCAAACCCTAGGCGTTCGATCGCGCGGTTGAGCGGCGAAGATGGTGCGTTCAAAACCCTAGCCCTTTTCTTCAACGCCTTTTGCTTGGCAGATCTGATCTCGATCTGTTCATCGGTGTTGCAGACTTTCAAGCGCAGGAACGGCGGACGCAACAAGCATGGCCGCGGCCACGTTAACTTCATCCGATGCTCCAACTGCGGCAAGTGCTGCCCCAAGGTTTTGATCCTAGAGATCCTTACATTTCTCTTTCTCTTCTTGCCTTGAACGATTTGTTCTTGCCGATCTTGGCTGCTTCCTTGTGTGTTATATATTGGAGGGTTTAGATCGCTTTCGGTTGCATTGTACAAAGATCAGATCTTTTCTTTTCTTTCTTTCTTGGACACTCCTGTCTTGGTTTCTTGCTCGATCTATTTCTTTGTGTTCGTGCGACTCATCGCTATTATTTTGATCTTGAAGGACAAGGCAATCAAGAGGTTTGTTGTGAGGAACATCGTGGAGCAGGCGGCCGTAAGGGATGTGCAGGAGGCCTGTGCTTATGATGGTAAGCTCCGCCCTTCTTGCTTATCCTTGTCTGTTTAGAGTTTGTGTTCTCTTTTTCTTTGTTTGGCGCAAACATTAGTCTTTTTTTAACTAAAAGTTGACAATTGTTATAGGTTACACTCTTCCGAAGTTGTATATCAAGATGCAATACTGCGTCTCTTGTGCAATTCACTCGAAGGTTGTCAGGGTGAGGTCTCGTACTGACAGGCGGAACCGTGAGCCACCGCAGCGTTTCAGGCGCCGGGTACTACTCCGCTGACGATATTCATGCTTATTCTTATGTTTTATTTCTGTAATAGTATTTTCTTTGTTATTATTCTTTTCCCTTTTTTTGTTTGTTTGGTATATATGCATCGGTATTTCTTGCTCGTACAAAAATTAGATATCGCAGATGGTCAATTTCAGTAAAACTGGTGCTTTTATCTTGAAATTTGGCCGGTTAAATTGTTATTAAAATGAAATTTATTTTAGGTTCATGATGCTGTTTATCAGGCTTGTTGGCTTTGATTGTTTCTGTATTGTTCTTGAATAATTTAATTTTGGCTATCTGTATATGCTTATTTGCATAACTTAGTTAATTGCACGAACCATCTATGTGGGGAAAGTGATTGTTGGGACAATAGAAAAGCCCTAAAGTAGTGAGAAGTCGGATTTCTGTTTACTATTAACAAGTTTTAGTAAATGTTACCATTGAATTTTTCCTTGGAGCATACAGTTGTCAGTTTTCTTATCTTGTTAACTCAGTCATATTCTAGTTGGACTTGCAATTCTTAAATTGAATATCAGTCATTTGTTGGTCACTTTATATTTTATGCTTGAACTTTTTATTTCATGCAGTGAGATTATGTTTGAATTCATCTGATTAAAGTGGAATTCATATCTCTGTTTTCATTTTAAATCTTAATAGTTCCATCCTTGTTAGACCGAAAGACATATCAGTGAAGTGATTTGAAATATCAATTCCCCAATTTCTTTGATCCTTGTCATCCAATTTAGGTGTTAGTAAGGGGATAGTGTTACAGACACTTAAATATTTTACACGTGAAATCAATTCTATGAAGATGTACTGTTTCCTTGAGTTCTTCCATCTCTTGCCAGTCTGTTCTGGTATGTCAAATTTTTATCAGGAATTTGATTCAACACAGAATTTCATGCCAGCTACTGGCTCAGGCTTATATTATGAATTCCACCGAAAAACTGGAAGCATCCATTTTGTTGTATGAATTAAGGCCTTTTTATGCCATGTTCTGGTGCATTAACAGATCTAGAAGACGCAAGGCAGTTTCATTTTACCGATTTATAATATTGTAATATCTGGCATTCTGGGAAACGACATGCTTTCCGATAGGCTTAAAATCCTACTAATGTATGTTTCAATGAATTCCGTAGCGAGTTTGCATGTGCTTAGGAATATGAGTGGATTGTCAACGGAAGTTCTTGTCTTTCTGTTTCCCTTTCCCTTCTGGTTTAAATCGATAGTTATTTGCTGAAAATGGAGCATAGAGAATGGAGATTTATTAATGTTGTTTACGTTGAATAGCACAAGACTATTTGGCACAATCATTTGCCATAGTAAATATATGTGATCCAATTTTTTGCTGTGTCAAAATGTCATAATGGCAGGATAGCTTTTTTAGTCGGTGTCACTAAGTTGAGTTAATACATACTTATCCAAAAGAATAAATGCTATTTTTGGAAGAAAGAAAATGGATTTAGATCCCCTGTAAAATTCTTGTAAGCAGGGAGTATTGACCCTAGTAGTAGCAAGTGTTGCTCATTCTTTATTACAACAGGGACTGCCTGTCACGCCGCTTTACTACATCCTATCAGTGTATTTTGCCACCTCTTTAACCTGTGTATGGAATTCTTTCAATATTTACCATAGTTTCAACTTTCAACCAGGCTACAAAACAACGTTTTATTCTGTCACAGCTTCAGTTGGTGTTTCTGATGAAAGCCTAGTACCAAGTTTAAATTCATTTAGTGTAAAAAAATGAACCACTCTAACAATGGTTAAGAGTGGTTCATATACTGTGTTTTGTTTCATAGGATGCAGAGCTCACGGTTGGGTGTTGTTTTTGGGAAGATGTTGGATACGTGTATAATGTATACGAATTATCAGAACATGAGTAGCAACCAGTAATGAAGCATCTTAGGGTGTCTATAGCGATATGGCCTTTTGTTGTATTTTTCCTTTTACTGATACTTAAGCTGTATCTGTCACCATTTGGATACTGTTTATAGTACCATAGAGCAGCAACCATTTTTCTGTCTTGTATAATTTTGTGGCAACTAAATGTCCTTTGGACTCCTGATGCAGGATGATCTGGTAAGGCCCGGGCAAGGACCTCGTCCGGCTGGTGCTGGAAACCCTCCCCCCCGTCCATGAATGCAATAGTTTTCTGATGAAAAAAATCATGATTAGAGCGTACTGAGGGGGATCAGGTTGTGCGAACAGTTTCCATTTAAATGTTCACCGGACATATGGGCTTTTTTTGCTGAATTAATGTTGTTACTTTTTGATGGTCGAAGAAATGCTTTGTGCTATGTGTTCCCTTTTTAATTGATTCCGGTGAAACGTTATTCATTTGAATTAGTATTATAATTTTGTTGGTAGCCTGTCTTTTTTTTTTATTGTAGTTTATGATGGTATTGTGACAGAAATTATTACTTATTTGGGATTCTCAATCTTTTGTGCGCCGAGTAGCTAGCGGCCCCACCAATAAGAAGGCCGGTGGATGATTGTGATAACTACTTACGTAAGACATGTATTTTAGATTGCACACACGTGCTCTGGCAGAATACATTAGTCTAAATCGACCACGTGTCAGTATTTTAAAAGGAATCGATTATTCATGGAGATCCAGAACATTGCTTCAATGAAGCATGCAGTAAGTACAGATAATGAGAGTGGATGGTATCTACGTGTTAATTCGTATAAGCGAACCCAAGTGTGATGTGTTGAGCTGGTTGTGCATAATCATTTGCTTCGATCGTTTCCCTGACCATATTAGCGATGTGGGGATCGTAAGTACAGAAATATGATATAATTCGTGTATTTTGTTACTATTATTTCGATATTGTGATTACGGAAAACATAGAGGCTTGTCCGTGGCAATAACCCGATGAACTATATATATATATAATTGAAGATTTTGAATAATAAAATGCATTTAAATTGAAAAAGATACATATGTATATACATATGTATCATTAAACAAATACAAACATAAGAAGACAGCAGTGTATACGTCCTTGCGGTTTTATTAAACGCCAAACCCTTCACTGCATTATCGTCCGTTTCCCTTCTCTATCTTCCCTCCTTCGATCGCCGATCGCCCTACCAATGGAGACTTCACCGGCGAACTGTCTTCCCGAAGCCGATTCCTTGCCCGACGGCTTCGTGGAGGTCTCCGCCGACCCCCCGTCACCGCCTTCCTCCGACTACAAGGACGCCTTGCTCGATCTCCATCCCTTCGGCGAGCAGCTCGTAGCGCCGCCGGCGGAAAGCCTAAATACGGATTTTCTGGTCGATGGGACCGAGAAGCTCGATATCTCGGGCGACTTCTTGACGAGAGGGGACAATGTCGGCGATGGCTCTGATTCGGTTGCGCGGGATGGGATCTTGGAGTCGAAACCGGGCGATGATGTCTCGAAGGAGTTGAGTGCACCCCAGAATGAGGTCCTGATAGGTCCATGTTTGCAAGGAAGAGGCCAAGGGGACGTCCGGAATTGTGAAACGGGTGAAAGATCTTTGTTTTATCTCTTGTTATCTGGCTACTTTCTTTTTTGGTTTCTGTAGGTCTACCTTGCTAGCTTTTCTCCTTGTTACATTTCGTGTACGTATGGGAAATAATGTATGCCATGTCGACGTTAGAACATATTAGTTAAAGGGAACCTAGTTAAGTTACATGAGAAATTTCTTAGTCTTATCATTAGCTACAACAATGTCCCACTGAGGTGTTTTATAAGACAAATCCACTGTTCTCCAGAGAAATCAAGTTAGAAGAATCCGCTATTGATGTCTGATATAACTAGGAGGACTCAGGACACAATTAATAGTAAATAAAAATATGCCCATCAAAATTCCATTTACTTCATATTCTGATTTTTCAGACAAGATGATGAACGAGGTATACAAGAAGAATAAAAGAATTCTGATGAATAAACTGAAATGAGTGAGATATTTAGGGATTGATTGGTCAAAAGGAGAATATTCCTGTTGTTTTGTCTGTTCGACTTTGGTGTTCATTCGGCAGAACACCAAATTGGTTGTGAGTGTTTGGTGACAGACTAGGTGGATTTCTTTGCATGTTCAGGTTGTACTAGGTGAATCCAGGATCCAGAAGCCAGAGGATATGCCGATGGACTTTGTTTGATTTTATGCCCCCTTTTTTGAGAGCTTAGGGCATTGGGTGGATGGGCAGGCAGGACAGATTATTACACTTACCTAGTACCTATTAATTTTAATCAGTGTTTCAGCATTGGAGATGATCACAAATGAATGAAATCAATGATGAAGTTTCAACACTGTAAATTAAATGTACACAAGTTGGCATCTTTACCCCAACACAACGCACATTAAAATTACGTGTTGGTAAATTTTAGTGATACTGGGAAATTTTAGAAGTCAGTGATACTGTGCACATTAAAAACCATGTGATGGTGAATCTTAGTAATACCAGGAATTTTAGAATTCAATACATGTTCAGTATAATGCAAAATAATAATGATGAGGATAACAATTATCTTGTATCTTAATGATGTAAAGATTGCTCGAGTAAGGCCTCAAATTGATGAGAGATTTTCTTGCTGCAAACCAATTGTTGAACCAGGTACTGTTCGTCAGCTTCATCATCTAAGCCCTTTTCCAATGTCATGAGAGTCTGCCAAAGGCTTGTACTGAGAAATGAGAAGGTTTCAACTTTCAAAAAGGTGCTTGGTTACATACATGGAGTGACTTCTATACTTGAGGTAGATAAGTAACAGTGACAAAAATAATGTTACTAAGGAAGACCTTGTAGATATGGTGGTCTAAGGATGGTTTAGCTGAACCTGCTACTGTTATAGCTTTCTGTGTAAGTATGCTGTACATGATTGCTTTGGAATAAAAATTCAGCAGGCTGCATATCATGCTGCAACTATGATGTCTGCAAGTACGGCTCTATGAATTTCTTTACTATCTCTATTGCCTGGTCATGCATGCAGCAACACACTTGTTTCCTTTACTGTTCAGGATGCAAGTCATCCTAGCTATACAAAGAAACTGACTTCCCATGGATTTTGCAGAAACTAAAGGCCAGTTGGAATTACATGCCACCAATCTAAAGGTAAGATATACAGCAGCGTATGCTGAATGTTCAAAATCATTTGTGTTTCTGTAAAGCTTCAAGGCATGAAGTCGATCATCATGTTAGTACATGCACATTAGTTTTCCATGTCTTGAAATTGTTAATACTGATCTCCCAGATAATGCATCTTTACTCGATCACATAGCACTTCTATTTATGTTTGCTTTCAAATGTGTTAATTTTTTATTTCTCTATCATGTGCAAATTCTTTTGTTACCTTTCACTAGAATATTCTTTTGTAGATGTCATTTATTGTGTCAAAATGAGGAAGTTTGGATTCTACCTTCTTATTGTATTGCTCCTTTCAATTGTATATTGAAAGAGTAACAGATATTGCTTATAGGAAAACGAAGAACCAATATATTAATATGGTCTATCTGTAAGTGGATATAACTTTGCTTTGTTACAATCTTCCAAGCAATTGTTTTGCAGCTGTATAAATTGTTTGTAAGATGAAGCCTGGTAGCTTGTTAGTTCAAGGCCTTGAACCTCCATTTCTAAGCTGTACCCTTGGATTATGTCTATTGTTCAATTACCCACTTTTTATTAAAAATGGGGGAATAGGAGTTTAAATATTTATCTCTATGTTGTCAGGGCTTCCTTATCATGGTTTTGCTTTATGGCTCAATTTCTACGGAGTTGTAAACACATTATGATTCTAAGATCCTTGGCTGCTGTTTTCGCTTCTGAAACTCTTGTTGTTAATATTGAATAGGTTTTTATTCCTCTTTATTGGATGCAATGGTTTCTATCAATTCTAATGTCTGTAAAATTCACTTATATATATGTATTTTTTTTTTCTGAAAGAATCACTTAATTTATAGTTCGTTTCTACATCTGTAATAATAGGTAGCCTTATATCCTTGTAGTTTGTCTGGGAGTTAAATTCTAGTTGTTTTCTGCATGACTTGCTTTGAGCTATGTAGGTATGGTGATTAAACTTAGTTCTTTGGTTTGATTGTTACATCTACTTAAAGTTCTTTTATTCCAAAACAATAAATATGCAATCCAACTTCTTACTTAAAGAATCTTAGAAAAATGTGTGTCGTCAAGCTTGCTAACTCATATCATGAAATATATGCTTTCATCTCCTAATTAGTTTTTACACTTTGGTAAATATTATTTTCGAAGTTGATCAAAATTCCCAGATATCTGTAGTTTTCAAACAAGATTTAACAGAATTAAAAGAAAATTCAGCCACACTTAATGAGTTGCAACTTTACATAATTTAGCTTGCAAAATCATATGCAAGATGATTCTTTCTGCTTTTGGTAATATTAGTAGATTTTTCTAAGCATTTTAAATACTTTTTGCATTGTATAAAATATAAATATCATCTTCTACTTGATGGTCTGATGGTCTTTCAGGAAAGCAGTGAAGCAAAACGAAAAGTTGGAAAGCGCAACACAAAGTCAGAGAAAGAACTGCTAGAATTTACTTTAAAATATCAAAAAGCTATAGCAGAGAGAGATGCAGGTTAGTATTAAAAATGTTACATTATATGCATTGTAATGGGCTGACTCATACAAAGTGCAGTGTGGCTGTCCACTAATTTTTAACATGTCATGAAATTTTAACCATCAACTTTAAACTTATAATATACTTCATTTTTGAGTTTTTTTATCCTTTAATTCACATAAAAAAAATTTCTACTAACTATATGCTGGCGAAGACTGATTTGTATGGATCATCTATTTATTGATGGTATTATCTTTCTTGTATAGCATTAAGTTCTGGGACTATGAAAAAAATGAGTAAGTTGCATACTTGCACTAAGATATTAGTATACTATCTTATGGATCATTGTTAGAATTGTTGACGGGAAAAAATTGAGGATGTGGAGTATTTCAAAAAATGCATTGACAAAAGCAATACAAATAATGGTGTTTCACAATATGGATAGGGCATTTAAAATTATAAAGTTATAATGGTTTCTATCAGGGTTTTTAATACCGAATCATACCACCCGGTATAGACGGTACATTTTGGTCCGCTAGTAGACTGGTACACAGACCGCCCACTACGGGGCGGTACCATTGATATAGCCTTGTATCAGATGATATGAGGCTGTATTGGGCAATAACAGTTGAAATTTCGATCATTACTGCTCAATACTTAGATTCGGTCTTAAATTCCGGTAAGATCCGATCTTAAATTCGATTAGGTTGCGGTAATAGTCACCCTTTATCTTCTGGTAGAAGACTTTGGAGTCAACGACAGGGATGAGGTAGGCATTGAGGAGGTGGAGGATGCCACCACAGATGGAGTCAAGCTTGGACTCAATCCGAGCGCAATAGCCGTGAATGGCGGCCACGTGGTCGTGGTTCCCGTGGCCCTCCTCTATTTGCTCGATGGAGGAGACGATCCGGCAAGACGCGTGGCAGGCAGCGATGACGTTCTTGTAGGCGACGGAGAGGAGGTTGCGCTCCTCCATCGTGAGCTCCTCCCCCTCCCTCGCCGCACCGGCGACCTTCTCCATGTACTCCACCATCTAATGCTCCACCTGCTCTGCTAGCTTCACCATGTACACGCTTTCTTCCCTCCCTGCTGCCTTGTACTTGCTTGTTCGATGGGGCCCACCAATTGACCTTTTTCAAAATGCTTTGCGTACACCGACAACAATGCTCGCTTAGCTACCCGCCAACAATTGGGAATGACTAGGGATCCACTCGCGGCGCCCACATCTAGTAAGAACAATCCGCACAGAGATCGTAAGCTGATGGGTGGATGCCGTGGGTTTCTGGGATTGAAGTTTTTATTCTTATTAGTACTTAATAAAGTCTACAAAGGGTATTAAAAGAGCTCAGCAGTCGGAGTAATTAACACGAAGCACGACAGAAGAATACTCGAGATTAAAAAGGAATATTGACTTAAAGAATGCTGACCTTTTTGCTAAGAACTATTGTGTTTTTCTATTTTTCAGATATTTTCATAAGATTTTATGCCTAATTTAGCTGTACTGCTCGGTATGCCCTGACGTACCGCTCGGTATGCCCTGACGTACCGCTCGTACACCGTATCGTACCATATCGAGCAAAGCTCGGTACATTGGCACAGTACGAAATTTTAATTCTTGGTTTCTATAACTAAGTTTAGTTTTCATCTAGTGCTGGATGGCTACAAATATAAAATTTATGAAATTGGTTTACTTGTAAATGAAACTATATGGCAGTCTAGCATATCAACGGAGGAGAATTATGAGGTAATATGTTCCTTTTCCTTTTAAAATAGTGTCTCATAATGGAGATCAATCATACATTAGATGGTAACAGGAATTATATGTCTATTCTGGATATATTGGTGAATGAGTTCATCTCTTCGTATTAATCAGATCTAAGGATGGAGATGCACACCATCTTGCTGTGTCAACCTTTCTGATCTATGTGATATTTAGTTGTTTTTTTGCTTGCTTGATTGTAGCTTCCTCTTGCAATTTTGTCCACTTCTGTCCTCCATGGCAGGTGCATGGTTTATTGTAATGAAAGTTAAGGGAGCCGTTGATAAGCTTCAAATATGTTTGTAACTTACGTTGGTAAACTCAATGATTTTTTCCTTTTCTGCCAACTTCATTTTCAAATTTGTAAAGGTTAATCATTGATCAGGGATGGCCATTATAACAGATATTCAGTTGGTCATTGAAATACTTTATGACCTCATTGTTCATGTGGCATATACTAAACAAACAAGTTAGTGACAACGGACAGCACCTTTTGACTTATCAGCTTGCTATATGGAGTCTGGGATTTTCTTGTCAGGAAGATTTCAAACATTGTTTATTGTCATTACAATGCTGGATGTACAGTTAATTTCCTAGGCCATCTTGAATATTGAGTTGGTCATCTTGCATTCCAGTTCAAATTTTTTATCATCTTAATATCCTTTGGTTTCATTGTCTATATTTCCATTCCACTTACTCTATCCTAACGCATCCTGAAATAGCTCAAAAAATTCCTAAATAGTTCTTAGAGCATTTAATCTCTGTAACTGCAGGATGATAAAAGTTTCTGATGCAGCCCCTAGAAAGTCAGATAATTGATGCCTTTTCTAGTGATTTACCTGTCAAAACATGTCACACATATAACATTTAACTTCAGCCATCATTCAAGTGTGATATCAACATTTGACCTTTTTTCTTAAATGGCTTGTTTGGACATCTGCTTTAATGGACTTGGAATTAGAGATACCTGCCAGGCTTATTTGACCATTTACAAAAATGGATTTCCAATGTTAGCTGCTTTAGGTAGTTGACCTGGGACATACCAGGACGACTGAAACTTGCCTTTTGTTGCATTTATTTCCTGTACTGATCTTTCATCTGCTAACATCCTTTATTTCTGATGTCTAATTTTATTTAGATTCTGTTCATCTTTTGTGTGAAATTCCTTATACTGATATCTTTTGTTTGAGCAAAGCTTTTTGTTTCTCCTAGTCACATATCTTATATTTTGAATTTGCTTGCCTCTTGAAGCTGTTGCTGTTCGTGAGCGCCTCGAGTCTCTTTGTAGGGAGCTGCAGCGTCAGAATAAAATGCTTATGGTACGTTTTCCAGATTAAGAAGATGAAAGGATCTATTTTGCTATTTCTGCATGTTCAACATCGCTTCAGCCTGATTTGACTTCTGTAGGATGAATGCCAAAGAGTATCTACAGAAGGACATAATATGAGACTAGATTTGTCTACAAAGTTTAATGATGCAATAAAGGTAAGGACTAAGATAAAATATCTTAAAGCTTATATTCTTGTTCTTTCATTGTTATGCAGTTTGAAATGCCTTGTCTTGAAACTTTTTTTTTTCCTTCAAGAAGTCATTATCTTGTAGCTAAGTCATTGAAATGCACCCTTTATTGAACATCTGCTCATGAACCAGCTAGTTTCTTCTGACTAGAAGTTTATGCTGATGACCTATACCATACTTCCAAGACTAAGAAAGACAACTGTTGAATCATGAATGATTAAAATGAACAAAAGAATCCATTACAAAATATAGTTGCATAGTATGTATATTATCTTCTGTTATGTCTAGACTCTATACATTCTTTGTACTTTATTTTAATTTATCTTTAGTGCCCCATAAAATGAACTAGTTAAAGATGCTACCATAGGCCCAGTGTTATGATGAACAAAGTATAAAATGGAAGGAACCGAATATGAATTATAAAGCGGCAAAAAGGAACTGTTGGAGAAGTAAACAAAGCAAGGAGTAACATCTGTTCCCAGAAACTTAGTGTTGGTTGATTCTTGGATTAGCCTGACTGACCTTCTATGAGATAAGTTTTTTCTCTTAATTTCAGTGACAATATTTTTTTTGGAATTTAACAACAAAACTTATGGTTAAAAAGTGGAGATATGATTCATGGATTGCATATAAGTAAATTGTGTCAAGGCTAGGACTAGTTATAAAAGCTCACATTGTGCAAGAAAAACTGAGGCCTGGCAAAGTATCTGCTCGCATTCAGGAGGTGCTCATTGGAAAACCAGAACTTCTTCATTTGTCTACATTTTCCTTCGACAATCTGTCTACATTTTCCATATCTCAGAACCTATTTCTGGTATTGTTTTCTCTACTTGTTTTGTGTTTATGATCTTTTAGTGGTTTAGTCCCTTTCTGTTTCTACCATGAGAAATTCATTAATAAATAGCTTTTGCCCTGTTGTGTTGTAGGACATAAGCAGTAAGCTTGAAGTGCAAAAAGATGAATGCCTTTCTCAGCTCAAGGAAAATGAGATGTAAGATTCTCGGAAATTTCTTTTCAGATAAGGATATCTTACATGATTAATCTGAAGTAGGTTTATTTTTCAATAGAATTTTCTTATCATTTTTATTTGGACAAGAATTTGATGTCCGGCACTTTCTTGATTTGCTATAAAACTGTACAAATTCATGCAAGACCAGCACTTAATTTGCATTAGCATAGGCTGGAAAAACTCTGAATGCTTGATGAATGTATTGTCCACCATGTGCTGTCTTCCTTATCCTATGGCATCCTAGATACTGTGGGTTCTCATCAACACATGTTCTGACATTTTCTTTTACCAACTCATTTATTTTTTTTAGTAAAAAGAGATGATAATTGGTTTCTCTATTCAGGGTTCATAAATTAAAACATTTGAGCCCACATCTAGAAGTCTGGAACCATACTTCTTAGAGATGTCATGTTTTCTAAGCCATGCCTAACCTTCCTTTTCATTTCATTTGGATTTCTGTCTTAACATAATGTGTGCATGCTCATGCACATATTTTGTCTGCTCCCAGCAGTTGGAATAACCTCCAAATTCAGGGTGACTGGTGTTATGTCTAGTGACAACTATTAGCCTAGTATAAGATGTCTGACTTTTAAGATATATTGTGCTTACCAATGCAGTAGTTTGGATGTCCACATGATTGCATCTTTTTTATTTTTCCTTGCTGTTAGGCATAAAAAAGTATAGCTTTTAACTCTTAGTTCTCTGTATAAGCTAATACCTTTCTTGAATAAAATGTTCTGATGTTTTTGAAATCCATAGGTTTCTCATCTATGTTTTTCGATAATCTGTTTATACGTCTGATCTTGATACGTACTAATGATTGTTGGGAATCACCTAGTTTTCTTAACTTGTATGATGCACAACTAAGATTCCAACTACCATTGTATGTTACATCTGCTTAAAGTTTTTGGTTATTGACATAGTTATGTTATAATGATTTATTCTTTTCACTAGAAGAACATAATGCTGTTTATTTTTCCTTCTTGGTAAATGATTTTTTATTATTATTTGGCTACTTTGCTTTACAGACCAATTACTTCCTTTTTTTAGGCTGAGAAATAAGTTAAAACTTCTTGCTGACCAGTACTCTCTCTCTGAGCAACATTTTGCACAAAAGGTAAGCTTTTCATGAACTTAGAATCTTCTGAAGTTACTATATTGTAATTTCGGTGTGTAGGTAAACCATGACTTTGACTTTCAGACTCACTAGTCTTTTGCCTGGACTATATAAACTATGTGCATACAGTTACAACAGAAGACACTAGAACTTCAGCTTGCTGATTTGAAACTTAAGCAACAGGAAGAGAAGTCTGCTAAGGAAGAAACCCAGATGCAACTGTACGCCGAACAAGTTTCACAACTAATGGCCACGGAGAAGAGTTTGCGTCTACAGTTAGCAGCTGATGAAGAAAGATTTCAGCAATTTCAGGTATATAATATAAGTATCAAATTTTATTCAAATTATTCCAAAGTAACAATAACAAGTTAGGTATAAATTATTTGCCAGTTATCAATTTTAAGGTCTAATCTAATGTTGACTTTGGTACACAAATGAAAAAATCATCAGCATTTTAGTGCTTGGAGTTAGACTGATATAATGTCGTATAGATTGTAATTAGTGTGTCCCATAATTGCAAGAGGAATTTATGTCCACTTTTTTATGCAGGTTGGTTTTGCTTTTCTGCTGTCATTTCTGAATAAAGCATCAAATTGGTGGTTTCCTTTGACCAATCATGAAACCTTACTGCTGTTATTAGGTCTCACCTTTATTTGATCAAATCTTAAATCCTAATCCTCTTTCTAACATGGTGTACCTGTACAAAGTCACATCTGGTCACCATAGAGTGTCTATGTTTGTGCAAGAGAAGGGTGGCATAGAAGGTTTGTCGCATAATAACCACTAACTGAATGGACCTTTTTCGAGCATGTCTTATGAGTCATAATGGGGCATTAATTATGACACAAGGCTCATTCTATATCTATGTTCCAATAAGAACCTAGCATCTTTCTTGTCTTGGGGTTATAACATAGCAAACATCTTGAATATCCTCTAAGAACATCTCTGTGTTCTCCTTGACACCTGTGTTTTCTAGTCCTACAAACTGCCACCTAATTTCTTAGGACCTAAAATTCTTTGTTGCTAATGTTTTTAATTATGAGTATAGGATTTAAGATGGTTGGTAATGTGGCAAAATATGTTCTCACCATGAGAGTTGGTGACTGAATGAGTATCCATAAATGACATCTGGATGTTTGATGGGGCAAGGGATTAATGTGTTTCCTGCTCTTGTTAACTGGCAGAGCAAATGCTCTTTGAACTCAGCTTTAGTTTTGCTAATTGCAACCTGATCTAAGCCCTTTACGTTTCAATTCTTGTATCTTGTCAATTTAAGATAATTTTGTCTAGATGATTATCAACAGTATTTTTCATTCTGATGATTAGTTATTTTACCTTCAACTGATGTAGAACAGAGTAACAAGTATTACTTGAAATTCTGCTTCAGGATGCTTTGTCAAAAAGTAACGAGGTCTTTGAAGCATTTAAGCAGGAGATGGAAAAGGTAACAATGACTTTTAGTGGGTATTGCATGTTGATATAGAGAAAACCCTGCATTTCGAATTTATGATTTACCAATATACTTACTCTTCTTCTCCTTTCAACTGAATTAAGTAAAACTTATTGAATATACTCTTTGTGACTTGAATTTTGATCAGATGGCAAAATTGATAAAGGAACTTAAGAAAGAAAATGAATTTTTAAAGAGCAAATGCGAGAAGTCCGATATTGCACTGGTGAAGCTCATTGAGGAGGTAAGCTGAGCTGACAAATTATTATTAACTTTTGGTTTTAGTTCTGCTTGATGCGTTTGGCCATGATTTATGGAACGATGCTGTTTGGCATGCAAAAAAATGGTAAAAAATTGACCCATCTGTACTAAAAAATGGCTGATACCAATGCAACACAATTTTTTGTACGTCTCAGCATGAAAACTTAAGTCTTTGGACATCATCTTTTGTGACACAACTCTTAACTTGAAGTTTGATCGGATGGTTATCGACTTGTCATGAGTTATGGCATGCCTGAATCTGAATATTCACGTTCTTTTCATTATGATTTTGGACCACAAGAGAACTTGCATATTTGATTAGGGTCAACATGACACTTGAGAGATTTTCAGCCATAGAAAACCTTTGTTAGAGACATTTTATGGTGGATTTATCTGAAGTTAGATAACATCATGAAGATTTACCCCCCGTTTTTACACTTTAGAAATTACGTAACTCAAAAGCACAAATAGTTTTTTTTTTTTTTGTGTGTGCGGTTATTAGCCAGATTTATTGTACCACCATGTACCGCTCAACATGGGCGGTGCATATCAATCTGACATGGGACTGATATGGGTGGTACATTAGGACATTCCCATGTATCATATGTTAGTACATTCGGTATGACTCGGTATAGTTTGGTACAATATTATATTAAGAATTGGTTGATACACTAGTATGAACCGGTAAGGCGAACCATGGTTTTAAGAATACTACTAATTTAGCTTTCGCATGATTATGGTTCCAACCAGTTAACAATATTTGGGTCTTGATTATCATTTTATCTGTTACAACTAATGATAGTTTAATATTATGCCTCATCAGTGTTTATGACCGCATGCCGAAAGATACTTATGTCTGAGATGCTGTTCTTATCGTTCTATTTTCCCTGCTGTTTTGGAAGCGCGAGTCCATGAAGAAACAGCTGGAAAAAGTGAAGAACCAGAAAGAAAAGCTTGAATCTCTATGCCGGTCGCTGCAGGCGGAGAGGAAGCACAAGTCGGCTAAGACCACCTCAGATCCTGTTGCCGTGCAGGTGACTCCATCGAAGGAGGAAGACTCGTAACGAGTGATCACATTTTGGCTGTTACCACTTGCAAACACCAGGGCTTGAGATTACTGATGCAACGGTTTTGCGTAACATAAGAAGAGGAGAATATTCGTTTTCCTTTGCCTTGAATTATTACAGCTATTTCTGAATAAATCACACGCCATGCAGATTTGTTGCTCCTCGGATGAAGCTAAAAGTCTGGAGGAGGTTGGGTCAGATATCCTCGCAAACTCTTCATCGTTACAGTTCCTCTTTTCCTTCCTACTCTTGTTGTTACATATATATGAATTGCATCCTGTCAATATCTCTCAGTTGTTTGTGGCACTGTCACCAAATACGTAGCTGTGTCCAGCCAAGACAAAACTGATGATACCAGCAAAAATGACACTCACATGGGCTTGCCTTGTGTTGCAATTACTTCCACCCAAAAAGTGCCCACCCCTACCTACTGCTGCGTCTTAACAGGTGTCGCCATTGCCACCCAGCTCTGTGCTGGCTAAACCGTGACACTCCCAATCCCTGGACTGCTCTACATAAGTGGGACGAGGCTGGCGCTGCTCTCTGCCAAATTTTCTCAGCAGCAGGAGTCTCGCATGGGCCACAGGTACCGTGTCGCCGTCCTCGTCGCCTCTTTAGCTGTCGTGCTCGTCGCTGCGGGTTGCAGAGGTTTGATCACATGGAACCCTCCCACTCGCTTACCTTTGATCGATAGTTTGGGCCTGAGAAATCTGCTTTTGTTTCAGAGACTAGCACTACGGGGATGTACGATGCCGACTACAGGGGACCGGAGACGCACTCTTCCTTGCCTCCTCCGGAGCCACCCCGGACAGGTACTATCTTTACGACTCCCTGTTACTAGGAAGCTACAATCTTTAACTTCGCCTTGAATCGTTCTTCAGATCCCAAAAACTCGCCGTCGAGGAGAAGAGATGGCGGTAGAACCGTAAGATTCATTTCCTGCTTTCGAATTATTTCTTGGCTTCTTCTTGATCATGACCGAGATACTCTAATCACAGAGAATACCAGTTCATGGATAGGAAAACGAGAGGATGTGTCACAATAAGACGGTTGGGTTGTGACTATTGAATGCGATGATGATGCATCTGATGCCACTCGGATTTGATGATGTAGAAAGATTACACACTGAAGGATTCTAATAATCTGTCGAGAAATATTCGACATGCTTGTAGCAATTCTGGTCCGAGAATCGATCAAGTTTAGTAGAAATCAGTTAGCCGATTCGTCAAGAAACAAAATCTAAGAAATATAGTGTTCATCATCAGCATCTTCTTTTTCGACGTTGGTTACCGTGCATGTTTACTCTCCGGGTGCAGACACCCCTTGTTTGAGCCTTTCCCTCTTCAACTTCTTTTTTGAGATTGGCTTCTTCCTTCTTGGTGGAAGGGTCTTCTGTGCATACATATAGAGCACATAGTTTCCGAGGAGGAAGAGCAGTAGAAGTCCTCCCACGACAAGCAAGACCACCAACCCTGGGTTCAACCCTCTAGTTGTTTCCTCCTTGATCACGTCTCCCTGTTCATTTCAAATGTTAGCCATCTCATCATATTACAAAAGGCAACGACACTAAAGAACCAGGTAAAGATTTATGCATCAAACAAAGATTTTGTTGAATGAGTCCAACTCCACTTCACATCCAAAATCTGTTGAATCATGCCTGATTCATGGAACACATATCCAACGCCACTTAACACAGAATCTAAACTGTGCGCACAAGATCAACTGATCATAGGAAATGCTACACAAGCAATGTCTCAAGTACTAGGAACATTTTAAATCATTCCCTTATCACTGTGTTTTTTCTAACAGCAAGATTTTTGTAGTCATTTTATTTGCATCTACCAAGCTAATGATTTAACATGACACCAAGCTTTGAGTGGCAAATATAAACAGACACGCACAGGATGGTTCCAGCAGTAATTTGCTAATAACCTAGATCCTTGTAATGTCGCCTTCTGGATTCCCTATCCAAAGAAGTCCATGTGGCACTCAGCGGAACCACATCAGCAGATAAATTTCCAATAGGATAGAATACTAGGAACTGAGATCCATAATACAAAATGGTGCCTGGAACTTTTTCAATTAAAAAACTTGCAGCCATGTTCAATAAACAAAGGAACCAGTTTCATGTAAAATTGGGTTTTCAAGACATATTACTTAATTTAAATTTAATTGTCACATACAGCTTCAACCAATTTATCCTTCCATAGGTAAGCCACCTAAAATAACTAGTTAGTTTTTGAACATATATCCCAACTGCATTTAATAAAAATAAAAGACAACAATCTACAATGACTATATTTTCTTCACTGGAAGAGGAAAAAGACTTATTAGTCAAACATGAAGACATGTATCCTACCCCATAAATACATGGAAATGAACTTGTTGACTTTTTCAAGATATCCAATGTGACAAACTTCAGAGCTGCACACAAGGCGCCTAAGATGATCTCTGACTTTAAAGCTCGTTATTTTAATAGAGACATATGATCTAAATTGTTATCTCAAGCATCATAAAATTTCACTAATGTTTGGTTACATACCCAATGTATACAAACCAGAAAATAAGTTCACATTTTCGGGTGTTTATTAGTGTTTCTTGATTTCTTATGGAATTATCCAGGTGAGTCTAAAAGAAGATAACTACTTAGTGCCACCGTTGAAATATTCATGTGTGTAGAATAAGAACATATAATAAGCATAGTCTCACATCACCAAGGATGGATAAAGTCGAATTGCATGTATTAGCTTTCATCCATAACTGATATGCTTGAGTCTTGAAAGAGTATAGTCTGTGAGGATTGATGGAGTCAGATTATATAATATATATTAGGTTTGATCCACAAAGCTTAAGTCTTGGAATTAAATAGGTGCCTAACCCGATATATGCTAATCCAAATCAGTTTGACCCAAATGGGCTCAACATCATTATATTTTTTCATAGCCACTGTCCAAATGTTATGACAGACATCTTAATCCAAATCTATTTCCAATTACTTCAGTGCATGATAAAGCATAGGCATAGGTATGAAACGTGCTAAAATGGAAACCACTGACTTGACTTACAAATTTCACCTGAGAAAACAATCTGAAAGAAAGTTATCCTCCCAACAAACATATCAACACCATCAAAAGTTTCTGTGTTGCAGCAAGAAATGATACAACACTCGATTGTTTAATACAACTACTTCTAAGCTTATCTCAAACAAAGATCGCCGGAAGAACAATGGCATGATGTAGTTGGTGTATACTAAACTCAAGAAACAGCAGATACAATCATAAAACAAAATCATTTCTTGCAGCAATAGACGATAGAAGTCCAATTAGCTATCCAAAAAACTAAAACTTTGAATCGCAGCAAGAAATGATACAACACTCAATTGTTTAATACAACTACTTCTAAGCTTATCTCAAACAAAGATCGCTGGAAGAACAATGGCATGATGTAGTTGGTGTATACTAAACTCAAGAAACAGCAGATACAATCATAAAATAAAATCATTTCTTGCAGCAATAGACGATAGAAGTCCAATTAGCTATCCAAAAAACTAAAACTTTGAATCGCAGCAAGAAATGATACAACACTCAATTGTTTAATACAACTACTTTTAAGCTTATCTCAAACAAAGATCGCTGGAAGAACAATGACATGATGTAGTTGGTGTATACTAAACTCAAGAAACAGCAGATACAATCATAAAATAAAATCATTTCTTGCAGCAATAGACGATAGAAGTCTTAGCTATCCAAAAACTAAAACTTTGAATCAGCAAGAAATGATACAACACTCTATTGTTTAATACAACTACTTCTAAGATCTCAAACAAAGATCGCTGGAAGAACAATGGCATGATGTAGTTGGTGTATACTAAACTCAAGAAACAGCAGATACAATCATAAAATAAAATCATTTCTTGCAGCAATAGACGATAGAAGTCCAATTAGCTATCCAAAAATCCAAAACTTTCAATCGCAGCAAGAAATGATACAACACTCGATTGTTTAATACAACTACTTCTAAGCTTATCTCAAACAAAGATCGCTGGAAGAACAATGGCATGATGTAGTTGGTGTATACTAAACTCAAGAAACAGCAGATACAATCATAAAACAAAATCATTTCTTGCAGCAATAGACGATAGAAGTCCAATTAGCTATCCAAAAAACTAAAACTTTGAATCGCAGCAAGAAATGATACAACACTCGATTGTTTAATACAGCTACTTCTAAGCTTATCTCAAACAAAGATCGCTGGAAGAACAATGGCATGATGTAGTTGGTGTATACTAAACTCAAGAAACAGCAGATACAATCATAAAACAAAATCATTTCTTGCAGCAATAGACGATAGAAGTCCAATTAGCTATCCAAAAAACTAAAACTTTGAATCGCAGCAAGAAATGATACAACACTCGATTGTTTAATACAGCTACTTCTAAGCTTATCTCAAACAAAGATCGCTGGAAGAACAATGGCATGATGTAGTTGGTGTATACTAAACTCAAGAAACAGCAGATACAATCATAAAACAAAATCATTTCTTGCAGCAATAGACGATAGAAGTCCAATTAGCTATCCAAAAAACTAAAACTTTGAATCGCAGCAAGAAATGATACAACACTCGATTTAATACAGCTACTTCTAAGCTTATCTCAAACAAAGATCGCTGGAAGAACAATGGCATGATGTAGTTGGTGTATACTAAACTCAAGAAACAGCAGATACAATCATAAAACAAAATCATTTCTTGCAGCAATAGACGATAGAAGTCGAATTAGCTATCCAAAATACTAAAACTTTTGAATCGCATCCCAAATTAGACCAGCAGATGATCCTAATAATTGACTCTCATAATTTAACCTAATATGATGATCCTATGAGAAAATCCTCATGAGACTGCCAGCAGATGCAATCCAGACAACAAACATAAGAGAAGAGAACGAATTCTTACAGCTGCATCAGAGAATTGCTCATCCATGGAGGCAGATCTTACCAACCGGCCCTCGGTTCCGCTCTCTGTATGCATGAACTCGTAAGAATTCCGCAGCTCCAGCAATAAAACGGGCAGGAAGAGACGAAAATGAAACCCTAATTCGATCGATAAAAAGGAGAAGCGAAAACGAGCCGCACTCACCGCGATCACGAGTGGAGCCTCCGCGAGCAGGGAGATCAGAGGGGAAGACGAGCGAGTGCCACCAAAAAGAGGGGCTTTTACCTGCCCTATGTACTCGTGTCCAAAGTCGTGGCTTGAGTTGCCTTTGGGCTACGCTGGGCTGAGTCAAAACTAAGACTGGGCTTTGTCAAACACAAGTAAAAGTCAACATTTCAAATAATTGGATTTATTATTTGCTTTGTCATTTATTTTGTTGACTAATCTCAACTGAAATTGATGAGGGAAAAAAAGAAGAAAAATAAGAAAGTGAAAACTTAACCCAGTAAAATCATGAAGAAAACCATAATTTAAATATAAGATAAAACATATGAAACGGAGAGAATGAAGTCCTAATCAATTAATAATTCTAATTTCTCACATAGAAAAAAGCATAAATTTATTCAAATTAATCTTTAATTTCTAATTTTTATTCATTAATTAGACATATTTCAAATAGTATCTCACTTTTTTATGATTATAAAGTATAGATTATGTGCTCTTTTTGAATTAATAATTGAGAGGGAATAATTCCGATAAATTAATAGCTTTATGACTTCAATAGCACTTAATGATTGGGAGGTCCACAATGTGCAAACCCGGGCCGGCCCGGCCCGGCCCGGCCCGATCCATGTTGCACATAGAAGAGAAGAGAGAAACCCTAGCCGCCAATCCATATAAGAGCCGAAGCGAGCGATCGTGCTGTATTCGGTAGCCACCGCGAGGCGTCGAAGAAGGCGGAGGTCGCTGCGATGGTGTCAGGGTCGGGTCTGTGCGCGAAGCGGGTGGTGGTGGACGCGCGCCACCACATGCTGGGGCGGCTGGCGTCCATCTTGGCTAAGGAGCTTCTCAACGGGCAGCGCGTGGTGGTCGTCCGCTGCGAGGAGATCTGCCTCTCCGGAGGGCTTGTCCGCCAGAAGATGAAGTACCTCCGCTTCCTCCGCAAGCGCATGAACACCAAGCCGTCCCACGGCCCCATCCACTTCCGCGCCCCCGCCAAGATTCTCTGGCGCACCATCCGTGGGTAATCAGTCATCTTAGCTCCACATTGGATTGGCATTTAAAGATCCAATCGTGCTTAGAATTTCTCGTTCGATGACTGTAATTGAGATCTGATGATAGTATTCTGATGAAAATACAATCTTTTTTGAGTTAAAAATCGAATCATTGCAAAGTATTTTGTTTGATGAGTTTGGTGGTTAAGAAATTTATTTACGTTCTTGTTTTTCTTTCTCTCAAGGATGATTCCTCACAAGACTAAGCGTGGGGCCGCGGCGCTGGCAAGGCTCAAGGCGTATGAGGGGGTGCCTCCACCATACGATAAGATGAAGAGGATGGTTATTCCTGATGCCCTCAAGTATGGAGTTCTAGTTCGAATGATGTCATGTAGAAATGTTTAGTGTGTTACCTGATTATTTTGATGAACTGGTGGATGTGTTTTCAGGGTGTTGAGGCTTCAGCCTGGGCATAGGTACTGCTTGCTAGGTCGTCTCTCATCAGAGGTTGGATGGAATTACTACGATACTGTTAAGGTCAGATTGAATTGGCTCAATGTTCTTTATTTAAATTTTAACGTTAAATATGGCATAGTGTTTGTTTGTTTCTCTGAATCATTTATAATATTTCTTTGGTAGTGAATTATTTCCTTTTCTAGAGCAATGTCAATGATTAGTAGAGTTGAACATTGTTGGAGCCGATATTGCTAACTGGTTTGGCCAATATTGTTCGGGCCTTTATATTCTCCAGTAGATCTTAGACTCTGCTTTGGATGAACATTTTGCCATAATTTAAGGGTTTCTTTGTTTGCTGATTGTGACTTGTTCTGTAGTTTGAGCTTCACATTTGTTCATTTGTTTTGGCTTCTAAATATAAATTACATTCCCATGTCCTGTTCCCCACCCCTGTATTTATATGCCTTTGCAGTTTGTGTCTTGTTTCAGGGTTTAATATTTGCTCCTTTTCTTGCTTCCTGTAGTATACTTACAAGAACTCAAATTCTTTCTATGCATGTCGTTGCATGTGAATGCTGATAAACTATGTCACTTCAGAACTTGTCATTTGAAAACATAACACGCTTTTAGGGTGCTTTCAGTTTGTCGAGCGTCTTATTGTTTATTGTTGCTTGGAATGACTTTCATGAGGCAGCATTGTGTCCTACACTGGGCCATTATAATTTTTGTAAATATTGTCCCAAATTTAGAGCTTAACTGACCGTACATGCAAAATACATCTGTACAGGTGCTGGAGGAGAAGAGGAAAGAAAGGGCCAAGGTGGCTTATGAGAGGAGAAAGCAGCTGACAAAGCTGAAGTTGAAAGCAGAAAAGGCTGTCGAGGAGAAGCTTGGTTCACAGCTTGACATCCTTGCGCCGTTGAAATACTGAGTTGATTGCATTGCTTTTATCAGAACATTAGTTGCCTTTTTGTCATGTTTGTTTGGTCAATGAGTTTACCATGTTTTCTTAGTGTTATTGTGAACATCATAAATCTTGGAAATTGCAAGCGCATGTATCAAGTGTTTTCTCCACAATATCCATTGTGGCCTAATGCTTTGTGGCAACATTATCAAAAGACAATCCCACTGTAGGATGTGATGGCTAATGTTTACCTCAGTAGCTGATTCGATGCTTAGTCATTTTACGTGCAATTTATAATTCCATTTGTGGTAGCAAATCTGAATTGTTATTTACAGAAGATGGAAGGAAATGTATGACATTGTCCAGGACCAATGGTGTTTCATCAGGTAAAATAGGAAGCTTATATGAATAAATAGTTTTTACTTGTAACCACTCTTAATGGATTGTGATGTGTTGATTAACGGCATGGCTTTTCTTATCTATGGTGTTATGATATATTGTCATTCGATCTGATGGAACATGTAATTTTTGCAAGGTTATGATTCAGGCTTATTACAGCCATGTAAGATTCATGAGGGTGTGGGCTATGCAAGCATAATCTTATGATCCACTGTCCATTTCTACTATTTCATTATTAGGTTTGAGAACAATACCAATGTTTGTTGCTAATGCATAATTCTATAATTACTTTTTCCCCTAAAAAATCACTGTATTTACACCTTAACCAACGTGTGAGGGTGTTGTGGCTTATGCAAGCATAACTCTGTTAATAGTATAAATTTGGTTTGTATGAGTTCTAATCAATGTGTTTTCTTTATATAATAACAAATACTTTATGATTAGATGTAATGATAAAATTGTAATGACAGAGAAAAAGTTAGATGCCATTTTTCTTGTTGGTGTTGAGGCATGACATGATATCCTAATAATGAAGTACATAAATACATAATGCTCCAATATTCTTTGGTGTATTGGTGGTGGGAGGCATCACATAGTGAGTGGGTTGAAACGCAGTATTAGCTTACTGACAACAAGCCCTAACTCAAATTTGAAGTGGCAAGTATAAGCTTTCGTATCGTAAAAACGTTGCTTTAACCCCGGTTGGTTGGTAGCTCCAAGTAAGCTCAAAGAGCGTTACTATTACTAGATAAGATCTACTTGCTATCTTTGCTATCATGAAACTACTCGGACAAGCCTTTTCCGTCGTCCAAGGAATTATGCTTTTATACTTTTGAAATATCTTCATAATAAAGTACCTAAATATATAATGCTCCGAAAGGATGACAACGAGATTGAGAGGTGAAAGTTATATGCATGAATTAGTATGAAATTTTATTTATTTAAAAGTATCAAAGGCGAATATGGAATTCAATTTTAGAATTGTATTATCAATAATACAATATTGACTTATCATTTGTCATGATTGGAAAGTGAGTTGTAGGAATCCAAACTAATAATAATAAATTTATCATATCTAAATTTTTATCTATCACTGATACGAAACTAAACGGAGATGCTTGGAGATATAGATATAGATATAGATAGATATAGATATATAGATATATATATATATATATATAACGAAGAGGGTATTCACGTAATTCCAGCATCGCGTGTTGTTATTTTTGCCCCGTGCCGGTGCCGTTTTATGGCCTCAGAAAGCTGATCTCCTCGCGCGCCCTGCCCTTATCTTCTCCGGCCTCCCAAGAAATCACCCCTTTCCCTCTCGCAGCAGATGACCGAGAGATGGCCGCCAGAGTAATCTCTCCCTGGAACCTCGGCGCGACTGCAGTAAGTCTTTCCATGTCTTTTTCATCTCCTCTTCCTTTGTGCTTACCCCTCGTTATATGCTACCCAATCATCACCTTCTAATGGTACTTCTGCGTTCAGATTGTTCAGGATTCTTTTATATGGTTGATTACTTACTGTGTTCAATATCTTCTCTTGATTTTCGCTTCTAAAAGCTTTGAGAAAATAAGTTTGGGGTGAGGAATTCTGGGTACAGTCGTCTTAGAAATGGCATATTAGGGGTTTGTAGCTGAACTGCAACAGAGTTTGAGGTGGATTCATCCAAAAGAGTGGAGGAGAAATAATTTCATTAGGTAATTATGTAGTGGGGAGTTAATCATGAGGAAAAACCAAATCTTGGTTAGTCTTTCCTTTCATCGATGTCCTAATTAGACGATCTTTTGATCTATGTAGATCGCTGCTATCTTGTTTTCGGTCTTAGGAACAAAGTGAAATGGTTCGTTAATATCCATGTAGATGTTGAGGATTTTGTTTGAAGGGAAGAATGAAGAGTTTCGACTTATGTTTTTCTACTTGAGAGTCAAAGGAGACTTGCAGGGATTAGGAGTGAAGAGGGGTTTTGTATTACCTATCATATGAATTGGATACAGAAATAATTTTGGAGATAAAACGCTTTGAAGAGTTTGGATATTGAGAATTCAGCTTTTTACATAGTTGATTACGCTCCCAGGATGCTTATTAGGTGATGGAGATTTGTGTTACTTTTATCTTTGATGTATCAAAGATCAAATCAACAGTTGAACTGTTACACATTGAAACGTTTGGATATGCAAATTTAGCTTTACATAGCAGATTGTGCCCCCAGGTTGCTTAATCGATGATGGACATCTGTGTTACTTTATCTTTAATTTAGTCAAAGATCAGTTCACCATTTGAACTGTTAAAGAGTGGCTTGTGCTTGCAGAATGATGGTCTCTGGATACCAAATCTATTTGATTGATGATGTTAATCATTCCCATCCTATTACCTATTCTGAAATGAAACAAATATATATGATATGGTCTGGATTTGAAACAATAACATTTACATAAGTTTTGATTATTTTTCACCTTAATCTACAATGAGATTTATTGACTTTAGTTGATTCAGATTTTTTTCAGTAATGTTGTGCCAATGTGAATATATAATTATAGGGAAGCTTGGTGATTTGACACTACCGATGCCAGGATTTTCTTGATAGGTTTAGTTCAACTGAGTGTGCCAAGGATAAACTTTTATTTGATACCGATGCAATTGTGTTCATTTTCTTAATCATCGGACATTTATATAGTAGCCCTCTCTATCGTCAGCATCAATTGTATTTTACTAGTAATTTGTTTAGGAATATCAAGAACTTGTGTCGAAAAATGTCGTTAATAACATCTACATCCTGCAAAATCTTTGTCATACTAAAGGCTAAGGGAGCAACACACCATGGCATTGACGCTTGGTTCGTTTCATACTGCTAGAAGCAAATTATTTATGAGTCTCTAATTTTGCTATAATTATAACAGACAAAGTTCAAGAATAATCTGCATTCTCAACAAGGAAGGCCTCATAATCACACTATAAAATTTGTCGAAACTCCCTTGGTGTCACCGTTTGGGCCAAAACCATGCGCAAACAATACCAGATGGAGCAACATTGTCTTGGCAACAGATAGCAATAAAGATTCTGCTGAGCCAAGCACTACGGAGTCTATAAATGCTGAAGCTGCAGTAACTACTGATCAGCTTGCGTCATCTAATGTTCAGCTCGATGCAAATGGTAGAGTGCCATCCTCCACGAACAAGGAGGACTCTGTGCCAAGGAGATCATCCTTGACAGTGAGAGAAAAGTTAAGGGCAGCTCGTGTTCTCAGCAAGTACATGGAATCGAAGCCTGCCAAAGCGGAATTCGGGAGCAGAGTGCTGGAGGCATCGAGAGAAATCGACCGAGGCAAGAAGCGGTCAGGCCTCCCAGAAGCTCCCGCGAATTTGTTCGATGACAGCAAGCGAGGGCTGCCTCCACAGGGCTGGACCTTTGACTTCCCGTTTCAGGGTGATCTGTTCATCATCGTCTTCTCGTTTCTGTTCATCAGCACAGTCATGCTTACGACGACCTTCATCGTCTGGAAATCTGGAGCCATACATTTCAACGAGTACTAGAATAGGCATAAGATCTGAATTCCATTTCAGGAGTTGCATTGTGTTTTCTCTGCATCTCTTTTTAGTAGTCCAAGGGGGGGGCAGTGCTGCTCGGAAAATTTTAGATATGTATGCAAGAAGATGTAGTGCCATGTGCAACATTATACCAGCATTACTCCGAAGCCCGCTACAAATTACTGTGAAGTAGTTTTCAGCTTCATGTTGACTCCCCAACACTGGATATCTTCACTGCAATAAGATCGGAGAAAACGTTGGATGAAATAGTAGTCCTTCTGGATCTTATCTAACTAGGAAAGTTGTGTCAACCATTCAACACCGTGGCTGTAGTTTAGTGGTTAGAATTCTACGTTGTGGCCGTAGAGACCTGGGCTCGAATCCCAGCAGCCACACAATAATTATATTTTTACTTATTATACATATATATATATATATATATACACACAAACGCAAATCTGAGTATTTTTTGTGTATATTTCAAATATTATATATATATATATATATATATATATATATATATATATATATATACACACATGCATATCTAAGTGTTTTTTATGTATATTTCAAGTATACGTATTTTGATCATCAGGCTCCTGTTGTCAACCTCTCGATATCAGTGACCGATCAACCTCATATCCAGTATATAACCTGTTTGACATAACTCTCCTCGTGGAGCTTTCCTCACGGTAACCTAAAACGTAATGAAAGACAATGAGAAAGAGGAGGAGATGAAAATATTTTGGGAAGAGAGAAGGAGAGGGGAACGGGGTTTGGGTGGTGTGTTGTAGTTAGGCTGATGTGCGTACTTTTAGAGTAGAATTTTAATTGTGGGAGAAGGGAGAGGAGTTTTGGATCTTATGGTTACTTTTAGAGTAGAATTTAGGACATAGAGACTTTACTATTATTAATTTTTATAAAATAACATGTAAATATATTAACCCATGATTAATTAATTAATTTGATATTTATCCACATAAAATTGAGTTATGATGTATATATACATATGTTCCAACAAATCTTTGAACTTAATATATCTGCAATCTTAGAAAGGAATATATCTACAAGCTTGAGTATATGGGTCAAGCACAATCAAGTATTCTACAAAGAACAAATGCGAGTCTCAGCGATTCATATCAGAATCAATCGATCAACTATGAAGCAACGGAAATCACATTCTAGCTGTTCTTTGTTAAACCAACAGAGGAAAATGTAGGAGTTCAAAGAATCTAAGCAAGCGGAGAAATCTTTACATTCAAATTCACCAAAAAACGAACAACAATGTAGTAAAATGCTACCTCGCACTACCGTCCAACAGTGATCACACTAGCACCGCCCTAGCAAGATCCAAAAAATACATATTTCTCCAACAATTATGCAGGCATACGTAAAATAATACAGTGAAATAAAAGTCAGATCGAGCAAACAACAAGAATAAAGCACCAAGACAAACACATTACAATCGGTCACAAGGAGCCTGGACTAGTCATTGAAATGCTCATTCGGTCCTCAGAAACCCAACCTTGCTATTCCACATGAACTGCGATCGACTGGCACTTCAAGTAGTTGTATGGACGATTCCTGCTCCTAGGATATTTTATATGGAACAAAGAAGCTTAAGCCAGGAAATAGCACCCGATGCTTCACATCAATTAGAGAACTGGAATCTGCCGGTTGGTTTTCTTTTCCTCCATCCCTTGAAGTATTAGAGATGCGACTTAGTTAAGAATGGATAATCCAATATTACGGTATGAGAAAGACAGTGACTTACAAATGCAGCATAATAGAAGAGTGTGAGTACTGCAAAGCCGACAAAACCATACTGAAATACATTATACCTGCAAATTGGAAGTTCGAACCATATCCATTAGCAAAATAAAATTGGGTCATATAATGTTCTGGCTTGATATAATCAAGTCTAAGTTAACCATAGATGTAGCGGTTACCCACTTGTACAGGTACTTGATTCCGCGAAGAGACTGCAATGTATGGCCAAATATCTCCTGTGCAGCAGTTGCTTGCGAATAGTAAGCAAAAGCGGAAGCGCAGAACTGAATCACACTGCACGGAGAATCAAAGAATATTAGAACCACCTGTTCCTCGTAGAAATTCAAAACTGGTATGGTGTAGTTATCGACCTAAAGGCTCATACATTTTATGCCAAATGAAACAAAGGAAAATTGCAAAAGAAATATTAAAAAAACATATCAAAAGTAATATACTATTTATGACATGAGTGGTTGCCATAATTATGAATTTACTTCCTGACTGTAGATGGAACACATTTAAACAGATACAGCGGAAATTGCTACCTTACAAGGATGCGCCCTACTGTAATGCAAGGATAGGAAAAGGAGCAAGGGTAAGTGAAAGCTATTGAAAGATAGCCAATTATTGTTAAGGCATAACATTTCTCAAAAACTGTTAAGCTTTTCCAAAGTCCTATTCACTGTTCAAGCTACTCAAACATAACCTTCATTCAAACTATCGATTCTTATATATTCTACAGAGAAATTAGAGTACACAAATGGGGCAGCTGCAGATGCTATGTACAATTATTAATAGGGTCCTCTTCAATTTGGGTGTGACATCACATGGATAACACCAATTACAGATTGAATCTTTAATGGTAGAAAACCAACGAAATGAGATTGGATAGGCAGAAAAGCTGTTGCTTATCATCAGCCTCCAAAGGACAAGAATAGAACTCAATCCATCATCATAGTTTTGGATGCATGCTCAGGTCACAGACCTGATCGAGCAAAGCAGAATCAATCCCACATTAAAGAGGAATGAGTTCATCAATGTTCCTCCCCACCTGAATCAAGTAAAATTAATGTCAACATCTACAAAAGTGAAAAGAGGAATTTCGAATTTCAATGAAGAAGGAAAGATTTGTGATGTATTACTTCATTGGATGGATGGTGACAAAAACTAATTTCAGACCAAGCATCATTTCACCAGCTATCACTGCAAGAAGAAGGTAAAAGCAGAAAAATGCAAATGCTGCTGTACCAAGCAAACCTGTAGCAGAAAACCCAATAAAAAGTTAGATATATAATTCCTTATTAAAAGGGGAATACAGTATCTGATTGGTAATGTACCATACCCCATATGCTATCCAACTTGATGAACACTTCATTTAAGAAAGGAGAAAGAGGAGGGCTAATTAGCAAGTATATCACAATGTGTGCAACCCAAGCCACCGAAACAATCAACCTGAAACAAATTGAGAGGGTAGGTTGCAACTAATCATTCTATGATGAAATTCATGGACACACATCACGATGAAATTAAACTATTTATTCAAAGATGTGATGATCTCATAGTGATGCAAGAAGATTTGTGAATGTAGCGGACAATAATATGAATGGAAGCTATTAGAACACTGGAATTTGCCTATTGGATTTGTGCATAGATATAGGAGAACATGCGTAAATCTCAAGTAAAAGCTCCAAATTCATGGGATGAGATTCCCGGTATGCTAATTGCAAGGAAGTGTTTGTACATATTTGATGCTAAATAAAATAGTTTACTTCCCAAGATGTCTACAAGTGGAAAATGTCAACCAATAGAAGACTAGAAGGACAGGTAGAAAAAATAACCTAAAAGTACATTAGGCTTAAACTGTTAAATACTTTAACTGAATTATTACAGTTCAGAAATCAATCTGACTGGACAAATTATGTACAAGTCTAACTAGAAAAGGCTGAGTAACTAGAATCCAGTTATGTACATAGTCTTTTTCTAACTTTAACCAACTAGAAAGTAGAAACCATGAATTGAAGAAGCATATGGCAATCAGCAAATGTTGGGGCTGTTACCACATGTTTTGTACGAGTTTTAAAAATGTCATCTTGGGAGGCATTAATGACACAATGTATCGGTGTCTTGCTAATGCTTCATCTTATAGTTAGCAGTTGGAGGAAATGATGCAACAATAGTTGCCCAAAAACTAGCCATGTGTAGCACATTAGCTGAGTATCTAATGGGATTAGGATATTCTGGTGCATTAAGAGAACCATTTCTGTCCTTTCAGATATTTGATTCTGTTATGTTGCCACGTAGATCCTTCTGCAAGGCAGTCATTCTCCTATCACCTATTTTTTCCTATGAGTGCCATAGACCCACTACTCAGGCCCCATCTTTATAGTTCATTTACATGTAAGGCAATCACAAAGATTTATCACATGTGCCCTTTGGATCAATATGGTGCATTAAGTGCAACATATCATCTACTTTGTTGCAGACAGCCCTGAGAGAATCTTACGCCTGATCCCTATATTACAGACTATGCATGTGAACAAAAGTTATAAGTTAGCATCTGCTTTCTACCAACTATTAACTTGGTTATATGCAAGTTATTAGGTTTTCTTGGACTTCCAAAGATTAACTGTTACTATTGCCCATGTAAAACTGTTTTATACCTTCTAATAATTGCTTAGCCAGGAAGATGCATTTCCGCCTTCAAAACAATCTTGGAATATGAAAAGGTCGACACACTATTCAGCTATTCAACATGAGCTGAAATTGAATGCCAAGACAACTTAACAACAACCTTTTTTGGTTGAATGATGCATGATATACCAGTTTTAACAAGTATCAATGCTTATGAGGATTATCAATTGGCAGTGAAAGCATAAAGACAACGTACATAAGTACAGAAGCAGGAATTAGAAAATCCTACATAAACATTAGCAAGCAATCACTACGCTATGACACATCGTAAAGTGATGTTAAATTTATTTTTTCAAATCTTTTAAAAAGCAACAGCACATACCCAACAACACCAAGTACAAGTTTTGCTAAGTAGCCAAGAACTGTTAAAGCCCAGACAGTCTCTGCCTGCAAAGAAATGAAGCAAAACATCAGGCAATATAACATAATATGATCCTGACATATAAAACATGTTTTTTAAATTGTTCTAACCTGCTCTCCTTGAGGATACATTTCCTCCAGAGCTTTCATGTCATCTTCCAAGAGAAACAACTCCTAGTAGTACAATAATCGGAGGAAAAAGAAATACTTTGAGGACACTAACAAAAGAGAAGTCATTTCTTATTTGTTGTAGAGATCATCAAATAAAGTAGTACCAAAATATTCAGAGAACAAAGGCAATAGATATCTAGCTTCCATAGCAATAAAGTATTATGTGAAACAACAAAGTTTAAGGTACTAAACCTGATTCAATACATTAAATTGAATCCTATGTTCCATCATTAATTCAATTGGGCAAAATCATTTTCCCCCATGGAATATAATTAAAAGAAAATGTGGTGGAGAATATGACCAAATAACACCATTCCACCATGAAATAAAGACCTCATAGTCTGAAGCAATATTTCAGAAACTTAAGTTTAGAATCAATTTAAGATGAAACCCAACACAAGAAGCCCTAGCAGCCATTTAAGCAGATGCAGTCAAGCATAACAAAAAAGACGCCAAGAGGTTTTTTAAAAAAACCAAATTTTCTTTCATTATATTAAACTGGATACGAGATGCCATTACACGTATTAAAGCCTGAGAGCGATCATCTGTGCAACAATGTGCTAACCATTAAGATGTCTCAACATAAATGATTCCAAGTAGTTTTACACCATGCTATGTGCACCTAAATGAAGACAATAGACCAAGATGGGGGCAAAGCTGGAACAATATGGTTGTGCCAAGAAGGTAGACCATGATGCTTGGTACATTTCTTAGACAATTAATCGGAAGACTGAAAGACAACGAGAGGGAATATGGCTGTTCATGTCAAACCATTAATGTAAAGTGAGAATGGCAAGAAAACTCCAAAGCTTTTGAATAAACCTGTGAATTACAATTACGAGAGCAAGTGATGGGGGCAAAGCTGGAACAATATGGTTGTGCCAAGAAGGTAGACCATGATGCTTGGTACATTTCTTAGACAATTAATCGGAAGACTGAAAGACAACGAGAGGGAATATGGCTGTTCATGTCAAACCATTAATGTAAAGTGAGAATGGCAAGAAAACTCCAAAGATTTTGAATAAACCTGTGAATTACAATTACGAGAGCAAGTGATGGGGGCAAAGCTGGAACAATATGGTTGTGCCAAGAAGGTAGACCATGATGCTTGGTACATTTCTTAGACAATTAATCAGAAGACTGAAAGACAACGAGAGGGAATATGGCTGTTCATGTCAAACCATTAATGTAAAGTGAGAATGGCAAGAAAACTCCAAAGCTTTTGAATAAACCTGTGAATTACAATTACGAGAGCAAGTGATAGCCAGTACGAATGAATTTGTAAAAAATTTGATCCATGAGAAGGGTTATGAATTCCTTCTGAGAATAAAATTGATGCTGAATGAAGAGGAGAGAAAGGCAAAGAAAGAGATCAACATTATAGAAGAGAACAGCTTATACAATGTGGCAATGTGGCAACACACAGTAAAGAGTTTAATAAATCTTTTTAAACATAAAGGTGCCTTATGTAAGATAATAATGTCTCCTTACAATCCAACTGAGAGATGATAAGGTGTCACCTAAAAGTTGAGAGCAACTGATGAGTCAGAAATTAGTATGCCAAGAAAACTTTTATATTGTATAGCTGAAAACTAAGGACTCACAAGAAAGCTTGACTAAAATAATTGCCATGTGGTATATAAGAACTAAAGCTAAAGCTAAAGCTAAACCATGTGGTATACAAGAACTAAAATAATTGTTCAGAAAAGGATTTTATACTGCAAAAACTAAAGCTACTCCCTACAATAAGATGAGGAATTTGGAAAATAGGTCCTAGACTTAAGTCCATAATTGTGCCCATTAGTATAACAAAAGATTTCAAATAGACGACATTAAAATACGATTACTTCCAGCAAGTGAAAATTTCAAATAAGTTGAATTATTCTTTATTACATTTGAGGACATTTTTGCAAAAGGTGTGCCTAGTAGGATTGCTCTTTGGCTACATGGGTAACCCGGGTTAGAGTCATGAAAACAATTTTACATTGTAGGGGAAAGGTTGTGTACACTGATTCTCCTAGTCTTAAGATTGGGTTCATCAAATTTCTATGCTTGAGAAAAAATTTGTAAGCAAAAATATGCAAGGGCCTATTCTTGGCCATTTGGCATGTCATAATATATGAAGACAACCAATTGATGAAGTTGACAACTTGACATAACCATTTTGAGAAGGTAAAGGCTGATTAGCTCGAACCTGTAATTATGCCCAATAAATTTTCCCAATTTAACAAAAGGTTACAGCAAAGAGAAAATGTTTCAAAGAACTAGAGAAGTTTTACAAAATTAATAATTATGTGACTGCATCTGCAGGTAATGAAGCAGCAACCGAGTAAACATACCTTTTCAGATTCCTTCAGATTTTTGCGCCATTTTCTTCCCTTAGAGCCACTTCTCTCCTCCTGATGGAGAGTTTCAATTGTTTTCTTCAGTTCTCTAGCTTTCTTTCCCAAATCAGTTGCCCCCTAAAATATCCAGCATACACACATAAATATAGCTATTTATACAAATCCAATGAATGGTCAAAGAGTTGCATGCAATGGCTGACTTCTAGAGGGAAGATACTAGAAACCTTTATATACTGTGAGCGAGTAATGACAGCCTTGGGACGCCGTATGAATGAAAATATGAGGCCCAGTGGAAGACAAGCAATTCCAACTCCACCAAATATCTAGCACAGTAGACTATGATAAGAAAATTGCTAATAATAGTGATGAGAGATATTTGACACAACTGCAGTATAGAAGTTCCTCTTCTAAATTTGACTATTTATGAGAAGACACTGCACTTTCTGTTGGACAGACAAAGTGGAATCCACGATAATCCCCTATAATTACATTGAAGATATTTGGGAGGAAATAGTTGTATCAGCTGATAATCTAATGATAAAATGCTATTAATCATAGAAAGTAGTTGATAATAACAAAGTCAGTGTTCTTGGCAACATCAAATGCCAAGAAAATACAGAAAAAGATTTGTCCAATTAGAAAAGCCACACAGAGATATACTCCAGAATCTATAGGGAAAGATAAAGGATCCATTTTTGATATCCTTAACAAAAATATGTCATAAACCTATAATTTGTCACATGTGATGTATTTAAAAGAACTTGATGATGGTCTTGTTATCACAAAATTTATAGAACAGAAAGGTTAAAACACAATAAGTATTAATGAACATTTACATGGGATACTATAGTCACCGAGTAAAGCTTTACTTAAAAGAAACAAAGTCTATGATAAAGGGCCTAATAACTTTAGGGAAAAGAAGAAAAGAAAAGAAGCCTACTGTAAAAAGCACTGATCCAGCAATGGTTGCAAGAGCAACCACATATTCTGGGAAGCTGGTTCGCATTGTCCAAGTTTTTTCTGAAGTAGCAGGTGCTATATAGGCATCACACTGATGAAAAGAAACCACAACGAGAGCATTAGAGACGATAATAACAAATTCTTACTGCCAACCACTAAAAATTCAGAAAATCTGGAACTACTACTAGGAAGAAAGGCACAAATAAATATATGACTGGAATCACGCAACATTATGCAGATGTATCTCTACACCAGTATGCTAGTTCATGTGTAGGTAGACATATAAGTAAAAGAACAGGCATTAAAAATGACTTTTTGAAAGAAACACTCTAACTATGAAGAAATACATATATGGGAAGCAACTTAAAGCAGTATTTTGTAAGAAAGTGGAACATCACCAGGTGACTTGAGCTTATACAAGGTTGAGATCTCGAGAATCCTGTCCAAGAACTTGGGAAAGTTTCCGCTGATGAAGAGAGGTGCCTAACAGTAAAGTCCACTTTACCTACTAGCCCTGGTACCATGAGAGAAAATATAGATCAGGAGAGCATTACATTAGTCACTGGAAAAGTACAGGCATATGAATGCAACGTGTGAAACTAAAACAGAAGTATTAGCATATATAGAAATGTTATGGCAATACACCTTTTTTAACTACCAGATACTAAACCATGCATTTTAGTATAAAAATAGATGTTTGGAAAAATTGACCTATTTAATAAGTGGCACAGGTAGCTTCAAATATTTACTATGACCGACGCTTTCAAAGACTTAGATTCCCTTTTTCCTATGAAAAGAAATAAGAATAGAGTAATCCTGGAAACATCACAGGATTGTTATCATGTAGCATAGGCTGGTAGAGTATGAACCATGCCAGTCAGTGAACCAAAGAAGACTAGTATGAAGGAGTCTGAGAAGTTAAGAATTTATCCACCTAGTTTCATCCTTCAAAGATGATAGAAGACTTGACCGGAACAAAAGAAAATTTTGACTTTATAATGATGCCCTAAAAACTTATTTCACCAGCAATTTCTAATACCAGTTCCACTATGATAACATATATGCCTAAAGAAAAAGGTGAGAGTCCAAACTAGTTCAAAACTGAACATTAAGGTGCATATCAATATGAGGTGAGACATTTGAGCGAACAAATATGAAACTGTATAATTGACTGGATAAATTATGTTGTCAAAGTTGACCTCTTGATCTGAAGTTTAAGTTTTTGAAAGGGTATTCACCTTGTTATCAAGGGATATGTAGTTACACCTTGTTTTGTTTGATAACAGAAGAATTGATCTTTACTTCACCAATAGATAGCAATACAAATGAGAGCTTTCGAGTTCAATGACCTGCTGAATCTTGGTTATTAGACTTTATACTCTCTGCACCTCAGAGTCAATATTCCCTCCGTCAATGAACAGATGACAAATTGACTGAACTATAAGTCAACCCATCATATTCATACATGAAAGCCCCAAACTTCAATTACCTAATGAAACTTATAAGTGCAACTTAAATCAACCATATCTTTTTCACTTCTCAGAACCAACAGACAAAAGCACACTGCAAGGAGGACAACTTCCATAAAGAAAAAGAACGATCTGCAAAAGGGATCTGACCATAGAGAATTCCAAGCACAAGCCCACAGACGATGGCTGAGGTCACGACCCACAACAGCGCGCTCTTCAAACGCTTCCCGATGCCTCTGCAACCAGAACCACCCATCAATTGTAAAACCCTCGGCACCACGACAAAATGTAATTCAAACACGCAGCATTAGGCGAAAAGGAGGTGACGAAAATTCACTCACTTATCCTGGTCGCCCTCGTAGTAGAACATGGCGAAGGGGATGACGAAGAAGACGAGGATGGCATCGGCGATGTAGATGGCGAGCCAGAGCTGCTTCATGGGGAGGGTGAGGGAGCATGCACCGTTATAGATGGCGTGCCGGCAGGCCTGGCGGTTGGCGACGTCGGCGGGTAGCATGAGGATGGAGATCGCGGCGATCGAGATGCCGAGGACGACGACGAGCTTGGGGAAGTAGGCCTGGTTGTGGTCGTCCGGGTGCTGGTAGTTGACGAGGAGGTAGACGCTCACCAGGAGCACCAGCGCAGATACCACCACCGACACGATCAGCAGCGCCAGGTTGAAATCCCCCATCCTTCCTCCTCTCCCTCTTCCACCACCACACCGCAACGCCGACGCCGGATCTCGATTAGGTCGAGATCCGGATCGAGATCGAGGACGATCTGCTTCCAAGAATCAAACGGGAAACACGGGAATGGGAATGGGGTGTTCGATCGATCTCCGAAGAAGATTGCCGACTTGGCGCTTGTCAAAATGACGGGGATGGGAATGTGGAAGAGAAGACCGAAGAGATGAACGGGGGAGGGAGGTAATGGTTGGCCGAAGGCTAGGCTGGCAACACGCTCAGATTGGGTGTCGGGTGGGCAGCAGGGCGAGGTATAGAACAGGTTTCCCCCCCTCGTTTCACATGACATTTTGGGCCGAAACATGGGCCTGAGATAGGCCCATTGTTTCTGTCTCTTCTCTGAGCATTGCACGTAAAAAGGTTGGGTATTGCAAATTGTGATATATATATATATATATATATATATATATATATATATATATATATATATATATATAACACTCTCTCTCTCTCTCTCTCTGGTAATTGGGCTCAGGAGAAGTCCAAAAGGCTCGTTGGGTCTGTAATCGAGTTCTTAGAGCCGAATTGCTTCCTCTCCCCTCCGCCGCCGGCTTACCAAGGTCGAAGCAATTGGGGATCAGGGGAAGCGAAAGCTGCGAAGGAAGGTACTATTCGGAGCACAAACCCTGACTTTAAGTAAGAATCCCTGGTTTTGTAACTCTATCTTGGATTTTGAGGGCGACAAGGCGAGATCGGTGACATGTCGAGCACCGTGGACGCAGCGGGGGAGCCGATCCCGACGTCGGCCGTCCTCATGGCGGCCGCCAAGCACATCGCCCAGCGCTGCCGGGCGGAGAACGTGGCCTTCATCAAGTGCAAGAAGAAGGACGCGAACCCGGAGAAGTGCCTCGATAAGGGCCGCCAGGTCACTAGTTGCGTGCTAAACCTGTAAGGATTCCATGCATTTAGTGTAGTTACCTCGCTCTCTGTTACGTTGATCTTCAAGTTTCTTTCTTCTTATTATTCCCTTTATGCGTACGTCCGTGTTGTTCTATAGATCTTCATTTTTGTATTTGGCTATATGTGGAAAAAATTGGATTTTTGATGTATGCAGAAGATGAAATTAGGTTAAAACTGCTATCTTCATTCTATGCGATCTGATAATTGTCCGCTCTTTATACCCTCTTCCATATTCTACAATATGCTCCATCTTTCGAGATAAAAACAAAGCCATGAGCCTGTCATGTCATCAAAATTGTTGAAAGTTATTACAACAATGATATAGCTAGAAACACAGACCACTATAGTATAAATGACAGTGATACATGAACTATGGAATGCATCATTAAACTATAGTTACTGAAGTAAAAAATTGAAGAGAATAAAGAGTTATAGAGATCATTTGATCCCATTTTTGGATCAGAATTGGTCTGATCCCCTTGATTTCTTTGTCACCCCATCTGTCATCCCAGAATTTGTTGGGATCAGCAGGAAATTGGCCCAAACAACTTACCTGGCTAATGATGATTCAGCTTGGGATCCCTATGTATTTTAAACTATGACATCAATGGATTTGTCACTTGTTGTCTCCCCTTGCCCCACTCAAGTGCGCCCCTTATTTTTTCTCGTGGCTAACCTGACATTGGTCAGGTGTTGGATCTGCCATTTCCTTGCTTTAGCCAAAGATAGGCAATATCATCATCTAGTTAGGCTTGGATGCTCTTAATTTAGTAGCACAGAGTTGGATTTCCATTAGTGTCTGTAACGAAATGCAATTGTACAGGAGTGAATACCAGAGGTACATTTTAGGAGTTGGTGAGGATCTGAGATGATGACAATGGTTGCGATCCACTCTAATTTGATATCGAGAAAAGGAGCGGTTTATGCATGAGGTTCCCATCAGTATTGAGTCGAGGGAAAGTCAGTGTACAGAGTTACTTTGCAAGCAAAAAGTTGTTCTCTTAATGCAAAACTTAACGATCACATCGGAAAGGAGCAACCTTACCATGACACTAATGCTTGAACTTGAGATGAGGCTTCAATAGGAGAGTAGGAAGATTGCTAGATCATTTGTTGAGAATTAAAAGGCACATGGGTTTTCTGCTAACCTTTTCCAAATATTCTACAACATCTATACACAAGTGATGGGAGATGGAGAAAATGGTGGGATGTGTTCCGAGCCAAGTTTTGGGCAAGAGGATTCACTCTTATTTCACTAATAAAAAACAAGGTTTTAATTCTTGTACAAGTGGGCTACACTATATAGATTATTTTTACCATCTGTAGCATTGTAGCTTGGTCAGTACAAAATATCCTCAATTTCCATATAATTGTGTTAATCATGTCTTATTTTAATCTAATATTGAGAATTTATTCTTTTTGTGCATATGGTGCCATAGTAACCGGCTAAATCATTAAGCTACTTATTACAATCACTTATGAGAGAACTATTAGTTCAACCCTTGTAAGTTAATGCTGTTATTATATAAGAAACTTAAGTTTTCGAAAGCAGATTATTTAGAGCACCAAAGTATTTAGGAGAAGTTTTTACCTAGAAAAACATAATCCAATGTTCGTATAATAATTTAATTGCAGGTGACCTTGCTGATATTACTTCTTGATCTCATTGTTGTTTATTTCCATCAGTGATCTCTACAAATATTTGCACCTAGACCAAGGGAAAATTTTGAGTTATCAATCTTGTACAGATGATGTCATTCTAATATTTAAATTTTGCATTTCAACTATTTTGAAATATGGTGAACATATTGTGTATGTATATGGCCTATTTACGTGTACATGTTTTTTAGTATCATGTCATATGGTTGGGACAACATATCATGCAAGGGTGATGGTAGCTTTGTATAGAACTTGAAAGGACACGTGCATATATTTGTTAAAGACTTTTAGGAATACCTTTTTTTTAAAGTTATGAGTCTCAGAATATTCTTCTACTTTATTATATTTGCTGAAATGGCCAGAGCTTCACATGCATATTATGTTCTGTGCATGTGCAATATGTTCATCGTCTTTGTCATCGGAATATATATTGAAGTTCTTAGCATCTTTGTCATCGGAATGTGCCAGTTTGATAGATATTTGGACGGTTCAATTGTGTGAGATAATAGCTTGCTCAACTGTGTTAAGATGTTGGACAGAAAACATGAGGGAGATAGTCATGTAAAAGGTGAAGAGAGCAATGAGGCCATCCAACTATTTAGCAGACAAGGACTAGGAAAGAACCTTCTTTTTTTTTTTCACCTTTTGTCCTCCAGGTTGTGGAAATCTGAAATTAGAGCTAAGAATAGAAAACTTGTTGTGTTAGCCTCCTGGGTTCTGAATGATTCACGGAGTTGGTAGCATGTTTCCATTTGTACCAGCTAATATATTTCCGTCACTATGAAAATTCATTCACAATTTGGTATTCTTGATTGGACAACTTCTATTAGCCTATATAAATCATTGCACATCTGTTGGAAAAAGTTTAGCTATCTTTTATTAAGCAGTAAATCTCTTCATGAGTTCAATATTATCCTTTTAACTTTCAAATTGTTATTTTTCTCAAGAGAATAAGCTAGTGATGAAGCTATCGTTCAACTAAAGATCATTTCTTGTAGGCTGAAAGAACTCCACCAGAAGTGCCCTAAAGAGATGGATGCTTATGCAGGCTGCATGAATTACTACACCAATGAGTTTGATTTGTGTAGGAAAGAGCAGGAAGCATTCGAGAAGGCAAGCCTGTTGTCCAAGTAGTCCGGGGAGACTGCCTCCTGTGATCTTCAAATAATTCAAGAGAAAACCAATCTTTGGTTTCCTCCATTTTCTTTTGCCACAGGAGGAACTGTCTTTGGCATCATAATAATCTTTCACTGGGAATGATACCTTTAGTTCTTTCAGTGCCATCTGTGCTGGATTTTGTTTCTTCAATTACTTTCTATTTCACTGGGAATGTTGCTTGAGATATTTTGAGGTGTTAGATGAAAAACAAACTCTCTTGATTGTTTTTCCTTGATGATTCATCACGGAGCTCTAAGCTTTTTTACTTGTTACTGTCTTGAAGGAAGATCCGAACTTTTGAAGAATGTTGTTTCTGTTTTCTGATGCCGAATCCTCTGATCACGGCAACTTCACTAATCTTTTCGAAAGGATGAGCAGATCATACTGTAACAGAGGAGCAAACCAGTGAGGATTTCTGAAACCAAACTGCCATAATTACCATATGAAGAACTGCAAGGTATGTTTGTGTATTGATAAGGCAGATTGTTTCTCATTTTTTTTTGTCTCTCTTTTCTTCTTTGTTTGCGATCAATGCGATCGCCTCAATAGCGTTTGGTTCCTCCATTCCATCCCTCCTTGTTTTTGATCATTCATCAATTTCAATAAACAAATGTTTGGAAGTTTATAGCTTCCCGTACTGTGCGGAAAAGAATTAAGGAAATATTTTGGTTTGCAAGAGATGAAATTTAAGATAACTCAAACCAAAGCAAACAAAGAGAAGAAATTGCTTATACAAATAAATTTCTGATGACTCAAACCAAACTCCTTAGTGAATGTTTAAGTTAACTTGATGGTGTTTGATCCGAGTGACAACAAACTTAAGATCATGCAAGTTGAGAATGATTAAGCAATGATTGAAAGAACTTATGGTATTCGAGAATGATCAATGATTGAAAGAGTTCCAAATGTTTAACTTGATAGTGTTTGATCCAAGTGCCAACGCTATGCAAGTCGAGAATGATTGATTAGTGATTGAAATAGTTTTAAATGTTTAAGTTAACTTATTTGATCCAAATGACAATAAAGATAAGGTTATGCAAGTCGAGAATGATTGATCAATTACTGAAAAACCTTATAGTGTTCGAGATTGATTGATTAGTGATCGAAAGAGTTCTGAATGTTTAAGTCAACTCGATGGTATTTGATCCAAGTGGCAAGATAGAGAAGGTCATGCAAATCGGAATGTTTAAGTTAACTTGATGATGTTTAATCTAAGCTGAGAATGATTGAAAAAACTTACAGAATGATTGATTAGTGATTAAAAGAGTTTGCGCGAGGACACGAAGAATTGAAGGCTAGCTAGGAACCATCTTGATCGCCCAGTGCAACAGTGGGCTTCCTTGTTTGAGTGTTGGACACGAAGAATTGAAGACTAGGAACCATCTCGATCACCCAGTGCAACAGTGAGAGCTTCTTGTTTGCGTTTTTATTCCTCGGCTACCACATTGTACATGACGAACAGCGCAAACAGTGCAGGGCCGTTGAAAACATCACTGTTAACGAACGGTTCCAGGGAAGAACGGAACTTTTGCGGTGAACAATCACCAAAATGGAAGGGGAGACGAAACATCCTCGTCTCGTCATACTCAACCGCGAGACTCTAATTGCTTTGTATCCCCCGCCGTGATCAATAATTGAAGCCATCTCCCGTCGAGCTGCACATTTTGATCGTTCTCTTCTCACTTCACTATATAGTTAGTTGTCTCGGCCAATCTACGTCGGCAGGCAGTCAGTCTTCACTTGGACGATGCATCCCTTGCTGCCTCAGCTATCCTTCTTCCTCGTCCTCCAGCTCCGCTTTGTGGCGTCATCATCTCTCTTCGATGGTGACCTCATGCTTCCAGTTCCAACTATGTCATTGGAACACTTGGACCCCACCCTCCCCCCCGCCCTCCCTAGCCAGCCCGCGTACTGCTCGGTCGTCGTCCTCCGACAGGACTTCGCCGACACCGTCGGCACGCCGCCGGTCTCCGCCAACTACACCCACCCCCCGGACTGCCCCTTCCCTTGGACGCGCGTGGTCCTCGGACTGTCCCTCGCCGTCTCCGGCCCCCAGGAGACCCGCGTCGGCGCCGTCTGGATCGACGGCGTCGAGGTCCTCCGAACCGTCACTCCCATCCCCATGGCCCCTGGCGCCTTCTGGCGCATCCACAAGGACGTCACCCGCTACGCCGCCCTTTTCCGCCGCCTGGCAAACGGTGGCGGGGTCGTGGCCATGATGCTCGAGAACTCCATCGCCGTCCTACCTGGCGTCTTCAGCGCCAACGTTTCCCTCCATTACTACCGCGGACCGCTCGACGACGGCCAGGCTGCGTCGATGCCCGACGTGGCGCACCCCTCCATCAGATCCCTCTACCACGAGCCCGCCGACGTCGTCCTCCCCGTCTCCAAGCCCGATGGGCACTACGGCTCCGGGTTTTGGCATCGTATCGACAGCGAGACCGGCGTCGAGGCCACCACCGTTGTCATCCCCAGAAACGCCTACCGGGCCGTCCTTGAGATCTTTGTGTCGTATCACGGCGACGAGGACACATGGTACACTAATCCGCTACGATCAGAATACCTTCGCCAGCCAACGACAGCCAAGTTGTCGGCTCCACGGGCCAACGGCGCGTTCCGCCAGGTCTATGCGACCATCGACGGGCGGTACGTGGGCGGGCGCGTGCCCTTCCCGGTCGTCTACCCCAGCGCCATCAACCCCTATTTCTGGTCCCCTGTGACGGCCATCGGCGCCTTCGACATGCCATCCTACGACCTCGACCTCACGCCGTTCCTGGGGCTGATGCTCGACGGGCGGCCGCACGAGGTGGGGCTGGGCGTGCGCGGAGCCCAACCGCACTGGCTCGTGGCCGCCAACCTCCACCTCTGGATCGACCACTGGTCGGACGCGGTGCAGGCCGGCCCCCTCGAGTATTTCGCGCCGGCCATCCAGATGAACCGCAACGCGCAGTGGCGGAACGTGGACGGCGAGTCGGAGGTCGGAGCGGAGGGGCTCGAGCGGTTCTCCGGGTGGGTGAGCTCGTCGAGGGGCAATCTCACCACCCAGGTGCGGCACAAGACCAAGATGAAGAGCGAGGTGGAGGTGCAGAACCGCGGAACGGCCTCCCAGAGCGACTTCATCTTCAAGGAGCGGACGACGGTGACGGTGCTGAGAGGGAACCAGTGGATGGCCCGGGTGCAAGCGGTGGTGGAGGCGCCCATGCAGGTGCAGACGACGGTAGAGAACGCGGTGGGCGCGCCAGGGCTGCAGAAGACGCGGTTCTTCCACCAGCTGATGCAGACGGTGAGCCTGAACGAGGGCCAGTCCGGGGCGACGACGACGAGGGAGCTGACGGACCGGCAGGACGCGGAGGGGTCGGCTATGACGAGCGGTGGATGGGGGAGCGGGAAGAGCCGGTCGGCGTACCGGTACAAGGACGGGAACAGGTGCTACGCCCGCAGCGTGAACACGGCCGGCGGAGTGGTCATCCAGGACAAGAAGGCCTCCTGTGCTGCCATGGTCGACGTCGCCTGAGAGAGAGGATGCATACGCTGGCATGCATGCATGCATGCATGCTCCTTTTAATAAGATTTCCTGCTTCATCTAAATAAATAAATTATAACATATTAATTAATGAAACATTACACATATTAATTTTCTCCTTTTTAATTTTGCAATATAGTTTTATGACATTTTTCTGACAGAACTTTTGGATTCTTTCTGTTTTCTTTTTTCTGTTTTCTGTTTTAGCAACCACCTCGTTGAACTTATAACGGAAACAAAAACGGAAATGGAAACACGAAACAACGCAACGGAGACAGCAGACGACAGAACGAATCGAAACCCCAATATCGACCAAAGCTTTGATCAGTATCTCTTCCTCGCTCCCGATGATTCCCCCACTTGGTTTCGATCCGATGTGACGCCCACACTCTCGCCTCTTCTCTGAAGTACTGCACGGGGACACGCCTCTTCGATCTTGATTTCATCTTCTCTCCGTCAAAGTTCGATCTTTGCCCCCTCCATGGCCACCGACGCGCCCGCCAAGTTCCACCGGCCGGAGCTCTTCCCCTCCGCCGGCGACCTCAGCGTCGCCCAGCACGACGGCCTCCGCTTCTGGCAGTTCATGGTCGCCGGATCCGTCGCCGGCCTCGTCGAGCACACCGCCATGTTTCCCGTCGACACCCTCAAGACCCGGATGCAGGCGGGGTCGCCGCTCGGCATGCGCCAGGCTCTCCGCGCCGTCCTCAGCCTCGAGGGCACCCTCGGCCTCTACCGCGGCCTCGGCGCCATGAGCCTCGGCGCCGGCCCCGCCCACGCCGTCTACTTCTCCGTATATGAGCTCTCCAAGGAGTCCCTCGCCAGGGGAAACCCCAACAATCCGGTCGTCCACGCTGCCTCCGGGGTGCTTGCTACGGTCGCCAGCGACGCCGTGTTCACGCCGATGGACACCGTGAAGCAACGGCTGCAGCTGAAGGGTAGCCCGTACAGAGGTGTCATGGACTGCGTCGCTACGGTTCTGAGGGAGGAGGGTTTTAGGGCGTTCTTCGCTTCGTACAAGACTACCGTGGTGATGAACGCCCCCTACACCGCGGTGCACTTTGCGACATATGAGGCGGCGAAGAGGGGGATGAGGGAGATTTCGCCGGAGATTGCAAGCGACGGGCGGTTAGTGGTGCATGCCACTGCTGGCGCTGCTGCGGGTGCCTTGGCGGCGGCCGTCACCACACCGCTCGATGTGGCCAAGACACAGCTACAGTGTCAGGTAAATTCTCCAAGCCAATATATACAACCAGTAGCTCAAAGAAAGAATCTTTGTGCTCTTTTTATATGCAGCTCTCATCCATAATATTAGTTCAATGAAGTTGTGCTGAATCCATGGAGTATTTTGTGTCCCAATACCGAGGCGTTTGATTTTGTGAACAAAGGTATTTGTATTGTTGTGTGTTGCTGTTAGTACCTTGAACAAAGCTGCAAAATTGTCACCTGATGTATGAGATTTGTGCAAATAAGGACTAGAATGATTTGGAAACCATATATGCACATTGCACACTATAGCTTCGAATCAGTTTATCTAATCATTATTATGAAAGCTAAGATTCCTTGTGGAGACAGCCACTAGAAGGAGGCATTTATTCTTCATGGCTTTTCAGAGTCCACGCTTACGATTATGGCCTGTGAAAGTTATGGAACATATTGAAGGCTCATGAAAGGACCATAATTTTCAGATTATTTTACATTTCCCTTAAGGAAACAGATTATGTAGAATTAACTGTTGCACAGTAGCTCAGTGTAAGATTCCTTTAGAGCACTGAGTCCATATGTGAGTGCATCCTTTTCGCATGGATCTTTTGACGGATGGAAGCCAAGACAATGCCTAGATTCTTATGCTCAGCCTCAGAAAATATGCTAAGAAGGTTGAGCAAGAATTGAATTTTTTTGAACAGAATTTTAATGTGGCATCATCATAATTCTGAGTTATGGAGTTCCTCTGTAGCTCCCGAAGGATAAAGAGTATTGCTGATAACTAGAGTACTAAGATATCGAAAGAAACACCACAGGAATCTACACTTATGGCAAAATGAAAATTAGTGATGATATATGTCATCTTTGTGATATGATGTATGTCTTCCATTTGCTCTTTTATGAAAAAAGAATATGTTGTCAGGATTATTTTATGCTGTTTTTCTTGCTTTCTGCACCTTTTGGCTTCTTTCAGTTTCATTTGACTCATTCTGCCACTATTTATATTGTTAGGTTCTCTATGAATGATTTTTAGTTATTGTAACTTGGGATAGTACATTTGCATATTCAGCTTGTAGTTGGTTCATTTTTTTTGGCTTGAGCAGGGTGTTTGCGGTTGTGATAGATTTTCGAGCAGCTCTACAAGTGAGGTTATGCAGGCGATAATAAGGCGGGGCGGGTATAGTGGCCTGATGAGGGGCTGGAAACCTAGAATTCTATTTCATGCACCAGCAGCAGCCATTTGCTGGTCTACTTATGAAGCAACCAAGTCATTATTTCAAAAGCTGAATGATCAAAAGTGACCAACTGGAAATCTCATGAAGAAAAAAGTTTTCCCCCTTTCAGGTAGTTCTAAATATTCTACAGTTCTAAGTCTTCCCCCCCTCCCCCTTTCAATTAGTTCTAAGTCTTATACAGAAATCTGCCTTGTTGCCTGCTAAAAGCAAGCATCTATAATGCATGCTGCTGTGGCTGTTGTTGTGAACGGGGACTTGATATTTACTGTGAAATTTTCTTCTTGTTAAAATGAATGCTAATGATGCTTGGAGGCCAAGTTGATCTGGATTATCGTATAACTAATATGAAATCATTAGATTTACTACTCATATGTGTCCTATAAACTAATCATGACATATGTGATTTGACATACATTATTTTTTTTACTTATTATTATTATTATTATGTATTTTATCATTTTATCTTACGTATTGTATATATTGTGATGTCTATGGATCTATGCAATATGAGTCGGATCGTGACGAGATCATAATAATGAGACCGATTCACCTTTAAACACGGATCCTAAATAATCTCAATGATAAGTTACTCGAAAATAATATCAAAATAATCGGACAGACTAGTGTACTGTATACCTGTCCATATGATGGAAACGATTGGTCTCATAACTGCTCGTGTGGGGACACTGAGGATACATTACAGGTGCTCATTGGAGAATGAGTTCACTGATTGATCCGCTCACGAAATGCTGGATGGTTGATGATACCTTATTGTCAGACAACGATTTCATAATCCTAGTAGTGTATTTGGTCCTTAGACTTGAGATACCAAAGATGTTCTGTATGAGTACTCCACTCTTTGATACCGGATTTATAGATTTGGAAGCTTCAGATCTAGTACAGTCGGTCATTAGGAGTGGTAGCCAATCTTACGAGAGCTATTGAGTGTCAATAGAGAATCATCCGCTCTCGATATCATGAGAAAAATATCTCATGTATTCTTGCTCAAACGAGAGACTGCTAGTCATATGTGCCCTGCAAGCCAATCACAAGAGTGATTGCACTTGTGACTTGATATACACTTTATCTCTTTGCTTATTATTAGGCATTTTATTACTTTATCTTGCGTGTTGCATATATTGTGATGTCCTTGAATCTGTACAATGGGAATCGGATCGTGATGAGATCACGATAATGAGACCGATTCACCTTTAAACATAGACCCTAAATTATCCTGATTATAGGTTACTCGAGAAGGACATCGAGATAATCGGATAGACTGGTGTGCTGTATACCCGTTCATATGATGGAGGTAGTTGGTCTCATAGCTACTCGTGTGGGGACACTAAGGGTACAGTGCAAGTGCTTATTGGAGAATGAGTTCACTTATTGATCCGCCTACGGAATGCTGGATGGTTATTGATACCTCATGTCGACAGCAATTCCGTAGTCCTAGTAGTGTATCTGGTCCTTAGACTTGAGACACCAAGGATGTCTGTATGAGTACTCCAGGTCTTTGATCCCAGGACTTATAGGTTTGGAAAGTTTCAGATCTAGTACAGTCGGTCATTGGGAGTGGTAGCCAACCTTACGAGGGCTATTGAGTGTCAATAGAAGATCATCCGCTCTCGGTATCATGAGAGGAATATCCCATGTGTTCTTGCTCGAACAAATCCTTGGCCAAGGTTATTCGGATTGAGCGAGAAAGGGTTCTCCAGGAGAATCCGACAAGAGCAAGACTCGAGGAAAGACCGTATAGGCTTGACAGCACCATGCCCGATATAGAGTCTCTGGGATATTAGATGGATGAGGGACTATAGATACATGGTAACTGAGGATAGATAGGTCCAAAGGATTGGATTCCCTTGTATCGTCTCGGGGCCGCAGCGCAGTGGCCTGGTACGTCCGTAGTCGATGAGTTGGGTGAATTATTATAGATATAATAATTCACTAAGTCAGAAGGAGTTCTGACAAGTATGACTCACGGCCAGCTCGATATTGGGCCTAAAGGGTCACACACATATGGTAGGTGTTGCGACGAGTAGAGGTTCGGATATGAGATATCCGTTGAACCTCCTATCTTATTGGATATCCATTAAGCCCCTGAATTATTGGATCCTGAGATGAGATCCAATAATTGTTACTAAGAGATTATTGGGTAGAAACCCACTAATCCAAGAGGCTTGGGTAATTAGATGGAGATCCAATACCCAATAAGGCAAAAGATCCATTAGGGTTTTCAGGGGGCCTCTATAAATAGGAGGGAACCAAAGCTCTATAGGTTGAGGGTTTCTCTTGATAGCCACCTCATGTTCTCCTCTCCCGAGAGAGAGAGGTGTATCGTCGCAATCCCTACCGTGTGGATACCGCTAGAGAGGAGGACGCTTGACCTCCTTCATCCTCTCCCACAGATCTGCAGGAATTCAGGGATATACGATCTCCCTAGGTATCTTCTTTTACACGTGCAGTTTTGCGGATTTGTTTTTGACGCACCGATCTTCGCACTACGACGAAAACTTTCTACGAAAAATTTGGGGTTTTGTTTTCTGTTCGTCTGCTGCGCATGTGATATCGCTCCCCTGAAGGATTTCCCAACAGAGACCGTATGGGCATGACAACACCATGCCCGGTATAAGGTCTCTGGGATATTAGATGAACGAGAGAGTATAGGTACATGGTAACCGAGGATAGATAGGTCCAAAGGATTGGATTCCCCTGTATTGTTTAGGAGCTACGGTGTAGTGGCCTAGTACGTTCGCAATCGATGAGTTGGACAAATTATTATGGAGATAGTAATTCACTAAGTCAGAAGGAGTTCTGACAAGTATGACACACGACCAACTCGATATTATGCCTAGAGGATCACACACATATGGTAGGTGTCCTGATGAGTAAAGGTTCGGATATAAGATATCCGTCGGAGCCCTTATCTTATTGGATATTCGTTAAGCCCTTGAATTATTGGATCCTAAGATAAGATCCAATAAGAGCTAATAAGAGATTATTTGGTAGAGACTCACTAATCTAAGAGACTTGGGTAATTGAATGGAGATCTAATACCCAACAGGGCAAGATCCATTATGGTTAAGTTGACAGGGGACCTCTATAAATAGGAGGGAACTAAAGGCCCATAGACTAACGATTTTTTAGCAGCCACCTCCTATTCTCCTCTCCCTCTTCTCCTCAGCCAGCGACCCCAATTTGGGAGTGTGTGGATAGCAAAAAGAGTCGACCCCTTCTTGATCACGTAGTGCGCGAAACGAGAAGATTTGGGTAGTGATTTGAGGAGCATCGACGTAGCCCCTGTTGTGTGGATTATCGCTAGAGAGGAAGACATTTGAACTCCTTCATCCAGTCCTATAGATCTACAAGGATTCAAGGATATACGATCTCCCTAGGTAATTTTCTTATATGTAATTTTTTAATTTTGTGGGTTTTCACGTATCAACTTTTGCACGACGATAAGAACCTTTATTTCTACGAGAAATCTGTGATTTTTATTTATGTTCTTCCACTACGCATATGATGTCGCCGTAGATTTTCCAACATGACTTGTGCCAAATAAGAGGGACTCAAATTTATTCACCACACATGGTAGCAATTACAGTCTCAGATCCAACTGATGCTCTTGGTTGGTGATCCAAGAGATGATGATGCTCTCTTTTCAAGCATGTAAATGTAGGCTGTTGACAATGTTTTTGGTTGTCATGGTGGATTACAGAATCCAACATGACAACAGTAAAACAGGGCAGCCACTAGTGAACACTTTGTAGGCGGCACAAAAGCCAACAACAAATGATGCCTTTAGCTACAATTATGTTGGAACATAAAAGTAAAGGTAAGCATTTAAATGTTCATGTGTAAAAGAGATTTATGAAAAATATACAAGACACTATTACATAATTCGAACACGAAACCTATCATCTGCACAATAGTGAACAATGGTCACTATAATTAAAATGATGACAAAAGTATTATCATCTGAAAATAATTAAAAAGATCATAGAACTGCAAATTATTATATGAAAATGCTGTCACACAGTCATTAAATCGGAACAATGGCACTACAAAAGTTTCGACAGCTTCTCTTTTTAATCCAATCATGAACAGGATTAGAACTTATAGACAAAAGGTAACATGCAATTCCCAAATGCTTCACATAAGAATATATATATATATATATATATATATATATATATATATATATATATATATATGTATATATGTATGTATATATGTATGTATATATATATATATATATATATATATATATATGTATATATATATATATATACATATATATATATATATATACATATATATACATATATATATATATATATATATATATGTATATACTCCCTCAAGGCAATTGATTACAATGACAATCACAAAGTGTAGCACTAAATTTCAACATAGAAAGGTGTCATGGAAGGACAGAAACCTTCCTCAGTTAAGATCAGCTAAATCACATTAATTATGATACAGATGACTATGAACCAGGATTCAACAAGCCAAATGCACTCCACTACAACACTTTGCTTGCTCTTATTCTATAAAGTGAAATGACCCATTTTTTTGTCACCTTAGTCACCCAGCTAAAGTATGCTTGATCTCAGACTCTGTGATCATCCAGCAAGAATTAGCAGTTTATTCTTCCTTTCTCTACAAGAGTTATAATATATAAGTGCACTGAGCAAAAATGTGACAACGATATCCTATGAAGCCAAGAAGATCACACATATAAATAGCTTTACCTGTCAGTAAATCTTTGCTAACAGCTTGTCAAAGTGAAAAAGGTGTTTCCGGACATGATATACATGGATCGTATACAGCACAGCAGCTGATGATACTAACAAGAATGACAAGAGCACCAATTGACCAAAATCCTGCCAAGAACAGAATAAACTATTAAGAAGAAGGCAGTGCCACTTACAAGTAGTTATTCTTATGAAGGAAAGCTGTGTTCAGTACATATTAGAGATGACACACCTTTGGATCTGAAATGACCATCCCCATCACATAGCTCAGCAAGTCTAACATAGACTGTAAAGAATTTTGGACCCCTCCCACGATGCATCGATCAGATTCAGGAACATGATCCTGTTTTATAAAGGAGTCACAGACAGGTTATTGCAGGTTACTAGTCGAGAATGGAATTTAAAGTGCAAATATTTTTGACAAAAAAATTAGAAGGAACATCATTGAAGCTTTCATGAAGTATGACAGAACCACATTCACTGAAATATATCTCTTGCCAGCCTTGGCACGTAATACCTCGAGGATTAAGATCACATATGAAATGATACACATCTGAAATGACTTCTACCTGCATTTGCTGCATAACAGCAAGATCAAACATCCATAGTCCAAGCCGTGATGCTGCAACTCCGCCCATTAGCATCCAAGCTGAAGTTATGTTGTTATGCATCCAAATAGAAGCAACACAAACCAGCAAGAAGCACCACTGGAGCATATAACCAAAGCAATGACTCACAGTTAGTTAAACTATCTCAATATATAGTGCACACTGGTTAGCAAATTTTGCAAGGTCGGCTCGATATTCTTGAATTTGGAAAGGCTAATGGCTAAATCCTTTAGTTTCTCTTTTGTGTACTGATTCAATAAGCACAGGTTGTACTCGAGTTTTCAGATAATAAAAAAAATGTTTCTTGAAAAACTAGCGTATGTAATAGATTTCAAATGAAAACACACAATTAACTTTCAGCTATGCAAATCAAGTTATGAGTTACCCAACTCTACTAGACCACATCAACAGCACATTAATTAGGACAGGAAAGAAAAATGTCAGTTATGGATTCATGGCCTTTAACATACATATGAACGGTCGATCTGATATATTTTTCCATACAATTGGTACCAAAGAGGGAAGTGATACCTGACTCCAAATTGACCATAATCCAGTTCGCAGTGTTGAAATATGTGAATGCACAATTGGGTATACTACTGTAGCTGCTATTCCTACAATAGCACTTATACCACGTGCTAAGCCGATCACATATGCAGGTATACCTTTCCACTCCAAAGTAGCTGTCATTAATGTTCCAAAGCTGTGAAGAATAGACAATGGCATGGCTTAAGCAGCCTCACTAAACAAAATCAACAGTATATTTCATGATAAACTAGTAAGAACAGAAAATTGAAGTGTTCCATCGATTGGTAATGATCATTACATGAGACAAATAATGTCTTATGTGTTTTACATTAATAGCTGATTGGGAGGCAGCAAACTGATCATTTTGGAGCCTAAACAAAAGAGTAAAGAAAGTGGAAAATGACAAAAAAACAAAACTTTTGGAAGCTTAGGTCCCTTGGTTGTACAAGGAAAGTTGGTTGTAGTAGGCATTGGCAATGAAAACAGTGGTCAATGAATAAGTTCAAAATGGCATATCTAGTATTTATTAACCAATATATTGCTACAACACAACAATTATACTCAAGAATTTCATAACTATGTAACAAAACATGATCCCAAGATTTCAACATGAGCTACCAGCAAAACTCAAGTTAGTTTATGGACCAGAGAAGGTTACTTGTGCTTTTACAAATAACATTGTCTTGTAATGAGATGTCCAGTTAGCATATTAATCATCCCTAGAAACCTTTCTTTGTTAACTATTTGTTCAGCTATCTTGCTGATTAGTTTAAGTATACCATGCAAAGAATCACTAACTCTTTCCTATAAAATCAAACTGCTCCTCAAAATGGTCTAAACCAGAGCTCAATTAATAAAGATTGGAGCAATCAAGAAAACATGTATGCTTAACTTGCATACACAAGAATTTTCTATCTACAAAGAGGTGGAGATTTCAAGAGGCAGTCACCTTAGGACTGTAAAATACAACAAAGCCAGAGCAACTCCTGGGAGAACCACTTCCTGCCTGGAATATAAAACCCAGGCATCAAAGCAAGGAATTACTGAGAGCCTTTCAGCTACAGTAATCTTCTGATCGGATTCTTCTGCCACCATACTCCTTTCATCAGGACAAATGCAGTTTTCATTCTCCTCAATAATTGCTGAGCTATCTAAACAATCAATTGAAATGACTTTTGCATTTCTCCTTTGACTACTTTCACCAAGAGCAGGAATACCATTGTATACAGATGTTAGCAACCAATACTGTAGCCAAACTGAGAGTGTATTCCACAGAGCCAAAATCACTGCTGAGGCTTTGAGTGATATAAAGCTAATAATGAAGCCACTGAAAACAGGTGCAAGTAGTTTACAGATTAGATCAATCCTTCGAATGACCGAGTTCATCTTTGTCAGGACCTCTGGCTGTTGCCCAGTAGAAATTACTACCACCCTGTATTTAGAAACAAAATGAAGTTAGTAAGAGATATCATGGATATACTATTCATCTTCTAGTGGGGTAATTTGACAGGAAATCCCTTAAGCCTTGACATGAATCTGACAACATGCTTGATGAATAAAGAACAAAGGAATATAAGTAAGAATGCTAACGCCTAAAACTGATCTCTAGTTTAAACAGCTTGAATATGATGGAAGAGAAAGTAATAAGAATAAGAACCACAAGATTTGTGCTCTGATACTGTGATACGATGCCTAAAGTCATCCATGCAATATTTTTCAGATAAATGTTGAAGTTCACTAAAAAGGACCGACTGTAGTAGAAAACTTGCAAGGAAAATTATCCAAAGTTTAGCTGTTAAGAGTTATGATGATTAAGAGAGCACTAGGCGTGAAATATATAAATTGCACTTCAAGATCAAGAAAATATGAAAAACGAAAAAGAGATGAATACAGATTCCCTATTTAAAAGCATTCTTCCATCAAAAACCTTCGAATTTAGTAGATTCTAAGCAAGCTTTTTGTTGAAACTGATGTGTATAAACTTACTATGCACTTGAACACTGCTTTCACATAATTTACTAGCAACCTCTATTCTCTTTTATTCATGCTTTTTACAATCCTATTGGCACAGACGAGAATTTGTAGGTCAGAGAATCGTATGGAAAGCAGCAAGCAGTAACCAGTAATCCAAAAAGGCAAATAGAAAGCAATAAATAGAAATCAAAGACTGCACAGATACAAGCAGCATTGGTGAAATTCTCCCCTGGAACTATTATACATAACTTTGTCTTTCATTGATGAACAGCTGCAGTATGGATTTGCAGGAACGTAAAGATTGCAGAGAAGCCACGAGAGGAGGTTCCGTACATTTTTATTAAGATTAGCTAAGACTAAAGTGTTCAAGGACCAGCATGATACAAATGTGCATCATAATAAATGATAAGTTATACAAAACCCATACCATTCTCTTTCAATCAATATGGTACCAGCAAGAGTTGAGAGTTTCCCAACAGCTCCAGAAATGTTGACCACAACAACTAGTAGCATGAAGTTAACATATGCGGTGGACATCAAACCATTGTAGACTAGTAGCACAGTCACCGAGCATCCAGCAACCACAAAAGATAGATTTTGGGTCAGCAACCATAGCCGAAGAACCTGTCAAATGAATAGGCAGTGATCGAGCCATCTTACAAATCTATATAAACCAACATCTTCTTGGAAAATTAGGATCAAAAACCAGGAAAGCCTAATCACCTGTAAGTAGGTCAACTTGTCTACCAATGTTCCAACCATGGAACCAAATATTGCTGTAGAGGCAGATTCAATCACACCATAAAGAGCAGTGAAGAGCAGAGAATCTGGCCAAATGTTTATCATGTACAATCCCACCGAGAATTCCCACATTCTGCAACCATTTGGAAGCCAATAATACCTTTCAGTGAAAGGAAACAGAGAGACTCCGGCAACAAAAAAAAAAAGGAGGAAAACTTGTGGGGTCAAATCAATACGTTCTAAGAATAAATATTTGAATATCAATCTCATCGATCTCATAAGTATCATATCAAATCCCATCAATCTCATAAGTATCATACCAAATCCCATCAATCGAATCACTTTTTCGAGAAATACGAGACATCTAAGTCGTACAAGTAAAGAGATCTATTCATTGATAAGAAAAAGAAGAAAAAAGGTGAACGGTTATTGGATTGATGATAAAATAGAATCCTGGGTCGCGAACAGTGATTCGATTGATGATGAAGAAAGAGAATTCTTGGTTCAGTTCTCCACCTTAACGACAGAAAAAAGGATTGATCAAATTCTATAAATGTTTTGTGCGCAACAATTTAACTTAATCGGCTGCAACGTATTCTTGCTTGGCATAAATCCGAAGCAAATTCGACTATTACATGCTGTCCAATTTCATTATGCAGGGAGAACCTTTCATCAAACAGCTGAGGTGCAACAGAGAGACTTCAAACATCACAAGAGCAGGTGGTAGTCATATTACCTGGCACCCCATCTTGCAAGAAAATGGCCAGTATACAGCCGCCCGATGAGTGATGATGGATAAAGAGGCTGCTGCGAAGACCCCGGTAGCAAAGCCTTCCTCATGTTGCCTTCCATGACCACCTCTCCTCTTCCTTCAACGTTCAACTCCCTTGTGCTTGGACTTGTTAGATGAGACCTTTCATGGACTGCTGCTGCCTCTCTCGCCTATGGCTGATGCCTCAAAGGGACATCTGAATCCGGCGTCCGAGAAGACTGCCTGTTTGGGTAGCAGATGGATTTGGTGCATGAAATAGATCCAAGGAAACAACTTGTGTCCAACCTCACTGCGATCAATAGATTACTTGGTATCTTCTTCTAACATATGAGAGAACAACATTTGGTGATGATTTGTCGGATCTGATTAAGCTTCTTCGCCACCAAAGAATATAAAAACAGTGAAACCTGTTGTCGTTTTCTGCAGCACATATGCATGTCTAACTATTGTCATCATCATGCGAGAGGTTTGACCCGCAAAGATTTTAAGCAGTTAGATCTGTGATCTATCTAAATTATCTTAGAAAACAAAAAGATTTGGAAGCAGTCAATGGAAGTTATTACAATCATATGCCACGCTCCAATAATCTACAGTTTCATAGTCAGATATATGTCAACAAAAATGATTTAATTTTAGCTATTTGACATTATTATTGCACATAAAAGTTCAGATCGGGTAAATGAGGTTAGTTTATTTAGCAAAGCTGCACATATATTCTTATAAATTACTGATTAATTAAGACGTGATCTGGAGGGAATTAATTGATTTTAATTCACCATTATTACTATATATATATGTGGGATTTCGAGGGTGACGTTGCGGAGAGCAATACTTTCTCTGACCATTTCCAGTCACTATTCGGTCCCACCAGCTCTGCACCGAGTATCCAATTACAAGGGAGGTATGATCGTAGGTGAATAGGGAAACGGGTAAATTTATGCGGGCAAATTACGTAATTTGGGCTGGGTTGGGTATAACTCTCAGCCCAACAGAAAAGGATTGGAAGTGCAAGCGTCGTCCGGTCATCTTACCGCTCGCGAGCGAGAGCGTAAAGATCCTTGCATACAGGGTTAGTGTGCTTAATCTCACTATCGGTGACCAGAATTTAACTGTGCAAGAAAGGTTAGTTGGCTTAACCACGTGGCGATTTGATGGAAGAAGACTGGGAAGCGGCTGGTGACATCATCTGACCCCAATTGTTTACCTCGCCGGTCCATATCCTCCTTCTCAGTTACCTACGTTAAGCGCAGATGGGACCCTTGTGAGATCCGCTCAAAAGGCAGGTAGGCTATTGGGGCAACAAGGAAAACGGCATTCAAGCACATGGTGCAAATCAAAATATTATGTAAATAATATTATTCGGACCCACATTTGTAGATTCAATTTAAAACCCTCCGTATAAACACAACACGTTCAATTTTGTCCGGTCATTGTCATCATTCTCCATTATCTAAATGTTAGAAGATTCTTCTTGTTTGTTATGTGTAAACATAAAACTCTTAATCATGTTTAAAAAAATTTAATATCAAAATTAAAATTAAATAATAATATATTATGATCAAAATCATGTATTTTTTAATTTTATTTTGTAAAATATTTATTTTATTTATAAAATTATTGTCATCGAACTCAAATGATGTCAATCTATAAGAAACTAGATTCGTCTTTTTTTTAATCTTATATTATAATGATGATTCGTGGATGCGATGTTTTTTTAAGGTGAGAATTAGGATTCATTCAAAAAATAACTCCTAAACAAATTAATAAAATTAAATTTTTTTCATTTTCGATAACTATAATTAAAAATAAATCATATCTATAATATATTTTTGTGTAATTAAATAAAATTATATAATTTAATAAAAATATATATTAATTTAAGAAAAAGATGATATCGAAAATTAAAAATACAATAAGTGGGCATTCCATTGCCTTGTTAACATGTCGGCACACGAACGATGGGCAACATCATGAGCTGGCCAAGTACCCAATCCATCCATGCGTGCACATAAATAATTGAGTAGAATTGATATCATGATCCACATCTCGTGGTGTCGATTCAGAAGACAGCAGCCGATGCCGACTAAATCATAAGGCATGGAGAGAGAGAGAGAGAGAGAGAGAGAGAGAGAGAGAGAGAGAGAGAGAGAGAGAGAGAGAGAGAGAGAGAGAGAGAGAGAGAGAGGGTGCTTCTTCATCATCCGCCATGTTGCAATAATTGGAAGATGTTTATGAGATCCAACTCAGTAGCTCATTGCAATCATAGAGAGAGTGCGATGTGCCAGGGATGGGACCTAAGGATGCAGATGACAAGGAGGATTCCTGAATCTATTCACAGCTGTGGGTTATGATGCCCCATCAACGCCATAATCTCCACCTTCGATGGAGTTTGAGATGATGCATGAACTCAATGGTGTCACACTCGAAGGGAGAAAGTGATGGTAGGAAGCCATCCCCATTACATGACAAATAAACCTATCAATGTTTTGAATGGTTCGAACTACTCCTTTTAATTCCAATCTTCAAATCTACCGTGATGAATAATAATTCCCCACATTTAAACATCATAAATATTCTCTCTCAGGTTTTGCTTCAAAGCATCGCATAATTTAATTTTTCTTCATCAACATAAACAAGTAGCACAAAACCATTTGAATCCTATGTCGATTGGCTTTTTATTATATTTTTTTATGAATTCTCTAAATTATTCTTTTAATATCTCAAGCAAATCTATAGATTACTCTTGTGCAGTAAAGAATTTGATTTTATGTTTATGAATATAAGTAAGAAGTGTCAAATTACTTAGTTCTTATATCAATTATATATATATATTGCAAACTGTAAGAGATGAAGATGCGAGTCAATTCGAGCTTAATACTTTACAATGAATCATTAAAGATTTTATCGATTAAACTAGCATATATAATTTTTATAAAAAAAAAAAGAATAAGTGGTGAAGATGAAATTCGAGCTCAGAATCTCGTAATAATTTGTTAAAATTTTTATCAGTAAATTTAGTTCGTACCTTTAAAAATATATCGAGATTTAAAGTCTTCAACCTTTGGTAAGTAAAAATATGTTCGGTGATGTTTTGAATCTTGATTTGATATATCATGATCAAATTAATATTTTATTATTATTTCTATGAAATATTAATATATATATAAGTAAAAAAATATTTTATTTATATATATCATGACCTCTTTGTGGGTGAGTTTGTCGTCTCAAAACCTCCATTCCCAGATCACACCTCCCTCCATTGATGCACTCCCCACAAGCTCTTCACTTAGCCTAAACAAATGGATAAAGATGGTCACATCCTGCTTGCGTGACCACATTTTATTTGGTCCTTCTGGCACCAACCATGCCCCAGATCCAAAGTTCTCGGTCTTTGTTCCGGCATATCAAGATCCCTTTCACTCGCTTTCTCTCTCCTCTCTCTATATATACCTCCCCTCTCACATTGCAGGAAGACGCTTACGACACTACACGTAGTCTTCGTCTCTCTTGCAGCTTCGCTGGTCTCGTTGCATGGCAACCAAGGCGTTGGTGGAGTCCTTGTACGACTCACTGGCGAGGGGAGACATGGAGGCCGTGGCGGCATTGATGGCGGAGGACGTGGAGTGGTGGTTCCACGGCCCCCGGCGCTGCCAGTACATGAGGCGGCTGCTGACCGGGGAAGCGGGGCACGGAGACTTCCGCTTCAGGCCGCGGGCGGTGACGGCGATCGGGGGCTGGGTGGTGGCGGAGGGGTGGGAGGGGAAGCACGCCTACTGGGTCCACGCCTGGGCCGTCGACGGCGGCGTCATCACCCGGTTCAGGGAGTACTTCAACACGTCCGTCACCGTGCGCGAGTGTGGCGGCGGCTGCACCTCCACGGTCTCCGGCAATGGCGGCACCTTATGGCAGAGCAGGGCTCCAGCGCAGGGCGGCCGGTCTCTCCCCGGGCTTGTCCTCGCCGTTTAGCACGGCCCGATCACACTAACATGGTCCTCAGCTCGTTCCTGATGGACATGGAGGACAGACAACTCTGTTAATGGCAGATCTGAGTGTACTGCACTTGCTTTACATGTAATATAGTAAATAATATATGCACAGAGTCTGGTTTGGCACTCATTACATGCTTATCATCTCTCTTTCCAGACTATATCAAGACTATCCGTCTGAATGAGTAAAGCATATAAGATTTTGATGATGAACAAACAAGAAATCAGCAGATGCAGTGCAATATAAAGTTTGGAAGCCTTTGTGATTTCATTTATATCAAGATTATCATCCTACATCAATTTTGTGATTTCATTTACTAGGTAAGCTGGATGAGAAATATGTTGTTTGATCCAGGAAGAACGCCAATTATAATCTGCCTAATCATGCGTCAGTACTGTAGTCTCCAGCAGAAGCGTTTGGCAGCCCAAAGAATCTTTTCAGCAGCAGGTATCGATGCATTGTTCTTTATGATACTGATGGGCATCACCAGCTGTTGCTCAGCCTGCGCCAGTTCTGGAGTCTTACATTTCAGCAACATTTATGAGCAAGGAGGAGGAGGAGGAGGCCTACCAAATGCTCATCACTATGTCCTGAGAAGGGCCCTTCAGCTTGCACCTTCCCCTTAAGTTTCACCTATCAAAGAAGAAGAAACTTGTGGTCAGGGCTATGACAGCACCCTATCAAGCAAATATGTGCTGTAAATGCTGCTTTCAGAACACTGGCCTTCGATGTCTCCTCATCCTTCAGCGCAGATGTACATCATGTTGATCCAATAAACAGATCATCCAGGTGATAGATTGATCACTTAGTGTGATCGTTGTGCCTGTGTTTACATGAGAACCCACAGCGTAATCTTCTATCTATCAGGCGAGACTGGGGGTGCGAACAACTGGTGCATGAAGCTACCTGGAAGAGGAAGGTAGCATGTCAAGCTCATGCCTCGCTTAAAAGCAAGGATGTTGTTGTCTTCTTCATCAGCGTATGCCTAATTTAACAGATGATTTTGGCATGTTGAAGAGACCCGTGGGCCATTCTTGTGACTCCCAGTCAAACAATGCAAAGGAAAACAACTGGATCTGATGCAGCACACAAGCTTTTCTGATTGAAATTAATCTGCCAGTCATCAGTGGACCAGAATGGGAAGCAGGAGTGACAGTAGAAACAAGAGTAAAATGCTGCATTGAAGACTGAGGAACTCCCAAGGTACTTAAAATGCTTCTCAAATGGCATGGCATACACCATCAGGTCAAAAAGCATTCAATATTTTTACAGAGAGTGAACGAAAATGGGGTTACAGTGCCAGCTTGTGAATCGTATAATTGGAAATCTAGAAGATGCAGGGTGTAGCTTTTCCTTGAAAGATCAAAGGTGACAACTTTAGGACCTGGAGATGAACCAGTTGTGGCAGATGATAACCTCTGTCAGCAACTATCTGGAGCCATCTTTTCCAGAATTCTTGATGATTCCTTCACCAAAGTATGCAGTGTTCTAATCCAAAGGTTTATCATGTTTCTCTGCACCAAAACATAGCAAACACTAGAATCATGATCTTTTTAATATGGTAAATTCATGAGACATTTGAATGCAGTAACTTCAATGCACTACCAAGAAACAAGAGGTTTCCATCAAGCATACGACAGGTTGACAGAAATATGTGACCATATCTATTATAGAACCAAAGATGAATTTGTGAAAAGGCATATATGTAATTGTTCTTATAGTAACATTCCGCATTGGATAATACATAGAAGCTGGACTGATGCTGTAGTTATTTAGGCTATACTTTCTCCACCTCATTTTTTTTAAGCTGTTGCTCCACTTAAGAAGTCCTTTAAATACAGCATAATGTGCAATAAACTATAGAAATACAATATTTATCTTTTAATAAAAAAATAAAATTAATACAGATCTTATTAAAAGACGATAGATCAAATACACACGATCGTCGCCAATGCAAGATCTGAAAAGGTTCATATATAAGTTTTTATCTTTATATTTGGGAAAGTTGATCCATGGTCTTGCATTATCATTATTATAAAATCTGTCTTCTATATATAGGTCTATTTTTTATTTTTAAAGTTATTTTTGAAAAAAAGTACAAGAACAAAAGTTGTAGAGGTCTTTTACAACTTTATACATGGAGGTTCTTGATAAATTGAATTGTAATGAATAAGAATGTATTAAATATGGCTTAACAAAACCTTATTTATATACATAAGAAGAGAAGAAGAAGAGAGGATTTTCCTCAACTGTCCATCGAGATTTCCTCATGCAGTTGAGGAAATCTTATCTATTATCATGCCCCCACAAGATCGTGCTCTTGTCAAAGACACTGATCTTGGACTGATGTAATGAAAATAATTTACGAGCGAGAGGCTTCATGAGTGAGTCTGCTAGTTGATCAGATGTATGTACGTGAGAAACACATAGTTGATGTCTGACAACTTGATCTCGTACGAAGTGGAAGTCAATGACAATATACTTCATACGTGAGTGAAATACTAGATTGACACATAAATAGGTAGCTCCAATATTATCGTAGTATATTGTAGGAGGAAAGGTAGAGTTGACATTGAGTTCCTTGAGCAGATTTGTGATCCAATTTATTTTAGCAGTAGCTGTGACGATGGCACGGTATTCAGCTTCAGTTGTAGATCGGGCAACTGTCTTTTGTTTCTTAGAACTCCAACTGATTGGATTAGCTCCAAGAAAGATAATATGCCCAGACATGGACATTCTATCATCATAATTTCCTACCCAATCAGCATCAGCAAAGGCATGAAGATGAAGCGGGGTGTGTTTGCGGAGAAAAAAGCCATGATTGAGAGTCCCCTTAAGATATCGTAAAATTCATTTAACCGCAGACCAATGTATTGTAGATGGTCAATGCATGAACTGTGACAATTTATTGACTGCAAATGAGATGTCTGGACGTGTGAGAGCTAAGTATTGTAAGGAGCCAAGTATTTGTCGGTATTGAGTAGAGTCCGTAGCAGGACTTTCATCATAAAGTTTCAGTGACTCACTAGTAGAGAGGGGAGTTGTAACCTCTTTAGCATCATGCATATTTATCTTTAATAATAAATCTTGAATATACTTTCTCTGTGATAGGAGAAGACCTGAAGAGGTGAATGTGGCTTCCACTCTAAGAAAGTAGCTCAAGGTGCCTAGATCTTTGAGAGAGAATCGAACGGTTAGTTACTTTAAGAATGCCTGGATTTCCAAAAGATTATTTCTTGTGACAACAATATCATCTACATACACTAGAAAATATATGGTGTTTTCATATTGTTGTCGTAGGAACAACAAGGTATCAGACTTGGAATTGATGAAACCCGTTGGTGTTAAAAATGCACCAAGTTCATTATACCAGGCTCTTGGAGCTTGACGAAGTCCATAAATAGCTTTTTGTAGTTTGCAGACATACCTTGGATATAGTGGATGAACGAAGCCAGGGAGTTGCTGCATAAAGACATCTTCAGTTAGAGTCCCCTGTAAAAAGGCATTGTTAATATCCAATTGTCGTATATGCTAGCCTTTTGAGATAGCCAAGCTCAAGATAAGCCGTATTGTTGTTGGTTTGACAACTGGGTTGAATGTCTCTATGAAGTCAACACCAAGTCGTTGATGAAAACCTTTGGCAACTAGACGTGTTTTATATCTAGCAATATATCCATCTGGGTTTCACTTAATTCGAAAGACCCATTTACACCCGATGATGTTTTGTGTGTGAGAAGAGGGAACTAAGGTCCATATAGAGTTATGAAGAAGAGCATCATATTCTTCACATATGGCTTTACGCCGGTGAGGAGATTTTTGAGCTTGATTAATTGTGGTGGATTCATTAGCCTCAAGGGAAGAGTTCGTTATGACATGTAGATCAAGAACTTGTCGTGGTTTAACAATACCACTTTTGGAACGTGTTATCATATGATGGCTAGGAGTGATGGAAGTAGTAGGTTGGGCTATTGGTATAGTCGGTGGTGAGTTACCGAGATCAATCGGACTAGTCTGCGGTACTTCAACAGCACATTACGAGGTAGCTGAGGGTATTGCTTCATTAATGGGGGAAGCTTGTGAAGAAGGGATTGGAGAGATAATGGGGGGAGTGAGGAGCTATTAAACAAGAGTGTACTGACCAGGAGGGTTAGGATTGGATGGTGTTATGGGAGGTTCATGTGACAGGGTTGAGGAGATGCTCCAGTGATGTTTGTTTATCGGAGTAGCTTGCATGGTAGGGTACTCATGATTTTGAAAAGGAAAGGAAGACTACACAAAAATAACGTATCGTGACAAAAAGACTTTTTGGGTTTGTGGTTCGTAGCACCGAAAAACATTATATTCAAGAGAGTATCCAATGAAAATGTAGAGCTTAGATCGTGGTGTAAGCTTATGTGAGGTATAAGGACGTAGCCACGGATAACACAGACAATCAAAGACTTTGAGTTTATGAAGGTTTGGAAGTTTGTGGAATAATTTCTCAAATGGAGACTTGTATTGTAAGACTGGAGTGAACATATGATTAATGAGATAGACGACCGTTTGAAAGGCTGCTGTCCAAAAAGTTGATGGCAAAGAGGCCTGATGTAGAAGTGTGAGTCCAGTTTCAACTATATGTTGATATTTGCGCTCAGTAGAACCAACTAATTGGAGAGTATGAGGGGGTGACTTGAGGTGTTGTATACCACAAGCTGCGAGACAGGATGCGAGGGCTTGATATTCGCCTCCGCCATCAGAGTAAACTATTTTAATGGAAGACTGAAAGAAATTCTTGACCAACTTTCTAAAGTTGGTAAAGACTATTGAAACTTCAGATTTATGATGGAGGGGATATAATCATGTATACTTAGTGAAATAGTCAACAAAAATAACATAAAATCGAAACTTGTCAAAAGAAAGGGTTGGGGCAGGACCCCAAACATCAGTATAAATAATTTCAAAAGGTTGAGAGCAAGATATAGAGGATATTCCAAAAGGTAATTTATGACTTTTATTGCTACGACACGCATCACAATAAGTTAAAATATTACTAGTAGTAGAGGTAGGAAGTGAATAATGAGAAAGTAACTTTTACTGAATAAGGGATGAGGGATGACCAAGACGTCGATGCCACACATCAACTGGAGCTGCAACGGAAGAGTGAACATTGGGGTGGGTTATTTACGAAGCGGATGGCCACTCATAAATGTTGTCTTTGTTCTGGCCTTGGACTAAGGATGCCCCCGTGCTCAAATCTTTGACAAGAAAGGAGTCAGGAAAAAATTCAATTGAAGTATTGTTTGCTCAAATCTTTGACAAAAAAGTTTCGTTTAATATGAGTGCAAAAAAATTCAATTGAAACCAATATGTATTGTCGCCATAGTTTGTGGACGGATAAGTTACGAAGATTGGAGGTGATGTGATATGATGCGGAGTCCACAATCCAATTGGGTTGGCTAGTTGTCGAGTAGTCATAAGATTGGCTTGAGGCCATAAGGTTTTGCGGAGTTCGATATGAGAGATTCGGTGATGACCCGATGAGGTGCGTCATGTCACGGATAAAACATCATCAATGTGTGAAGTCCGTTGTGGTGAGTGAATTAAGCATTGTGGAACCCCATTTGAGCGAGTTTGTAAGCCATTGTAGGCTGATAGGAAGTCCTTTACCATCACTAGATGATGATAGTGGATCATTTTATCCTCATTACGAGCTTGTAATATCCATGGTTGGAATGTGTATCGCCATAAAGTGTGTTGGCTTGCGGATCCGTGTGATATCCCGTTACGAAGATTGGGAGGTGATGTGATATAATGCACTTAGAGTCCACAATCTAATCTGGGATGAAAGTGTTGATAGTTGTTTGGTGTAGTCATAAGATTGGCTTTAGGCCACTTGAGCTGTGATAGTTGGTCGGAGCAACTTGTCAGTGAATATGTTTCGTAGTCAATCAGGATATTATTGGTGAGTCGCGTGTGTCTGTCAATTCTTTGTATTCGTTCCTAGGCCATTAAGGGTGTGGGCGAGGACTTCTTCTTCACTGAGGAATGACTTCATCGATAATAACTTTGATATTTTGTAGTGTCCGACTTTTCATCACACATAAAAGTCCGAGCATGCAGTGCGTGAGCGATTTGCCATGTCGTTTGCAACTTGGACCATGCTTGCGGCGAGTCATACATGAAGATATTAGATGGTGACTTGAATGACTGAGGATGAGAGCGGCGTGGTGGATTTGCTTATAGGGTGGACAATGGAGAGAGCCACCATCTTGACAATAAGGATGAAAGTGTTGATAATATTAGGATGTGAGGAGTTTGGTGCCGCCGGAACCCAAAACCAGTAAGTCCATGACGGAGGTAGCTTAGCGGGACAAGCCCACTTACAAACACTCAACCTTGACGAGTACAACAAGCTAAGAAGAATTGCGCGTGCTTATTGTACTAGTTACTCTTCCTCTTGATTTTGCTGAGGCAAGCGACTTGAAAGGATGAGACCGTAAGGTAGTTGGTTGTTCCGAAAGAGTTGTAAACTTGTCATACTCATGCATGGCCTCACGTTCGCGCCATCCCAAGCGACCAAATATGTTTCGTAGTCAATCAATTTATCATAAAGTTCTTTGCGAATGATATTATTGGTGAGTCAAAGTAGTCCAAGAGGATGGTGGTCTCCCAAACTTCCAAAGGGAAGGATGAGAAGAGAGAAGTTGCTCCAGCCCAATTCTTTCTCTGATTCATCCCCTAGTTGCCATTAAGGGTGTGGATCGAGTGACTTCTTCTTCTCGCAGTGGTGATGACCTGGATAAAAGCCAAGTCAACACAAAGTGAAGGCACACTTGGAGCGAGATGCGGATGATAACTTTGATATTTTGTAAGTAATAAGTAATGAGTACCATTTCCTCTTGTTTCACTTTCATCATGAAGAGAGTTGGCCATAAATAGTCCGCGTGGAGGCGGGCGTGGAGCTTTCAGTGCAAGTCAAGGACATGGATTTGCCAATGATCATGTTTCCATGAGTTCAACTTGGGTGCCAAAGACGACCATGAGGCATATGCACCTCGTCTCGGTGAAGCATTTGAGTAACTAAGGCGATACAACTTGCGTGAAGATGGTGTAGAAGCCTTGCACAGGGCAAGAGGATGCTAAGGCGACTCTTGAAGAATATGTCCCGATTGATTCGAGTTGCCATGAGAAAGCGGTGACTTGGAGATTGACTTGGTAGGATGAGAGTCGGTCGAACAAATGTGCTATTTCAGAGAAGTCGAGACATAACTGGATCTAAGCTAGCTTCGAGTGTGACAGAGAGTGGGTGGACTAGATTTGGTATTGCCACTAGATCCTCTTGGGATGTGTTGAGTCCACACATGGAGATATCGCAGATTTGAGTTCATACCACGAGGATCGAGAATGCAGAATCGAGGCGATGACGTGACGGCGGATCATCACGATGATGAGAGATGGTTAAATGTCGATGTCGACACACTGGTGAGTCCCATGGGGACTAGATCATGCAAATATGATCGGGGCGAACTAAGCTTAAGTTGGTGAACAACACGACGGCAAGAAGAGCTATGGATTCAAGCGGTGAATGTCATGGTTTCACAAAGGTGGGTCTTACGTGCAATTGAATGGAAGCCTTGGACATCGGCTTATTTTCTATGCCCTATCGAGGAAGAAGTTCGGATGAAGTACCAGGGGAGTCCCATGTGAGGGACCGGATCATGCAAGGATGATCGAGTGGTGAAGAGTGGAATCGCTTGAGCTCACATTCGCAAGGAGCCCGGCAGTCGCAAGGCCGAGTAGCGGCGTTGCGACCATAAGGAGAAAGAAGCGGTGCAACCCACGCAACTTGATGGTAATGGGAGTGCTTTCCATCGACCAAGTAAAATTGCTCGAGAACACAGAGGTGTTGAAGCGGATGGTCGAAAAAGGCGAGGAAGCAATGAGTCGGAGGACTCAGACCCAAGATCGGCTATCGGTTTGAAGGAAGGTGGACTCGGAGGAGTGCCGATTACTGCGACGAGAGGCGCCATCTACCGATCACAAAGAAGGGATGCTGATGACAACGATAGTAGTGCCATGGGCATTGTAGTGTCATGGTGCTGTAGAGGCGGGACTTCCGAGTCATCAATCCCTTGCTCTCATGAGGAGAGCACTTGATTGTGATATGGGCGTGGGAGGAGGAGAATGCTTTGGTAAACTCCATGTACCAAGACAAGGCTGAAGAGCGAAGCCGAGAACCGTAAGGCGGTGTCAGCAATCAAGATGGCCTAAGTGAAGGACTTGGTCGATGCAAGAGTGCATGACCAAGATCGGAGCTAAAGGGTCTTGTACCTTTCTTTGCTCGGAGAGCCCTCGGCGACAGAAATAATGGAGAAGGTGGTACAATCCATAGGCGACCAAATCTATCGGAGACTTACTCCAGTTGGAGTGATAACTTCTTGCATTCCGAAGTTCAAGGGCAATGAGAAGACGAATCTAGTAGTGACTCGGTGCAAGGATTGCAAACATTTCAAGTGCTTGAAGTGTGAGCTAAGGCGGCGAAGTCTAGTAACCACTTGATGCACGAAGTACAACCTCGAGGAGGCGGGCGAAGTCAAGTAACCTTTGTCTTCTCAACTCTCAAGAGAATGGGTGAAACCGAGTACCCCAGCTCTCTTAGTTATCTGGCAGAGGAGCTCTACACAAATTTGAAGACCCTTCAAAGAGACTAATGGAAGATAATAGTTGTCAAGCCCTCACCAACGGTGATAAATGCTACTGAGAGTAGATTGTCCGCTTTATTTTCCAATTGAATGTCAATCGAAAGCGGAAGTGATGCGAGCTTACTTGGGCAAGACAACTAAGTGGAAGAAGATTCGATGGGTAAATTTTACGGAGAAAGGACCAGAAAACTTTAAAGGTTGCGAGGCGATGCTCGTTAAAGCTCCAACAAGCATCTATCGATTCAAGAGACAAGAAGTATTTGGAGAGCGGCGCATATCAAAGATGGTCTTTTCCTTCATCAGATGAATCCGCAAGAACCAGCATGGATCAGCACAACTCTGCCAACCCCACACCAGAGTCAGAGTTATTGGTGAGTTGAAGCAGCATGGCGGATTAAAGTTCGACGACTTAACAACAACAAGCGGAGGACAATTGGGAGCCAAGGGGCGCATCGCAGCGGGGAGCGAAAATGAAGATCCAACAAAGAAAAGAAGTTGCGCGTCGGCAAAGAAAGGAAGGAATAAGTGGGGAGAAATGTCATGGACAAAATTGTAAACGGCTTGTTCGGTGTAATGCTTATGCATGTCAGTATCCCTTTTGGTTGGTTGTCACTTGTAAAGCTTGAAAATACCCCATTTGAGCGAGTTTGTAAGCCATTGTAAGCTTGTACATAAAGCTTGCGTCAGTGCATACTTGTACTAGAATTGATGCATAGTGGATCAATTTTATGCCTTTGTTGTGCAACCGTTCTGAGCTTGTAATATCCATGGTTGGAATGTGTATCGGCTATAAAGTGTTTGCTAAAAGAGTGGCTTGCGGATCCCGTGTGAAGTGCTTTCTCTATCCCGTCTTCTCTTTCGTTGGTCCTAAGGGATTGTAGGAGATTTCGGGGAGGCTGACCTTTGTGGTGATACGCATTGGTGCCGCATGGCTTAGGCAAAACCAGCTAAGTCCGTGACAGTCAGGGCTGATGCTTATAGGGGTTACCATCTTGACAATAAGGATGAAAGTGTTGATAATATGGATGTGAGGAGTTTGGTGTGGAACCCATAGGGTCAGGAGGCAGCTTAGTCGAACCTTGATTGACATGCTTATTGTACTAGTTACTCTTCCTCTTGGATTTTTGACTGACTTGAGCTGTGATAGTTGGTCCGGGTAACTTGTCATCACGCTTCAAATATGTTTCGTAGTCAATCAATTTATCATAAAGTTCTTCGAATGATATTATTGGTGAGTCGCATACCCAAATTGCGGCTGCCAATTCTTTGTATTCATCCCCTAGGCCATTAAGGGTGTGGACGAGGACTTCTTCTTCACTGAGGGAATGACCTATAAAAGCCAAGTCATCGATGATAACTTTGATATTTTGTAAGTAATAAGTAATAGTACTTTCCTCTTGTTTCACTTTCATCAGATTGGATAAAAGTCCGAGCATGCGAGTCTGCGATGTCGTTTGCAACTTGGACCATGCTTCTGCAGCAGTCATACATGAAGATATTAGTGGGGCGACGGACCCAACGATTGAGACTTGAATGACTTGGAGGATGAGACGGTCTTGACATAACTACAGTTTGTGAGCTAGATTTGGTATTGGACTAGATCCTCTTGGGATGTTGAGCACTGCAGGTGAACAATGGAGAGAGCCATCGATGTAACCTATGAGGTCATATCCAAATAGAATATTAGAAAATTATGCACGCCAAGATGCATAATTTTCACTTTTGGATAACTTAAAAGGAATGAGTGCCGCAGCATTGATAGTGATGAGGCTTGTAGGTTGAGAAGTGCTATGGTTCCTTGCAGGGATAATGATTGGAGTATTGGAGGTAGATGATGAAGCCATTTGATGATACGATGGCGTCAATCAATTGTGAAATTTACCGGATATAGACTGTGGACAACAAGGTAGCAATCTTGATGTGCCTTGATGTGAGCTAAAGGGGCAGCTTCCTCGACGTCCTACTACTGTAGATTGTCACGACAAAAGAGGCAACGGAGAGTAGCCTTGATGAGGAAGCGTCGGCCGATGGGTCGAAAAATAGTGATCGTGCGCTGTCTGTTTTGTCACACCGCCGCATTGCAGCTGCGGCGGTTTGAGAGCTCAAGCATCAATAGTTATTTGCGCCGGCGAGTGAGGGGGAAGGAGGGGAAAGAGCACCGAGGCTGCTCTGTTTCTGAAATCCGCTCGAAATGGACCGCGCTCGACTAGAGGAACAAGGCCGACGACGGTGGTGGCGCGGCTGGGAGGAGATGCTGTCTGCGGTTGAGGTGGTTGTAGAGATGCTGAGGACTACGATTGGAAAACTCAACGACGATCCTTTCTCGCTCGAACAGGATGAGGAGCGGCTGTCGAGGCAGAGAGTACTCTGCTTCTGCCGAGGAAGGATAACTGTATCATCCCGTCGATCCTTGCTGATTGATCCGGCCACTGCTTTGGGCTGGGGGGTGCTCGTTTGGCGCGCTCTATGCGCCAAAACGCATTGGGTGCGGCGGTGGAGTGCATAGACCTGCAAAACTAGTGAAAATTAGTGCCCGCTTCTCGAATCTGCGATGTCTTGTCGAGGGTGAGGCGACCAACGCGGCGCTTGTATGAAGTCCGCCGATGAGGAAGATTGGTGGTGGCAGAGGAAGAAGAGACGGCTGGGTTAGTGTTTCTACTTCGGTGAGTCTTTGGGCGATGGCGCTGCGTTCTTTCCGCGGCGATATAGATAACATCAGTCTTACGCCAGTGGATGGTGGAAGCGAAACGATCTGCAAATCATTATGAACAAAAAAAGAAAAAGAAGAAGAAAAAAAATATTTGCTTAATGCAAGGGCTCTGATACCATGATAAATTGAATTGTAATGAATAAGAATGTATTGAATATGACTTAACAAAACCTTATTTATACATATAAGAAAAGAAGAAGAAGAAAGAATTTTTCTTAACTATTCATCGAGATTTCGTCGTGCAAGTTGAGGAAATCTTATCTATTATCGGATCTCTCGTTTGAGAATTGTAAAAGTTCTGTTTGAGACAAATAAAGAGGAAGCTGAATCATCATATATTGGTGACTCAAATATCTGACATATAAATCCCTAATAACAACAAAAGGAATCTAATTTATGGAAATCAAGAATGTGATTGTGTACTAATGATGCACTGTAGACTTTATCATGCTTATGTAAGAGATGTTATCCAGTTGATGATGGGGTTCCCTAAACATCCACCTTGTTCAGTAATTGATGAGGTTGGAAGCTATGCACACAATTGGAACAGTGAGACATGATCTTTAACTTATCATTGACAGACATAAGTAAGAACAAATAAAGTGCCCTGCCACACCAGGAATGTTGACATGGATTTGATGTGAGACAGTAATCAAGAAGTGTGAAAGTTTTCTTGAAGCTACATGGCAGTAATGATGAGAGACATGAAGAAGGGCAACACAAGACTCATCAATTCTTAGGTCCACTTCAACTTTAGCACTTGGAGAGTGAAATGATGTGATCAGCAGTTCTGCAGTGTTATTGGATACATGATGCAACCCTGCTAACAACCATATGTTCTCCACCTAACATCAACTGTAATAATTCCTTCAAATAGCAACAGGTTAATTAAGTTCCACAAGGTATTTCCTCAGGATATACAAAATTAAACCCTGATGAAGTCTGCAATAAAGGTCCAAACTGCTCACTCCAGCCAACTATATTTGATGAACTTTAGATTTTAAATAGCAACGATTTCCTTTTTTCTTTTTTTTTTTACAGCAGAAATATTCTCTCTTTTTTTAAAGAAAATATTTAAGTACTGGGAGAGATTAAAAAGAGGACTAAAAGATTAAGAGAGTTGGTGATATATATTGAGTCTGACGCATAATTTAGAAACCCAAGTTTTTGGGTTGAGTTGGTGTATTGGTATATTCTAACCCTCACTGATTTAACTCAGATTCATCTTTAATGATATTCTAATATTGTATCAAGTCTAGATTCATGAAAAAAAAAGTAAATCAAAAAGACAATTGAAAATTTTGATATAAATGATTTAAAAAAAATTGAGCCAAGATGAACTTGGTAACCAAAGTGAGCTATGGTTATGGATAAAATTATCACACCATCTATCATTGTAAACAAGGAAGGGAGAGATGATTGAATCATATGTGAATAGGAGGAGATGTTAGAAAATATTCGTGTATAAGTAAAGATTAAAAGGAGAACTAAAAGAATAATGTTATATTGATAAATATCAAGAGACTCAGGTGATATATATTGAGGTTGAACTAATACTGATATATATTAATCCTAATTAATTTAATTGATATACTTTAGGATTAATGGTGGCTTGCTGTGACCTTCATAATATATTATAAAAATTTCGGAGTTGTCAATTATGTCCATTATGGTGAATCTTCCAATTCTAAAGTACCCAAATCACTCTGCTTTCTTTTCTTTTCTTTCCAGTGCTGGATAAAAAGGACAATTCTACGTTAGCAAGAAATCCTATGGTTACATCTGGAGTCATCAAACCTCGTCCTGCAGCAGAAATGGAATGATCACCATTGGAGAAGATTTCTTTCTCTTTTATTATCCTGACGGCACCTCTGCAATGAGATTCGATTAGAATCCGGAAGGCTTGGCATCAACCAAGACAGGACGTCATTTCCTGAGCTAAAGGTTTCGCTTGTATCAGAAGAACAGGTAACATGGTCAGAGAATTGGATGGTGTCTGCGTTGTGCCTACGTGCCTTTTGTTGAGTGCATGCGTGGAGAGTATGTATGATACAGGAAAAGAAATAGTTCTTTTGCGTAGCTTAGATTGCAGTAATACAAGCATTTCAGGTTGTACATTACTCATGAAGGAAATCAAGCATTTGAGACGCAATGTTTTCTTATATCTCAGTGGATGATGGCGTTGCTGATCCCCTTCAGCCAGCAGGAACTGTTCGTGATGGCCGGCGAGTGGAATCCTTGAGCTCAGTACCTGCCGCTCCATGTCGCACACCGAAGCATAAGGTCGGGGTCGGAGAACCGTAACGGGACTCCTCGTCACCAGTTTTGGAGGAAGATGGCTTGCGGAACACCTTCAAGGTGAGCTTGGGCAGGAGGGTGTGGATGAGGCTGGTCTTGGTGGACTTCTTGCAGCCATCGTGCCTGGGGCTGGGGAAGGAGGAGGGCGGTGGCGTGAGGGGAGGGAGGGTGGTGTTGGAGATTGTGTTCTTGGGTGTTCCAGGCCGAGACTCCCACAAGAAAGGCACAGCTCCTGTGGCATCTCCATAGTACACTCCCGAGGAAAGATTAGCTGAAGAGCTCTCCCTGGAGATCAGCGTTGAGTAGAACTTGTCATCCTGCTTCATTTGGATGAAGTCCTTGCAGATCTCGGAGCTGCTGGATGTCATCTTTTAGAGAGAGGGAGAGAGAGAGAGAGAGTTATGATCTGAATGCAAACTAGTTTCTGGCTTATGGATTATAATAAGCCACATAGAAAGCTGTAGCAGTATATCTAAGGACAGTGGCACATGAAAGATTAGTGGTTTGATTTCCGCTTCCTCAAAAAGTACACATTCATTGTGGTGACAAGAGGGAATGCCAACATTGTTGGCGACATTTAATGGGAGTGAGTAGATTTGTAAGGTCATTGTTCCTTGGAAATACATCTCCTGACCATGGAAAGCCGTGAGATGTCTTGGAGAATTGGATTGCCCAAACGAGCTGCAAGATGAACAAGAAATAAAGATCGATGATGACTGGAACATGTACGGATGTGAGGCTGACAAGGATACTTCTGCCTTTGGCGTCACCACGGCTGTGGCTTGCATCTGCCTCCAAAACCACACACTGCACTCTTGTCACCCTCAGGTTGCCGGCGGAAGAAGAAGAGTAGGTGGGACGATACATGCTTGTGCTGCACTGAAATGTTCTTCCGCAGAGAAAACCATTAGAGACACAGAGACGAGCGGGACTCGAGGAAGGAACACGATGAACACATGGGGCTGCAGTGGAGACTCATGTGAGCTCAAATGGCTGATGATTGACATGCAGAAGAGAGGAGATTATTATTGCAGTACTTACAAGCTAAAAGGAAGGAAAAAAAAAAAACAGGAGTTGACCCGCGAAGATCGAACTTGTCATAATCATGCACTTATTTTATCATCACTGTTGAGCAACCAACACTTAATGAGACTTAAATTATACATATTTATTATATGGATACAGTTATTTGAAAAATAACATTATTTATAGCACTTTTGTGGCATATGAAAATGCGAAGAAAGTGAAAAGTTGGATGCTTTTGACAGGAAAAATGAAAAAAAAAATTATGATTTTTCTAAGAAATATATCCTTTTTATTTGATCTCTACAGAAAAATCACCGAAAACGCCAAGAAAGTGAAAAGTTGGATGCTCCACAGGAAAAATGAAAAAAAAATTATGATTTTTCTAAGAAATATATCCTTTTTATTTTAGCTCTGCAGAAAAATCACTGAAAACGCCAAGAAAGCCAAAAGTTGGATGCTCGGCAGGAAAAATGAAAAACATTGTGATTTTTCTAAGAAATATATCCTTTTTTTTATTTTAGCTCTGCAGAAAAATCACTGCCTGCAGATTTCTACTTTTCTAACAAAAGTAGAATGCTCTGCAGAAAAAAAATGTTATTTCTACTTTTCTAAGAAAAATCACTGCCTGCTACCCGCAGCACAGCAAAATTCGGTGAACTTTTGCAAGATCTTTGATTTATTTTAGGAGTTCGAAACTTCTGTTTCACTTTTGAAGAATAAATTTACTACAAAATCAACCTAATTAATCAGAATTTATGGCTCGTTTCAGAACAGATAATGAAAAAATCAAACTAATTAAATCCCATTATGAATGTTGAAGATGGATTGTTACTGACGAGCATTTAAATTTACTGGATCAATTGCCAAGCCGATAACAAAAGGCTTAACTCTCTACAGCAGGCCATGAGAAACTGGTTCTTGAAAATATGAGTTCAAGAGATAGAATTTGTTGTTGCATTCATCAGAAAGTAATAAGAATATACATATATATATATATATATATATATATATATATATATATATATATTTCAGACAGATAAACATGAGCTATGATCACATTAGAGTTTAAGTTAAACATGTCCATAGAGCTTGATTGGTGGCATACAAAAGTTATAAGCAGATGCAAGTATATTCACACATTGCCAAACATTTGCAGCAAGAAATCTATATTGGGAATGACTCAAATTCCATAAACTATTCAAAGAAATAGAAGATTTAAGTTTAAGAAGAAAAAAAATATTTCAGTGGTTCCTTAGCCAGAGATTGAGAACCTTAGAAATGGCATAAAAGTATCCACAGGTTATATCTTTCACATGTCAGGAAAATTTCCAGTATGTGATCAGGTTCCTTAGATTTCTCAAGATCAGAGAAGGATTGCCTAAGACCTGTGCCACTGGAACATGCAATGCAGTTACTACGACAACTCTGGTCTACTTGCCAAGAAAGAAGATCTCAAGTCTCAACAGATCCAGTTCAATGAGAACAGAGGGTTGACAAAAATTGCAAATCTTCTTTTCTTAAACTAGATTGTATGATACAAGCTGCCGATCACTAACATCAGTTTGTTGGTGGAAGTTTTTGCCAAAAAGATTGCATCTAATTCTTACAATAGCCAAATGACTTGCCTTTCAAAGTCTGTTCCAACTCATGTTCTACAATTTAAACCTACTCATGAGCTCAAACCGCCGCCGCTGTCCGTGGTGATTGCGTGCCAATTCATCGTAAGAATGAAACACCTGAAATCCAAGGTAGTCTTTCAAGACAAAGCAAATTGCTTGGATTAACTGAAACAACATTGTTCAAGCTAGCAGGTTAAAACAACAGAAGAAATGATACAAATGTGGATCAGATCAAACATCCCATGGTTTCAGATTCTTTGCAGCCTAAACATCAATAATTTCTGGACATCATAGAGACATAAATGATTGATCAAGAAGGATATACTGATTAGATACCAAAAAAAATAAAAAAAGGGCCTCTGGAGAAACTAGGAAACTGAGCCTCTGATCAACAAAGCAAGATTTCAGTGCTTGATTCTAACAGAAATGGTCACAAACATGACTGTTAATTACAGATGGAGTGATAAGCATCCTGTTCTAGCTATGACACAGAGTGAGCTGGGGGATGCAGGATTCTTTGCTGTCATTTTGCAGAGAGAATAGACAGATGAACCAGTGTGCAACCTGTGACAATTTTTGTGGATTGACCTTTCAAAGTGATAACCAGGATAAACCATTTAGATGAATAATTTAGTAGATTATCGGATGCAAACACTGTAACAATCTAGAATTTAGTTGATACTGAAAACTATACGTGACACTAAATAGGCATCATATAACTTTCATGCATGTGTTTCAATTGATTATTGAAATAATTATGTAGCTAAAACATGATGAGACATAGTAAGCTAAAGATAAGAAACAAGTGACTACATGAGACTTACAATTGGTAATCCAACCAGAGTCTGCTTTGGCCAGAGAAATAATGACTACTTATTAACATGAGAATACAAACCAGACACTAAAATGTACTGATTCCTTTTTGCTAGATAAATAGATATGATTGCTGCATGATTTGTCAGTTCTTTACCAAATTTAAGCTGAATCTTTGAAATACCTCAGACATATCATCACCATCTTCAGTAGAATTTTCTGGCAAGCTGCATTTGCTCTTTCTTCTTGAACCACAAATTGTAGCTTCTGAGGAAGAAATCGAATGGATGTCGTAGAGGCAAGAATCTGAAAACAAATTAAGTGATAGATTGCTCTCTTTATGTACATTTCTTCTTTTTTTTTCTTTTCTTTTCTTTTTGTTAATTTTTTCATGTAGTTTCACATTCTTAGAAAAACAAATAATCAAAGATGACTTCCACAAACACACCTCTGATGACATGCTTCCCCATTTGTCAGGCTCGCTTAATTCAGTCTCCATCAAAGCCCGAGTCTTGCATTTATTCTGAAAATTTACACAAAAATTCAGCAAATGTGCAGAGGACATCATGGTCATCATCATCATATATAATAGCATGTTAACATATAACTTCGTCAAGCAATAGATCTCCAGTGCACACCTCGTAAGAGATGAGCAAGTAAAGTGCACCCAAGGAAAAGCTTCAAAGTCGCAAATCGATTCAAGAAGATTTATATAGAAGGAAAGAAGAAAGGGTCATGACAACATGAAGCGATGCAAGAGAAACAAGAAAAAGAGATGATGAAGAAGAAGAACAGAGATGAGAGAAAGAGTTTGAGAAGAGAGCAATTACTAGTGAGCTCGCTCGGAGCTCTGCGCCTGCTCCGCTTCTGGCTTCGGTCCCCCGTTATACGCACGACGGGAACCGTCGTCTTCTGGCCTCGTTCCGTCGAGGCCGCGCGCGGACGCGACGTCGGGAAGAATCCACCGTACGCGCGCATCGATCCGGGCGGAGTCACCGTACGGCGGCGGCGGGGTGCGGCGGTGATGGATTCGACGGCTTGCTTTAGTTTCGCGTCTCCCGACGCGCGCGAATGACGCCGGTCGCAAGTATCGGACGCTTTAACTGCAATTTCGATACCGGTGACAATAACCGATGGGTGGACGTGGGCTGAGCTACATCCGCCGGACCGGCCCGGTTTCGCTTGACAATAAAAAAAAAAATTCTAATTGATTTTTGAACTAATTACGTATTACCTTATTAGCATCAAAGTTTCTGTGTCTAAAAAATTTATAATTAAATTATTATAATTATAAAAGTGAAATAAATAATATTGATAAAAAATATAACACGTGACGCTACATATTAGATAAAAAAAATGATAGGTATAAAAATAATTTCAACATCTTTTCTGTTTTTAAATATGTGAGATGTTGAAATTACATTTTTGTTGGTAAATTCGTTAGAAACGAAAGGAATATTGAAATTGTTTGTTTGTCTATCATTTTTGCATCGATCCAACACGTGTTTGTGTTTATAATCAATACAGCTAATAGTGTTAGGGCAAATAAAGTTATTTATTTTATTTTCTGACTATAAGGATTATAATATAAATTTTTTTAAGTACAAGAATCATGATGCTAACAAGGTCTAAGTACAAGAGATAATATGTAATTAGCCTTGATATTTGTGATCTTGTAAGGCAACAGATCAACTAGAAAACTAATTAAAAAATTTTACTCTAATGAGTCATAATTTATTAGCACAAGCACAAGAGTTTATGAGGATTTATCTAGTTCGAGTAAGCCTATATGATTTTTTTTTTAAGATGAGTCTCAAAAAATATCTCAAAGGATAAAAGGTGACATCGATGATTATAAAATTTTAATTTTATCTTCGATAGAAGAGCAAAAGCCTCTTGTGTCTTTATTTTGACGCAAATATGATGTGAGGAATGTCGATAATGTTTGAATCAATCTATTCGATTCAGGAACATGTGTAAGATGGAGGTCGAATAGAATACTTGATTTTTAATATTCAAGTTAATCTTGCGGTGAAAAATAGAGTCAAATATGAATGGTAATGATAATAAATGAAGATATTTTATTGTACACTTGACCCAAGAAAATATTTCAGACAAACATTCTACTTAGATTTTTTTTATTATGGTTTAGTTTTGGTGACCAAATTGTTGGTTGAACTCCACTCCGTGTCTTAATTGTGTTGTCACGTGGCGAGCAACCATTAGGTAGAGATCTCTACGATCAAATCTGTCTCTCTCGAAAACCTAATTAATTGAGATCACAATAATTATATTTCAATCTCACTCGGACGCTACATGTTTAGTCGGACGCATGACGCATCTCATACACCCGAGCAAGCCAATGCACACACAACTTGCATCACAAGCCATGGATTACTTGGTTACGTGTCAAAGAGGCGCAGCCAAAGTCAAAGCCTCGCCGCCTCGGAAGAGGCTTTTGCGTTCTCTCCAAGACTCCCAGTACTAGGAGGATCTCGTGTCTGGTGGGAGTTGGCCGGCCCTCTTCTCATGGTTGACCTCACCAGCTGCGATCCAATCGGGCAATTTAATGCCTCCTTTATCAACTCATTCGATTCAGTGAAAGAGCGGAATACCTCTCGAAGCGGAAGACTGTCGTCCGGCGGCGTCGCTGGACGCTAAATTAGTTGCATGAACGTATGGCTGCGAAGTCAACCCGAGTTTTTGCGTCGACTATGAAAAAAAAGTCAACAGGAGGAACTTTCCACGTAATGTTGTCCGACGCCACCCAATTGAATTCCTGCATATTAACTACTACTACTTACCCTTCCGCGTTGCTTTTAGAACTAACAACGGAAGCAGTTCTTCCATCCATCTCCCAGCTTTTGCGCTTCTTCTCTCCGCCATGGCTGCCAAAACAACAGCTATCCTGTTTGTTTCTCTCCTCCTCTTCTGCCTCTCGCTTCCTCGGTCTACGGCAACCCGAGGTCTCAACGTCGGGTTACCAAAAGAAAGCTCCCTCGTTGGACCACAGGAGACGACGGCGACCGGCGCCGGCCTGTGGCGGGAACAGAAGCTCGAGGTGACGTACGGCGCGCCGCTGATCTTCGCCATGCTTCCTCGAGGACCTGTGCCGCCGTCAGGTCCGATCGGTGGCATCAACGGCGGCAATAATTAAGTGGAGGAAGAAGAAGAATCGTGTGCGTAGATGTGCACATATAATTTGGCATTCCTTGATATAGTTTTCATGGGGAAGAACATAAACAGCACAAATTCATTATTTTCATTTTCTTTTTCTAGGATTCAAAGATGTATAGATTTGGCATTTCTTGATACAGTTGAGCAAAACATGGTCAAAGACAGAGGGGCGTTTATTAGGAGATAGAGATGGATAAGTTTCTGTCTCTTTATAGTATGTATACTGGTTGGAAGGAGTTTACTTGTTATACTCTTTGTGATACAATTAGGTGTTATTATCTTCCTGGGAATTTGCTATTTACATGAAACAAGCATGCACTGATAGGTTTGTGATTTAAATGCTTGCTTGATACCCAAGCAAATGAGTTTGGTTCAAGTCTTTTCTCTGTTCCTTTATTTTTTTGGTGGCTGTTTTGATAAGTATGAGTAGTAGGATTGCTCAATTTGATAAGAGTTGTGTGTCAGCTGTGTCAGCAAATCAAACATTTTGGTGAAGTTTGGAAGTTTCATTTAGCATGATTTCTACACTGAAAACACAAAATCTATGGTAACAAAGAATCTAATTATTTGGTCTGTTCAGTAAGCAAGTCATGGATGGAATAAAGGTTTGAGACAGTATGAGCCAACAAGAAACAAGTTTCTGCTTGTCTCATGCTCAAACAATGGAGAGAAGAAGTATTTGAACTAGAGAGAATTTGCTACAGGTGATAAATGAGAAGACGAACAAGAAAGATTGACATGTAGAACACAGTTTGGTTTTCTTTACAGCAGTAATTTCTGGAAAGCATACCATTTTGCCAATTTGATTATGCTCACTTTTCTTCCTCTCCCCTCTCTACAGGATTTATTGCACATTAAATCATCTTTTTCTCTTTTTTTTCTTTTCATTTTCACTATCTTTCTTGGAAGGATTACTGCTCGTGTGTTTTATTGAAAGAAGTAGATATGATACAGAAAACCCAGGTGACATACTGATGGTGTAGATACATTAGAAAGGGAAACAGCATCAAGCTAGCGAAGATCCATCTTATTTTAACACAGTAGAGGATCACACTAGAGAACTTACATTACAACATCTCCATCAAGCGGCCTCGCTGTCGTAAACTTCACTGGCATATTTCCAGTTCATAACTTTCCAAATGTTCTTCAGATAGTCTGGCTTCACATTTTTATACTGTTAAGCATCCAAAAACACAAAAAAAAAGGTTCAACGGGCAATACATTTGGAACTTACATGTCAGTAGCAAATAGCACAGAATCTTAAATCAATCTTGGATTCACTATATGTCCACTATGAACTATGCACAATTTTAGGATACTTGAGGCTACTACATGGCCAACAAGTACTGTAATCAAAGTATGCGTGAGGTGTAAATGTCAAGAGAGAACAGTAAAAAGACCCAATGGTACAAATCAATTGAAAAGCCTTCTAACGTCATTAATATTATCATACAGAAAATACCACATGTGACACTTGATAGCCGTCTAGGCACCAACCAGGAACTGCCAACATTCATCCACCTTTTAGAATAGCTATTTAAGGAGGTAACCCACTTGTTCGAACTTAGATCCAATCATAGTCCAGGATGACTACCATCCGATAATTATAATTTAGGAACTCCATCAACTGTAGCCATTTTTAAGATAAAAGAGTATCCCTGCAATTACGTACTCATAATTCCCCAACCTGCAAAAACTTCTAAAGTCAATTTCATGAGGCCTCTGTAATTCGACCGCAGTTCTTCAACCACAACCTTGCATTCCCCAGGGATAAGATCAAATATGGTTTGAGATTTAGCTATCCTAATCTAATCAAGAATCATCTTGTTCTGGGATTGGCTCAAACAACTCCATAGATTGTGACGGACTCATGCTGGTTTTGAGAAGATGGGAGTGCACAAGGAAAAAAAATTAACAAGTTTCCACCTCCATTCTAACCCACTCACAATAAAAGAGATTGCGACCTCTAAAAAGTCCATGTAGAAGAGAGGGCTGAGGAAAAGACCAAATGTTGTGTCTTAGTCCTCTCATGTTGAAAACTTTGTCATGATGTATATATACCCTCTCCAAGAGTTTTCTTTACTTGACTTGTCTACAATTTTGGTTACCATGCCCTGTATACATAGCCCACTAGCTAAAACAGAGGATCACTACTCATGGGGCTAGCAAACCAAGAGGCATATCCAACAAGTATATGCATATATTACGCCAATATCTATACAAGTTCGTCATTGTATATCTATCCCTTCATGCATCTATGATGAAATATAATCTTGTCATTACAAGTGACAGCCGGAGAGACAACATTTACCTGCAGGTAGTATGCATGCTCCCACACATCGATACCTAGCAGAGGAACTAGGTTTGCGCCTTTGGTCACTAGTGGATCCTGTGAAAACATCAGTTACCAGTTGAATTTGCAGTTGAGACAACAGCAATCAAAGACAACAATCTAATGATAGAAAACAGTTACTTCCAGTTAGTAAAACATGAGCAAGTTTTGCAACTAATTCATGTTCACTAATAATGTAATTTTTGAAGCAGAAATTCATAAATGAAAATTTAATTTGAGATTAAAGGCAGGCATGTGCAAATAGTTAATACCTGTAACTTCTATTCCTCTGTTTATACCTGTAACTAAACCAGACACCATGACAACAGGCTGCTAATTAGATGGCTGGATGGCACAGGAGGCCATGGAACCTAAGTTTAAGTTGGTAAGAACTATAAATGGTATATGACAACTTCAATACTATTCATCAAACTCAATGGCATCAATAGGATTAGATAAAGTGAATACCTGATTTGCAGTGGTTTCAACCAGGAGCTTCTTCCTCTCCTTATCTAGAGCTAACCACTGTCAGAAAGCAAGAAGAGGGCATGGAGCGCAGGTTCATCAAAAGGAAGAACATGTGTGTTGATTATGTATAACAACAAACTTCTTAATGTATGCGTTTGTCACACTGACCACCCATCCAGATCCCTGTAAAGCAGCACCTTCTGCATTCATTTTCTGCACCAGAGCCTCCAAGGAACCAAAGTCTGTGTCAATTGCCCAACCTAGTGTGGCATGAGGAGGCTCACCACCACCTTCCTGTAAGGCACTTCCTTTTACAAAACAAACAATAAACTGGACCAAATTGACCCAGCTAATAAGCTGATCACAAAACAGGTGGATAAACACACTCACATTGACAGGCTTGAGATTTTTCCAGAAGATTGTGTGGTTGATATGGCCTGCAGAGTTTATGAGACTAAACTTGTTGAAATAGCTAGCATATATCAAAACCCACATCCTTCTTACTCTTGCTACTATGACATAAATGATAAAAGACTAGAACCAACCTCCATTTCCAATTTCCTTATTGTAGATATGCCATGGAAAGAAAAGCAAGAGACAACTACAATTGCATTGTGATTACTCAATGTAATTTTAGTTTTCAGATTATATGTGAACATTTTTGAGAAATTTGACCTATCTTTATGAACAGTTTAAACTTCTGATTCAGTATTCAGGGCATACAATCTAAGAGAAAATATGTCCAGTAGATCGTTCAGACGCTTACATATCCCCAATCTCTACATGCCGAATCGAGAAAAGAATGCACTAACATAAGAATCACAAAGCCCTAACACGAACTGAAACAGGCACAAAAATTGTGTTTTTACCCACAATTGTTACAGGAACAACAAATTCACTAGGGAGGAAAAAACGAACGACAGAGTTCGAACCTCCGCCGTTGAACTTGATGGCACTCTGCAGACGGACTACAGCGGGGACATCCCCCTTCGCCATGGCCGCGTCGAGCTTCTCCAGGGCGTCGTTGTAGTTGGAAACGTACGCCTTGTGGTGCTTCTGGTGGTGAAGCCGCATGATCTCCCCGCTGATGGCCGGCTCGAGGGCACCGTAGTCGTACTCGAGGTCCGGAAGCGCCGCGACCTTGAGCCCCCGGGCGTGGCAGAGCCCCTGCCAGCCCGTCCCACTGCCTCCGGCGGAGGCGAAGGGACCGAGGCCGGAAGCTAGGGTTGGGGCTCTCTTGGTGTGGAGGGCTCGGAGCGCCATGACAACACCTGTCGGACTTAGAGATGCTTCGAGTGAGTCGACCACCGTCGCCTCTTTCCGAAGGCAGAGAAGAGCGCCGATTCCAATATAACCTTTTAAAAGAATTATTAAATTACAAGTATACCCTTACCGGGTTCTATGCGCCAGTCGGATGGGGTTCGGTTGAGCTACTTAGATATTTTTGGGCTCGTTCTGTATTACGGATCGGGTCCCGGCATACTAAACCGTTATAAACCTTCATCTACCAAAATCCCATACAATCCAGTATATGACGGCTGCTGTAACAGTTTGTGACACGATATAGTGCCCGTTATCTTCTATAGGTATATATGTATATGTATATGTATATGTATATACATATATATATTATATATAAAATGCAAAATAGGCTTAGTTTTGTGCTCCATCAAGGAGACCGCTTCGGACCCGAGCGTCTCCTCCCTAAAACCCCAATTCTCCCTCTTCAACGATTTCTTCGGATTTCTTTTGCTTTTTTGTCTCGTCTTTTGGGTCAGGGATTCGAAACCCTAGAAATCTTGACAGCGACTCCTCCATCGGTCGTTCGGGCTCGCGATTGTAAGCTTCACCGAAGACAATGTTATGGTTTCCAGGTTCCGATGCCTAAAGTTCTTACCTTTTTTTTTGCCCGCACCGATTATTTTTGCAGAAATCGAAGATTTTGGGCTTGATGGCGATGCTGGGGTGGCGGATTAAATTTGAATTTAGCTACTGAATCTTGATAGGTCTGGTTTTACTTTTTGATTTGGAAGCTCTATTCGTTTTACCCAGCTTTTTTTTTTTTGTTGCAGTTTCTTAGAATTTACTGAACAAGGATTGATCGAGGGACACCAGATACAATAAATATTTCAGTCTTGAATCTCCCTTTGTTGGTTAGCGATTCCCTGATAGCCCTGGTGACGAGACCTATCCAATTCTTCTGAATTCTGTCGCGGGTTGCTTGTTTCCTTTTGCTTGCGATCCGGTTGCATCTGATTTGGCCTTACTTCCTAAATGTAACAGTATTCATGTCTCCGTTTTCTGCAAACTTCGTTTTCTAATTCATAAGCGACGTTTTTTTGTGAACAATTTTGATTGGGGAGAATATACTTTCTTGCATAACTAAAAATACAAATTATAATTTTCTTGAAAGGTTTTTTAAGGCATGAATGAGGTTGTTAATGCTTTGCTAATTGTTTAGTTGCTATTTGAGGTTCAGATGTTAACAATTGATAAGTTATGGAAGTGTAGATAAATATATAAAAGAAAATGGTGAAGAATGAGAAATTATGAACTAATGTATGGACACACGATATTTGAATATGTTGTATATGGTGTATATGTTACTAGTTGTATATAATGAGAGAATACATGATAGAAGAGGGCTCTAGGAGACACTGTATTGAGAAGTGCAATGGTTAAGCCTTCATTGGCAGACATTTCAATTATTTGAAAATTATCTTATTGCTGAATCTTTTATGTCAATGACTTTCTAATGCAGATAATAAATTGTTGCTGATATTTATATTGGGAAAAAAGAAAAATTAAGAAACTTGAAAAGTCAATGATGCTCAAGATGTCTAAAGTCTTCAGAGAATAATCATGTAGGCAAATTTAATATTTGATTTTAGTGAGATGTTCAAAAGTGTATAAAGATACTAAAATAAGCTCTGCGCAAACTTAAATCTCAAACAAGTACGAAATGTCGATAAATCTGGTGTTGGAATAATGTTAGTAGTTATATGATACTATGTTTTAAAAGATAGGTTGATTTTGTCAAGTGATGAATAATAATGGGGCTTTGCAAGATATGTTAAAGCTAAATGATCTAGAATTTTTTTGTTTGTGATCTATTCTTTATATTGATTTTTGTATGGAAATTGAATGATTAAGAGATCTGAAATGACTCAATAATTCTCGATCAAGGCTTGTGATTGAAGACGATTGGAATTGATTTGAGAAACTTTTCCTAAGGTAGGATTCATTTTTGTGACTTTTATCTCAATTTGACGGTTTTTTGATAAAATCATTATGTTCTTTCCATCGGAGGCTGTCTGGTAAACATAAGTGAAAGATAAATCAATGAAGAAAAGTTATTATAGGTTGTCAAATTTTCCGTCTCAACTCCCAACCTTTATTTTTAAGTAATGTAATCTAAGGAGAAGGAGCTGAAGCTAAAAGCCTAATTTGATTCTAGACCAAAAATATGTTACAAAGTTTTGATAGAGGAATGAACTCACAGGAGTCGGGAGATTATCATTACCCAGCCTTTCTGAAATCAAATTGTAGTTGCAGTTTTTTTAGAGCATATTTCTAGTGATCTAGCCAAAGAAACATACCAAATGTCATTTCAGAACAAATAGTTTTATGTGCTGCTAACTAAAATATAGCATATTTGCTTCAGTAAGAACTGGAAAAAGAAACAAAATTTGTCAATTTTCACAGATGATATTTATTTTTCAAAAGAATAATTTGGAATCTAGTGCAAAAAATCTTGAACAAGGAAGATATTAATTAAAAGGACAAAGACATCAGAAGAAGGGATATCAGATTTTGACTCTTAAGAATTACTCATACAGAGTTGACCTTTTGCTAGTCTTTCAACGTTTACACTGGTCTACCATGCTGAGTGCAGTTTGTATTGAACAACTTGTATGCTCTTTTTCATCGATGATGCTTGCAAGTGATTTATTGCTTTAATTTGAACTTTGTAACCGAGATAAATTAATCTAATATGCCAGGACTTGAAAACAACATTACATTTATGCATATTTTCATTAAAATTTTCTTTTCTTCTCATCATTAAGTCATGTTATATGACCCTTTTTTCTCTCATCATTATCCCAGATTCATGAGGTAACTTCAATAATTTTTTTTATACCATGGCAAGAGGGAAAATATTAGCTATTTGCCAATCAGGTGGAGAATTTATTACAGACAGTGATGGATCCATGTCTTATTCTGGTGGTGAAGCACATGCAATTGACATTAACTGTGAAATGTCACTCAGTGATTTGAGGTCAGAGATATCTGCTATGTTTAGCTTCAATGCTGGTACCTTTTCAATTAAGTACTTCCTTCCAAGAAACAAACGGACTCTCATCACGATATCTAACGACAAGGACTTGCAGCGCATGGTTGATTTTCATGCAGATTCAGATACAACTGATATATTTGTCACGAAGAAGGTTGAAAGCAGGTATTTGCCATATACTCAATGGTTTTTATCACAAATGATGCTCAAATAGAAGAAAAATTACTATAAATACTTTTGTAGGATAATTAGGAGTGTTGTAGCTGACTCTGGCACCTCCACTGACGCCAATACTGCCTCAGTAGCTACCCTTGAGGAAGCTAAACGGCAGAAATTATGCATCAATTGGGACAGTATGATCACTGGTGTAGGGCAGGTATTCTCTAGTCCAAAGGCTTTTCGTGATGCATTGCACAAATATGCCATTGCAAATAGCTTCATGTATAGATTCATTAAAAATGATGGATCTCGTGTAACCGCTGAATGTACTGTTGAGGATTGTCCGTGGAGAATACATGCATCCAGGTCATCAGCCAAGCAGAAATTTATGATTAAGAAGATGAATGACATTCATACATGTGGAAAGGAACTCAGTAAAGAAAGTCGTCGGCTTGCATCTCAAAGATGGGTTGCTAGTATTATTAAGGACAAGTTGCGAGACACACCAAACTATAGGCCAAAGGATATTGCAAAAGATCTCCAACAAGAATATGGACTCAGCTTGAACTACTCACAAGCTTGGCGTGGAAAATTTATTGCCAAGAAAGAGCTTCACAACTCGCATGAAGAGGCTTTCAGTCAGTTGTCCTGGTTCTGCGAGAGGATAATAGACACCAATCCAGGTAGTGTTGCAACACTACATATATCAGATGAATCTAGATTTTGTTTCTTTGTCACCTTTCGTGCCTCACTTTATGGGTTTGAGCATGGTTGCCGCCCCCTCCTTTTTCTTGATGGTTTATCTCTGAAAGCAAATAAAAAATGGAAGTTATTGGCTGCAACTGCAGTTGATGGCCAGAATGATATCTACCCGGTTGCATTCTGTGTCCTGGATTCTGAGGCTAGTGAGAACTGGCATTGGTTTTTGGTACAGCTGAAATCTGCCTTTACTCTGTCTCGTGCCATCACGTTTGTTTCTAGCAGTCAAAATGGTTTGGAGGAGTTACCTGAGGTATTTGCGGACAGTTTTCATGGGTACAGCGAACAACACCTGATTGAAAATTTTAAGAAAGAGATGGATGAGTCCTGGACACAGGAACTGAAGGATAAAATGGTTGGTCATCTTAAAAGAGCCATATGTGCTTGTAAAGTTGACGAGTTCAATGAATCCATTGAAAACATCAGGATTCAGTCCAAAGAACTTGCTGAATGGGTTTTAGGTATGAAACCGGAATTCTGGTCTGATGCCTTCTTCAAGGGTTTGAGATACGGGCATTACTCGTCTGGTGCTGCGGAGATATTCAATGACTGGGTGTCAACAAGATACGAGCCATCGGTGCTTCAGATAGTTGACATCCTAAGGTGTAAGTTGATGGAGATGATGTACAGCCGCCATGAGTCTTCAAACACATGGACTGAGGGGCTCGTACCTTCTGCAAATCAGAAGGTACAAGAGGAGATGATCAAAGCGCGCTCCCTGAGTGTGGCGTGTTCCAGTGACTGCGTGTTTGAGGTAAGCGACGAGTCGACCAATGTCATAAACATCAAGACTAGGGAGTGCACATGCCGAAGGTGGCAGGTTACAGGCTTACCTTGCATGCATGCTCTCGCTGTGCTCGAACGAACGAATGGATGCATATATGATTACTGTTCCAAGTACCTCTTGACAGAATGCTACCGGCATGCATATTCATTGTCCATCAATCCCATACCTGACGTCGGCGGGCCGGTCTTCACTGATTCTTTCCATGCTGCAACCACATGCCCTCCTCGTACCCGCCGACTGGCAGGCCGACCGAAAGAAAAGCCTGCAGAACCAAGGATTATAATTAAAAGAGCAGTTCGCTGCAGCAAGTGCCAAGGGTTAGGGCATAATAAGCAGACATGCAAAGCACAAATTTAGGTGTAGTGCCCTTCTTTTGTATCCATATTATTTCTTCTTTTAGGTTGTACTTATGTTTAAATTAAAAATTGAGCTGATTTATAAGAAGTTTGTCATTGGGATTTCAGATGCTAGGAGACAAGTAGGAAGAGAGAATTTTAGGTTTCTTTCCCCTATTTCTGTTTCTTTCAAGCCAAAGAATTTTAGCTTCCAAAGTATTGATTACTTTGCTGTTAATTGAGATTGTCATCTTGTGTATTACTCATGGTATGAACTGAGGCAATGGGAGGGATCCTCTATCCCATAACACAATCCTTTTTAACTTTTGATGAGGTGGTCTTCAACCAACTAATGCTGAGATATTGACCATAATTTTCTTTTTCATTCTTTTAGTCATCTGAAAAGTGAGATATTATTCATCCTTTTTGTTATCGAAACCATATTGTATCAAGATCCATACCTAAGAACTTTATTTTATGCAAATCAGACTCAATTATAATTTTCATACATCAATTAAGGATGGTTGATCACTTGTATATTATTGTAGATACCAACCCGATAGTGACGTGGCCGACAACATGACGTCATATGGGTGGTAGGTGCTCGACACGTAATCGATAGAACAGTGCGAACATGAGAGTCTGAAACTGCATGGACAACACGTGGCTAACACTTCAGTCGACACCTCGACATTTTAACCAAGTAAGATCATGAAGCCACAACCTGGATTGAGCTTGGAAGCGATGCGTAACTGCACCGTGTATGCATCGATGATCTCGAGCGTACTGGTCCTCAAGAAGGAGGCTCCATTGGAGGGGTCTTGGTTAAGAAGGCCTTAAGTTACAGATTCGACACTTTTTACTTTGAGACCGACACAAGAACGCACCTCGGTCGGCTTCTGACTGTGCTTTGATTTCATATACTCAAAATTTGATCCAACAACAGTTAACCTGCACTGAATGTCGCACGAAGTTGTTGTGCGTGGCAAAACATGTAAAGCTCAACTTTTTTGTTTATATTTATGCAGACAAACCATCATGTATGCTTCGTAAGATCCATGTCTCATCTCAGGCATTGGTCGAGAACTGCTTTCGCAAGAGCTCGAGCACAAACGACGAAGGGGATGCTTGACGCGCACTTTCTGCAGCAAGTCAACAAAGCAACCAATTCCGAGCTTGCTTTCTGCGAGTGCCCGAATTCGCTGTCAAAAGTGCTCCCAAGTAACTCACAAAGAGAAAATGACTCGTGAAGTTTTCTTCCACCAACCCGCGATGTACGTTTGCACGTAAAGTGAGATTGCGTGTGTTGATCCTTCGGACTCAACACCGCGTATTATCGATCCTTTTGACTCTCCCTTCGATCGACTATTCAAAGCGTCACTTCCGGAGGATTAGTTGGAGCTCCAAAAAGATTAGCCACCAAACGTGCACGTAGACGAAATCAAAGAAGAAGAAGGATAATGTACTTTGGAGCTTGAGATGGAAGGGCTACCTTCTTCAAGCCACCAAGGTTGAAAGGGAGAGGCCATTAACATATTCCAAGCAGCATCTGTTCTACCTCTGACTTTTGTCACAGCTGCAACACCTCCTGCTCTATTCTCCGAATCATTTGACGTCAAGCCGTCGACTCCAAGGCGGGAGAGAGAAATCCATGTGCCAGCAAACGTATAAGAAATGAAATGATTACAGAAATTAAAGAGTTTGCAACTCTTTTTTCCTTTTTTTTTGTACATCTAAAGGTTTTGTTATGAGATTTGATTTTGATCGTCCAACGAATGGAGGAGTCATTCATTTGAAAGAGTCCAAAGACAACCTCCAAAATATAGAGGGCATTTCCTTTAGGCCTCACTCGATTCAGACTATGATGATGGTGAATAACGATAGCTCACAAGGTTGGAAAGAGAGATTAGGTTTAGGATAAGGAATTGGATCGAGACCTTGTTACTGTACAGGGAGGTACACTGACATGTGGCTAGAGAAAATTCTCAGACATTTTTATATCATTACAGAAAATATTCTATATAAAGTTCACTTCATTTTATTAGCTAGTGGAATCTACCGTAAATTGGAAAAAAAAAATCAGGTCCAAATTATCATGGTATCGTAGTACTTAGCATGTTGATTTATCCTTGGTCTTCGATCTATTTCCAAGTTAAGAGGCATCGTTGAACTAATAACTCGAATCGAGCTTCTTTAAACCATGTTGATCTATAAAATTAGAGCCTTTTTTTTTTATTGGTGAAGATTATTTTCTTGCATCGCACAACCGCATCCCCAAACGGTCATAATATTCTACAATTCAATCCTACCAAAAAGAAGCTTAAACTCCAAACCCAATACAACATGCTGCTGCTTTTCTTCAGCCTTTAGTTAATCCTTGTCGATCTCCGGTTTGCTTCCAACTCTTTGCTCCTTTTTGCGATCTTCTTTTTGCTGGAATCGGTCATCCATATATCTCCATCATCCCATGCCAAATCGAAGAAGCAACCGAGTAAGAACACATTAGCTTCCAAAAGGATACATATCATCAAACCTCGCACTGAAACCCACTGTTTCCACGTCGCAATCCGTTCCATGCCGCGAACGGACGTCGGCAAGATGTTTACAGCCACCACCGAGAAGAAGAAGAAGAAGAAGAAGAAGAGGCGGAGAAAGAGTGAGGCTTCATGGAAACCAGGTCAGCAGAATAGGGTTAAAGGTCATGCATGACAGGATAAAAGGATAAGGATCAAACACTCTTAGAATATTATATAGTAGCAGTACTGCCACAAAGAGAAAGGTTGGCATTTGTTCTTGGAATGGACCACATGATGCTAAGCAAAACTTTGTTCTTCTCATTCCCACGTCAATTCTCTTAGGAATTGCTCATCTCACAACAACAGTCATCAACTTGATCACATTTCTCTCGGGGGCTAATTACATATTATCCCTTTTAGATTCATATATTTTTAAAAATTATATTAAGATTTCTCTACTTATTAAAGTAAAATATTTAATCTTATTTTTTCTTTTAACTGAAAGTGCTCAATGATAAATTGAAGTGAGGTAGAGTCAATACGAGCTTAGTGGTAAATCCTATAATATTTTCATCAGCAGATTCGATGGTGTGAGAAAAAACGAAATTAAATACTTCTTAAAAATACAAAAAATAAGATGTTAAATATAATTAATTATAAAGGATGATATGTAATTAATCTTGCTTATGAAAATGATTAAAATTTTCATAATGCATGTTAATATGTATTATTATGATTAAAAATTGATGCATGTGCCACATGATATAGACATGGTTTTGGACCATAGCATATTATGTGCTGAAGAAGTAGAAGAACAAACAAAGAGTGCATCGGGGCAAATGAAAAAAAAAATAAAGAAGAGGGTTATGAATTAGCATAATTCAATTATTTTAGTATCATTTGACAATGTGTAACTTCAAAATTTTGTTTCCTTTTTTTTTTTTTTATGGTTCGGCTTAGATGAGGACAGATTTATGTGATCCATTGATATGGATGATTGGAATAGATTTGATTTATTTCTTGCAAAAAAAAATCATAAATTTTAAGAAAAGGCTAAAGTGGAGTTGGTGGAGCAAACTCAAAGCTAATTTCTATCTCCAACAATTTCTCTAAATTTATTTAAAACTATAAGATAAAATTGTAAGAGTAATAACTATAATTTATAAGATTTATATACATATTTAATTTTTTTTAATATCCAGTAATTTTTTCTCCAAATAAACTAGTTCATATCAATAATGCAGAAAATACTTAGCAGCTCTAATAAGCCCGTATATTTGGTGAAAAAACAAAGATGAAAATTGCAGGTATCTTTGAATTATTAGAGAATTTTCTAAAAAATACTCATGTTTTGGGTATTTCAAAATCAATACCTCCTATTTTGTTTTTCTTTCAAAATAGTATCCTTAATTTAAAAATACTCAAATAAGTCCTAAAATATTTTCTTATTTGTTATAATATTTTGACCATTATAATAAAAATATTACAAGACTTATTCGAAAATACTATAAATAATTTAAATGGACTTCTAACCTGAATCAAACTAACTACAAGTCTAAAAATATAGAACCATAATAGTTTATGAGAATCATAATAAAAAAGTACAATATGATGTCACTTACAATCTTTTTAATAGCGTTTACAATGTTTCCAATACCTTAATAAAATATTATAAAAAATACTCAAGAAAACACTATAAATATTATTAATAAAATATTAGAGTTACTGTTCGAGAAAATAAAATAAAATAAAATAGAGATTTTTTTTGAAATATCTAAAACGTGAATGTTTTCTAGGAAAATGACCTCATATATTTCATATCTTAGAAAGAAAGAAAAGATGTTTCAGATCCAAGTGATTGACGCAACAATTGTGCCGATCGAGTTGCAGTAGATGTTGCCATCTCTCTCTCTCTCTCTCTCTCTCTCTCTTCGACCATAGCAGTCTCTTCTCATTGTTTCCGCAGGCTCGTCTGATTTCCTTGCATCACCACCATCATCATCTCCTTCTTCTTCACCCTTTACATACCGTAATCGTCAACGTAAGCTCGATCGCCATGTCAAACCGTATTCCACATCCGGATCGTCTTCCTCGACGACGAAAGGCGAACGGATCCCTCGACACGCCCACACATTTTCCTGCTATCCAACATATATCAGCGGTGGCGAAGATGACTCCTGCGCCCAACCCACGTCGCTGTCGATAGCTCTCGGCCACTCACGGCCACCCCCTTTTGTAGCCTTGTGGCTTGTCACCGCGTCCAAGCTCGCTAATGACAAGCACTAATCCACAGCTTTCTTCCCGTTTCAGCATGATCGCCATTTGTGATCACCACCCTCGTCTCGTTGGCATGTTCTTGCACGACAAAGAATACAAACCCTTGACCTACCGAGGGTTTGCTTGATGGATTTGCACTAATTCATGCTGCTTATGATAAGATAATCCACTTCGTAAGTTGCCTCGACAAGCCGCTCTCTTTGGCAAGACAACATACATAACAGTGTAGGAGAATAGCCACGCTCCATCGTACGAGCCAACGAGGATCCGATACGTGGATTGTTTCAATGCGCCATAGTTGAATACAACAATAAAATTATTTTGTGGAGATATTATTTTGTGAAAAATAATAATAATAGTCACAGAGTTGGCATAAAATAATTTTTATATGATTTTTTGGCACCAAAATGTTTTGAGAACACAAGACATCAACAACTTTGGTATTTTCTCACAAAATGTCCAACAACTCTGATCTTAGTCGTGCACAGCGGTGTTGTGTGGCGGAAGCAACCAACTGATCCGGCCTACACGTGCAAAATTTTACCCGCTCACCACGTGTCCATCTCGACCCAGTCATCAATCTCCCGCCACGTTGACTTCGTACGGCAACCAATGACGTCATCGAGGAATAGCACGTACGACACGCGCGCACAACTTAGTCGAGATAGCCAATCATGGCGAGCCACGTAATGCGACCACACGGTATGTACGTGTGTGCAATGAACCACTTGCGCAAGCTAACAAAAGCTTAGCTTCGTCGATGGAGACTGACCCACTCGCTGGCCCAACCCGACGCGCACACCTGTCGACGCCGGACCTAATTCCTCAAGCTGTAGTGTGTGGGGCTCAAATTCTGACCGCGGAAAGCAAGCGGTCCACGTCATCAAACAGTCTGCGCGAGTGAACTAATCGGTGGTGGTGTAGATAAAGATGAAGGACGAGGTCCGGTTCGCCGTCCACATCAGCAATCACTCGGTTCCACACGTGTCTCGGTGACAATCCTTTAGCCGTGTATTTTTCGGATCGAGATAGATTCGTCTTTGGCTCATTTCGATAAATGGTAGATTCGTCCGCGTGTATTGTTGATTTCATTCCCTTCTAATCCTTCGGCCATTCTTTGATCTTTATGTATTCGCGTCATACTTGCAACGATCAGCATACATTGGGCAACGGCAGAATTTAGTGGCGGATTTGGCTTGGATGCTGTTGAACCCACCTGTGCAGAATCTTGTGCGAGTAGTACAGCTCGGTAAATATGCTGTAGATTACGTCCACTAAACGACAAAATTACGCAGCCATAAAAGCCGCCCCCACCCTCCGCTGCCCAAAAATTCCAATCCCCTTCTCTCTCTCTCTCTCTCTCTCTCTCCTCTGCGCCAAAGCAGCAACTCGGGATCGCCATGTCGAATCCTGCATCGCTGCCGCCGGGGTTTCGCTTCCACCCCACCGACGAGGAGCTCATCCTTCACTACCTACGCAACAGGGCGTCGGCGTCCCCATGCCCGGTGCCCATCATCGCCGAGGTCGACATCTACAAGTACGATCCATGGGACCTCCCAGGTCAGTACTCCCCCATCCACCTCCAGCCTTCTTCTGCTTCGTCTTCTCCTGTGTCGCAGCAGCGTCAACGAAGCCCCACCTCACTGTTCCTGCAGCCAAAGCGGCGTACGGGGATCGCGAGTGGTACTTCTTCAGCCCCAGGGATCGCAAGTACCCCAACGGGTTCCGGCCGAACCGCGCCGCCGCGTCCGGGTACTGGAAGGCGACCGGCACCGACAAGCCGATCCACGCGACCCACGGGAACGAGAGCGTCGGGGTCAAGAAGGCCTTGGTGTTCTACAGAGGCAGGCCTCCCAAGGGAGTGAAGACGAACTGGATCATGCACGAGTACCGCCTGGCCGAAGCCCACGCCAGCAACAGCTACAGGCCGGTGAAGCCGACTGATTCCTCCATGAGGGTACATCACACCACTGACCCACCTCCTCCTCTTCCTCGTGACCTCCTCCTGTTCGAAACAATGCCTCTTCGAAGTCATGGGGGAAAAGGACTTCTCTTAGGTTACTTCTCTACCCTTCCTTTTGCTCTGTAACGATCCTTTTGTTGCGGTTCCGATCGCAGTTGGATGACTGGGTGCTGTGTCGCATCTACAAGAAGAGCAACCATCTGCAGTCGGTGCCTCCGCCGATGGATCAAGCGCCGATAGGCTCGGCTTCGAGCTCCAAGAACTCGGAGCAGCAAAGCAGTCTCAGGCCGCAGCCGTCGTCTTTCACACCTGACATCATCCTCGATAACTACTCTGCGCTCTCACACCTGTTCGGCGACCTACCGGAGAACAGCCCTCTCGTGGCCCAACAGCACTTTCCTTGTAGCAGCAGCAGGATCGATGGCAACAGCAGCTTACTCCAACAACCAGCACAGATGGATCCGATGGGGGATGGCTCCGGGAAGAGGCCGCGGACGATGGAATGCTACTTAGACGGCAGCAACCGACTCTTACATCCCCCGAAGAAGCACAACTGCTCGAACATGTTCGCCAACTTCTCCGACCAGTTCGACAGCAGCTTGCTGGAGCAGCACCTCTTCAACCAGCAACTGCTCCTCAACTCCCACCTGGGATTGCACTGAGCGATAACATAACATCTTTCTCCGAGAAGGGATAAGAATCAGTGTTGCCGTTAGAGACAGCACAAAATTCTTTGAGATGGGAGCAGCGGCCTTGTAGATGTGGTGTGGCGTGAGGCTTGTTCTTAGCTTAGTCTTTTAGTTCAGCTTCATAGAGGGAGAGGGAGAGGGAAAGAGGGCGAGATGGAATCGGTTCACACGTACCAAAGAACTTGTAGTTGTCTGCATGATGTCATCGCTTACACCCAGCCAACATCATCTTTGACCCCCCTAATTGAGGTTTACTAGCTTAATTAATTATGTGAAGCTCTCCAAAAATCTAATTAACAGTTTGGAAGTGTCTTAGCAAGGAACATAGGTACTGAAACTGCTACTTAATATGTTTGTCGTTGACCTCGGCGAGGGCGATGATAGAATGATGATTCAACGTGCCACCTTACGTTTAACTTGAGCATACAGTTTCCTCCAAGGAAGCAGTAGTCCTCTACTGCTTTGCGTTGGAACTCTTGCCAACATCTCAAGCTGCCATCCTTTAACGACGTTGAAAAGTGATGCTTCGATCTCACTAGGCTTTCACATACTTAGCTCGGTATGCTCTACTCTAACCATCCACTTAAATCTTTCATCATCGAAACCCTAAACCTATCTTCTTAGGATCCCTCTTCTTGCATGCTCTTGCCTTGAATTCAAGGCAACGACAGCGGATGTGGGTCGACAGGGGGGAAGGAGGTGGGACGACTCCGCCGCTGCGCATGAGCTCATGCATGCGTGCGGCTACGTGGGGCTTCCCTCCTCGTACCGTTTAGTTCTTCTTAGGGTTCCGATGACTTCCAAGAGACGCTTCTCTTTGAACCCTAGAAATGAAGGGAGGGGTCGTCACTCTGACATGACTCGATAAGCTCATCCCACTACTTTGATTCGAAACCAAAACTGTTGGTAAAAGACTCAATCTATTAAACTCGAATGCCAACCAATCAAAGAAAATGGGATTGCATGAACATTGATGGGTGAACGATAATCTTTGAAGGTTAAAGTAAAAGATTCAATGGTTTTGGATAAGTCAAACTCCCAAAAATATATGCAGACAAAGTCGTTGTTTGATGTGGGATGATCACTGGATGCACTAACTAAGGTCAAAGTATGTTTTCCACGAGAAAGATTGTGCTTCCCGTCACAAGAATTCCTGAGAACACGTCAACACTCTGTTCTTCATCAAGGAAGGAACCATTGGCGCTCCCTATTAGCAAAGATTGAGAGAACAAGTTGGCAAATAAATTATATAAGGCAGCCACCTACCATGATACGTACGATCACAAGAAATCAGATCTGGTTGTGCAATTAATATTTGCATGGAAATGAGATTAGTCATATGATGCAGATAGGATTCAAACAGCTTCCATTAAACCTAACAAGTTTCTGGTTTTAGAGCGATCGTTCATGAGATAGAACTCACCAGGCGTGTGTGTTCAACAATCTTTTCCTCGAGAGAGATGATGAGGTGAAAACGAAGGGGAAGAAGGAACAACTCCGGCACTTATGCTAAGTAGGAATAGCAGAAGCATTTCACCGAATGGTAAGTGACGAAGACGGGATTCGGACAACGAAGAATGAATTAACAGAGTCATCTATCAAGGTTTTTACCAGTTGAATTAGTCGGCGTCTTCGATCCGAACCCATACGAAACAGCTGAGATTTGTCACTAAAAAATTGGGGATGTGACAATGACAAACTTTTGTGTATTCCTTGACAAGGAATAATATGAACCATTAAACCATTAACTGCAGCAATAAAATACTGAGATCTTTCTTCCCCATGAGGCTTCTCTTTGAGGTGCCTTAAACCACACGGTTCTTAGTCTTGAGGCGTCCTTGGACCCTACTTAAATGGCTCTTCTCTCTGTGTCTCCTAAATCACACTTGTCTTGATCTTGTTTTCTCTCTGTTGAAGGCGTCTTAAACCATGGTTGATGTCCTGGAGGAAGGCTGCATGCAATTACCTCCTGGCTTCAGATTCCACCCCTCGGATGAAGAGATCATCACTCACTACCTCGCACCGAAGGCAACCAACAACAGGTTCAGCGCAAGAGCTATTGGAGATGTGGACTTGAACAAGTGCGAGCCGTGGGATCTCCCAAGTAAGCAAGCCGTTCAGTGCATGCGTGCCTTCTCCCTATTGATCTTGTTTCGATCGTGTAGGCAAAGCGAGGATGGGAGAAGAGGAATGGTTCTTCTTCTTCCAGAAGGACAGGAAGTACCAAACTGGGACCAGGACCAACAGGGCCACAGAAGCTGGGTATTGGAAGGCCACGGGAAAGGACAAGGAGATCTATCGAGGGAGAGGTGTTCTTGTGGGCATGAAGAAGACGCTCGTGTTCTATAGAGGAAGAGCTCCCAAAGGGCAGAAGACCAGTTGGGTGATGCATGAATACAGGCTTCAAGGCTCCGATGCCCCAAACTCTGTCGAGGTTTATATCGATCCGCATGCTTCTCTCTATCCGAATCAAATCATGACCCTTCTTCTTCTTCCTCCGTTTCTCCAACAACTCTGAAATCTGTGACTGCAGGATGAATGGGTTGTGTGTAGGGTCTTTCACAAGAACATGGGGAGGAAAAGCCCAACACCACCACCGCCACCACCTGCAATACAAAGGCTTAAAACCCTCGACCCTCCTCGCATGAACTTCCAAGAGCATCCTCCCATCTTCTCCGCCATGATGGGAACGGAGAACCAGCAGGCCGTCGACCATCGAACGAGCTCAAACCCACCTCACAACTCCTACTGCTTGCTCCCGGAGTCGACGAACTCGGGGTACTTGCACCACCAGGACGCGGCGCACGGAGCTTCGGCGTCATCTGCCATCACGACGCATTGCAACATGGACGGGTGCTGGGACACAGACCTCCACGCCTCCTGGGTCACGTCAAAGCACTACGCTGACCTCCACGACCCTTCCTCGTCTGCAGCGGGCACAGATTTGGAGAGCATTCGGTGGTTCTGAAGGGCAACAGATTTCATGTTGATTTGGTGTGGTGTAGTTCCAAGGCCACTGGTATTCTACTGATCGTAGAGAAAGCCTTGGTGATTTAGGTATGTTCTTGCTGCATGCAAGTCGCTGGTGGCGTAGCATATGTCATCGTACACGGATGACACAGAAATGGAAGAAGCTGTGTGAAGCTCTGTTGTTGTCCGATCGTCAGTTTGACACGCCAAAATTGATTCGGCCCTAATCTTGTCATGCGTTGGGTGAACCCCCAAAGACGAATCCCAACGCGAGAGAAAACGGGCTGAGGAATCCTGCGTTGAGAGCTCCTCGAGTGACCTCATCGGCTTGTTCTGTCATTCACCCGCATATCTCCTAAGATATTCAATCAAAATCATTCATTCAATGATATGCCTTCTCCTCCCAAAGAAGCACGTAGAGAGGTGCAGGTCTCCTCACCATCTTCATCGATGAGGTGCGACATCACATCAGTTAGGTCTAAGGACACTTAGGATCTCTTTCTTGAGTTATCAATCCTTCTTCCCCTCCAATTATTCTTCTTTCTGCATCGATCATCACGCTTTAATGACTCAATCATTCATTCAGCTTCTCCGTCCTCTCCTTGCTGTCCATGGCCATGGCTTGTGCGCGGGTCTCTGTTTGCTGCCACTTGCACAGAGGCTTCTCGGGTCCCTCCTCAGGCCACCGATCAGCATATGGCCTGAGCTTTCAGTCCACTGTACCACCAAATGCGTGCATTCTTGGCCGATGAGCCCCAAAAGAAAGATGCTATCCATGCATGACGGGAAGATTGATCTCAGCACCTTCTTTATTCCCAAATGTTCCTCATCATTGCTCCTTAAGGTTCCTTCTACCTCCCAAATCTGGACCGCTCGGTTGCGTGTTGCCTCCCAATCTCGGTACAAGTGGAATCGAGTAGAACAGATGATGAGATAATTATTCTATCCTAGACTCCGACTTAGTGGTCTTTGGTTGTATAGGACGAAAGCGAGGATAGCTTAAACTACATGAAGCTTTCCTTTGTTTACATCGCTACGGTGTTAAATCCAAGATGATGAGGTTTGGCGACGGGAGGTGTCCGAACCTACCTCTCGTCTGACGAGACTGTGAATCTACGCTGCATGAAGACTTCTCCCGTCGTAGGTCATCGATTGGCAGTGCTCTTCACGACGAGTGTTCAATGATGAGTTTGACGAGCACCTTGTTCCCTGGTCTTCGTCCTGTGCTGGTGTTGGATAAAGGTTAGACATGGCCCTGAAAGCAACTGATGGTGAACAGCTGATGTTGGTGAAGTTTTTTTTATCGGCCGATCACCATCACAGGTGATCAACATATCTCAACAGCTCATGGTGTGGCCATGGGACTCCAGTAGGTTCGAAGGGCATTCCCAAGTCAAGATTGTCAGCTTAGTAACAAGTCTGAGAATATATTATTTATATATTTAGTGTGTAAATTGAACAAGGAGATTTGAATGCACGCACTTATGGAATACTTAACTGCTTGATAAATAATAAATAAAAAAATTATATTTTAAATATGTATTAATATAAATGTTATTTATAGAATTATATTTTAAAAATTCATTGAATATTTTGCGATGAATTTATCTTTATAATATTTTACTATTTATCCAAAAGTAAATACATATATGAAGATGTTTAATCTTATAAAAAAAATTTGGTAGGGCCCAAATATATAATAAATAAATAAACAAATATAATTTTCTAAAAAAATATAAAAAATTAGAAATAAAAAAAAATGAAATCTCACCTTATATAATGTATAAATCATGTTAATTTTTCACTAAATCATCTTAACAATCTTGTGATTTTAGATGAGGCCTTGAGATGCTAATGCTATCTAGAGGTAGCATCAACATTTAAGTATTTCTAATACAACATTCAAATCAGATATGACTTGAAAAAAAATTATCAAATATCAATTCATATTTAAAATAGATATTGTACTCTCAATGCATGCTTTAAATATATTTTTAAACACATCTTAGTCTACCAAGGTTGGCTTCCGAAAGCAATTGTTCAAAGGCATACATTGGCCAAGGAAGATGCACCTCTTAATGGGTCAAGATCTTGCATGGTTTGAGTGTCTTATTAGATTTCCATCTGACTTCTGGGTTGAGTTGTACAGCAGTGAAGTCACTTCAGAAGTTCTTGCTGATTGCATTGTCATATCCTTATTTATCACAAGGATATGACTTCACAGTTAAGATCTTATTGATTGTGTCAGCACCTAATTAAGAAACAAGTGGAATGACCACAAGGTTTGGCCCAGGAAAACTACATCTTGAAGAGGAGAGCAGGTTGAACAAGCATGATGTGGTGACTTCAACAAAACGACAAAACACTATTTGTCTTTAGTGGTGCAATTCAGCAGATATGGTAGCAAATTAAAACAAAAAAAAAAAAAAAAAAGAAGAAGAAAAAACTCATGAATAAAATATGAGTAACAAGGCATAAAATTGGACTCCAGAATCAGGCATTCATCTAAAGTTCCAGGCTATTGCTGAGGTGGTCTGTCAAGAGATCTCAATCTTCAAATGAATTGACTAATGGTCATATCAAACTAAATCATCTGCATCAGTCTAAAACCTTACAGGTTCTCATAGTGTATTGGTGGATCAAGATCTGTTTAGATATGCTGGTGTGAGGGATACCCCAGTCTTGTCAAAAAAAAACAGAAGCATCACTAGCAGATAAATCTCTGTTTAAACATGGAATTCCCATGGACATGTTAAATATTAGGAATGAGTAGTGTGAGGACCACACTAGCTATAAGATGTGCCAGGCAGCCATGATTCCACAACAGATAAATAATTTGCAATGAATAGATTTATGTAACACATGATGGAGTTCTGTCACCTAGTTGGAGAAGTTGGAAGCTGCCCTCCTCTGGCGTCTGTCTGCTCCATTCCACCTGATGGTGAAAGGTTGTGCCATCAGCGAAATTTAGCCGCCATCCAAATGTGATGAGTTCATTGCATTCTCACGGAGTAGTCCTTTCGGAAATGAGGAGGACATAGAGCTGCCTTTCCGCCCTCATCTGGCTGCAGAGTGTGTGCAAGTCCCTGTCCATGAGAGTTCAGATAGAACAGTTGATAGCTATGGTCATCAGACTGGAACCTCAAAATTATCATGCATGGATTGTTTTAGGTGCTTTGGTTTTCACCTGTAGATCAAACAAAGAATTGCCTCCGCTGCATTATCATTGCTTGCATCTGGAGAGATGGGCTAAGAAAAGATACTTGGAGAGTCGAGCCATACCATAACACATATGCATCGATACGACGAGAGACTGATACAGGTGGTACACCGCGGCTAAAAGATTAGAACGACTGATCTAGGTATTCTTTGTTAGCATGACTGATGAGGCAATAATGACCTAACAAAAGCATCAGTTTAACCCAAGCAAAAGGTTTATCATGTCTTTCATTGGAGCTGGCTGAGATTAGAATGCAAGGCAAGCTCAGTAAAAACCAGAGATCAGATGCAAAGCAGCATGAATTAAACAAAAAAGCTTAATTATTGATTCAAGACTTGCAACCAGCAGTTTTGCTACCGGATGCACAAGCTACAATAATCATGTCCATATTATTCTTCACCAAAGAAAGCTTCGAGACAACATCAACCCATCCTCCATGGAATGTCAAACAAAGATTATTGTTCGCCACGAACGAATACGAAAAAAGCATCATCTACAAAAGGCGCAAGGTCTAAATTCACAAGGCAGTTGAATTGAGACACAAGAACATGGTGTGAAGAAGACCACACCGTTCTGATTATTACCTACATTTGTGCAGGCTCCAGTGTCCGGACATCTGCACCAGTTGTTACATCACCCCTGTCCTTGGTTACCGCTACAAAATGGCCAATCATTTCATGGAACTGCTTCAGACTAGACAGGGGGAGGATGATTGATGAGCGATCAGCTCCAGCAACCTGCATATGGAAGCATTTAAGGATCGACTACGGAACTGATTCAGTTTGAGCTCTTCATGTACCTCAGATATCCTCAAGAAGTGTCCCCTGTTGTTGCTTCCCAAATCAAAGAAGAACCTCTTCTGATCTACCCTAATTAATTTAGACATCCCCATGCCTCCAATATCATTGTGCGTGTGCATATCAACCAATCGATCAGAATTCAACTCTGAGCCAGAGGATGATTGGGCACTGTGGCCTGATATGAATCCAGCACCGACATCATCTGAAAGCCCAGGGAGATGTTCTGGAGTTTCCAGATGTTGCTGTTCTTGTGTTGCAAAAGAACAGGGACGAAAGTTACTGACACGCTCAAGGATATCGGCCATCATAGCTCAGTATGCCAATTTATCAATTTTTTACCTGATTTGGTACCATGAATAGCCGTGAAGCCTCTTCATGTATCTCTTGTAAAACATTTCTAAATGCTACCCATCCTTCTTCACCAGAAATCCCTGCAGGAACAATGATTGTACTCCGGTTTCTGTTAACAGATGCCTCTGATATCTACATAAGAAAGTTTCATCAGCTCTATACACCATTACGCAAAATGCTTAAGCTCATGATACATACTTATACTATGGTTTATGATTTTTTATACTATGTTTAAATAAGAAATGGTCCAACTTGTGCTAACAAAATTGCTAGGTACTACGAGGCACCAAGGTCGCTTATTGCTTGAAACACTAGGTGCCAGTCTAGGCACTAGCCCGAGAATAGCAAAGCACATACCTTAACAAAATTATATGACTATATTCAGGGATAAATAAAATCATTACAACAAGAAATTAATTAAAATATGAATCTTATATAATTATATATGCAATATGATTATCACCAAAAATACCAAATTACATTTGTTTGGCCAATTGATAGAGCACTCAATCAATAAAATATTATCTTAGTTCATATCTAATAACAGAAAAAAAAAAATCCATCAATCCAAGGACTGATTGTTCACCACATCATCGTCAATATTATTCATGTTCTCATCTCCTCCAACCCTTCAAATATATCCCTCAATCTCATGTTCTATTTTGAAATTCTACATTGTAATCAACTTCCACCTCTTCAATATTTAATCTTCTTGATGCTTTTGCACTTAGCATCAGAATCTTGATTGTTGTCCGATGTGCATCCTTATTTCTCCAACCATGGATGCCCTTGCTATGTGATCCCAACAAGTCAAATTATTCATCAAGAACCAAATTATGTTTAGCATTTGACACGTTAGCACCCATCTCTCCAACCATCTTCCACAACGGCAAGGGTGCTGGGAGAAAAGAGGAAAGAGAGGAGAGGAAGGGACGAGTACAGGGGAGAGAGAGGGGTAAAAGAAGAGACGAAAGGGGGAAGGATGAGATGTACTCACAAGAGAAAAGGTTAGAGAAGGCAGTTGCATAAAGGTAGAGGGTTGTGCATGTTTTCATCAGGTGTGGAAAATAAAATTAATTATTTGGTCGAATTCAGATCGAAAATAATCAATGGACAATAGAACTGGGTCAGTTATTGAGTCAGATTCAGGGAGATTTCGATCTGCAGGCCAGTTGGAGCTCAATCAGGCTCACATACATTTATGATTTATGACAACTAGACCTCCTACAACTGTAAGTGCTATCATGATGTTTTGAGTATACATGCAGTATCTAGTTTAACATACACTGCATCTGCTAAGCAGGCAAATATGTCAACAAAGTAGATACATTTATTGGACATATGTATATCTTAGAATAGTGAATTTAATATATGAGAAAAATCATATTTTAGTTGGGAATATTTAGCCCAAAAAAAGGTAGGTGTAAAGATTGACTTCTAGATAGATACCATGTGAGATATGAATATGCACATAAATACCCCTCAAAGGTTTGCATTTGTGTACGTGCACTCTAAAACAGCAAGAATTCTGAGTTTATATGTCTCAAAAAGTTTGCATTTGCATGCATACCATCAAATAGTGGGTATTCATGTATATACCCCTTGGAACATATTTGTCTCTAATTGACTCCTCGACAATCTCTAATAAGTAATCAAAATCAACTTCTGGCTTGACAGGCAATTATACAACCTTGACATAAATTTTATTATTGAAACAAGTCCAAGTCATTTATGAAGCCTAACATGCAACCTATTAAAAGCCACAAATGCAAAGAGGAGGAGCAGTGGGAGAAAAATTGCTGAGAGAGGAGATGTAATGTTGAGATTAAAGAGAAACATGGTAGTGTCCAGATTCCAAAGTTTTAAACACCTATTAAACTAGTAAGTATTAATCAGTATTTACTGGCCGACTAAATGCCGGTATCAGAGCATATAGATCAGTTCTGGTACATATACTAATACTTGGAAATACTATAACTGATGCTTTGTCATTAGAGAATGGAAAGAGTTGCTGTTGCTAAAGAATCTAACAAAAAAATATTAAATAAATAAGGTCTAAATGGGAAACGTGATGACTCATGATGAGTCCAAAATCAGAAGTGGATGATGATTTGTGTATGTATATCAGGTTAGATGGGCTTAGTACCAATAATTTCGGCTCAAAAGCTTCTGGCCATATGGTTAAAGGTCCACAAAATGACTTGTAAGTCATATAACTTTTGCTGGCTTGAATGAAATAAACAGAAAAGTCCTATAAGACTTGTATTGGTTAAATCACCACAAAATGACTTGCAAGAAATAAACAGAAGTTACAAATTAGATCAAATAACCAGTGAACAACAAAAAATCAAAAGATAATATCTTTAGACCACCAAGTTTTTTATTATTGCAAAACTAGCTGGCAGTGGCTGCATCCACTTTTACTCAAACCTTGATCCAGCATCTATCTAACTGCAAGAACCAAAGACATTTTGTTCTATACTGCATCATGCCTACTAAAAGGGAGATAAAGTGACATCATGATTGTTAGAGGTGGAACTGCTAAACATGAGTTCTCTTATGACAAGGTCGGTGTGAACCTAACATGCCCACAATCTTCTGATATGCAAAAGGGTTATACACAACCACAAGAGACCTTCAAATATTATCATATATTCTGCATATAATGGATTTTCTTTTCATTTTTGCACCGTCATTCGAATTTATTGCCTTTGGTTCTTTTATACTTCACAATAAATGCTAATATAGTGACTCGGTTCACCATTTGAACTTCTCTCTCTTCAGTGTACAAGCAAAAGCTCAGAAACTTTTTTGTTTGCCTTAAAAGAAAAGAACACTGCAATATATATTATATCACCCAGAAAGTAACATGCTCTTGGTTTTATTTACCAGTAATGTGTTAGAATGAGCATATGTTGCAATATTCAACGTTGTCACTGCTGGTGTCCTCTTAGTTTCTCTATTCGCATCATGATCGAGGTACATGATTATAATCACCAGAAATCATATGATATTGTCACAGATGTGAGCAATCTTCCAAGCCCAAAGGGAACATCTTCATGTAATATTCAACGTTGTCACTACTAGTGTCCTCTTAGTTTCTCTGTTAGCATCATGTTCGAGGTACTTCATTATAATCACCATAAATCATATGATATTGTAATAGATGTGAGAAATCTTCCAAGCTTCAATCAAATTTTCTTTTAAGTGGATAACTCAAGTAAGAGAAACTTTAGAAATGGTAGCAAAGCTAAGCACCTGCAGAAACATGGGACCACAATTACTCTCATCACTGACCGAATAATCATTGAACAGCAGTTTGAAATATACTCATGATGCAACCCTCCTATATAACAGCAAACATTATGTTGCTACAAAATCTAACATCAAATCATACTTATTTAAGAGTTATTTTGTTGTTGTTAAGCACATACACACACAGATTAAAAGAATCAAGCAATGCCTAAACCAAACTGACATTATGACTCTTGTGTGTTTCCTCACGTGTTCGACAAATTTTGAACTTGGGTTTGGCGCCTAATTCTAAATCCGTCATCATTCCAGATTCAAAAGTTATGTGAAACTCCAATAGCTAACCCACTATCAACAATAAAATTAACTACAGGCCTCTAATAAGAGAAGCTAAGGTAACCATTACAATACCAACACAAGAAATAATTTCAAACCCCAGGAGTCATAAAAGATACAGAAGTCAAACACGCGAAGTAATCAACTATCCAGAATCCATTCAACCACACCAAAATATTGATTTCGTAGTAATGACGTGTACCTTCAAAAAACGCCCCCTTTTGTTCTCACCAACATCAAAGTAAAACGCCTTTCCAGGAACACAAAACCAAAAACATCAGCAAAAGGATTCAACGATTCGACCTTTATAAAACCCAAGAAAACGCCATTAGGGCAACCGACCTTGGAATCAAGCTTGAGCTCCTTGCTGAAGGCGTCCTGCTCTTCCGTGCTGATGTAGTAGCCAAACAATTCGAGGAACCAGACGATGCCATCGACGGGGACGATGATTGTGGACCTTGTGGCCGAAGTCTTCTCGGAGATCTTGAGGTACCTCCCCCTGGGATTCTCCTTCAGATCGAAATAGAACAGCTTGTGCTCGAACTGCAGCGTCTTGGACACCAACTCCACGTCGGTCCCGCCGGTTGCTCCCCCCTCCATCGGTCGGCGCCTCGCGGACCCCCAATTTCCGGTAATAACAATCTCTAGATCGAGAATTGAGATCTTGGGATGGAGGACGAACCAATTCTTCGCAGGAATGAAGATCGAGAGGGAGCGATCAAAAATTGCTGGAAGAGGTTGAGGTTAGGGTTTGAAGCGGGGAGGCATTGATCTCGCCCCGGCCTACGAACGAGTCGGCAGTGGAGATTCCACTTCACTCTCCTTGTTGACCGAGTGTTGACTCGCCAACCGCCGCACCGCTGTGTTTAATTAAGTAAATCTGGAAATTAGGGTATCGGATCCGGATCTTGATCTGTTAATGGTTCCAAAGGACCAGGGCAATCTTCACAGGATCAATCGCGCAGCACGTGCGACAACGTTCGCCACCCCCCGCTCCAGGTGTTCGTCGTGATGCCCAAACGACTAGGGTGGGCGCTCCAGGTGCTCGCCGTAATGCCCACGCGACGGGGGTGGGCCGGGGAGCGCGGAGGACCCGTTCTGCCCGCCGAACATGGAGTTTGTAAGATAGGATTGATCACTGTTCAAAATTAAGTTGGTAACAATTTATTTATTATTAAAAATAAAAATACTCTTCAATAAAAAGTGAAAAATGATTTTTTTATAGGTAAATCATTCGAAAATAAACATAGATAATATGACGATTTTTCTAGCAAACATCCATTATTTAAATATTTTTCATAAGATATTCCTTTTTTTTAAACAATACGTTTAATTTAAAAAATACTCAAAATATTCCTCAAAAGTTTTTCCCACAAGTTTTCTTGCCCATTTGTTTCCTTACAAGCGTAGGTACCTTCTCCACGTTGTGTGGGTCACGTGACGTTGGTCTAACTCGACGAATGAAGCGGTCGGTCGCACGTGCCACAACCTTCCTTTTATGCACCTCTCCTTCTCCCTCTCTCTCTCTCTCTCTCTCTCTTTGTCGCGGCGTTCCGAGGAAAAGGCGCAGCGGAGGAGACCCCATCGAGTCCATCCTCCGCGGCGATCTCCAGGTAGTCGAGCATCCCCGCCCTCGTCTTCTCGGCCTCCCCGACCTCAAATGAGGACTTGATCTGTTGCGCTCCCCCGCATCTAACATGGCCTTCTTAGATCTTCGATCCGATATCTCTCTTCCCTCTTTTCTCCTGCACTTGTCTTGTAGATCCCTTGATTTGCTTTTGGATCTAAACCCTATTAATGCTCTCTTTCATGATCCGAGGATAGATCTTGAGGTTTCCTACGTTCCTCTTTGTTCTTAATCCCTAATTCGACGCCGGTAGTTGTCGATCTCATAGATCTTATGATCGTCAACAAAATACTTGTTTCCGGTGCACTGAATTTTGGTTAGTCTGAACGTTGTGGTTGTAACAGATCAGGAACAATGGGGCTCACGTTCACTAAGCTGTTCAGTCGCCTCTTTGCGAAGAAGGAAATGAGGATCTTGATGGTGGGTCTTGACGCCGCTGGTAAGACGACCATCCTTTACAAGCTCAAGCTCGGAGAGATAGTCACCACGATTCCCACTATCGGTGAGAGTTATTTGTCTCCCTATTATTTGCCTTTATTGGGACCTAGGCAGTATCATTTGACTCGTTGGTGTATTAATCATGTTTTTTGGAAAGCGTGACTGTTAAATCTGTCCTTATTCCTGTTGGTATATGTATTTTCCCATTAATTAAGTTTGAGCATTTCTAAGCCTTGACGGATTAGATCTAGTACCTTCGTTCACATAATATAAGTTTTAGCCTTGGTAAGTACTGGAACTTGGGTTAACAAGTTCCACTTCTATGGAAAATTAACTTTGATTGTTTTGTATCATTATTATTACTATTATCAAATGATATTTTCTTAAGACGAGAATCTCATGACATGCTGTAAATCCTAATGCAACTTTTCAGATTTTTTATACAATTTACAATTTTCTAAAATGTTTTGTATCTAGCTGGGTTTTTTCAACTGCAGCACTTGTCATGTTGATGTTTCTTTTCTGGCAAATATCTTGTAAATAATATGTATTGTGAAAAGGAATATGTGATCATCTATTCATTGCACATTGGTTTCGAGGAGGTTGGCAATGCCGATTACTAGCTTATCAACACTTTTCTGCAGAAACTTGAATGTGTTTGTTGGCATTCTTCATCTACATTTATTACCCTTTTTCAAAAAAGATCAATTATATGAGTCAGATTAATTACTTACCGTTTTAATGCAGGGTTCAATGTGGAGACTGTGGAGTACAAGAATATTAGCTTCACTGTTTGGGACGTCGGTGGTCAGGACAAGGTATTGTAATGCCTATGTAGTTATTTACTTAGTATCACGACGTATTCTTTCATGCTGGCTCATATGAGTTGCTGAGCACCATAGCTTTTGTGGGAGGACTAAATATTATGAAGGCAAGCTGCTGATTTACACAAATATTGACTTGGAAATTTTGGTTGAACATTTGGGTGTTGTTGAACTTTCTTCAGCTTGCAACACTGGACATTTTCTTAAATAAACTTAAGTGGAATACCATACCCTTGTATTATAGATATTATTTCAGATGTTCAATTACTTATTAGACAATCTTGTTACCTATTTTATAATGGATCTTTTGATATAATCCTGTGAAAAACAGATCAGACCCCTGTGGAGGCATTACTTCCAGAACACACAGGGCCTTATTTTTGTTGTCGACAGCAATGATAGGGATCGTGTTGTTGAGGCAAGAGATGAGCTTCACAGGATGCTTAATGAGGTAAGTTTTCCATTTGGTAATGGCTCTTTTAATCTCTTTGCTTTGTGTTCTCTTTATTATTGACAAAGCCTGTATTAAGTTTGGAGTTGGTATATATTGTATATGCACTTGGCTAAAGTTACCATGCGTAAGTGCATGACCCTTAGGTTTCCTGGTTATCAGATTCAACATCATAAATTTATTACTACAACAACAACAAAGCCATAAGTTTCAATTATTTGGGATCGGCTACATGGATCTTTTATCATCATTGAGATTTGTAAAAGGTCATATGTTTAACTAAGTTCAAGAGTACTTAAATATGTATTTATAGTTTCTATTAAGATCTTTTTAGGTATTCCTCTATCTTTCCTCATACCACTAACATTAATCATTTCACCTCATCTGACTATTGTATCTGGAGGTCTCCTAAGCATAATTACTACTATAGACATGAGCACACTTAAATTATCGGTTTGCAGAAATTTAGAATAACTATGTATTCATGCAATTTAAGTTTGAATATTATGTGGGCACAAGTATTATATTATAATTTACCATTTGTCATATTGATAATTATAATGCATACCAATGCTCTCATGATTTGAGTTCAATAAAATTGAAATGGACTAAAAGGAGTCCCTCTTGTTTGGAACAAACTTAGTTATGAAGTATTTTTATCTTAACAAAAGAACATTGGTTAGAGTTTGTTTTTCTGGTGAAGATTGATCTGTTTTCTTTTTTAGTTGCAAACTGATTTCTCTCTACAAAAGACAACATGAAATCGTTTTATTTTTGTTAACCAGTTGTGCTTGCTGGAACAAAAACCAAACTAGAAACATATGGAAACATTTAAATGCAGTTCTTCAACAAAAAAATAACTTGCTTTTCATGTGTTTTTGCTTGTTAAATGTTTAAATTTTGCTATTTATAGTGTTTTAACCAAAATCATTCATGTAATGTGTTCCTTTCTAATAAAATTACTTACTAAGATATAGTTCAAGATATCTTAGTTATTTACATGTTTAGTATTGTCATGTATGGTTATGAAGTGGCAAATTCAATCTTTGAATATCACCAAACTGGTTTCTGGTAAAAGTATGATGCTTCCTTCTAGAATCCTGAAATGTTAAAGATGGTTACTTGGAACAAGAGGAAGTTAATATTCAACATTTTAAATGGTATTATATATCATTATGAAGTCTGAATAACTTCTTAGCATCTCATTTTATAGTGTTTCTTTCTTTTCCTCTCCTCCGCCAATGAAAACCAACCTCCTTTTTTCCATGTGATACTTGGTGACTTCATATTTAATCCAGCTGTATGATGTTCGATCCTGAATTTTCCCTTGCCTGTTATAGCTTTGATTTTCGTATTGATAGGATGAGTTGCGGGATGCTGTTTTGCTTGTTTTTGCTAACAAACAAGATCTTCCAAATGCGATGAATGCTGCTGAAATCACTGACAAGCTTGGTCTGCATTCCCTTCGCCAACGACACTGGTACAACACTTTTTCTCTTGTTAAGCATAAATTTTGAAGCCGAATTTGTTCTTTACACTTGCAATTCACTGTTGTTGTACTTGATAGCTCTGTTGAGATCACAGTAACAAGGTTGTAGATGAAATCATGCAACAATTGCATTTTTATTCTGTTTGATAGCTTATAGAGATAATTGATATGTGATCACTATAATCACTCCGGAATAGAGATATTCCTTCCCCTCTTTTGTGAAGGAATTAATGGGCCTATCAAGAGATACTTGATGAAGCAATAATCAATTCACACATAGAGATCTTGTCTCTACATCTTCTAAACTATCATTTTTAGTTAATCATCGCATGAAAAGATTCTTTTTTCCCCTTCTTTTTACCAAAAACATCTTGAAGAACTTGTGAAGAATCTAAAATAGATAATAAAATCTCATGGGTGTTTAAGAACAATATTTAAGGTTAAGGAGGTTGCATGTGTTGTCTAACATGGTATGTTCTGTGTGATTTTCCTCAGGTACATCCAAAGCACGTGCGCCACATCTGGTGAGGGTTTGTACGAGGGGCTTGATTGGCTCTCCAGCAACATTGCCAGCAAGGTACCTTCTCTATTGTTTTCATTTATAAGCCTAGCATTTGGTTGTCAATGCATGCATTGACATAAGACTTGTGTAGGAGATGTACTAGCTTGGATTATAGCTCCCTCTGCTTATATTGGAAAACATGTTTTACATAATTGAAAATAATTGTATTCAGCTGAAACACATCTTTTGTGTTTGCTTAACAGGCTTAAATTTCCAGGAGAACTTGAGTTGAGATAATTCTCCCACTATGCTAGTCTTGAATGCTTTTTGGACGAGAGCCCACAGAACTTTTAGAGTGACCTGTGTGGATTATTTTACCTCAGCCTTTGTATTTTAAAACGTCACAACTTTTGCTTGTCCAGAAATATAGATGTATTTGCTACCTGCCTTATTTGGTGGTTTCTAGTTAATTATTATCTGACAGATGATTTGCTTGAGTTATTACTCGTGGATAATCTATTTATGGGTTGCTTCTTGCCAGCCTTTCACTAGTTTTTTGTTTTAATGTTGAATCTGCTTTACGTTGTCACTTGTACTGGACAGGCACAATTTGTGCATGAGTAGATTGATTTGAACTTCTTGCAATTTTAGCCTTGCTTTTGCTGGTAATTGTTTTAGCCGAAGTTGGGAAAAGAAATTGCAAATTTTCTTCTAGTTTGAGAGCTTTGATCCGGTTCATCTTGATAGTATCAAGAACCGGTGTTCACATAGCTGTGCCATGGATGCCAGTTGTGCAGTGGAGATAGTTATCTCAATGTCTATATGACAGTTATTTCTTATCAGTGTTCACATTGCTTTAGACGAGATGGCCTATAGAACCTTTTAAAGGGAATAATAATGCAATTGCTGATAGAAAACATAGGATTGGAGTCAGGATCGTCGCCTCTAATTCAATTGCAGAATACAAATGCTCCATGTTAGTTTAGGTGAAGGCCTCTTAACAGTTGACGGTGTCATCCTTCACGGGAATTAAACGTATCATGTAGTAATCGAATGGTTTTACTTATCCTCCCGAAGAGGAGAAGAAAAAAGATCTTTGTTCGTATCCTGGGTTCAGAATAAAGCATGCATCGTGCAGGCAATATAGCATCAATATCCATGTAAATTAAACAAAAACACCCTGCGTTATTCAACAGAATATTACACAACATCAACAACATTGCTTGGATATTTCAATCAGAAAGGGCACAGATTCAGGAGTATCATCATCCTTGAGTCTCTTTGCTGGCCATTCCTCGTGTTTTCATTGGAGTTTTACCCGATGCATTATAAGAGAATCGTTAGTTATTACTGAGATGAAATGAGAATGTTGGGTGGATGTGTTGAGTTATTAAATTTCCTTTTCGTTTATTAAATATTTAGGTGTATCTTTCATAGAAGATTACATGAGAAAAAAATTATACATATTGACTGAACAATGATAAAATATCATATATCCATCCTTAACAGTTGGAAGATTATGATGATGTTGTTTTTATTGAATATATGATCATCCAAATGTGTGTTTATGTCTATAGTAAATATCTTTACCTTTACGTTGTATTATTTTACGGTGATGAAACGTCCACGGTGGAACTTAACGGCCGGGAGAGGTGTCAAAGATAGATTAGATAACCGGATCGGGCGTGGACAATCCTTATCCGATCGGAGACCGTCAATTTTGATCCAATAATTGTGTACCCAGGCACCCGATCTCTAGATGGGTCGGATCAACATCACCCGCACCCGATCTCCATCCGTCCACACACCGTTAGAACAGAAATTGAAGATGATAAAAGCAGCCCTAAACCGCCTTGCGAAGCCTCTTCGTCTCTGGGTCGCCCCTTCCACCGTCACCGGAGGTTGCCTCTCCTCCACCAGCTCCTTCGACTCCGATCAAGGAGAAACAATCATCAAGGTTTCTCTCTTTCTTTTGCTAGTTTTGTAGATATCTTGAGGGAACCGAACTTGGGTCTTGGTTTGTTGTGTTATTGTGCTGGATGAGATAAATCTTGACCTGTACGTTTGTTCTGTTTTGTTGATTTTGATTGCACTTTGTTGCTCGGGGATACGTTTGGAACCCAAAAGCCGGATTCTTGGAACAATTTGCCTTTGGGACGTGGGTTTTGGGAGATGGAACCCAAGAAAGGGATTTTTGACAGAGAATCTGCCTCTCCTCTTAAGCTTGGGCTTTGGGTTGGGTTCTACTTGTCGTTTGCTTATTCTCTTCGGCTTTCTGGTTCTTTGTTGGTAGTAATTTGATTGAATTGAGTCGGAGATATCCATTTATGTGATTCTATAGACTCTCCCTTCTCCCTAGCTGCTTCCTGTAGGACTCACTCCCACCTCTAGCTACACGTCAGCCAGTCCCCACCGGGTGGCTTTCTCTTGCTCTCTGGTGTACGACGTTCTGTGCTCTGTACTTAATCATTATGTGAGGGAAAACGATTTCTCTTCTTTAACTTCTGGATGATTTATGTGTAGGGAGATGGGCGCAAAGGCAAAGAAGGCTTTGAAAAAGAAGCTGAAGAAGACGAGTTCTTCTCAGTTATCAATTTTTCGTCACACAAATGAATCTTCAGATTTCTTGGTCCGATTTTTTATGTTTGTGGTCTATCCCTCCTTGGACATCTTGGTTTGACTAATTTGTTACTTTTAATGTACAGCCTTTAGAAGGAGGGCCAGGGAGGAAAATTACTCAGGAAGAAGATGAGCCTGTCAAAAATACTGCAACAGTACTGTACATCGGTCACATTCCTCATGGGTTTTACGAAGAACAAATGGAAGGTTAGGATCCTTTCTGCTCTACTAGAATTTTCTTTTTATGATTTAGATTGATATACATGCTATTTAACCATGTTAGGATTTTTCAAGCAATTTGGAAAAATGAAGCATTTGAGGATTGCTCGTAACAGGAAGGTACATATTGTCCCTGTTGGTTGTTGTTCGATCAGTGAATTAATTTTGCATGTTTCTTTTTTTTATATCTATAACTAAAGGTGGCTTACCATATGAGGCTCCCACAAATGTTGGTCTAGGAAGGGATAATGTACAAAGTCCTATCCTTGCAAGTAAAGAGACTATTTATGTGCCTTGAATCTTGGTCTCCCATGTTGCATGGGATCAATTAAGTAGTCATGCTAAATAAAATTGCTGTAGTTAAACTTTTGATCTAAATACTTATCGCATCATCTTATTTTCGTAAGAAATTTTCTTTGGCATTTTTAAATTGTTTTTAACTTTTGCATGATTGTTAGCATGGTTGTCTTTTTGAGTTATGTAAGCCATATATTTTCAACTTTTCAATTTGACCTTGTAGACTTATTTTATGTATAGCTTACTCAAATTCTATTGGGCACCGTTTATGTTCTACTTAGTTACACTTTTAATCTATTGGCTTAACCATTATGTGCTATGCTGTAGACAGGAAAATCTAAGCATTATGGATTCATTGAATTTGAAAACCCAGAGGTGATTTTCTTTCCTTGGAAATTGTTAAAATTCTTTCCATTTGCCAAGAAAACTTTATCTTAATATTGTGTAGTACATGCTGATAATTGCAGGTTGCCAAAGTTGTGGCTGATGAGATTCATAATTATCTACTATTCGAACACAACCTTCAGATTCATCTTATCCCACCAGAGCGTGTTCATCCAAAGTTGTAAGCCTCTAGCTCAAATTGACAGTGTCTTTTCAACATGATAGGTTTATGATTGAGGCAGTTTCCCCATATTGAATCACTTTTTTTTCCCTACAACATTGTGATTTACATTTGGTTGCACCATTTTTCTATTGTGATAGATCTCCCATTTGAAGAAAAGGGGAATATGCTGCTTTAAGCTAAATACAGAAATATGACCTGTCATTCACAAATGACTAGGAAATGGATCAGTCAAATGAATCTATTTTTTTATTTTGCAATTTAGAAGCAATCAATATTTTGTTCATGAGGATTTCTTCTGCTTCACCAGCATCTGTACTTGCCCCTTATCATATGGCTACTTCATAGATAAAGTTCTTGTTCATGTGTTCTGGTAACTGTTCCTTTTCCCATGTTTTTTCTTGTTAATTTTTTGTTATCAGAGCATGTATCGATGTGATATCAGCTGATTGAGTTGTCACCAGAGTCTAGGATCCATTATTGGTAGGGATACTATGAATGTGAGAAAGCTTAGCTGTGGAAACAGAAGTTATCTTGTAGGTCTCTGACTATCCCGTTTTCAGTAGTTTTGAACATAGTCAATATTTTGTTCTCTGCAAGCTTTTTCTAAAAAGTTAAATTGTAGTCTTCAGATATACTCGATCATATGCTCGGTTCCAACAACACAATATCAATGAATGTACATTTAGTGGCTTTACTAGGTAAAGGCTTATGTTATTAATAGGACTACACGAATTGGCAAAAAAGCCAGCAAATGGCTTTTTTCTGCATATGATAGTTATATTTAGAGAACTGATTTAATGTAATTTTAAAGAGGGAAAATTTCATTCCAAGTGTCCTTGTCTTTGAGATTGTTGAAGGGATGTGTGACATTGCATGGAAGTAAAACTTGGCTGTATCCCTGTAATCAAAGCATCCTTTTCTTTTTATTGTATTTGGTACCTGCATTTGGACAAGCCTTTTGGGATAATAATATGTTCTAACTAATTTTTTTTTCTTCATAATATTTTTATTTTTTGCTGCAGATGGAGAGGTGTAAATTGGAGATATAATCCATTAAATTGGACAGAAATTGCAAGAAAGCAGCATAACAAGGTGAGATTATGAAAGTAGTTATTCACTGATTTTCACCAAAACTCTAATCCAAATCTGAACTAATCAGAATGCCCTTTGGATGGGATCTGTCAAGATCATATTAATTGGCGGACAAAAGTTTTGATTGTTTTTGTGAATTTTTTTTTCTTCTCCGGATATACCTTCAGGAAAGAACAGTTGAAGAACACCATAGGATGGTTAAGGGGATTCTTAAACGAGATGAGAAGCGCGAGAGGAGAATCAAGGCTGCTGGTGTTGAATATGAATGCCCAGATCTTGTAAGTGAAAGTGCCAATCTCTTTGAACTTGATCGATTGAGTTCAATTTATGTTATTTTCGTAAGCAAAATAAAGCGGATAAAATAAACAAAAAAATTATTGATCTCTCTTTATATTCCCTAGAATTGTGCATATTCAGTGCTCGTTAATTGCCATTTCAGTTACCTGAAACTATAGTTGTTTCGGATGCTTCTGGTAGAAGCTGCGCTATCACTTATCATTTACAGGGTGTACCTCATTCAACCTTTTTTATTCCTTATTGTTTGCCTTTGTGTTTCTTGTGGTTTTGTAAGCATTCAGAGATAACTTACAGCTGACTTGGAGTTCATCTTCTGCGCTAAAGTCATTGACTAAACAAATTGCAAAAGTAGCTTTGCCATGGAAACTTCATTTAATTTACCCAAGGGAATTCTTTCTTGCATTGCGGCCTAGTTTTCAATCTAGTGGCGATTATATTTCTACTTTAGGTGTAATGTATGGGCAGTGTTACCATGTAAGGTCCGAACTATCGAGGATCAGTTAAATGATTCTTTCCCACCAGAGTTATGATGATGGCAATATCACTAGTCAAACCAGAATAATAAAGATCTCTTATGCCTTCCTCTTCCTTTCATCATCACCCCACCAATTGCACAAAGTGATTTTTTGGATATTCCAATGCCATCTTAAATGGTTTTTCCTCATTGTTGCAGCTGAAACCATGATCTTTAATTTGGGCCATTATTAGGCTCAAAGTTGGATGTTATCTTGTTCAAAGTGTTGAGGACATAATTAATTATGCTAGAATTCTTGTTCTTTCTTCCTTTATTTCCTTCTTCTATCCTACAGTTCAGTCTCCTTCAGCCTGCTGCCAAGAACTAGTTGACTTTAGTACTTGCGCTTGAATTATTGTGGTTTCCTTTTATTATTCTCTGCAGGTCGGTCTCATTCAGCCTGCTGCCAAGAAAATTAAGTTTGACGAAGAGGACTAGAAATTGATTTGTGGGGAGGCAATCCATATCATCCTACCGGTTGCTGCTGCTTGCTAATCTCAAATTTTGGTCATCAAGTGACAGAAGTGCTCCGAAGACATGCAACTGAATGTTTGTTTTGATACTTGAAATTTAGCTATCTAGTGTAATGACAAATACACTTGCTCAGTCTTGATGTCATTTGTAAACCTGAGACAATGCCGGTGTTACAACTTTCATCTGAACACAACAATATGTGTTTTCTATGACATGAAGTATAAAAGCAAGTTTTGCAGATAACCAGTTGCTACTTTATGATTATGGGCCTGGCCACAGCACCAATTTACATAGTGGATGTTACCTGAAAGCTCTTGTTTTCTGGTTACAAACATGCCTACTCTCGTTCTTAGATTCTTTCAAGTAACTTGAACTGAAATCTCTGTCCAGCTAGCATATGGGAACATTTAGTGGTTAGTCTGGCAAATTCTGATTTCATTGTACGTATCACTGTTTGCTGACACCAAAATTGCAGTGTGTGGAAAGCTCTAGTGGTTGTCCAGCACAAAGTAATTGCCAGAGCTGCAATCTTGAGGTATATACTATTATATTTAATCTTTATCAGTGGACATGATGTATATTACTAGGTTATATATATATATATATATATATATATATATATATATATATATATATATATATATATATACATGTACATATATGTATATACCTCCAATAATATTTTGTATTTTTAAATAATATTATAATTTTCTTAAAAAAATTATTTTTTTAAAAAATATATTGAATAAGATTATGAACTGTTTGTTAGGGATCGAACGGTACTAAGATGAGGGGGTGAATTAGTGCAGCGGTAAAGAACGATAGATTTTCGACGATTTCAACAAGTTCGGAAACTTCATATGATAAAAATCATGTTTTTGACTAAAATCGATTCCGATTAAAGCGTAATAGAAAGTGCTGGAGTGTTTAGAGAGGAAAAAGACAATGATAAGTAAGTTGAGCAGCGAAGAAAATGTGATTTGCAGAAAGGTAAATACAAGAACATAAACGCAAACCGTTTTTATAGTGGTTTGGTCATCCGACCTACATCCACTCCCGATTCCTCTTCGCTTGAGGCCACCGACTTTTCACTAGCTGTCTTCCTTCCAACGGGCGAAGACAAACTCCCTTTTACAAACTCTGTTTATAAAGCTTCCCTCAACACCTCTCTTAAGAACACTTCTAAACTTTGGAAGAGGGACTTCTACTTCAAATGACAGAGTTTTCCCTTAGTTTTCTTGTACACTTCTTGCTCTCCAAGCAAGAACTTCTGGGATATTTATAGACCCCAAGAGGATTCAAATTTGGAGTCCAAATTTGAAATGCCTCGAACTTTGTATTCACAGCGATCTTGGGCGGTGCCATCGCCCGACTTTGACTCTCTGGCGGTGCCACCGCCAAAGACTTTTCAAGACTCGGTTTGGGCCTAAAACTCGGCCCAAACCGGTCCAAATCAAGGCCATATTGGCCGAAACTTAATTTATAGAATTAACACCTAATCCTAAACCAAATTACGTGCTAATTATGAATTTAAAGACATTTTCTAAGCTATTACAAAGTTCACAAGTCAAGACTTCTTCTGGCAAACTTCCGATGGTCTTCCGACGAACCCTCGAAAACTATTCTGTGGACTCCTGGCAAGCTCCCGGACTTCACGATGATCTTGGCCGGTTCCGGCAACACTCCCAACGAATCTTCCGACTCCCATCGAACTCTGGAACTCCCGTCAAACTCTCGAACTCCCAACGATCCATCCCACTTGTCTTCTAGCACTTTATTTCGCTTTACGTCTTCATCATCATCGTAGTTAATCCTGCACACACACAAATAAAACTCTACTTCGATCTAGACAATTATTACAATGCGAATTGACATTCAGTTGCCCGGCACTTCATTGGTCGGCGCTTCGTCCGATTCTTCGACGCATCATCCTCTCTTGCGGCTTGTTGCCCAATCGGCGGTTGACCTCCGCAACCCTGATATCCTTGGCACAACTCCGCTTTTCTTGGCCCGATGCTCGACGTCCGAAGCCTCCTGTCGATTGTCGACCGAACCTCCGGCTTGACATCCAATATCCTGACGTGATCACTTCCAGCGCAACATCAATTCCTCCAGCGTCAATTGTCTAATCCTGATCGATAGTAGACCTACGTAACTCAAAACGCAGTTAGACATCAAAACACAGTTAGACATCAAAACACAATCAATTAGTTTAATCATCAAAATTTAAGATTCAACAATCTCTCTCTTTTTGATGATGACAACTAATTGATGACTAACGAAGTTAACCATAACTCTCTGGAGTTTAACCAAACTCCCTTTATCAATATGTCATTGATAGAACACTTAGATTATCCCAAATTCAAGCAACATTCATCACATATTATGAGAAACAAACTAAATTATCATGCAAATATATAAAATATTCAATTCAATGCATGAAGTCATCAATCTACTTCTCCCCCTATGTCATCAACAAAAAGGAGAAGTAATCATCATAACTAGTTTAAAAGATATGCAAATTTTACAGCATACTAGTTATCAATCACATCACACAACATTTAAGCATAGCAAATTTCTCATGATAGGCAAGATAGCACTTATTGTGATTGTGTTCATGATAGTAAGTTTTTTTATGTTCCTTTGAGAAGTGCAACCAAATTGTATTTAAAGATTTATAATCTGTACCTTGCTTCCTTTGCGATATGCAATTAATTTGTGTAAGCATTTCATCACTTATGCCAGCAAAAAAAGAATTACAACATACAAGCATAAAAGCATGACAAGTGTAGGAATGCAAATTTTTTAAGTTTTGCATTTTACTTCTTTTGAGATATCACTTCTTTGCTTCTCTTTTGATTGTAAGAATGTAATTCTTTGTATGTTCTAGCTCGCTACTTTTGTCACTTTTTCTTGTGATACTCAAGCTAGTAATTTTCTTCCTCTTGAATGAGCTAGCAAATTTTTTATTTGGGTGTGCAACCTAGCAAAAACTTTCTCCCCCTTTGTCAGTATCAAAAAAGAAAGGGAGGATTAATACTTCAAATAATCTTGCATGAGATTCAATAATAATTTGTAACAAAAGTGCAAGCAATTTTGTTGAAAAAGTGAAGTTGAGCAAGATTTTTATCTCTCTTGAGATAACAATTTTTTTGCTTCTCAATGTTTAAACTAACAAAATTTTCTCTTTTGATGCACAAGCTAGCAATTTAACTCCCCCTTTATCATTATCGAAAAGAATATAGGACTAAATTATAAGCATAAAAAGTCTTTAATCATGCTTCTATAATGCGAAAAACTTTAATTCTAGGATCGAAATCAAAGAACAATAGATCTGTTTTTACGCTGTATACCTTTTAATGCCATCCACTAAGAAAGGGGAAAAATCTGAATACCTTCCTTTAGATCCAACACCTCTATCAATCTGCAAGGAAAACTATACTCCTCCTCTTTTCCTATCCTTTCATAAGACAACTTTAATTGATGGCTCAAGGAGATTGAGAGGGAGACTGTAATCTCTCAATCGATGTCTGTGAAACATTTTCTTTTATGTAACTCTTAGATGCATCTGTGTTGTTAATCTTTACGCAACTCTTAGATGCTTTTGTGTTGCTTCTGTCTCTGTTACTTTAAGTCCCTGAGGTCCTGTCTATTTATAGGCGAGAGCATAGGGTTTAGGATAAGTTATTAGGGGAGTTCTTTCCATCAAAGGCATCCCCTAAGATATCCTCCAAAATATGAACTTCTTTTCTATTGGCCGATATTGATATCAGAATCCAATTAGTTATATCAAATATCTTATCCGATTATAACGGGTCACATAATCTAACATTCTCCGAGTTGGCCCATTAATTGATAAGATATAAAAGATATTCAAAATCAAAAATAAATAAAACAAAATTTGTTTGAAAATAATTTTACCTAATTGGATCTTGAAAATTTTGAAAAGCATTTTATACATGGCCATGAATTTTAAAACAAGCCAATAAGTCCAATAAATATAATAATACTATATTAAGTCTAACCATCAATGCGAGTCATAGCGGTTGTATATCATCAATGTTATACTCCCTTCTATGTACTACAACATTGTTAGTCTTTCCTAATATAGTCCATAATGACCCCTGTAATTTGTTTTGTCAAGAGAATCCTATTATCACATTCAACCATAATATGTATATACATAACTGTGAACAGGATAGCATAAACAAATAACTTTAAATACGTAAGTAAAAATATCAATTACAGTGTCCACTCAAATATATATCACCATATCCTTTATGGGTTGCTCATAAACCCAATCATAAGAATATGTTCTTTCAAAACACTTTAGGCTATAAGTCCTAAGTAAATGGATCAGCAATCAATACAGTGGAACTCAAGTAATTAATTGACATTAGATGTTTCTGGACTCGTCTTCTTTAACCATCAAGTACTTTCTACCATAATGCATAGAAATGCAATAGTACTTATCTTTTTTAGAGAAGAAAACTACTGCGATATCATCAAAATATCCTTAGCGATTTGACAATTGTGTCTGACCACACCAAGTCCTGAGATAAAATTTCACAGTTATAAAGTTTGATTAGTGGCCTCAAAGCATACCACAAAATCAACTTTTATTATTAATAATACTAATAAATTGCCCCTCTAATTGATGTAGATATTAACCATAAGGTGGACTTCCTGTTATTGAGGCAATTTATACAATCAGCATTTGAAAAATACTATTATTTCAAGCTGATATAATTTCATATATGTGAGCATATAATCCTTCGTCCCTTTCAGATATCTTATTACTTTTCTTTACAGTCCTTTAATATTTTTTTACTTCTGGATAACTCAAATATCTACCCAGTATTCTAATTGCAAAAACTGATATCGAGCATAAACTTTCAACTACGCATATATAAAGAATATTTTCTTTATCTGATTCTTTTCAAGTCATTTTAAAGCACTCACTATTGACTAAAATTTTACTTTTATGATTTGTTGAACAAAGTTGTATATTAAATCATCTCAAGACTCGGTTAATATATCTTTCTGAGATAATCTTAATAATCATTGAGATATATCCCTGAGTATCTTAATACTAATAATATAAGATATCTCATTCATATCAACCGTCTTAAATTCTTAATGATAATTTATTGGTTTAGTATAATAAACTAAGTCACTATTGGCAATGCAAAATATTATCCACATATATGATCAATATAATGAATTTGCTCCCACTGATCTTCAGATATAAATACCGATTAAAAGTATTTTTCTTAAATTTAAAAAAATCAATGATATTAATAAACTTTATATATATCATTGTCTAGAAACTTGTTTAAGATCATAAATAGTTTTCTAAATCTGTATGCCAAATTTATATTTCTTTCATTTTCTCTGCGAGTCATTCGGAATAACTTATAGAAAACTAGATCCTTAATCAAAAATTTATTTTCGTATCATTATGATGTAACTTAAACTCATTATGAGTCACTAATGTCATGGCGATTCTTAACAGTTCCTTTAACAACTGTATGTCTCGTTATAATCGATATATTCTTTATGAGTAAAATATATAACCATATAAAAACTAAAAGTTTAACTATTGTATCGTTCGACATTATCTTTTGAGTCATATTTATATAACAGACTCTTTTATAATTATTGGACAATTCGATGAATTCATCAGACACCATTCTGGTTATTGATTTTATCTCTTCTTATATTGTATCATATTACTTTTATAAGGGATCTATTCTGATTCCTATATCAAAATATAATTCTTATAAATATACTACATAAACATAAATGACAAGATTCCTTTCCCATTGAAAAATTTCCAAGGCTATCAATTGTGGTTATTCTACAAGACCGTTATCAGCGATATCAATATAATATAAGAGTTTGATAATGATATTTTATTGTTCACCTTTATTAAATTATTTAATAATTTGAGTAATAACAATCTCTCGAATAATAAAGGAGTATCAACATGTATCTCCTCTATACTAAAATTAAATTTTGAGATTTTTACTCTTACTAATTCGCTATTTTATAGGAACCTTATATTATCAAATTTAACTATCCTCGTACTATGATTAGAGCAATAATATATGTACCCTTTTTTAAATTTTTTTGAATAAATAATAAAATATTTAAAATAGTTATTAAATTTAATTTTCTTTTATGTGAGTTGAAGATCCTTATCTCTATGGGACAATCCAAAATATGTAAATATCTTCAGTTAGGTTTCCTATCATTCCATAACTCAAAAGAAGTCATGTAATTTACTTACTAGAAACTTCATTTAAGATATACATAGTTGTTCTTAGAGTTTCTTCTCATAATGATTTGGGTATAAAAGAATAATACATCATGCTCCTAATCATATTTATAAGTGTACGATTATACCTTTCAATAATTATGTTCTGCTACGACACATCTAGTAAATCATACTGAATACATATACCTTGATTTTTCAAGAATATAATAAAAGAACTAGAATGATAATTGGATCCATCATGAATACCATAAAATCTATCACCCCTATTAGATATGATGATTTTAACTTTTTTATCTAATTGTCTCTCGACCTCATTTATGCACACTTTAAGAGTGTCAACGACCTAAGACTTTACATAAATTAGATATATATAAAATCATATCTCAATGGATTATCTATATGGTGATAAAATGCCTCTCTTTAATGAGACAAAAATATAGAGTGACTCGCGAATGTAAGCATAATATTAAGAAGTTTATGAAATTATATTTTATTTTAATATTTAATTATAAGATCGTTGTAAACTCAAGATTCATATTAATTCTGTATAGACCATTATACAGAATCCAAAAGTTAACTTTTATTGAATCATATTGAATTCATAACTATCAAAGGAGAAACAATATTCTAACAATTCTAGGTAAAGAATCCAAATTCCCAGAATTATAAGAATATAGTACGAATCCTGAAGATTTATTAAATGAATTATTCTTAGGCGTAGGCGATAAATACAAACTACTATCGCTTTCACTTTAAGATGATTCCCTGTAATGATGAATATTTTAATCTCCTTTGATTTTTATATCTTTTCTTTTTAAATATTAAAATAAATCTCTATTATTGGTAACATACATTGAAGCATCAAATTAATCCACCAAATATTAGATAAATAATTTCTATAATATTTGATTTGAACCACGTAACTTTTCATTTCAAATCAAATCTTATAATTTTTCTTCATATAACTTTTATTGTTACACAATTAATATTTTATTATGAAAAAATTCCTTTATGAGTTTATATAGTAATTATAAACTCAGGTGACTTATGCTTCCTTATTTTATTGTTACCCACTCATTGAATAAAACTTAAAGTATTCTAAGTCTTGGGCTTACAACTTTGTCAATTATATTAAGGAGGTAATTTTAAATTCCTCAAATATTATCATTTTTAGTCAGTTCTTTCACTGAGGTGTTAACTCATGACTTATCAGAAAATTTATATTGATCCTTAAATATTCTCATGCGCTAGTTGTAAACTGTACTGAAGTCTAAGTATCATCAAATTGAGTTTTCAGACCTTTCCTGATCAGTCACCTTAATTATTTATTTCATAGAGCTTTCAGTAAATAAGTTTGTGTTCCCTTCAAATAATCTGATCAAGGTCTCACTCATTCAATATAACTTATATATGCTCAAGCCATTTATTCCAGAAAATATATTTCAGAAAATATAGGGATATTTATAAAAATACAATGAAGGAAGTACCACTGTAATAATTAACATCAATGCTTTGAGTTTTATAATGAATGTTGAACTATTGATATCATCAATATTTTACTTTCAATATTGACATATTTATTGTTCACACATATAATCATTTATGGAGGACTGATATCATCCTTGTGGAATAGTGTTAATACCTTTGGGTATAGAATACTAAACTATAAAGATATCCAAAACAGTATCATCCTACCCCATCACATAATTATTCAAAATAGATTCTTCTTTGGGATTATCTAAATCTCCTAATTATGTGTGTCATTGTGAATATTATTTTTCTTTAATGTCATTTAGGACCAATCCCATAATGTATTTTATAGATTATTGGTCTAGGTCACTTTGGTGACTACAAGATCAATACAAAAATATAAAATACAATTTAAAATGTCCTATGAATAATAAGACTTTATTGTAATTTATATCCCATAAGCCTATCATCCCAGGCTACTTTGGCAGTTGTTGGTCAGATAAAACTTAGGAAAATAAATTACAAATAATATTTATCAAAATTTTTTAATATCATTTAGAATCAATTTCATAATATATTTTATAAATTATTAGTCAAGGTCACTTTGGTGACTGCAAGACTAATACAAAAATATAAAATATAATCTAAAATATCCTATAAATGATAAGACTTTTATTATAATTCATAGCCTATAAGCTTATCATCCCAGGCCACTTTGGCAGCTACTGATCAGATAAAACTTAGGAAGATGAATTATAAATAATATTCACTAAATTTTTTTAATTCAATTTATGCTAAATAATTCAATAATAGAACAACAACCATAATGATTATTGAATATTAATGAGCATAAAAAAAATTTATATGACAACTATAATTATGATAACACATAAATAATGAAAAAACCTTTATGTTAAAATTAACTATCATTTCACAATTTCAAATATATACATATGAATAATCAAACAAATATCCAAGAACAATAATTGGATATTATTTATAACTTACAATCAATAATTCATATATATTGATCATAAGGAAAAACTCATATGATAATTATAATCTTGATAACACATAAATCATGAAAAGTCTTTATGTGAAAGATAACTATGATTTCATAATTTCAAATATATACATGTGAGTAACCAAAAGAATATCCAAAAATAATAATTAGATTTTAATTTACCACATGTAATCAATAAATCATATGAGAAAAACTATAAAAGGAATAATAATTTATATTTTTTTAAAAAATATATAAAATATCAAATTAAACTAATCAATTTTATTTAATTTGGGCAAGCTCAAAATCGAGTTTAATATTAGCCCAATTAAATAAATTGATCAAAATCAAAATTGATCAAACTTTAATCCTTTCTAAATTTGATCAAAATTAAATTTAATCCTTTCAGGATAAAACTATAAATATGATGCCAGGACATATACTATAATTACGCGATTTATAAAGGGCCGAACTTTCAAAATAATAAGGGTAAAACTATAAATTCAGCATAATGACAAAACTCTAATTTTTACTTAATAGTAAAACTGTAATTTTAACTTAATGGTAAAACTGTAATTTTTTACGTAATGGCAAAACTGTAATTTTTGCTTAATGCAAAACTGAAATATTCATATTTTTAAAACCCTAATGGCAAAACTATAATTTTTGCGAAATGGCAAAACTATAAATTTTCATATCTTAAAACCCTAATGGTAAAACTATAATTTTTGCTAAATGACAAAACTATAATTTTGTCGAAGAACTACCGTCGCCTCTGCTGCATTTCTGCCGCCGATCGGCGTTGCTTGCAGTGCTGCCGCAGCGATTGCCGGCTTACTCCACTCCACTCGCGTCGCGTGCGTTGTCGCCGGCGATCACCCGTAGTGCGCGCCGCCGCCGGTGTGGCCACTTACAGCGTCTTGGTATGCCGCGGCTTACTCTGCGTGTCTTTGCATCGTCGGCGATTATCGCCTAGGTGCGATCGTGCCCGCATGCACGGTTGCTGCTTGCGCGAGTGCCGCCTGGGTGCGGTTGTGCCCGCATGCGGTCGGGAGTGCGGTTGTACTGCCAGCGGGGTTGCCGCCCTTATGCGATCGATCTGCAGCCCTATGGCTGCTGCGGTGCGGTCGCAGATGGCCCTTATGGTCGTACGCAATGAGATCGCAATAAGATCGGCAACGGTGATACACAGCGTTTGTCGCTGTTTCCTTAATATCGCCGACAAGCAGATGATAAACCAAAATAGATAGGAATACATATTTGACAGAATTCGGATCATCCAAATATCATAAATTAGAAAAACAACATATCTAAAGTTTTTATTTCAAGAACCTAGGCTCTGATACCAATTGTAAGCATAAAAAGTCTTTAATCATGTTTCTATAATATAGAAAACTTTAATTCTAGGATCGAAGTCGAAGAACAATAGATCTGTTTTTACGATGTGTACCTTTTAATGCCATCCGCTAAGAAAGGGAAAAGATCTGAATACCTTCCTTTAGATCCAACACCTCTGTCAATCTGCAAGGAGAACTAGACTCCTTCTCCTCTCTTCCTATCCTTTCACAGGACAACTTTAATTGATGGCTCAAGGAGATTGAGAGGGAGACTGTAATCTCTCAATCGATGTCTGTGAAACGTTTTCTTTTATGCAACTCTTAGATGCATCTGTGTTGCTAATCTTTACGCAACTCTTAGATACTTCTGTGTTGCTTCTGTCTCTGTTATTTTAAGTCCCTTGAGGTCCTATCTATTTGTAGGCGAGAGTAGAGGGTCTATGATAAGTTATTAGGGGAATTTCTTCCATTAAGGGCATCTCCTAAGATATCCTCCAAAATATGGACTTCTTTTCTATTGGCCGATACTGATATCAGAATCCAATTAGTTATATCAAATATCTTATCCGATTATAACGGGCCACATAATCTAACATAAATAGCTAAAAATTTCAATCATTATACAAGCCATATAAGGAAATTATGTCATGAATGATATAATATCAAGAAAAGTCGAAAAGGACATGATTCATTTGGTAATAGATAGCAAGGCCACTTGATTCATGTATTCAAGCTATCATTACTCATCATGTGTAATTTCAAAAATGTAAAGGTTGTCAACCATGATTCAAAAACATTCATTCTCAAGCTATGATAAAGAAGAGTAAATCAATGATTCAATCATATCATGTCATAAATTCTAAAAGACATATGAAGTTATAAAAATCATGAATTCACAAATATTTTCTTTATTATCAATTTTCAATTCATGATAAAGGGTATACAACCAAGAATCATGATGCATAAAAATATATCACTCTCATAGATCAAGTCATGATTCATTGATTCATCATAAGGCAAATTTAATTTTCAATCATCAATTTTTTAATTGCCACATAAGGCATACAAGTCAAAGAATTCTTGTCATATCTATATTATGAAAGATATGATATTAATGCTCATGATTTATTTGATAGTGAAAGTAATAACTTGATTTATGCATAAGAATTTTCATCAAGATAACATTTCATAAGAATCAAGATATCAAGATCACGAATTCATAAAAATTCAAGTATTGAATTCCGAGAAATCAAAAGACAAGATACATTTCATTTAAAGATTTTTCTTTTGATAAAATGAAAGGAGCATAGTAAATGATCTTGATTTATAAAAAACTTCAAGTAATAATTTGCAAGATCATGATTTCAATAAAATGTCTTTATAGAAAAATAAAATCTTTTAGAGCTTGATTCAAGCATTATAAACATCTCAAAAAATCATAAAATCATTCAAACTCATTTTGTCAACTCGAGATTCATAATCAAATCAAAATCATTTTCGAGATTTACATGAATGAAGTGATTATCAACTTTTTAGAGATTGCAAAATGATAAATAGATTTTTGATAAACACTTATTTTCAAATCATCAATTTCATAATTCATTTAGAAGGTTCTCCTCTTTGGTAAAATAAAAGGAAATATAGGAGAACAAAATGAATTAAGGGAGATAGAACATGATTGAAGCATGATTCATATTTAAAATATATCTTAAGTCATAAATACGAATCAAGCAATTGTCAAATTCGAAATCATCATAAAAATCACATTCAAGAAATTCATGAGTTTCTCACAATATCATGAATAGATTCATTATTTGTCTTTTATCGAGAAATCAAAGACTTTGGAGATAGACAAATTTCAAGAATCATGCATTTACGTTTTATAAATTAATCTCATTTGAGCATACCTTTATCTTTTAATGTCAAATAAAATAAAAATATCAACATTCAATATTGAAAGACAAACTTCATCACAAAATTCGTCAAAATAAAAATATAACACATTATGAGATTCAATTTATCATAATAATATGTTTCATTTTAATTTGTTTGCTTCAAACAAGTGTGCTTATATTTCAAAAGAAGAGTATCAAATTTTAAAACCAAAACATGAGTTTGTCATTAAGATATAACAACTTCAAATTTTCATGATATTATAAAATCATTAAGCATGACAACAAACTTTTAATATTTTCATTTCATCATTATCAATGATGATTTCATAAGGTATATTCAAATATTTATACGGAAGTCAACATTGTATAAATTCAAAATACAAGTTTTGTCATTAAACTCATCAAGATCAAATGCACCAAAATTTTTTATTCAAAAATTTTAATAAGAGCAACGGAGATGGTTTACATGTAAGTATGCTCTTGTCATTTTCTACTAGATTCATGTATCATCATATGGATCCGAAAAGTAAGTTTCAAGAGAAATTATTTAAACCAAATGCATGATACACTAATTTATTTTCAAAATTTTCATCATGATTATTTTCATGAGATTCATAAGATTAGTAAAGTGAATTTGTTAACCTCAATAGGATAGAAAATGAATTTTTATTTCATGCAATTATTTTCATGTGAGCATATTCAAATCTTTTTATGAAAACATGTATCAACAAGATATAAGTTTAGTCATAAACTCGTCAAGACCAAACACATCAAAAATAAAATATCATGATAATACATTTTTAATTTTTATGTATTTTATTTTATGTGGTTGATCTCATGTAAGCATGTTCACGTTTTTACACAAAGGCCAAGCATCATATAAATTTGAAAAACAATTCTCGTCATGAAAACCATCAAGTCCAAATATAACACAAGACAACATCAAAACCACATTTCTTTCATTTTGAAAATTTGTGGGTTAGGTCTTTTAGTTTTGCAATTGATTTCATGAAGACATGCATCATCTAAAAAAGGTTTAAGAGCCATTAATCCAAGATAGAGATTTTCAAATCATAAGCATGATACTATAAAAATTATCATCAAAATATTTTCAAGAATAACATATAGTTGATGTACAATCATTGTTATAAATCATTCAATCATCATTCATAATGTTGCATACACCATTCAAAAATTTTACTTTTCAAAATTACTAGAAAGAAAAGCATGATATAATTTTTTAAAATATTTTTTAATTTCCAAAAACACAAGAAAAGCATGAAAAAATTCCTACTAGCTAAGTTAAAGCATTCATGAAAAGTTTAAGTAATTTTATAATAAGGTAAAAGTATTTCGGGTGAGTTATTTACCTCATTGTCAAAAACCATCAAAGCCAAGTTCTAGATTCGTCCTTGGATGCCTTCTTCTTCATTGGCCTCTTTCTTCATTCAAGTTCATTTGTATTTTTTAATTTTTATTTAATGAACTTGTTAAGGTTCATTAAAAGTTCAAGATTCTCAACAATGTTCTAATCACTTGAGTTATAACTTAAGTGGCATTCATTTGTCCAATGTTCCAAATCCTTCCTATTCTTTGGAAGGTGGTTCAAGTGTTCGTCGAGTTTATTGTGTTCCAAGAATGTCATTTCATAAGTCATTAAAGACCTAATGAGTTCTTCGAGAGATAAGTCATTTAAATTTTTAGCTTATTGTATAGCCGTTACTTTTGGATCCCAACTCTTTGGGAGGGACCTTAAAATCTTATTAGTGAGTTCAAAGTTCAAAAAATATTTATCAAGACTTTTCAAGCTATTGACGACATCCGTGAAGCAGGTGTACATATCGTCGATAGTTTCGCTTAGTGTCATTCGGAAGAGCTCAAAATCATGCAATAAGAGGTTTACTTTCGTGTCTTTAACTCTACTAGTTCTCTCGTGCATGATTTCAAGTGTCCGCCAAATATCAAAAGTCATTTCGCATATTGAAATTCGATTAAATGCAGTTTTATCTAAAGAACAATATAAGACATTCATAGCCTTTGCATTTAAAGAAAATAATCTTTTCTCCAAATCCGACCATTCGTTCGTCGGTTTAGAGGAAAGTTGAAATCTATTTTCAACGATATTTCATAAGTTTAAATCAAGAGAAATCAAGAAAACTCTCATTCGAGTTTTTCAATATGTGTAGTCCGAACCATTAAAGAACGATGGACGAAAAATCGAAAAGCCCTCTTGAAAGCCATTTAGAGCCATTTCTCACGGGTGTAAATCCGAAAGAGAAAAAACGTGGTTCTGATACCAATTGTTAGGGATCGAGTGGCATAAGAGGGGGGGGGGGGTTAAATTAGTGCAGCGGTAAAGAACGATAGATTTTCAACAATTTAAACAAGTTCAGAAACTTCATACGATAAAAATAACGTTTTTGATTAAAACTAATTCCGATTAAAGCATAATGGAAAGTACTTAAAGTAAGGAGTGTTTAGAGAGGAAGAAGACAATGATAAGTAAGTTAAGCAGCGAAAAAAATATGATTTGCAGAAAAGTAAATGCAAGAACATAAACACAAACTGTTTTTATAGTGGTTCGATCATCCGACCTACATCCACTCTCGATTCCTCTTTGCTTGAGGCCATCGGCTTTCTAGTAGCTGTCTTCCTTCCAATGGGTGAAGACAAACTCCCTTTTACAAACTCTGTTTACAAAGCTTCCCTCAACACCTCTCTTAAAAACACTTCTAAACTTTAGAGGAGGGACTTCTACTTCAAATGACAGAGTTTTCCCTTAGTTTTTTTACACACTTCTTACTCTCCAAGCAAGAACTTCTAGGGTATTTATAGACCCCGAGAGGATTCAAATTTGGAGCCCAAATTTGGAGCTCAAATTTGAAATGTCTTGAACTTCGGTATTCTGGTAGTACTGGGCGGTGCCAACGCTTGACACTTTTCAGCACTCCGGTTTGGGCCTAAAACTCAGCTCAAACTAGTCCAAATCAATGCCAAATTGGTCGAAACTTGGTTTATAGGATCAACACATAATCCTAAACTAAATTACGTGCTAACTACGAATTTAAAGACATTTTCTAAGCTATTACAAAGTCCGACAAATCAAGACTTCTTTTGGCAAACTTCCGATGGTCTTCCAACGAACCCTTGGAAACCATTTTGTGGACTCCTGGCAAGCTCCCGGACTTCACGATGATCTTGGTGAGTTCCAATGAGCTTTATTGGCAAGCTCCGTGAACTTCCGACGAACCTTTCAGCGAACTTCTGAAAACCCTTCGGCAAGCTCCCTACTCGTTCTCGGTTGGTACCGGCAACACTCCCAACGAATCTTCGGACTCCCATCGAACTCTCGAACTCTCAATGATCCATCCCACTTGTCTTCTGGCACTTTATTTCGCTTTACGTCTTCATCATCATCGTAGTTAATCCTACACACATAAACAAAACTCTACTTCGATCTAGACAATTATTACAACGCGAATTGACATTCAGTTGTCCGGCACGTCATTAGTCGGCGCTTCGTCCGATTCTTCTGCGTATCGTCCTCTCTTGCAGCTTGTTGCCCAATTGACGGTTGACCTTCGCAACCCCGATATCTTTGGCGCAACTCCGCTCTTCTTGGCCCGATACCCGACATCCAAAGCCTCCTACCGATTGTCGATCGAACATCCATCTCAACATCCAATATCCTAACGTAATCACTTCCGACACAACGTCAATTCCTCCAACGTCAACTATTTAATCCTGATCGATAGTAGACTTGCGTAACTCAAAACACAATTAGACATCAAAACATAATCAATTAGTTTCATCATCAAAATCTGAGATTCAACACCGTTCATTTTTCGTGAGTGAGTTTGGTATATTATCAATAAATTATATTGATATTTTACATATAAAAATATGTCAAATGAGGTCACAGAGAGAATTTATCACATCAGACTAGTATTTTAGGAATAAAATATGTCAGGTGATTATTCTTAATTTATGGGAGACCGGTTAATGGATGTCGTAGATATATAACTTAAATATTTGAGAAAACAATGAAAAGGTTTGATAGTTTGGAGGGATGCATATGCTATATTTTAATCTAATCGTACCCTTCGCTTTGCATTTATTATCGGTGATTATTCTAAGTTTATTGGAAAAAAAATGTTAATATATATATATATAACTTACATATTTGAAAGAAAATAATAAAAAAAATTATATTTTCGAGGGACACATATGCTATATTGGCTTTTAGAAGGGTTAACATGTTATTTCCAGAACTCACAGATACCATTTGCCTGCGCTCTTATTAGCCGTCATCCCTCTTCTCGAGCGAAAAGGGTTTCCCCTTCCTCCTCTCCTCCCCGGATTGCCGGTGAAGCGTCAACTGATGGATTCCAGCTCCGATTCGACTGGGCCTGCCGTTGGATCCGCCCAATCCTCGCAGCAGAGGTCCCCTCGGCCCTTGGAGAAGTTTCAGGTTCGTATGATTTCATCGTTGTATCAAAATCCAATATTTAATGGCATTCTTGGTGCACGCACCTGGTCTTCCGATTGGATTTCCCCGTGAAATTGATGCAAATTCGGCATATTTGGTTTGGTAATAGTTATATGTAATCCGACGTACATGCTTCTCCAATATGTTGAAGAAGAAGGCTTTTTTGAGATCGTCGTATAAGCATCTTCGTGAGAGACATAAGGAATTGGCGGTCATAGTGCTGTGATCGTACGCGGTTTATTAATTTGGCTGTGTTGCTACCCTTCTTGTATCTTTTGACACCTTTATGTTGAGAAGTTGCAAATCAGTAGAAGTAATTATTATCAAGAAGCAATCTTGGTCCTGCTGTATGACTTGGCTTGCCTCCATTATTTGTAGCATACTAAGACTGTCAACATGATACCTAGTTGGCATTTTTCTCTTTGCAGATTACTTCTTGTGTTGGTATAAAAAAATTATGATGACCATGAAATTGTTTATTTTCTGTATGTGATTCCCTATTGTGTTTGCTGTTTCATCACGACAGACATCACTCGCTAGTTACTGCCCTTTTAAAAGCATTATTAATGTTTCATGCCCTATTTTACTCATACATTTGTTTCTTGATAATTGCAGGATCTTATGCTCAGGGTAAGGTCGCACTGGCAAGCTTATGAAGATGCCTTGGTTCATAATGCAAAAGGTAACAGGATCAAATCAAAAGTTGCTTTTGCAAGTTTTAAAGCATGGAATATTAGAGTTGTATTCATTTGGAGGAGTGGTACATTCAGATAAGTTGCTGGTTGCATATGATCATCCGCTTGAGGCATGTGGCGTTGCTGTTGTTGCTGGAATCCTTCTCTTGCGAGGTACAGGATAACATTATTTTACTATGACATCAATTGTTAACTCATGGCTAAACTAAAATAACTTTTCTGGAAGATTGCATTATTCCTATCTTCTTGCCATCACATGAGAATCCAATTCATAAGTGTGATTTAGTAATGCAATAAAGGAAGAATATCTGTATCTTTTATGATTTTTCTTCTACTGAACTTGAGAAGTGGTAGTTCTATAATAAATCATTACTCTAATTTTGAAAATGTAGTCTTTAACATGAAAGGTCTGACATATTATGATCATTTGTAAATACCATGATATTCATGAGATATTTAGACATTTAGCTCTTGGTCTTTAGGCATTACAAAATGTTATTTTAATTGGATTTGCTCCATTTTCTCTCTCTCTCTCTCTCTCTCTCTCTCTCTCTCTCTCTCTCTAACACATGTATTGATGAACATGACTATGCACATGTACACCATCATTTCTGATTATTTAAATTTTTCTAAAGGACTTTGCATTTGCAGGGCCTAGAAGGTTCTTGTATCGTAAAACTTTAGGCCGTTTCAAAACTGAGGAGGTAAATGTTGACACTGTTTTTTTTTTTTTGTGGATTAATATTTGAAATTCATAAAAATATCATTCACTTTCCATGCTTTGATTATGGTTATAGACTATCTATATGCTACAATTTTTTGAGCTTTGGAATTGAACCTGTGCATCAACATGCCAGTAGCTTGACCATGCTACTGTATTTTAAAGGGAATATCATTATGCACTATAAGGAAATTTACATTAGGTTTTTAGTAGCTCTAGATTGTTGTTGTGGTGTTTATTTTACGTTGGGAGTTCTCCACATATGGTTTCCAAAAATAGGAGTTGAGGTATTATCTCACAAAACTGCAATCAAGTATTGCAATAACAATGTTGTCTCCATAAAGAAATTTGTAGCTAATAGGTACATTGTTGTTAATAGAGTCCTTACAATATATCTAAGAAACTAAAGTAATTTTAAGGTTCCATATTGATATGAAAACTGTAACTAATTTAAAGTGTCCAAGTTTTGTAGGAACAATTTTGTGTGTAGGTGAGGAAAACTAATTTAAAGTATCCAAGTACTGGGTGACTGTAGCTGATTGATGTTTTAACTTTTTCTTCTAAATTTGATTGTTTAGAGTGTTCTGCCTTTACGTTATTCTCATATTAATCTTCCTCCAGATGAATCACGAACATTTAAACTGACATTTGGATCATTATATAAGAGTTTATGAGACTTATCTTCCATGATGCAACTACAATTTTTATCAAAATTTTCTTCTCCTTTTTTTTCTCTTGCACCTTCGATTTCTAACATTCCTTTGTCCTCAACAAAGTAGCATCTTGGGGTGAAATTTGTCCTAATTCCTATACATTTCTTCTATGATTCTGTCTCCTCTGAAATTACAAGCATCCGTGCATCTGTGTGTTTAACCAGGGACGACTAACTGAAGCTGAATCATTTTTAAGAGAAATAAACGAATCTGTTGCAAAATTAAAGAAAGAGAGCAAAAATATACTTACAAAAGTTAGTTACGGTGAAGAGGACTTGCAGCGTGGAAGGACTAAAATCAGGTTCTCTCTGAGTTATCCCCACTTTTAGTTGACTTGATTTCGTGGCATATTTTCTTGTACTTGTCTTTCTATTATTTTGCAGTGCCTCTTTAATAATCAATAGGCTGATTAAATAACATTTCTGCAGAGCCACTGGACACGAAATCCAAAGGCTTAACAAATCCATCTATAAGATAGAATCTGAAGCAGCAGGTATATATTTTTTTCTTGAAATGTTTTACTAACACAGATTTCACACGAAAAATATCACTGCTTATAGATACCTTAATGTTCCTTGATCTGCCAACATTCATATTGCTAGTTGAAAAATGAGCAATGATAACATCAATGTATGGCCTTGAGTGAGATTTCTGTAGTAGGAATGCTCGCTGCACGTTGACTTGAATCTCTTATCAAGTTCATTTGAGGCTCAAAGACAATGTTGGTCATTGCACTCTGGAGCGTTCTGGCACACCATATGTTCCTTAGCATACTCCTTTTGAGAATTCAGTAGATAAACTATGAGATATGTGTTTTTAGCAAATCACGTCTATTTTTCCTTCGATATTTTTTACTGTCAATGTGAGAATTGGCGGTAACTTTTATTGAATTTAGTTTCTTAGTCTGTAATTTTATATTTAATGAAGAATTAAATGTCCAGATCTGATGGAGGAACTTCGGACAATTCCTGGGAGAACTGCACTAGAACTTCGTGCAGAGGCAAGTATATAGCCTTTTTCTTTTTCAGCGGTGCTGCATATCTGAAATATATTATACTTCAATTTTCCAATTTGCAGGTGGCTCCTATGACATCTAGTTTGAAAAATCAGAGGCTTGAACTGAATGAAAGAGTCACCAAAATATCAGAACTGGGGATTCGAGTTTGATAATGAAGTATTTTGGCCCTACAGTGGAGATTTTTAAGATCCCTCCAACCTGCAATAAAAATACATATTCTTGCATCTACTTTTGCTAGAGAGTTTTTACCGGCTAAGCTCAACGATTTCCCCTATTCTCATATTGCTTGGAACACATCTTTTGTTACAAGTAAACTGGAAATCCTTGGGTCGGGATACTGTATTATTTAATTCAGCAATGAAGACAGTTAAAAGAGTGATTATAAATATATGCCTCAAATTCTCTCTCTAGTATCTTTGAATTATAAATATATGCCGATTGTGGCCTCTTCATAATTCAAGTGTTGTAATCTGTGTCCTATAAGCTAGTCTTCCAAGTGGACAGACTAGCTATTTCAGCTGGATGTGCTAGTCCAAGTTCAAGTTGTAGAACTCAGTTTTGGCATTTCCAGAGATGCTTTTACCCTGTGCTTTCAGTGACATGTAAGACTCTCTCTCTGATGGCATCCACACTTGCAATACACATGCAAGTCAGGCAATGGTATTTGTTTCCTATTTTCTGTATGACCCCACATGATGTATTGAAAGATTCCAAATGATATTATCTTGATGAAGGACATTAATAAATCTTTTGGGGTTGATTCCAAACTATAATGTCTTGAAGGATTTATGTTGACAAACTTGATTTGGAAAGTGAATTTGTGGATTCCAAAAATCAAATGATAAAAAAAAATAAAATAAGCATGTTAATGGTATAGTGTTTAACCGAGCAATGTTCACAATTTCACACATTTGAAAATGGTTTATAAACTGATAATTTGATGGAGAAATTTGTAGGAGTTGGAAGTAAATTAAAAAAATTACATATATATATATATATATATATATATATATATATATATATATATATATATCACAAGTGACCAAATATTCTTAAAATTTTCAGTAAATTCTTTAAGTATTATTTTATTACAATACTCTTAAAAAAAAAATCTCACATCTAGAAAAATCAATGACATAGTTATTCGGAAAAATCACTTATATCTAAAAAAATAATGACTTCAAGAAAAAACCAATGGCATAATTACGAAATGGTCATAACCCATTATTCATCTACTGTTTACCAGGCATATACAAGCAACCAAATATTCTTTTAAAAATAGGAAATTCTTCTTAAATGTAATTTATTTATTGTAATATTATTTGGAAAAAAAATACTGATATCTAAAAAAAATAATGATCTCAAGAAATATTTATCACAAATGATATAATTATATGATAATCAATTATTCAATAAGATGAAGAGACAGATGAAGATATTATTTATAAAGTAAAAAATATAATGATTAAAACGACAAGAAATGTCATTAGTCTGATGTGATTGATAAATATCTTTTGTGCGATCATTAGATACTTTTGTATTAAAAGAGAAATCTAATAAGATAATTATAAAACTAATAATACTTTATAGATCCGAGTATTAAATAGTTAAAATATATATATAATAAGTTTTTATTATCGAGATGAAAATATTGAGATAAATTTGTAAAGTTAGTAAAAAAATAAGAAAAGAAATATTTTTATTCTTAGGTATCACTTCGATAGAGAATAAAATGAAATAAAATTATTTAAAATAGTATGAACATATATTGATGTGGTAGTTAAAATAGATGAAATAATTAATATTAATGGTACAATAAAAGTTAAATGATCTAAAAAATAATTTAATAAAATTATAAATAAAAATTTAAATATTTTAAACTTAATTAAATATATAATTTTTAAAATAAATTTTAATAATAATAATAATAATATGGACATAATTAATCTTTATTGTTGTTGTTATAATCACAATAATCATACGATGATGTGGCGTTGATGGGAGGGACATAATTGTAAAGAAATTGGGTTTATAGGGACGTTTCTCGAATTCCTTATTGGTGAAAGGGTATAAATGCAAAAATAAAACGAACGAGTTCACTCACTCGGCCACTGCCCAAACCCTCATTCCTCTCCGGCAATAGAGCGAGAAGAAAGCCATGGCGGGGCGCGAGATCCTGATGCTCGAAGCGCCGCCGGACGCCTCCCGCCAGGGGTGGTCGGCGGGGCCGGACGCGGAGCTCGTGGACGCCCTGCCTTACATCGATGACGACTACGGCGATCCTAGGGTGAAGGTAGAGGTTGACCGGCTCGTGGAGGAGGAGATGCGGAGAAGCGGCAAGAAGCCCGCTGACTTCCTCCGAGAGCTTCCACCTCTCCCGAAACTTAGCTTCGAGGTACCACTCGACGCGGCCTTGGAGGCGGTTGTTTCGCTGTTATGAAGTCTGAATTTTATTGGAGATGCTAGGGTTTTTTTTTTAGCGCTTTGCTAATTTCTTTTGGGGTATTGCATGAATAAGGAAGATTCTATGCCTTTATATCGTAAGATCGTTAGCCTTTAAATGATGAAAGGGGAGGTTTTCAGGAGGTATGTTCTGGAGAAATTATGATTCTTTTTTCCATGTATAGTTAAGAACGAGGGAGATCAGCTTATTTATTCAAGTAATTTATATGTACTAACAGCAAAAAATAAGAATTATTCTTGTCCTTTGCCATCTATCGTTAGTGTTGGGGCTATCATTGAAGGAAGATAAGGTCAAGTTGGAACGAGTGAAAACCTTGTTAGAAAACATGATCTGAATTGAGAGATCTTCATTTGCAAGGCTGGATTTTAGTGGGGGTGATGTGGACCTCTCTACAAGAACACTTTGTTTTCTTGAATGAAGAGGATGCCTTAGTTTCTCTCTGAACCTTGCCACTGGGAGAAATAGATCCTTTCTATTCTTTGTTAAATTCCTGTAGGCTGTAGCCACAATATGTTGCTACATCCCATTAGTACGATCTTATACTCATCATGAATCATTTTATGTTGTTGCATGAATCATGTGTTGATGGATGTAATGTCGCTAAAAAATATTTCTAAGACAATATTGAAATTTCCCCAAAAAGAATTAGAAACAAAACCCTTTAAATTTAAGCAGTATAAAATTGGGAACTTATCTGCAATATGTTCTTGTTTCCAGTTGTTAATTGAAATGGTTGTCTTGTACATGCAAGAAACCTTTTAGGGGGGAGAGTCCACTGAAGTCATGCTAGTTAAAGTTGTATGCTATAAAGCTGTTCTTAATGCCTGGAATCCATTTGATGTGTGAGCTGTTTTCATAACTTCTCAGTAAGCTGGTTTTTAATAGCTGGTTTAAAGGCTTCCTTGTTGGTTGTACAAATTTCCCATCAAATTCTTAAGTCTCTTTTGCTTGAACGCAACGTTTTTCATCTACATGTTTGTACAAAATAAATGAAGTATTTTAATCTGAAAAATACTCTGCCTGCTACTGCAAATTTTTTCACTGCTTAGTGCCAGCATACAGAATACGGATCACAGCTTCCTAAAGAATTAATTTCCTTATTAACATACTTTAAGAAAGGATCTCACACTCTTTATGTGCACTGACAATATCACCTTGTGATTCTCTTGTTTCATTTTTTTCCAGCAGTTTAAATTATCTTCCTTTGCTTTTTTTTTCATGTTGGTGAAAGTGAACACAGATTAGGATTTATTTGAGAAAGCTTAGTAAAATTGAATTTTAAATGTAAAACTAGTTTTGATTGTCATTTTTGCAGGATCACCCTATGCTTGCTAGAGAGTATGAACGTGTAAGAGCTGGCAAACCTCCTGCAACCTTAGAGATGTCCCGCTATGGATTGGAACCTCCTCCAGCAAATAAACGCAACGATGTTACTGCTTGGAGGTTGGCCCTAAGGAATGCACAAAGCCTTCTACAACATCAAGTTATAAGGCAAGTAGTTATTGAATAAAATGACCACTTGGTTTCTCACCTGCAAGGTCTTGCATTTGTACTGAGTTGTCATTTAACCACTTCCTATTTAGAATGGTTGGGACATGCAGTAAACTTCTGTTATATGCAAAAGCAAACAATGTTTGATATGAAAGAGGAATAACTATCAGAATATGCTACCATCATCTGAATGTTGTAAAGACAATGACATTTATGGCATGGCTATGTTGATACTATCAACTTGTATTATGGTTGGGACTTGGGACCATACACCAACAATTGAAGTAAACCCCAAGGTTCAAACTGACCTTAAATGGTCACAATTCACCCTTGAAATGGGAATGTATTGAACCATAAGAGACAGTTCTATAGCATGAACTTTGCAACTTGCAATTACCATTAATTATAAGTTGAATAGCTGTTGCAATGCCACAAATGATAAGCTTCAACTTTGATTTTTTGGTTTCATGTTTAGGAATTGGAATTTGTAATTTCGTAGAACTTTTGTTATCTTTTAGATTGAGATGTGATACTTCACTAGTCCTACATAAGCAAGTAATAGAAACAAGAATAACTTTTTTATAAGATTCGAGAGCCTAGTACAAATTTGGCTCATGTTAATTTGCTTACTCAATACAAATTGTTGGGTTGCTTGGGTTGTGAGAAATATCAACAAACCATGATTTCCAGGATTACATTCTCATCAAAAAGTTGATACCCTTCATTAAGGGTAGTAGGACCACTGAGAATAAGGCATCAACAAGCTAATATGTAACCCAACTTTATTCCTTAGAGAGAATTATGGGGTTTCTGTATTGCCTTGACAGAAGCATCAATGATTTGAGCAGAGAAACTGTGTAACTATTATTACAAAAAAAAAGTAATCTAGTACTTGTATTAAGAGTACCTTGTGACATGGATCAAAATGGCTGACCTATGTTATTGCTAGGAGACCTTCATGTCTTGCATGGTAATCCATTCTTTATGTGTTTTCTTATGTGGGACTCCATAACTTAAACTTTCATTCATGGTTCGCATTACCAATCCGTACCGGTATATCCACCAGCTATCGGTACGGTATGTACCGAGCTGTCCCGAGCATACCGACATATTGTCACGGACAAAATTGTAAACGGCTTGTTCGGTGTAATGCTTATGCTTGTCCGTGTCCCTTTTGGTTTGTTATTACTTGTAAAGGGCTTGCCAAAGGCTAAACGCCCCATTTGAGTGAGTTTGTCAGCCATTATCGGCTTACCATGTGGACACTTGTACTAGAATTCGGCCTGAGAGTGGACCAATTTTATACCTTTGTTGTGCAAGCTGTTTCGAGCTTGTGATATCCAAATGTGCATTGGCTAGTGTTTACTAAAAGAGTGGCTTGTGGATCAATCGCTTTCTGTTGGACCGGAGATTTGGGTATACCATCTGTAAAACCAAATAAGTCCGTGACAATATGGTACATTGGGAGTGTACAAATATATTGCTCATATCAATCCTCTGTTGGACCGGAATATACCATCCGTATCGAGCGGTACACTTCGGTATGTCAAACTTTGCTTTCATTACCATCGAGGTTAACTTAGCCCATAAAGTATTAGTCATCCTGGGAAATCTATTCAACTTGTTTTATACCACTTATTATGATTTTGATGTTCCTAGTAACCTAAATATTGTATGCACAAACCTTTTCCACATGTTCCATAATCCTGAAGTTTGTCATATTAGTTATAGGCAAATCAAGTCCTATGCAAGTGCATTAATTCTTTTCTTTTTTTTTCCCTTAATGATAGACTATTTAGGGAAGTTGAACATCAGGACCCTTGGAATGTAAATTTGACTTATTTATAGTATTCCAATGAAAAGTCATGATTGAATGGGAGAGTGCATTACCTTTTGATTGACATCAGCTGAGAAAGAATAAATAAGGGCATGTATGGCTGTGATCTCAGATTTCTTTGTAATTCATTTTTTGAGAATGTTAAAAAAAAAAAAACAAAGAATAGTTCTTTGGTTATTTCCTAGTTGGAAACTCGTTTGAAAGCTATCTTGTCGGAATACTTGATACTTTTGCAACAAGACCTCTTGCTACTACTACTCTTTGCCTAATGCTTTTGCCACGAACCATTGCTGCCCACCAAGGACTTCTCATTGTTGCCTGTGTTTGCCCACTACCAGTGTCACCAACCACCACCACCACCAATACCCATTGTCCTCTGTAGTGCTATCGGGCACCATTAATTATTGATCACTGTTCTTTGTGATTTCTGTCATCTACTTGCTGACAAGTGACATGGCTTCTGTCTGGTGCACCCCATTTGTCTCTTCCTCTGAGTCAATTGAGGACTGATGGTGTCTGAGTACAAGTTGGTAACACTGGAGACATCTTAAAAAGTTCTTAATTTTATATTTATGAATTGAACTTTTGCATGATTGTTTCCAGAAACTGAAAACAGAGAACTGTATTTTTAAAACATTTTCGTTTATTTAAAACCAAGAATACTGTATGTGAGATCACAGTCAAGAAAACCATAAACTTGTATGTTATAGTGACCCAATGTTTATGGCTTGGGTTAAACATTGTGACCCCAGTACATATCGGTCGACCATTATGTTGAATGATGTGAGGATATTTGTTTTAATAATCTCTCATAAGAAATTATACAGTTACCTGATACTCTTTTTAAAAAATAGATAAATAAATATTGCTTATTGCATACAAAATTTATCTATGCAAGTGTTTCGTTTTGGCAAAATACGATGTATATATATGAATATTGCATTGATTTAACAATCTTTATGGTCCATAGATTCATAAATGCTCCAATCTGATATCCTCTGTGATTCTCTGATCAATCGTAAAGCAAACATCATTTGGAGGGACATTCATGTGACATAAAAGGAACAACATAGTTATCATGATACATAAATGGCATGATCACGGTTACCTGCTTTTTGTTGCACATTGCAGTCTCCTATTACTCAGTAACTCTTCTACCATTTTACCTTCCAAGATTCAGTTATGTTCAAACATGTGCAATTTATGTTGGGCAAACATGCCGCTAATTTATATGTATTTTTATTAATTATAAGGATTGAGAATCTGGAAATGTTGTTGAACCATGGTGCTGAGGTCTGGAAACATCAGAACAACGAAATGGAGGCATATTTATCCAGGTAATTATCTTCTAATCTTTATCATCTTTGTGATTGATAATGAAATTAATTGTGATTTTGTTTCTTGATGTATTTTAAGATGTTCATAAAATTTAAGATATACTCCTCTGTAGGTAGGATCTTTGTCCTATACCCACAACAAACGCATGAGTCAGTTTCTATACTTTGACAGATAAGATCAGCCATAGAGTAAGAAATTTGATAACAATAACATGACAAATCTATAAAAGATTCAGTATCCTTCAGTTTTTATCATCTGCAATGGGTGTGGACATATCATTTAAGAAATAACAGTCCATCGATAACTTGGAGGATACAAAAGATTGGTCTGACAGCTCGTCATGGCGGGGAATCTTAAAGAATATGAGAGTCTTTGTAACTTGTAACCATATGATTATGCGGGATACTAGAGTGTGGTAATGTTGATGTGTAATGAGGTTGAGATTTAAAATATGTCGGCGACAACCCATAGAGAACAAAGTCTCTGCATCAGTTTTTGTTAAGAACTAAATACAAGATGGACTCCGGTCCTGATTGCCTAAAAGTTCATCGGGTTGTTAGAAATGGATCAGCTATGGGGATGCTTAGTTTTCTTTGTTTTTCTTCATGTTTAGTTCAGTGAGGCCCCTGGTCACAATATTCATGAATCGTGTGGGTTTGTAAATGTAAAATTATGTGTTATTCTTTTAAACAGATTGGACTCCATATATCTTCGGTTTACTCGTACATGAAATTCTTCATCGCAGCTAACTAAATACGTCTTCAGATTAGAAGCTACTGCAAGGGAGTATGACAAACTGATAGAAGCGGTAAATCGTGATAGGAAGTTCCAGCAGGTAAATGTTTCTTTCCCCCCTTCGTTTGAGTCTTTATCGGTGTCACTACTTAGTCTTTAACCAAATATGCTTTACACTGGGACTAAGACATGTTTGCTGTGATCAGCAAAATACAGGTGGGCAACTTAATATGCTGAATGCACAGTGGAGGGAACTGTGTCAGAAGAACATAGAAATCCAGGCTGCATGTGCGGATCTGCAGAATCACATCGACCAAATCAAGCTAGAGGCAAAAGAGAGGTACGATGAACCCTCCTTAAATAACTCTATTTGTCCTGCATCCCTTCTTCTTGTCTCTGATTAGGCTTATTAGCTAACAGTGGCTTAGATCTGGATCTGGATATGAAAGTGGAAAACTAGCCTGCGACGTAAAGGTACGTTTTTGACTTTTGAAAGTTGATTTTGTCATGTGTATCATCAACATTTAGTCAAAACCTACATTTGCCAAGAGAAAAATGAGTGCTGCTTTGCGACTGGACCACTAGAGTAATACTTGTGTGCAATTTTTCCGCAATTGCTGTGCAGGAGGGAAGATGGGTAAGTCCTAATTTTGCTGACAAAGTATTAAGAGCATGATGATGAGTGCAGTCTGCCCAATCCTGCGACAAGGTCATTTCTTAAAACCAAAGTTCCACATGGACTGGCATGTTCATTTCCTAATCCTGAAATTTATTGGGTTGTCTTTGTATCAAAAATTCTTGAATTCCAAAATATGTTTTGCCAGCAAATAGGCTAATGGGACTGCCAGCCATTTTCCTTCTTCTCTGTGATGCATTTTGTCGAAAGCCTATTTTTAGCATCTTTTTAAATTGTCAGGCAATATATTAAATTAATAAAAAAGAAATCTTCATGCTCTTTTAAGTCTTTTCAGATACATCATCTAAACCCACCCAATATTTGATTTGGACCTTTATACGAGATATCATTTGGCTCATAAGGTTTCAATACTACGTGACACCTTTGGTTTTTTCACTTAAAAATAATTTTTCATTGCATTAAATAACACAAATAATTGATGACGTTTTCTATCCCAACTTTATTAGCACACAAAACAAACTCTTATGAACTAAAAGACACCACAATCTCTATTGAAATTAGTGAAAGCAAATCCCAGGTCAAAGAAGAAAGATGAGGAAAAAAAAAAAAAGAAAGTCAAATCAGCAAAACACGGTGTTTCTGACAAGAGTTTCATCCACAAAATCCAATACAACAAAGCAAATGGAAATTTTTTCAGAATTGCACAAGACAGGAATAAAAAAGAGAGAACCCATCTAAGCCGAACGTTAACCGTCATCGTGTCCCTCTAATGTGCTGATGTCGTGAACGATGCATACGGCTGCTTTTGAATGACCCCACGCTGTTTACTGTCGAAATAATTTAAGTCAGCACACATTGTTTCATGGAAAGGAGATTTCTCATTTGCGAGAGAAAAATATAGAAGGCTTCCTATGGCAAGAAACTAAGAACGCTTTACGTTGACAATTAATTTTGTCGGTGCTTACATACACACATGCGCTTCAACGAACTAAGAAAAGGCAGTAGTAGTAGTTACCTTGCTGGCGATGTTGCTGGAGAGCCAATCAAGCCCCTCGTACAAACCCTCACCAGATGTAGCACAAGTGCTCTGTATGTACCTGAGCAATTGTAATTGCAAGGAACCAGTCATGAGCGTTGGAGGCCTCAAAAATATCAAATCAATTGTCTATCTACCAAAAGAGCATAGAAAATCTTCGTGGGACGGTAATATCTGAATACACAGTTCAATATGACAAATTAAGAAAGAAAAGTAGCAACTATTTTATTTACGCTTGATCGACTTGGTTTTCTTCCAAATAGTCAAGACACTATTTTAAACATGCATACGCTCAACTGATCTCTTCATCATATATACCACCTTAGTTACCATCAATATATTCCACCGAGCCTGCTATGAACTAGTTGTCAAGGAACAGATTGTAATTTACTTTTTACTATGGAAGGTAATGAGCTAAAACCATTAGCTTATCAAGTGATAAATATATTACCAGTGTCGCTGACGCAAGGAATGCAGACCAAGCTTATCAGTGATTTCAGCAGCATTCATTGCATTTGGAAGGTCTTGTTTGTTCGCAAACACAAGCAAGACAGCATCCCGTAGCTCATCCTAGCAGTACCAGAACAGTCATCAAGAACAACAATGAAACTGTAAATCATGGTAACATAATGATGCTTTCTTATTATAATAAAGTAGACAGTTGAAATGCTTTAAATTTCACACTTACTAAATGTTTGATGAAAGGGTTCCAGATGCCACTTCAACACAAAAAGTTGATATCACCAAAAATGCTTTAAATTTCACATTTACTAAACGATCGATGAAAGGGTTCCAAATGTCATTTAAATACAAAAAGTTGACACCACCAAACTTCACACTAGGCCTTATGATCCAATAATACTATCTGATTGTATCAAAACCATGAACATGATGTTAGAACAGATGTTCCATGACAGCACCAACATCATGTGTCGGTACTTCATGTATCAATCTCTGTATTAGCATGAGCAAGATAAATTATAAGTTAAAAATGTGAGTATAGTGTGGTTGAAATATTCACTCTGTACTGTTTCAATGGAGGCCCGACCAACACATTTTGTCAGTTGCAGTGGGTAAGTTTTCCAAATTTTGTTTTCGGAAATATTTTAATTTCATAACAATCAATAAAATTTAGATAATTTGAGAAAAATAAGAAAGTTAAGGAGGAAAAAGAAAAAGAAAGGGGGCTTCATGACTTGTAAGTCAGGAAATAATACAAGGTGCAATTACATGACCTCGTAAAATCAAAGAGAATAAATAAAGCAATCAGAAATTCAACTTTCATTAGCAAAAATATATAAATGTAAATATAAGTATTCAAAATTAGTACTATAGAACAAAAGATGAAAAAATTAGTATATAGGACATCAAGAAGAAAATTACAGAGAAATGTCATGTCTTGTATGTGAAACCTATTTAGTTTATGCTAAAAGGAAGCCTCTCCATCCATTGTAGGACACAAGCTGAAGGAATCAGGTGGGCTCACATTCAATGATTGAATCAGTTGCTTAAAAGATTCATCTGATATTTCTTTTAATCTGATGAACTTTTTTCCTCAAATTCTAGTCCACTTTTGTTACCTCCAGGATAATGAAACAAGATTGTTAAACATACATATATTTTTTGGATCAAGTCTTGAATCACAGGAAATTATATGAGAAATATAATTACATTACTTTTAATAAGTTAATAACACCACCACCAAATTGGTTATATGTAGAATCACAGTCTCTTTATCCAAAACATGCAAGATAAGTTTCATGGAAGTGTATGAACAAAGAAGTTGAGTACAAGAAAGTTAGCTTCATTTCTGAGAATAATTTGTCAAAATTTATTGGATGGAATCTCCTAGAGCCATATGGTAAACCTAAATTGTAAAGAATTACATGTTCTTGTTGCCAAGTAGGCGATGTATTTCTACCCCAACTAGACTTTCCAGGAGCACCTATGCAAGAATGAAATTGACATTAAATCTTTTGATAGGTAAGTATTATCGTTAAAAGAGGTTACCTCATTTAACATCCTGTGGAGCTCATCCCTTGCCTCAACAATACGATCTCGATCATTGCTGTCAACAACAAAGATAAGGCCTTGCGTATTCTGAAAGTAGTGCCTCCACAGAGGTCTAATCTGTTCTTGCAAACAAGATCACCATTACACAAGCGGTGAGAAACATGGAAAACTAGTTAACCAACCAACAGACTCATCAACTCTTACAATCCATTCACATGGTTGCATGGATAATGAAAAGTTGTCTGACATAATTAAAGCAGTACCTTGTCCTGACCGCCAACATCCCACACGGTGAAGCTAATGTTTTTGTACTCAACAGTTTCCACATTGAATCCTGCATAAAATTCCACCATAATTACACTACAATGACATGATTTTCAAGACACAAGCATATACATTTCATCCACTACAAACACCAATGACCACTTAAATTATTCATCTTTCTTAAGCATAAAACACAAGTTTCCACATTGATAGGGTAAAAATTTTCATCCTGCTAAATCACCCTGATTCTCCACATTAATCATGATTACCGGGAGCCTTAGGGTCATTGGAAGCATTGCCATACTTTAAAGAGAAGTAAAACATTGAAATAACGAGACGAACAAAGAACTTTTGTCTTGAAACTGTTAAAGCAATTGTCAAAATCAAATTGTATGATACAGACTGGTCATAGATAAACGAATAAATAGAGGATCCATTGAAAACGTAAAAATGAGCAGTGCCTTTTCTAGGTGCCAATCCCCTCACGGAAGGAATGCGCCACTATGGTTTGTTCAATCGATTCTTCGTGTAGGCCTTTCTCGAAAAGCAGGCTCATTTCGAGGGAAGCGATAAGAAAACGCTATCATGAGTTCGTGTTAGAGATCTCTGCCCACACGCCCACCAATTAAATCTTTCTACATCACGAATTCACTCAAGTAGGTAAATTAATGCATGATATCTATTTAAACAGAGGAGCCAATTCAAACAAATCGAGCAGATCAAACAAGAAAAATCAGGTTTCAGGATATCAACGTCGAGAAGAGGAAAGCTTGTTCAAGAACACGAACAACACTCACCAATGGTGGGAATGGTGGTGACGATCTCTCCGAGCTTCAGCTTGTAGAGGATGGTCGTCTTACCGGCGGCATCAAGCCCTACCATCAGGATCCTCATCTCCTTCTTCGCAAACAGGCGGCTGAAGAGCTTCGCGAAGCTGAGCCCCATCGTTCCCTTTCGCTACAACACGAATCACACGGACGGATCAAAGATCTAACACAAAATTCCACCGATCTAGAGCAGAAACAAACATGACCCCGATCGGAAACGGACAAAAAGAGAGAACCGGATCGCGGATCTCCGTGTTCTAAAACAACGACGTGCAATATAAAGCAATGACAAACGGAACTCCAAGATCGAGGAGAGGTCGTGGAGAGGAGGGGGAGGAATGGGATCACCTCGAGATCGTGAGGGCGTCGAGAGCCGAATCGGGGCGCGAGAGCTCTCCGCTTTCTCGCCTCTTGCGGGAGGAAGAGAAGGCGGACCCGAAAAGGAATTAATAAGAGGAAATAAGAAAATTTCGGTTCCGCGGGGAGACGAAGTCAACTAACGTCACGTGGCTGCCAGCTGATGCTTGTTACAGCAGTAAGTATAACGCTTTTAAGGTTTGTGACAGTCCGATATATACACATATATAATATAACTGACGCCGATATAACAGTTGTAACTTAGTATATCGGTCCACTGTGATGGATGACCGATATCGTATTCCTAGTTATGCAGCTACATCAAAATCATATCACTAATCCTTGGATAAAGGAATAAAGGAAATAATATAATTTTCGATTTATCCTTTTAAACATGAGTTTAGCATATCTATCCCCCAAAAACAATTAGTATAATTTGAATTATTTGTTACAGGTCCCCATGACGGGGATGTAGCTCAAATGGTAGAGCGCTCGCTTTGCATGCGAGAGGTACAGGGTTCGATCCCCTGCATCTCCAAATAAAATAGCTCTACATTGTTTTTTTTCATTGACGTTGATGGATTATTTTTTTATTCCATATGAATATGGAAAACATTTTATTTTGTATTGCCTGACTCTGAGAAATTTAATTTTATATGCATCTTCAAATTAGAATTTATTTATTTATTTTATTTTTTTATTTTTTGTCTCTGATGGCTTAGTTTTTGTTTGTTACATACAAAACAATGTATTTGCCTCATTACTTGATTCTCAGTTTTTATTTATTACATTCATCTTACATTCCATGGATTTCTTCCTGCATCTCCAAATTTAAAATTCAATACATATTTTCTGTTTCTGTTCACTCTGATGGCTTATGTTTTATTTCTTATACATATGGAAAACAATTTATTTTGTTTTGCCTCAATCTGAGGAATTTAATTTTACATGCATCTTCAGATTAGAATTTTTTCTCTCTCTTATGGCTTACTTTTCATTTGTTACATATTGCTTGATTCTCAGCTTTTATATATTATATTTATTTCACTTCCTGCAGAAGTAGTCTTCTTTTGGTTTGATAAACAGTCCAAATAAGTTTGCAATCCTTGTTCATACTGTGGATTTCTTTTGATTAGATGATGATACATCAACATCTTTCAGTGTCAATCTCACTGCATTATTTCCTAGCTCACGGAATCAAACAAGAGGAACAAAACTGTCATAAACAACACATCAAACTGATGTTTATGCACCAGCTGATATCAGGGCCCTCCACTGCTGTTTTGTTAATATCATAACTACAAATTGGCCAAAGCTTATATGCTACCAAAAATGATAATGAAATCTAAGCTGCTACTGTGGTCTGCATGTTTCTCATCACTATCCTCCTGTTATCTCTCACTTCTCCATCATGAGCATATATTTTGGTAAGATGAAACATCAACATCTGTCAGTGGGATCAAGCTCATTGCATTATCTCCTACCTCAAGGAATCAAACAAAAGGAACAAAGCTGTCATAGATAGCACATTAAACTGATGTCTGTGCAACAACTGATACGAGGGTCCTCCAAAGCTGTTCTGTTAGTATCATAACTAGAAATTGGACAAAGCTTATCTGCAACCCAAAATGATAATGAAATCTAAGCTGCTACTGTGGCCTGCATGATTCTTATCTCAATCCTCCTGTTCTCTCATTTGTTCTTCTCCAGGTTGATGGAAAGCTCTTGTCTCAATCCTCCTGTTCTCTCTTATTTGTTCCTCTCAATCCTCCTGTTCTCTCTCATTTGTTCCTCTCCAGGTTGATGGAAAGCTGTGGGGGATCATTCATGGATGCAAAATTCACCAAGTGATCTGCTCTGCCACACTGTTTCATCTCCACCGGTGAACTTGACAGAGCTTTTGTTAGTACTTGAATTCACTGAATCAGTTATCTAGGAATTGCTTACATTTGCCAAACCATGCAAAGAACAAGATAGCAGCTTGATGGACAGCTGTAGATTAGCCATTTATTGATGCAAAATTCCACAAGTAATCTGCTCTGCCACACCATTTCATGTTCTCGACTGATGAACTTGATTGAGCTTTTTATCAGCACATGAATTCACTGAGTCATTTGTCTAAGAATTGCTTAAATTGCCAAACCATGCAAAAAACAAGATACCAGCTCGATGGAAAGCTGCAGGGGAGCCAATTATTGATGCAAAGTTCTCCAAGTGATCTGCTCTGCTACACTGTTTCGTGTAATCAACTACTGGAGTTGACTGAGCTTTTATTAGTACATAAGTTCACCGAATCAGTTGTCTAAGAATTGCTTAAATTGCCAAACCATGTCAAGAACAAGATAGCAAGATGATCTCTTCAAACCTATTCACCCCTCCTTAAAAGCTTTGTCAAAATCAGAAACATGTTCAGCAATTCTAGATGAACCTTTGCATTGATATGTATATTTGATGTGAAATTACGACAATATCGTGATGAAGATTGCAAATTGAATTTCTAGAGTGCTACAGAAATCCAAATGTCTTCATGTAGGAACGAATTGCAACACAAGAAGAGGAATAATGAAAAAGTCACAGCTCAAATGGATGAAGCAGAAAAGGAAAAGATTGGTTCTAACAAAATGGAAATACTTCAAAAATGACAAAACTGCTGTGTTTTCTATTACGAAAAACAGATGCACAATGGGCTGAAATGTTGTTTTCTGATAATATGTGGCATCCCCAAAATGAAGCCAAAAAGAACAGGAACAAAAATAACACAACTAGTGTACTTCTTAGATAGTCTTATCATGAGCATACTAGACATTCTCAAGAAAGAAAGCTCAGAAGATGCTCTTTTGCAGCCACATGCATTCGAGGTATCATCTATAAAGCCAAGTAGATCTATTTGTCTACAAAAACTTGTAATAAAGCCAGGCATCGTTACTGTACAGAGATCAACAGAAAAAAAAATTATAGCTAGTGCAACTAGTGAGATCTCATTTCTGTAGAAATGGCACTCTACAACTGGTTTCATGTAAACGAGCACTACAAGCTGTAGTAGGGAAACTGACCCGAGAGGCTGAATTGAGCTAGAATCCATTCATCTCCAAGAGGTAAGTTCTGTTTTTCACCAATGCCTTGACTGCGTCCTGGAGTGGCTCATCAAATGCCCCACAAATAAAGGCCTCGGCTTCCTTCCTGCTATAATGGCCACTGCTAGTGCCCTCTCCGGCGGGCTTGATAGCCACTAGTGTAGCTCCTTGCATTCCCATTCCCTCGGGCAGCTCCAAGAATGGAGCATATCTGAGCTTCATGTATGATGCTGGCACCTGAGTCCTATTTGATGATGCTGACGTTGCCAATGGTATCTCCCTGAACTCCTTCAGCTGCTCCACTCCCATGGTCAACGTCCCCTGGCCATCAGCATCTGTCAAGACCAAGCTGCTCAGTGTTGGGTGTTCCTCGATGATCTGACGAAGAAGATAATGCCTTGTTGATGCAGCGATCAAAGAGCTGATAGTCCAGACGACGCGCAACTTTAGCCCTCCATTCGTATAGAACGACTCGGGTATGCTTCCATTGTCTTCCATTGCCCCCTCTAAATTGGCTGAAGCAGGTCTATAGTCCATCATGGTTCCACCCAGTATCACACAGTTCTGAAGGGTGCTTCCAAACTCTGCTCTCCATTTCAAGAAGACTCCATCCTCGGTCTTGACATCACCAGCAGGGAGCTCCATCCTTAGGTTGCGAACATGGGTGAAATTCTTGAGGACTTGACGAGGGGAGTGATGGGAGAGCTGTGGCAGAAGGGGCTTACTCCAACCATGAATATTCTGAAGGTAGTGTAAGGGTTGGAGGATGGCAAAAAGAATGAGCTTTAAGAGATGGGCAAAGAGGGTTCTTGGTTTGGGGAGGGAGAGGTCTAAGGCGTCGTAGGAGTCACCATCGATGGACACTACACGATCAATCTTAACATACACATTGTGGACAAGAGGGACGAGGGCATTGAAGCGCTTGGACACGGCTGAGCAGCGACCAAGGGACCGGACATCGGCGAGCTTGTTGAAGATGAGCAGCACCAGTGAGTCCGGAATCCGGTCGAAATGGTCCTGGTGGAGGGAGGGGTCGGCATGGATTCTGGATTTGGTTTGCGTTCTCTCTAGTTGAGCAATCAAACACATTGTTCCGACAACAAAACCAAATGCCAAGGTTTCAGTAACGACGAAAGCAAGATGGGTTCTTCACCACGCCAAAAGAAAGAATGCCGCAACCTCGAAGCTGAAACGCCTCAAGCTCGTCAATTCAATGGTCTGCAAGAACAAGGTTTCCACCATTACAATTAATTTCAACCAGGAAAGGGAAAAGGCAACATTTTGCCAAAGGAAACCCTTTTCAGGTTCAATGATCTACCAAAAGAATTCCAAATTGAATTGCATTCAAGACTTTCCGATCAAAAACGTAACTCTAGAAAACAAGTCATTACACTGCTAGCGATTCTTTGAAGAAAAGCCGAATCGACCAATATCAGACAACTACTCAAAACCAGTTTGGGACATCAGAAGAAGAGACGGCAGAAAAATAGCTTAACATTCAGCACATCAAATAGTATTTACCCCCAAAATCGCCCACTTTTGCACCTCTGAAGCTCGATATGCGTTCAAAACCCAATCCTTGGCCCAAAACCACGTCCGCAAAGATGCGGAACCACTCCTCTCCTGCACCTCCCAGGGGTCTCGATTCGCTCGAACAAGACCGATTCTCCACCTGAACGGAGACCCGCCGAAGCGAAACGAAGAGCAACAGCAACGAATTTGGAGATTCCTGCGTGGAAATTCATCGAATGGAGCAGGGCGTTGGGAGGAAGTGCTCCACATTTATTGACCTCGCCGCAGCTCATCAAGACGCCAATTTTAGATACGCCAGTGGTTCCCCGGTAAAATTAAGAGCACCAGCACCGGGAGGAACCCGCTTTTTGCACCCTCTCATCACTGTAATTTCAGAGCGTGGAATTTGTGGCGTATGTGAGTGGGTGCACTGATGGTTCCTTTTCAATACCAAGAAATTAATGTTGAATATTGAATGCAAGTACTGTTAACTTGATTTGCATTTATTATTTTCGATGGATTAGTATCTTTCTTATGCTTCCTATAAAACTTATACATTTATATCTTCTCCAAGGTCAAAGATTTCATGCCAACATTTAATTATATTGCTATTTCCTGAAGTGATGCATTGCCATATTTATCTTTTTCAATTTGAGTTTAACATATATGCATGCATATATTAAGTAGAGAAGTTAAATTCTTATTACATTTACATTCTTTTAATATTTTTAATAATAATCATGATACTGAGAATATTGAGAGAATCTTAAGTATTTTAATTATTAATATATTTCTAATTTTGAACGGATTATTGATATTGTTAATATTAGTACCCTCAGTTTTTTTAATGGATGTGAATATATATATATATATATATATATATATATATATATGATCTTAATTTTTGAAGCAAAAAAGTATATTATATTAAAAACTGCAAGGACAAATATATTATTTTCAAATATAAGGATAGAAATGTGACAACCTCTTGCATACATGCTTAAACTGCATTTCCAACTATACAATATTGAAAGTGAAATATGATATTTTTGCCTGAAAACATATGTAAATTTTAATGAAAAAAAGTAAACAGGGTACAGAATTTAAGGATCCCTTATATCAATAATTGAAGAAAACTAATTGAATGATGATACATTTGCATTTCTATATCTTGTAGGTGGCTTCTGTCCAAAAACACAAACACATAATGGTTCATGCCAGTTCTCCGGTTGATGTTGAATGATGATCTAACATGAGTATCTGTGGTCACCAGTCCTTTAAGGAAACCCTCATGCTAAGTGAGTGAATGGGTTTATGGTAATGATTGAGTTACACAATTTGCTTGTGGTACACTTAACTTTTTTGTTGACATGTTGTTATGAGCAGATACTTTTTTCATTCCTTTTTTGAAATAAAAAAATTGTGCCCCAAGTTTTGCATAAATCCACATCTAAATTTGAGAAGACCAAACTGAAATACAGCTTCTCCATTGATGTGAGGTGAGCTTTTGATGTCTTTGAAGCTTAATTAACCCCAGGTTTGAATCAAATGCTATTGGAAAGTTGAGGCACAAACTAGACAACCATGGAGGATGAGATCTCATAGCAGTCTCTTTGAGTTAAAGCCAAGATTTTGCACATTATGTCTGCCAACAGTAGTGACAGAAATATTTGTGCAGATGAACAAGGCAAACCATCATCTTCCAAGCACTTGTGTTTCTGGTGCAACCACTTTACTCTACATTGTTCTTGGCATAGTAATGAAGGTTCACAAGTAGATTGCTAGTGATCCCCACAAGCATGAGAACAAGGTTGCTAGTGAAGCTTCACCTGCAAATTGGCCAAAAGTCCTAGAAAGCGGTTGCGGCACGACATCGATCAACTACCATCCAGATCAGCAAGTCAGGCTGGCCTTTGTCAGAGCATGTCAGAGACCGCGAAGTCGCCTTGCGGTCTGAACATGCTCTTGTCTACAGCTTTCCAAGTGTTAGAGAAAGAGTCTCATCAGATGCTGATACCTGAACAACTCAGTTCGGCAATGTGGCTTCTTTTCTGATACACATGGACCACTGTCTGTGCCACATCATTGTGGTGTCCTACTCAAGCACTTGGGTTGTCTCTGAACTTTCTTTCACTCGAGGAAAAGGAAGCTCGTGAACTGGTTGTTGGTGTTCTCTCAGCAGCATTGGTTGCCTACAGGAGCCATGGTGAAAAGGAGTGATCTTTGTAAGAATATATCAATCCATCAGAAACATGAAGGGCAAGTTTCAGGGACGGCAGCAAGTATTTGGTCAATGTACCATAACAAGTTTGCAAAAATTTGGGTTGCAGTTCCTTGTTCCTGTCAAGTTTACAGGTTTTGCAGGATCCACTGTTGTTTCATCTCCTAAAAAAAATTACTGCTAAGATACTCAATTCAGAACTTCTTACTGGTCAACAAGCATATACATTGAGCAGATGCTGTTTATTCGATCTTCATTGCAGTCCAATAAAAATGTTCTTTTAATTGAAATTTATCTGATTCTTTTAACATCAAGCACTGATCGTAAAGCCTGGATTTCTCATCCCAAAACAGAGCCAGTCACAGCAGGCAGCCTCAAAAAGACAAGAGGTGATGCCCAGAAGTTGCCTGAGATTGTCACCGAAGCAGGAAAGGAAGCCACAGAAACATGCAACGGATTGTAACTCTCCATTATTGGCTGCTGTTTCTCGAACCACCATGATGTGATCCATCTGCAACCTTCGCATCTTGTTCCTTCACCACTAGATCGTTAATTTGCGATATGTTGACCGAACAAACTATGAATCTGAAGCTTGGGTGTGTTCTGAGGCAATGAAGCTATCGGCATCTCTAAGCTGGTCGGTCGTGGGAATTTTGGGAGGACCGTCGAGCCTCTACAGTAGTCCAGCTCTAGTTTCTGAAACGAAGGCAGACTTGGAATGGTCCTCAGCTTGTCACAACCTCCGATTGTAAGTTGACGAAGGCAAGGGAATCCACCGTCCTCCACATCAGTCCACTCCTCCAGCTCAGGCATTGCCCGGAGCTCCAGTGTCTCCGGGCATGGAAATGCCTCGAGTGCCATACTGTTTCTTGCGCTCCAATGGATCATCTTCCGTGTTCTGATCTTGAGCAGTGGCTTCTTCTTCACTGGAATCGCCACAGTCGGCCTTGCTGTAGTCAGTGGAACTGCTAAACCATTCTAGAGTCAGCTTCTCCACGTGCGCTTTGCTCGCCAAGTTGGCTGCCTTGGCATCATCAACTCAAACAACATGCTTCAATCCTAACATACGGAGCTCACCTCTGAGGTTAGCCAGGTTCTCCAGCTCTCTAATCACATGATGTTCTGTGTCTTTGCCTACGAAGAACGACGACAGCAACGTTTGGAGATTGCCCAGTTTCCCAATGTTCTGTGACGCAAGCCTCGTGCAGATTGTACACTAACCTTCACGTGGAGACTGTTGGAGACCAAGGGAAGCTGTGGGCCCAAATAGTCCAAGATTTGTGGGCCCAAATATCGGTTACTTCGCCCTCAGCCTGATTCGAACCGCAGTCGCTGCCGTTGCCATCCGCGGCCCGTTCATCTCTTTCGCCTCGTTCTCCCGATCCTCCACTGAAACCCTAGCTATGACCCTCCGATCGAAGCCCGAGATCTTCTCCCAAATCGAGCGGCCGTCGCAAACCATGGCTTCCGGTGAGCGATCTGCAATTCTCCCTTTTGATTTTTGTTCTGATCTCTCCTTGTCTCGTAGTACCCGCGGCTTCTGTTTACTTCCGTAATTTCATTTTAGATGATCCTGTTGGATTGTGTAGATGCTGATATGAGGGACGGTGGGTTCGAGTACTCCGACGGCGAGCCGGAGGAACAGGATGTCGATATTGAGAACTGGTTCTACGATTCGGAAGTTGATCTGGTCTGATCTTTCATTTACCATTTTGCAACGGCACTGCAAATTCTTTACATTGTTATTCTATATACTGGTTGGTGTAATAGTTTTCTGTTGTAATAGTAACGGTAGTCACTGATTCTACACCGAACTGTGGATATCTCACATTATCATCCCTCACATTTTTACTTACTTTAAATGTTACCTTTTTTTTTTTATTCCACTTTGTTATTTACCTTTAACTGAGGAACCACTTGCTGATTTTGCTGAAATTAGTGTGTATGGAACCTGAGAAACCTGACTGGTGTAACCATCTCTACTTTTCCATGACTGCCCTATACTAGAAATATGCCATTAGTTTGCACTTATGTATGTATGAGACATTGGTCATTTTTAATGTTACCTCGATGAGACAGCAAAGGAGCATGCATCCACCTATAAGTAGTTGTATGACAGCATTTTTCTCTGCTCAATAGAACACATGAGGTTGCTAGTAATTGATAATTCGATGTCACATGTCATCTTAATTGCAAATTGATACATAGATGCTCTGCATTAAACCCATGGCACAGGTTGGCATTTCATTTTAATGAATTTATAAGAGATTCATAAGAAATATTTAAATTTGTTTGGTTACAAGAAACATATTTATTCTAAGATTACAAGAAGCATATTTGTCCATCATCTTTGGTTTCAGAAACAACTCAACACAAAACCAGGGTTGAATTATCATCTTAGTTACCTCTTGCAAAAGATTTTATTGCATTTTTTTGTTTGTAAGATGTAGAAAAATGTTGATATATAATCTGTGTTTGCTAAAGTTAAAATGGTGAAAATTGGATGAGTTCTTCGAATTGGTATTTTTAATTTATTACACCATGTGGGAATTTATGTGATTTTCTAGATACTAGTTGGTATTAAACCACTGCTTCTTGGTTTTCATCCTAAAAAATAAGTTGTTCTTAAGCCTTGATTTGTTTTCTTTTTCATCATGGATTAAATTTTTTTTATCGGTTGGGCAAGTATATAGATACGACGACATATCGAAAATCAGCTCTTACTCATAACTAGTGTGAAAAATGTATAAATTACAATATGAATTTTATTTTGGATTTTATAAATATGAAATTTGGTATTCTGCAGGCCTATCGTGAGGTTAGAAAGTGATGAATACTTGAGTAGTCCCCATGGGCCGCAGTGCTGCTTGAGTCAAACAGGTAAGCTGTAGCATTGTTTCTTTTTTCATTGGATGAGCTTTTGGAATTATCATTTCACTTGGACCAAGGCTGATATCTTGGATAATAAATATCGTCTGCTGCATGGGTATCACGGCTTACATTGACACTCCCCCAAGAGAGGTGGCTGAGACTGAGGAGGTGTTATTTTGTCGACCAAGGGGGCTCGAGACGATCTCAGATTTTTATCAGAGGTCTCGTATTACAATTCTTATATGTTCATTTGTACTTGCAACCATGATCGGCATTTGTAGAAGCTGAGTTTGTTGTCATACTGAGTAGATATTATTGTTGTTATACTGAACTACTAATTTGGTTGCACACGAAGAATTATTTGGTGACACTTTTTTGGTCTAAGGAGTGCCAAACATCAAAAACCTTTTGAGTGGCCACAGACATCTCCACAACCAGGATACGTTCTCCCTGCCTGTGGCATCACCTTTCCTCTCTAAAGATGGAAGGTACCTTTTGTCTGCTACATTACACTCATTTGTGATCAGGAAGCTAATGGGTTTCTTGGAAGATGCTTGTTGTCAACAAGTGGCACCAAGCATCAAGAATTAGCCTCCACTCATCGGCATCATGGTCCTCCTCCACCATCCTGTGGCTCACCAACTTTATGAACATGCACCATTAAACCCCACTATGGTTCCCTTTGCTCGGTGAAGTCACTCACTTGTAACTTTGCTGTCACTCTCATGTTCCCTAAATGGATTGATATCAGCAATTTCTTTAGAACCCATTGTATTAGTCAATCCATATCTTATTAAGGCCACTCAACCTTACGAGATCCTACTTTAACCATTAGTGATTAAGTGCTAGATCGTTGCCATCTTTGGAGACCAAGCACAATGATGATGGGATGTTTGTTTACTGGACTGGTCTCGAGTCTGTCGCCCTTTTTTCGGTTTATCAACCACCTCTAATGAACCTAAGATTTTGAGAATTTAGATAAAGAAAACCAGTTCACCTTTCTATTTAACATGATTGATTCTGACACTATTAGCATCTGAGCAACCAAAGCTTGAACTATGATACTTATGACATGAAATGCAGGCAGTTGTTTTTGCTATGACATGTTTTCCCAATAGTCACATATCTCATTCTCATACTTCAAACTTACATTGTGATATCATTTTTCTTATTTTCATGACTAATAAAATTTGTATTTGCATTACAGAGAACCACAGATGAATGGGATACAAAAAAAACTTTGTTGATTTGTGATGAGCTCATTTGGATCCATGGTGATGCCAAACCATGCTACCACCACTGCAAATTTTCCTTCGACAAGTAGTACTACTCTACAGTAGTGGGTACTTTCAATGCCTGCTGGTCCTGTCACTTGCGCATTGAAACACCGCCATGCCTTGTCCATGCTTAGATAGAAGCATGTGATCACAAATCAACTCATAGTAATCTTAACCAGCATGAATGGATCCATGTGCTTATGATCAAATCACATCAAGAAAAGGAACCAAGTGTTGAGCGCAGCAGCTTTGACATTATCTTGCCCTTTTAACTACACTATTTGAGCTATGATGAACTTTGAGTTCCACCTTTGCAGATCTACTTCAACAAGCACTATGGAATTTGGCAACCTCCATTACATACATATTTTTGGTATTCTCCCTCTTCCTCTTCCAAGTGTATCCAGCTAGTTTAAGTCCCCATCCTGCATCCATCAATGATTTGGTAAGCAGAGAGGCCTAAAAGTCTACCCATTAAATATCATTGCTGCAGATGTCATCTTACTCACTGCCAAAGCCTTTAATAGGGTGCAAGATGAGGACAGGAGGAGGAATCCTGCACGCTTCAGATACGCAACCAGTACAGGCATCTTTCAGCCACAGCCGACCAACATCAATGAAACAGAATGCTGGTGGCTAAGTGAAACAAAGGGGGGGTTTTTTTTTTATGATGGAGTAATGAAAAGACAAAAGGAGGATGATAATATGAAAAATAATAATAATAATCAGACTCACCATTTTGATGTTGCACATTATTTAAGAAAAAAAAATTTTAATTTGTTGATCTATTTGGATGTTTCCATTATAATATCTTAGTTCTTTTTTGTATCCCTCAAGTACAGAACTAAAATAAACAAAATTGAGAAGGAAAAAAAATGATCATAATAAGAGTAATCTTTTGGCTGTCTTATAAACCTTTTTTCTTGTGCTTGATAGTTTTCTTTTGATTTACTTCTTTTCTTTCTTCGTCATAAACAATCAAATAAAACTAAAACATATTTCAGATGTTGTGCGGAACACGTGTTGATGGTCGTCTTTTTTTGATCTTCTAGTATAACATCACACACCCCAAGAAAAGGCCAAAGAAGTGAGCTTCCTCTCAACCAATTGTAGTTGCGTTTTCCATGTCCCAAGAATTATCATACACTCTTCGAAGCTTTTCTCTCTCCCCCACTGTCTCTCTCTCTCTGCATCTCTTATTGATCTCAGTTCTCCTTGGGAATGGGTGAGAGAAAGGGATGGGGACGACTCTGGTGAACTAACTTCATGCTCATCTCCGTCTTCCTCTTCTCCCAGATCTCCATTCTGGGGCTCGCTCCTTCAGCTGCTTGACTGCTTCTGCAGCTCTTTCACATTGTGTTCAAGAATTCATGGCGCTTGGTCCGGCAAAGCGTCTAGCTTTGGTGCTCCCAAGTCTTCTCACCTCTGGTCTCAAGCTTTAATGGTTTTCATGGCGTCAGCATTGCACGACAACCATTAGCTTCTCGAGCAATTTGGTGTTCTCTTTTATCTTTCTTCGATCCCCCTTAAAAATCTCGTCTTTTCGCCGTTCTGATGCTTTTCTTCCTTGTGTCGTTCTTCCCCTTCGTCGTCCTCCTCTCCAAGTCCCTTCCCCTGGAGCCCCTGCCTCAATGGGCAAGTGAGACGAGGCTGGTCTCCATCTTGTTGTTCCAGGAAGTGCTATCTTTTCTGGCGCCTTTGCTCGAGAGGTGTAGACCAGTTCGTGCAGGAAATCTTACCCTCCCGTCGTCGATGATGTCTCCCGGGAAGGGGCGCCCCCACAGAGTGGAGAATGTAGAGGAACTGGCGGAGATGTCGGTCTTGGATTTGCCGGAGCTGGCCTTGGACTGCATTCTCGGGCGGTTGTCGCCGGCCGGATTGTGTAACATGGCAGCTGTCTGTGGCTCGTTGAAAGAGAGGTGCAGGAGTGACCATCTCTGGGAGAAGCACATGAAGGAGAAATGGGGGAGACTGATCGGCAATGCGGCGCGCAAGGAGTGGAAGTTGTATTTGGCTTCGACAAGGGACTCTGCAGTTGGTGCCGAAGACATCAACAGGAGCAAGAAGTGGACCGGGGTGCTCTCTTGTTTGTGGCCTATTTCTTGGCTCAATTTTAGGATTGACAGTGGCAACAAGCACAAGAGCCCTTTGCCTGATGACTCCATCATGTCTTGGTATCGATCACTCGAGAGCGGCAAATTATGGCTCCCAGCTCAGGTTTACAATCGTGAGGTATTGATCAGAACACATTCTTTAGTACCGGTAATTTTGATGTTCATCACTATCTGTTTCCTCATGCTTGTATATGGGAATTGTAAATATTTCTCGGTTACAGATCATTACCTTGTTATAAGGATAGGTGAAGAAGATTTATGTTACATATGGATTTCCAAGTTGCTAGTAAACATCAATTGTTTACTGATAATGAATATACTCTACTAAGAGAAAAGGAATACTCTCCATCCTGTTTCTCAGAAGATTTATGGCTTTTCCTATTTTATCTTAAGTTGCTAAGAAATGTAATGCTTCTTCGCAGCATGGGCATGTCGGGTTTATGCTATCTTGCTATGATGCTGAAGTTTGTTATGACTGCAGCACAGACACTTTTCATGCAAGGTATGCAAAGATTGGCCTTATTTAAAATGCAAATAGTGGTTCACTCTTTTGGTTAAAGAGAAATTGTGGCATTTGGTCTTCTGCATATTAATGAAAATTATCAATAGGAGAAAATTCATTTTAATTTTCATTCTTTTACTTGCTAAAAGAAAAAATTATGCAGGTATCGGCTCATCACATCTGTTGTCCTGAATTTAGGTACCCACCACATGGACGAAGAATGATGATCATAGAGGAGGGAGTGCAGTGGGACAGGCTAAGAGCACCTCCTGTTAGTACTCCTGCTTATGATCTTCATATCTCAGACTGCTTGAGTGATTTACGCGCAGGTGATCATATCGAGATTCAGTGGAGAAGAAACAAGGAGTTCCCTTATGGTGAGTGCTTCGGAAACATTGATTGTTCTTTCCAGCCAAAACACATTTATTTACCTCATCTTCTGATGACAATTTTACTCCGGCGGTCAACTATATTTTCGTGTTCTGTTTAGTTTGATACAGAATCAGTTTCTGAATATTAAAAAGCCAAATACAGCGAAGATTTTTAGGTGAGCATGTCAACAATGTCTCCTTGCGTTTTGCAGGCTGGTGGTACGGAGTCATAGGTCACTTGGAATCTTGTGATGGAAATGAGCTCTTCTGCCATTGTCATCTGAGTGGTAAGTGTGCTTAAGCTGTCGTTGCTCAGGAAGATCTTATTACTTCCTAGACTTAGGAGAGGAGCAATGCATCATTCATCCTTGAATCAGAAAAATATTGAACATAGTTCTTGACTTTTCATAAAGACTCTGTGAAAGTTTGTGGTGTTAAATTATAAGGCTCTTAGGGTGCTTCTCTCTTGTTGGCATCCTTCACATTGTTGGCATCCTTCACAATACACAATCAACAGTGGTTTCTTGACTGCTTTTTCAAGTCACATAAGTTTGTCTAGGAGTTTTCTTTTCTATGATTATCTTGATCTTTTTTATTATTTTTTTCTTTCTTGAAACACTTCCCTTTTCGAGACCACAGTAAGGTCATTTATGCTTATTACATTTCATAAACACAGTAACTTTTCTTTCAACAAAAAATGTAAACAAACAAGAACCATTTTATGTGCATTCATCTATACTGAAGATTCTCTAACACACCAATTGTTTGTCCTTAATCAATATCATATCTGCTTGATGCATCTCGATTAACCATTTTTGTTGTCTGCAAATTTTGTATAAGTTACAAAAACAAGGATATCATGCAAGGCTTCCCATTTTCCAGCAGCATAAACCAAGATATATCACAGTGCTCATCATTCAGACTCTAGCAATTTGTTGGATTGTTTCTATCATGATAGATGATCTATCATTATCCAGCGTGGGACTCGAGAATTATGGTATGGGTAAATGGCTTTTGTCAGCCAAGTTCTTGAATTTTGTCATTCTAGCTGCCAGCCAACCAAAACAAAAACACGAGAATAGGAGTTATTTAAAATTGACTTGTAACATTTTCATAATTTAATTCAAGCCTTGTATATTTTTAACTATTCTTTTTAAATTTCAGATAGTCGTGATTTTGCTTACAGTCCTACTGGTAGCTTAAGTTCGATGGATCTTTATTTGACGTTTCAGATACTGTTATCTTAGAATTCAACCAGTACACACCTGGTTCAAGGTGGAGACGAGCATCAATTAACCGAAAGGCTCACAGGGAAGAAGGTAATGAAACAGATGGATTTTTTGGGGGAATCAGAAAACTCCAAAGCAAAGATGAAATCGCCAAGTGGAGGCAGCTTTGGCCAAAAGATGTTTTGGTGTAGAATTTATCAAGTCCTGCTCAAGTATCAGTTCCTGCATGCCTAACTCGTGACCAAGAACTCTTATGTCCTGCTCCAGATCTATCAACCGCATGAAACTCTTTATGTACTGGTTGGCATTGAAGTTGTTTCTGAACTCACAATGATGACAGATGAATTAGTAGCCAGGCAGGTATATTTTTTTTTCGCTGATGGGAATCCACAGCTAATTCATGTAACTCTAGGCGCACATAGATTATGCTGTATTTTAGAACGCAAGCAATTAAATGCAGATTATATAATTAGACTTCATCCTTTCTTTTGCTGTTTCGGGCTTTAGTTTAGTTTAGTTTTGTTTTTTTTTTTTTTTTTTGTGGGGTTGTAGGTGAGTTTGATATTGCAGGTCTCTGTTCCAGCGGCAACCCAAGCTGTTCATTTCATGGAATACTAAATTGTTTGACTGTTGTTATCACCACTTGAAAGCATGCACTTCCTTATATCAGTCAAGTAGTTTGTTGAGCTGAGCTCCATTTCATGTTTCCTTGATCTGAGAAGAAATGAATTGATTGCTTAATCAACTGTTTTCTACTTTATAATCCCGATCATGAACAAAGCAAGCTAGTTAATAAGGCTTATTACAGATTTCATGGACAATTCTAATTGCAAGTTACCTACAGGACAAGAGGATTGGAGCCTGGAAAGACCTACATTCTGTTTTTGATCCTTTGATGATTGACAGTCTTTTTCATGCAAGACAAGTCAAATTTGACAGCTCTAACTTGAGGATAAAGATTGTACAGGTTCAAACTGCTGCTCCAATTCATGTTGGCAAATGATCAGAATTTGAGATGTTTGTGGATAGACCACTTCATTTCTTTTTCTTGAAGTGTGACGAAGAACAATGGTTGAACATTGAACAAGAACCTACCCACCACAAAAAAAAATTCCAAAGTGCTTATCATCCAAGTGGTGGACTTGTTCGACACCTCAGTAAATTTGATGTCAAGATTCCAAATCAAACTATATAATTGCAGTGCTTGTCATCAATGCAAAGAGTTTGCATCTGGAACACAAAAACAGTTGTTGACACGAATGATTACAATCTCTCTCATCAGATGCAACAGTGCAAGAATCTTATTGGGAGTGAAACGGTAGTATTACAGGTTAGGAACCCCATTTGCAGGCTACAGTTCCCTTCAACCTTCTACATTTACTGTTCTTATCTGTACATTCCTCTGGACAACATGAATACACAGTCACCAAAATGGCTGAATGAAGAGCATCTCATAAAAGACGACACTTTAAAATGAGGCTACTACAATCTTGGTATCGCTGGCTACTCCCTGATTCATGCACGCATAAATGGTATTCAATCTACTTTTCTTCAACTCTTTAAGCAATCAGATGCTGCTGCAAAATATCTCTGTGCTCGATGAATGCCACTAAGCTTTTAGAATTGTGCGGGAAGAGAGCCCATGAAGGAGTTTGATGAACCCTAGGAGACTGAGTTTTCCATCGGAATGCCTTATCCAGTCCTGGAGAACAACATGAACTGGAACTGATGGACTAAGCCCGAGTTCCTGGTTCAAGTGCATGTCTATTAGTTATAACATGATAATCGTAAAGAATAACATGAGACGGTACTTCAATTGTTCGAGAAAATGGTTGTCGATGAATTAGGATTTGGATGCACGATAGGAAACGGAGAGGTGGGCATTCAATGTGAATAAGGTAGGAGAGATATCTATTGGTTTTCTTTTGCCGGTAGATTCATACCGAAGCAAGTTCCTCAATCATGAGAGGCCTGTTCCCATTCTTCTCAAAGAATTCATAACCATTACGAGCATGCTGCTCCCAGGTATCCAGAACTTCCATCTGATGCACACTTATGGCTGCAGCGGCGAATTCTTCGAAATCTAGTTTTCTATATTGGAGTGCACTCACCTAACACCAAAAGAACAGACAACAGAAGAATTATTAGGCTTCTAACCACACGAAACAATATTCTTAAGCTCATTGGACTGTTATAGAAAAAATACCATGTTTGCAAAATCTAGAACTCTCGAGTCCTTCATTGTGTCTGTTGAGTTTCGTGACAAGGCCTGCAAAATGAAGATAAAAATAAAGATTCACAGTAGAAAAAAGCAACCTGTGTTCATTTCAAAATGTTGGACTAACCGTCTTTAAGTTTTGAAGAGAGATATAACCACTCTTGTTTGGTCCTAACAAAGCAAATTGTTCTTGAAGGTAATAGAGCTGATCTACTGTCAAGGTCTTGGCAAGAGCCTGTCATATACAAAACAATTTATAGATATGGAGAAAAAACAGTTCTTTTTTCTATACCCTTTAGAATGACAGACAGCAAGATGTGGGATGTAGGCAAACACATGGAAACTTCAAGAAAAATAAAAAATCATGCATTCCAATATAAGGATGAAGAAATATATTAAGAAGAACATATTGAGGTTTATGTACTATTTGCATGTATGTGTAGTGGGTTTTCTTTTGCCGTATTGAATGATATACACATTTGAATATTTAGATGGAAAATATTTGGACCAGAATGGTACCAATACAGGTCGACATAATGACACTTGGCACGGGTCTGTATAGCTCAGACCAAACAGAATGAGAGATAATGTAGAGGGAAATGGAAGATAGCTGTCACACGCTTGTTTTGAAGTTTTGAAGAGAGATATAACCACTCTTGTTTGGTCCTAACAAAGCAAACTGTTCTTGAAGGTAATAGAGCTGATCTACTATCAAGGTCTTGGCAAGAGCCTGTCATATACAAAACAATTTATAGATATGGAGAAAAAACAGTTCTTTTTTCTATACCATTTAGAATGACAGACAGCAAGATGTGGGATGTAGGCAAACACATGGAAACTTCAAGAAAAATAAAAAATCATGCATTCCAATATAAGGATGAAGAAATATATTAAAAAGAACATATTGAGGTTTATGTACTATTTGCATGTATGTGTAGTGAGTTTTCTTTTGCCGTATTGAATGATATACACATTTGAATATTTAGATAGAAAATATTTGGACCAGAATGGTACCAATACAGGTCGACATAATGACACTTGGCACGGGTCTGTATAGCTCAGACCAAACAGAATGAGAGATAATGTAGAGGGAAATAGAAGATAGCTGTCACACGCTAGATCGGAGTAGCCAAAATTGCAGCATCCATGTTCTTATTAGTCTTAGACTGGTCAAATCAAAATTAAATTCCATGAACATCAAGATATAAGTTTTAATAAAACAACACAGACATTGTTAGGATGACAACTGTCCAAGCTTGATTCAGTCCAAAATGTGGTAATTAGCCCAGTGAAAGTTTAAAGCCATACGGGAAATAAGAAATTTTTATAATATGTTAATACAACTGAAAAAGGGAATCTAGCATGTGATGGAGAGTGGAATCAAGGCAATTCTACAAATTAAGGTCATAATGATATTTTGGCTTAAGGTGGAACGAAACTAGTTAAGTTATAAGAAAATCTACAAACCACGTGACTCAAATCTTGATCCTGTTATTCTCTGAAGCGCACAAAAAAGACTAGTCCTGACAGCTCTCTTGAATACTCACTAGGAATATTCTTATACTCTCATCTAACCTTAGGACATGCAAAAGTAGATGTATCTTTTACCTGTACTCTCATCTAACCTTAGCACTTAGAGGTTGGTCCTGTATCTGGTAACTTGTGTAACTTCATCATAATTAAGGGCTTGACAAGCACCTAGGTTCCTACCTATGACAGCATAAATTTGGATCACTAACATGAGACTTCCACGAATCCAAGGTTTGGTAATGCCAATGTACACAGCTTTAACCTTGTGCCTTACATGTAAGAATGTGGTTTCCATAATTCGGTACCTAGTCAACAGCTTTAACCTTACACCTTACACGTAAGTCCCTATTGAAGCGATGGAATTCCAAGATTCACTGACTTGATGTACTCTATGTGTCTATCTTGTTATGTAAATTTCGCTCTAATATATTAAATTTGATAATGGCTACAAAAATTCATGGTACTCATAAAGGCTTGCTTCTGAATTGTTCAACACATGGTTCATTTATCTTAATAATATGTAGAAACTATTAAACTAAACATTAAGATAGTATTATATAATCGATAGAATATGCAAGATACATTACTGGTCCAAAATCTATAAGACACAAGAAAAGTTGTCTTTTCAAAATAGTCTCATAGATATGCTATCAATAAAACCTTAGAAACTAAATGACACTAAATAATGAACGATAAGCATATAGTAATATTAGGCAGGGAAGATTGAAAGTCATATCTATTTATTCATTCTCCTCTAAGAAGAGGAAGCATACCCTTAATGCTGATTTCCTTAGAGTTGAAGAACATATATAAGCCTTTACAAGCTTATAGACTATAATATCCTGAGGAATCTTGACTTCTTCAAAATTCCGTAGCCAAGGATGACCTGAGATTAGTAAATCAGATTTCCAGTTATCGATTGGCTAATTCCATTTTGTTGACCATAATAAGTTAACGAGAAACTCACAAAGGGCCTGTGCAGCAGTCATTCTCTTGCGGTAGTCCTTATTCAGCAACTTTTTAACAAAATCTTTGGCTTGAGATGACAGAGAAGGCCATGGAGCTTCATCTAAAGTTGGTTCTGCCTTCAAAACAGCTCGAAATATACCTGACTCAGTGCGGGCCCAAAAAGGGCGGCTTCCGCAGAGTAAAATATATGCAATTACACCAATACTCCACATGTCTGCCTCGGTTCCATAAGATCTATGAAGAACTTCAGGAGCAACATAATATGCACTTCCGACAATATCATTCAATCTCTCGTCTGTAGTATAAGTGACATTAACATCATTATTGTGCAAACCAAAAAAAAAGATAAACGTTGAAGAAAAGAATTATCAGATAGCAAGAATCATTTTATTAGACAAACCTGGCTTAACAAAGTCAGACAAGCCAAAATCTATGGCCTTTAAGGTAGACTTCTCATCCTTTGTTGCAAAAAGAAAATTCTATACCAACCAAATAGGAACATGAGTTACCAAGATAATACAAAGAGAGCTCAAACTCTAAACAATGACAAATACATCACATAACGGTTCTCTGCATATCTTTCACCACACGAATACGAATATTCTTTAAGTTTCAGTTTGATGATAGCAACTACCTCTGGCTTGAGATCTCGGTGAACAACACCTTGAAGATGACAGAAAGCTACGACACTCAAAATCTGAACAATGACAGCTTTTGCATCTTCTTCTGAATACTTCCCACCCCTATAAATTAAAAAAAGATTATTACTAAACAATAATTTGGTCTGAATATGAAGAAGATATCGTCTTATCACCAACATCCTTAGAAAATTGACAGATGCAGTTCTAGGTATAGAGGTACCTCGAGAGAATCCTTTCTAGTAATTCACCACCTTTGCATAACCTGTTTCAAGTAAAGTCAACAGTAGAACATTAGAACATTAGAACATATGTCAAGTCAGCACGCCTAAGTAAACTTTTAAGTTTTAATTGCTAAATGTTCTAATTATTTATGACAATATAAATATCGCTAGTCTAAGTGGTAACTTCTTCACTCATAAAATCTAAAACTACTAGTATTGAACAGTTAAACAAATATCAGGAACGACAAATTAAGCCCTCATAAAACTGCTATCCACATGTCAAAGAAAAATTTTCAGAAATTTAAAATGCCCATGAAAATTCATGTTCCTGTGGTTTCCACAACCATATGAACAAATTTGTCAGTAAAACTTCAAAGCAACTTGAAAAGCAGCTTGCACTTACTCCATCACAATATACACATTATCTTCATCCTCATATGCATCGTAGAACTGAGCTAGATTCTTATGTCCCGTGAGAGAACGTAATATTCTCACTTCTCTACGCACATCTTCAATAGCAATAGCAGTTGTCATCTGCAAAGTATTTCCAGACTCAGAAAATTTGTGTGTTCTATATATATAAATAAATAAATTATATGTATACATATAATTTCAATGGAATTTAACATTTATTATATATGAAATAATAGATGCATGATCACCACAGAGCACCACATCATGACATATTAGCGTATGGTGGTCTATATATGCTAAAAACAAAAAGAATTAATACTTGGCCATTTAATCTGGTAATCTTCAGAAGTGATGTCCTGATCAGACCCCCATGGCGGGTTGTATTTATTACATATAAGGTTAGATGGCCGTCATACTAGCAACTCAGGCTTAAGCATTGCATTCTGAGTTACCGGACCTATCTAGCCAGGTGATAATAGATAGAAAAAAGAATAATTACATCAAATGATTAATATCATTTAGAAAACCAGGAAATAATATGATGGTGAGTACAACACTTGCTTTTCATTATACATTGTGACCCCTAATGATATGACTAAGCATTCATGGGCACCTATTAAAATTGATAGAATGAAGCAAACAAATGTACAGACATGAATTACACCAAAATGAAAAGAAAAGGATCATATGAATCTAGACAGAATCCATTATCATAGTACAGGAATCAAAATTCAAGCATAGTACATATACAAGAAAATCACAAAACAGAAGCAGCACCTTTATGGGTATTTTACAAAGACAATGACAATATGCCATGAAGTTTGCAGGGAACTTTTTGACTTATCTCTACACTTGAAAAGACAGGAAAAGAAAAATGAAATGGGTCATGTTGACCTTCACATATCAACCAACCAATGGTAAGTACCATGAAAAGGCATGAAACACATGATGCAAGGGTTATGTGAAACATGGCAAGCAAAAAATAAACATATGAACTCTACAGGAACGTTGAAGATACAGAAGGTTTCAAACTAGAAGAGAGGATGATAAACACACCCATCAACTATCACAAAACACCAACCTTTGCCTTGGGAATGACCTTGACGGCCACCTCCTCTCCTTTCATGTCTCCCTTCTTCGCCTTAGCAGTGCAAGTGTACCCGAAATGCCCACGCCCAACCTCTTCCCCAAGCTCAAATTTTGAAAAGATCTGCTTCAAGAACCCAAAGTTTTTGTCCAATCCCAGCTCGACCTCGCTCCCCTCGGGGATCGACGCCTCGTTTGGCTTAACCGAACCGTGCCTGCGAGCTAGCAGAGCCTTGATGTGCTTCGCGGGCGACGGAGGAGGGAACGGCCGCTTGAGGAACCGCAGCGGCGTCGACTTCACGCTGGAATTGGCCGGCGAGTCCTTGTAAGAGCTCGGAAGGGGGCTTGGGCTGTAGAAGGGGAACTTTGGCTGCTTGGGGGTCCCCGGAACCGCTGCAGGCACCTCAACGCCGGGGACCGGCGGGATCTCTTCTTGTTGGATTTGAGGGCTTTGGATTTGTTTCCCATGGCAGAGTCCCATGGAGACCAAAACCCAGCAAGAGGAAAAGATCCAAACTTCGAAAAGATCGAACCTCGGATTCGAGTTCCAATCTGAGGATCCAAAGAAACGCAACACCTAAAGGTGGAGAAGAGTCGGAAACCGAAGTATCATCATCGCTCAGTGGAACATCTCTTCAGAACAAGAACCAGGAATCCAAGCGCACAAGAGACCATGAACTGTGGTGCGTAAAAGATGAATACAAACAAATCTAACCCCGACGTGACTGCTAGTGCTAAAGCGAAGAGTGAGATTCAAGCAAAAAAGGATCACCGGAGAAGTAACGTGAGGAGGAGGGGGGGTGGGGGTTGGAAGGATCAAATTTTTTAGAGTACTGAGCAGAAAGGAAGAAATATGGAGGAAAAATATTCGATTTTTAGGATTGGAGAGGAAAAAGGAGGAAACTTTCAAATGCACAAAAGGCAGAAGTAAGATTTCAATATCCTCAGGAATTGCAAAGGAGAAAGGTGGAAGATGCCGAACCGAGGGTGGGAGAAGGCGGCAGGAATGGCACAAGAGAGAGAACGCGAGGAGGAAAGGAGGCAAAGGAATCCCCTGCTTTTGCTTTTTCAGCTCTGCTTTGGGGATGGTGGCATCTGTTCTTTGTCATTAGGAAGGAAATGCCTCATCAAACATCACTAGTGTGGGATTATGTCTCACTCACAGCCTGTCGCATTCATCCATTGCTCCCTCTAATTTCCTGTCCACCTTCGGCTTCCGCATTTATGGAAGCTTGACTTGTTCGGGAAGCTTTGGGTTCTACCCACACGAGAGTTTTGATCCTCCCGATCAGGTAAAACCTGTGACTTGCAGGCATGTTTACCCCTCTTCAAACCTCAGCCTCTCGCCAAGGTTTTAAGCTTGCTGGTGCCTGATCTGCTCATGAAAGAGGAGCAAATCGGAGACTGTGCTCATTCTTCAAAAACCTTTTTTTTTTGAAAAAATTAATCACAAAAAAACAAATTCTACATATGTGATGAATGATTGAGGAGGATAAATGTTGGTTGGACTTGCCCAGATTCCAGACCATAAGAATTCCCATATACTTCCAATCCAATTCACATATCATCAAAAGACAACAAGTTTTCATCACGTAGTTGGCTATGGACCCTCATAGCGGCGGCGCCTTCTCGATTGAGCCGCTTCTACTCAGACATCCACATACGAGACTCCTAACAAGTTTAAGATGGATCAACTTCTAAACGAAGTCACATCGGATCTTCAGCACAGAACAGCTCAGAGAACGAGAAGAAAGTGGCCGAGCTACTCAGCAAGTTCAAATCATGCGAGGAGGTTGGAATTGTCTGATGATTCAGGTAATCAATTGGTTTATAATGTGAGGCCATCGGTTGGCGCAATAATTGGGATGCAAACAATCTCAGAGTCCAGAGGTTTTCTCGGGTAGCAGAACAGATGGAAAAAAAAAAAAAAAAAAGATGGTGCCTGTTATCTGGCGGCCTTGGGCAAAGAGAACTTTATGCAGATGGGATTACTAAGGCAAGCCAAGCACAGTGGCTTCCCCTGCTTTCAAGAATTCATGAAGTGGAATGTGTCAGAGCCTTGTTTGCCTGCATTAATTCTTCCACTGGGTGCGTAGGGGGAGCCCCACCCAGAGACTGTCATGGGGAAGAGCGAAGAAAAAATAATAAGAGGGTGGTGAAGGACATTGTATTCTGTATTGGAATAAAGCCAGTAAGTAAAGAAAGGGAATGGTACAAAAAGGAAGCAACCACTGGAAACTAAAGTAGCTGGGCCAAAATAAAATAAAAGCTGTGGGAACATGGAGTAACATGAAGAACAGGCACTTTTCCTGGCCATCGCAAGGCAACGCATCAAAATCCCAAGTGCTTTTACCCCAGGGATCAGTGGCTGATAGATTAAAAAAATTGTTTACAAATTAGAATTTATTTGTTCCATAATACCTTGTGTATTTTTAGATTTTAATTTAAAAATAGAAAGAAACAATTATCAGGGTTTTTCTCTCCTAATACCCATTCCATCAATTGCGGTGATTAAGTGATACATCCATCAGAATTATAATCACTAAAAAATCCATGTGTTAATTCATAATTAATTGCCCACGTCACCTTGACTAAAACATGTAAATATTTGGACCATGTCTCGGATCTCTTCTTGCTTACATGCACTTGGAATTCCTAACAAAAAGCATCTGTGTTTTCCCCTTTCTACACAGCATTTGACCAGCAAAATAGCAGTGGTTGTTCCGAGCAGTGGTGGAGAGAGGTCACTGTCGCATCTTATATTGGTTGAACACACACCGATATGAAGGAGGAGGTGTGTCGAGATCTGATTCACACTGAATGAAAATGAAACACATCAAAGAAATAATCTCAATTCCAAGGATAATCCAACAAACACCCCTTGTGTCTTTTTATATATGTATATTTTATCTTGCAGTAACAAGCACATCAAGAAGTCAACCAGCCGCGGGCAATGAGATACCGACAACTGTCCCGAAGGTTTTAGGTCAAACAAAACATACATATTAAAATACTGTTTCGATGAACGTGACAGACTTAAAAGATGCTATTACAGGACTAATGGTGGCTCCATGACTGGCCATCCAACTGACTTTAAGAGCTGCATGGGGCACATGCATCATTAAAATTGCAGCTGCTGGTCCTCAGCAGCCTGGCTGAGAATGAATGTCTACTGTGGTTACATCAGCAGTAACTCACTGGCATGGACTCAGTGGCCATGGCTTGAGATTGCTCACTGCCTTGTGACTGCTGTGTCAATCACTCAGTCACTCTGCTTTGCTTGAGATGATTTCTGCGACTGTGAAAAAGACTCTGCCTCATCAAGTCAAGAGATTTGTCAGTCTCCTTTTTTTTTTTTTTTTAACTTTTTTACCTTTTACTTTTTCACTGTGGTGTTCATCCTTTCAGGTGCTCACTTTTGCTTCATTTTTGACCATGGAATAATCATTTTGGAGTGGTATCTTTGGCTCATCAGTGAGCCACCAGCTCATACTTGGACAAGCACTTGGAATACAAATTGTTTACGGTGAACAGATGTTGACAAGGATGTTCCAGCAACAAAATCACCTACTCATACTTGGACAAGCACTCGGAATACAATTTGTTTGCGGTGACAAGATGTTGAAAAGGATGTTTCAGCAACAAAATCTGACTTGTTTCTATCTTACAAGGATCTACGAGTGGATATCGAAATGAGAACCATATGCATTCGGGACAATTCCATTGTAGCAGAATCAGTCGGTTTGACTGCTCTTTACAGATCTAAATGTTTGATAATTATCCATGTAGCCAAATGACTGCTGTCAGTATGGAAGGGTGAAAACCAAATGACTTTTTTGCTAAAACATCGAATATTTCTGAAGGACATTCTCCGACTCATCTTCACAAATGTTGGAGGTGTTCATCTTTCTATACAATTAAAGAATATATACTGTGTGTGAAATTAATTTAAATTTAACATTTTGAAGGTCTCCAACAGTCCCAGAATCCTACAAATCCAAAACTTATGAACGATTCAAGATGCAAAATACCCGTGTTCGACACCCTGCAGACTGTTTCAATCGATGCATTATCACAACCACCAAAATATTAACATGCTAAGGCTCTGAAAATGAGATCAGCTCATGCAACAAATGAATGGGTAGGCTTTGATAAATCAAAAAGCACAAACCACAGCACCTAGTTGTAGGAACCACAAAAGCTTGCAACGGTCTTGTTTTGACGTGCTGTTCATGTTTAACTAGATAAATCTAAAGGTCTCGGAGACGACACAGATTCCTAATTTAAGGTATAATCATGACATTGAATACCTCAGTGGCCATCGTATTCAACAAACCTCTGAGCAGCATCAGAACTCAGTTCTTTGTACACCTGAGATATAACAGAAACATCTATGTCAAGAGATCGCAACGGCGAGAAGGAAAAAAAATGATGGGGAATAAGAGGATAAATTGTACTAGTTTCTCATGGGCCATTCGAAATGCCTCGCAAAACTTCTCTGCCTTTGCTGCCCCCATCTGTATCAACCAGAAGAATTCCAATCATGTGCTAATCAGAGAAACGAGCATCTGGTGAGCAGTTTAAGCACTGATTTGGTTGGATCATAGAGTCGAAGCACGAGTTTGGACGTAGACCATTTGCCACCTGATCGGTTGAAAGTAAGCTTGTCGTTTTGGTTCTTCAGCTGTGATTATATTTTCTTACAGTTCACTTTTGATCTAAAGTTACACTGATTTGTTCAAAATTTCCAGATGCCACACTGTGGCAGGGCTTTATTCACGACAAACTAAATTAGCCAATAAAACACTTCCGCAGTTTAAGCCTCATATGTGGCATCTTCTTTATCAAATAAGACTTAAAACATTTGTGGTGCTTGTTTGTTTTAATCAAAACTTAGGCCTCCATTTTTCCAAGGGGATTTTGACATAGGCCTTATGGTGCAAGGACTGTCCGGATTTAAGAGTTTGCTGGAGCTTTAAATTGCTTACAAATTATCTACATGACAAACAGTGTATCGTAGAAGATTTAGTTTTCTGTAAATGAAGGGTCAAAGGGGGTAACAAAATTAATAATAAATTATTGCTTAGATTAAATTATCACTTTTGGTATTTAATTTCATTTATCTTTTATTCTTAATTTCTTGTTTTACATATCAAACACCACTTAGATATTCTCTTCCAAAAATGTGTATAATTCTTGAAGGATCAGTAGAGACTCATGGAACCTACCGGGATCAGCCAAAAAAGTATGTCCACTAGGCCAAGAACGTATAACTGGGAAAGTCAAAGTACCAGGGTCATATGCAGATCAGCTCATCCTAAAATTTTAAACAATTATTTCTGCTGATATCAAACTTAGTGTTGCTAGAAACCTTATTTTAAGCCAAAATTATAAAGGCAGTCAGTAAATTAAGATTCATACATCTACAATCAACAAATGGACTGATGGAGAATTTATAGTTTTTTATTTTGGTTTAACTACCTTCTTTTATCATACAACTGTAAACCTATCAAGCAAAAATATGGGATGTTGACTAATCTGGTGCTTACTACCTCATAAGAAACTGTTACAAGCTCAATAGTTACAAGGGTTGGCATGGTGGAGGTGGCTCTTATAAATATTATAAGTTATACTCTGACTAAATAGCAGACTGAACAACGTGTGCTAAGCTTAAAATGCCCAAGTCTTCACTGACCGACACAAACCATGTAATGAAACAAATCTGGTGCTAGTCCAAAAAATATCTTAGTAACAAAAACACTAATTATTAAAAAGGCCTAAGACACATTCCTTAGATATCAATCAACCAAACAAGTCTAGATTCGACATAAACCAGAACAGAAATTGTTATGAAGTTTCAGCATGGCCAGACAATTCTCCAGACCAACATTAAAATTATGACTCCAAAAATGTTAGAGCACATCTAAAGCCCCATCAGATGGGTGTTCACTTCATAAACAATCTTCATCCAACAAATAATATAGCAGTAACTGACACACATATGGGATGTCTGTCAATTTCATTAGGATTCTATGACTATGGCCTGCAAATCATAAATATCAATACAAGGATTAAATAGTATGTCTGTTCATTCTATCATGAAAAAGCATACCATGATATGGACCAATGTGACAAAACTGATAGTACAATAAATTTTAGACAATACAAATTATATGACATGATTGTCAACAAATGTCACCTTGAGCAGTAGATATTTGAAGAAATAAGAAAGATGACCATACCTTTCTTTCAGCAGCCAACCTTAGCTTCTGCCAAAATGGATCTGCAAATAGCAAATTAATCAGCTTCCGCTCTCAGCAAGCGATGCTGACATAGATTGACTGCCATTCTACCCTTGTTGCTTTTGGTAAGTAGCATTTGACAAGTTTCCCTTTGTTTGCAACCTCAGATAATTTAAAACATGCAATAGGATCCAGAGTAGCTTCAAGAAATCGATCAAATGCCAAATTATTATGTAATTTGTGTCATTTATAGATCTGCAAATAATAATAATAATTATTATTATTATATAATACAAAAACACTTAATTTGTCATCATTGCAGGCTGCATCAGGTAATAGTGATCTTAAAAAGATTGCTAAGGATACTTTTAGCTCCCTGATCATTCAGTTGCAGACTCTCAGGAGAAAATAAAAATGGTATAAAGATATTCTACTCTAGCTGCAATAAATGAAGATGCATCAATATCGTCTGATGTGCAGGGCAACAAGGGACGGGATCTTTGTTGCCCAGACATTGTTACTGATGAGACATTTTCCGAATATATGCAAGTATGCTTCTATTTTCTTGCATAAATTTATATGCATGTATGCTTCATGGTTACTGGTATAACCACATTTTCTTGCATACATTTTCTGAATATATGCAAGAACCAGCCAACATTACAAGAAAACAAACAGGCTATTATCTTATAACAGACAAATAACTTATTACTTTATTTTAACAGAAGTAACATATGCGAGTATGCTTCATAGTTAACTATGACGTACCATCGTTTTCAGTTTCTGATGAACCATCTTTTTCATCCATTTGATTCCAAGCATTTTTCCATTCTGTTACCTGCTTCACGAAGTTCAATGTCAGTGATGTTACAGTCTTATAGTCATTGGTTAACCATAAACATGGATCAACCGAAAGGAATATAATATCATACCTCATCTTGTGATGAATGTGAAGTAGTTCCTCTTGATGGTTCAGATGCAGCCTGAAAGAGAGTTCATTGCATAAGAATGATAGGATAACAAAGAGCGGCACTTCAAATATAAACTAGACAAGCTAATAATCAGGACATTGCTGAATAATTTATCTTTTTATGCAATTGGCAAATGTAACTGCATCTTGTATATAAGTTTCTTAATACTGTCCATCAAGTGCTCAAAGGAACCACTTCATCAGTGAACTTGAAACTTTCATTTGCAAAGCTATGACACAAGGGGTGAACTATGACATGCACTATCTCGCATGACACTCAAAGTTTCTGCAACACAATAACGCCTACTGCATTGTGCAGAAAGACTCCTATAAACCTCAAAGGACGACCACCTAAAGATACAATTTTCCAAGGATTTCACCAAAATCAGCCAAGAGGACATGCTAAGTTGTTAAGGATCCAAAGAAACAAGTGCTTCTAGGTTCTAAAGACTCATTGTGTGATGCCAAATTCTAGATGGTGACTGCTTCTTGCAATTTCAAGCACCTATAAATTCTCTTGCACACATTTTAACTTTTTATAGTGTATCAACTAATCATATATCATATAAATTGGAAAAAGGAATACTCAAATCACACACAAAAGTTCATGTTTTTACTCTGCTTCATGCATATCAACCGTACTTAATCCACTGGATATTTAAGATTGTTATCAACATAGATGAAATTGCAGCTTTCAAAAGAGATTTGTCACACTCGAAGTTGCAGAAAGCATTAAATTAACTCAGTGGAATTTCAGTACAGCAAGCAATAAAATAGTTAAAGACTACTATTTGGATCTCACATTCACCCCCATTTAGTCATCCGTACGTTCTTATTCAACATGCGAATGGCTTTATCTTTTAGTGAACTAACTACAAAGCATCACTCCGTCTAGGAACAAAAGGCCGACTGTGATCTACGCATCAAGGACATAAAAGGACCGTCAGTCGTGCTAAGTTCATCTTCAGTACAATCTAAAGATAATGATGCAAGTTTTAGGTCAAGATATATACATAAAGAAAAAAAAATCAAGAGGGCGAACACTGTGGAAGAACAAAGACTCAATCGAAGGAAGAAACAGTTCATTCCACACACCACGACACATAAACCCTAGAAGCTTGCTGAGTTCGACACCCTCCAAACGCAAACATTGGATACGAAAACAAACAGAGAAGACGACGATGGACAGGGATTGGAAGAATTACGCAGTAATTCCGAGATCGGACGACGGGGAAGAGGTCGAGAAGGCGTCGGAACTCTCGCTCGTCCATGGTTTGGGGGTAGAGCCTTCTTGCTTCTACTTCCGGTCTTACCTTGGCTGCTGTTAATAAAGTGATCGAAGCAAGCTTTCCTGCCACCGAAAGCAATCTGTGGTCCGATTTCAGATCGAACCCGACCGGCCCGGCTCAAATCGTCGACGGGTGACTTAGACCGACCCATGGAGTAAGACAACTAATGGAGTAATACAATTATTAAAATATTTTTTTTGTAAGATAAAAAAAGATGATAAAAAGCAAAGAGAAAAAAAGTAAAAGAGGCTAAATGTAGTTAAAAGGAAGGTGAAAAAAAAGGTGTTACATAATTAATCAAAATAATAAGAACGAGTTAGCTATTTTAAAATTTATTTTTTTAACATGAATTCATAATAAGAACTAACTTCGACCCAATGATATATAATCCATTAATCTTGTATTGAACCCATCAAAAGTAATTCTAATCACACATCTTACTTTTGGGGGTTAATTATGTGGATTAATCGTCAAGGATTTTTATATATCCTTTTTAATACTAGAGGACGATTCACTCTTCCACCGATACCATTACGGTGTAGTTTCTTTTTATTTAGTCGACTTGATATGAATTTAACCAGCATATCTGATTAACAAAAATATTGATATTATATTATTTAAAAATTGTAACAAAATTGATTAAGATTAATATACATAAGATTTGACACCAATACAATCCAAATATTCAAATTCATTATATGTCACTCTTTTAATCCTTAATAACACACTGCTAATTATTTTCATCTCACATACATAAATATTTTTAATGAAAATAATATAATAAATATAATTAAACTTACAATATATATATATATATATATATATATATATATATATATATATATATATATTACACCAGTACGTATCAACAATAGATGGATTGTTACGCACGCAATAAACTACATCAAATAAATGAATAAATGGATCACCAACATGCTTTCCATGAGCCCGTCTTCCTTCACCTTATGAGCGTTAGAACGCACAAGAAGGCGAAGCCCACATGAAGCCTCCCACCACGCACCGTCTCGCCTGCACGCGACGACGGCTTCACCTCGTCGTCGGTGTTCTTGGGATGGTCGAAGTTGGCCGGCACAGATGTGTCGGCGCCGCCGTCTTCGGGGTTGGCCGGTGCCGAGGCCTCCGACGGGCTCCTCAGGCTCTCCGGCAGGCCCTGCCCGTGCGTCACGTTGATCTTGAAGTGCTGCCCGTGCTGGCACTGCTCGCCGTCGTAGTTACCCGAGAAGAAGTAGGTCGTGCCCACCTTGAGGAGCGGCACCGGCACGGTCACCGGGTCGCTGCTGTACTGCGGCGCCGTGGCGGACCACTCGGTGGTGTCGTCGGCCTCCGCGTCGTCGTAGTTGCACTGCTCGTATGTGGTGGCGTTGTAGGTCTGCACCACCGAGTGGTTCTTGTCCGTGTCGAAGACTGCAGCAGGAACACATGATCGTTCTTATCCGCAGGAACACAAGAATTCTAAATGTGGATTGCAATCAAAGCTGTTGTGTTAGTCCCAGCACTAAATTGATGTTGTGAGCAATTAAAGTTGACGAGCGGGTGTGCTTTTGGCACTGAATTCTGAGATTCTAAGGGATTGCATAAAACAAAATCATTTCGGAGCTTTTTGGAGATCGAACAGATCTATGACAAGGAGATGGAGAATCACCACCAATTATTGAGATGGAGAAGGCAATCATGGAGAAGAGAGAGGCAAAACTTCTGCATCGGGAAAGCATCACAAAATAAGCTTGAGGTGACAAATATGGAACTTACAGAGGAAATCTCCAAGGCTGAAGGTCTTCCCAGCTGCCCACTTCTGGTAGTCGACCGTAGGCTTCATGAGGTTGTCAAACCAGCCCAGGGAGTCCCCCACGGTGTAGTTCTTGTAAGCAACAGTGCCATGGCAGCTGAGGAGGGTCACGAGACAACAGACGAGGAGGAGGCAGCGTAAGGAACAACCTGAGACCTGACGAGGGGCTGTGCTTCTGTTCCATCTTTTCTTGGGATCAGGAATGGATGTGAGTGAGTGAGCTCGGAAGGTACACACAGTTGGAAGAGGGAGTTGGGGTGGAGGCTTCACCTGTACATACAGCTAAGACAGGAGAGACAATGTCAGTGGCCAGCCATAGAAAATGCCATCGATCACTTGTTTCTTTCCCTTTACCCTTTTCCACCTCGAAACTATGATAGGTGGGGGGAGGAAGATGCAAAGATGAACGTGACAATTGGCATTTCCTCCAAAATCTAATAGGAATTTAACCTTTACCAGATCTTAAATATACTATTGTTGCTAACCTCCTTGCGTAAATTCAATAGAAGTTGGTGATGATTCTAAGTAGAATGCTCAGCTCCTCCTAAAATTATAGGAAGTTGACTTTTACCATACCTTAAAACACCTTTATTGCTAACCTCCATCCTATCCGACAAATTTGGTGACAAATCTAAATAGAATGGCCATCTCTCTATCTCTTGTTAGGTATTTGCTGGAATTGACATGACCCACATGCCATGTGAAATGAAAGATGGTCTAAGAAAACACTTCAATCCTACTACTGGTCAATGAGGAGATGACTTATCTGGAAAGTCGTAGCTATTAATACTTATTTCTTTCGGATAGTAAAAAGATGGACGTGGTTTTTTTGTGTGTGAATAGATGTTTTGAAAGCATATTTTCTCATTTTATAAGCTCAAAGTTTGAACCTTTTCTCAAACATAATACAGTATAGAACTAAAACTAGAACATATTTTCTCATTTCCTGCATGATGCACAGCTTTTTAGAGCACAATCCGGAGAGGGCCAAAGGAGGAGATGGGAGAGCTGCAGTGTGCGTTTGGTTAAGGGGGGGTAATGATAGGGTGCGCGACAAGCATTTTGTATGGGGAATGGGATGTGAAAGCTGCGTCGGTGGCTCGAGATCCCATGCTCACTGGATCATGTGAATGGTAGCTGGGTGAGTACTCTCCGTTGCCTTCCTTTCGCCACATGCATTGATGCCATGCCACCCTGAAAAGGATGGGAGAGTAGTCAGTGGGCGGGTGAGATCGGAAACGAATGGTGAAGAAAGGACTAGAAATGATGCGATCACAGTTGTTGTGTAGATCGTATTGCACCCAAATTATTCATGGAAAGACCTGCTCAATCATAGGTTGTCTTAAACTCTTATCAGCGAGTGAGAGGGAAACCTGTAGATTTACAAGATAAAGATACAATTGCTGGATGATTAAAGTCTTTAAATTCCATGTACTGAAGTGGTTGCTACATCTCCTGTCAAAAGAGACATGTTCAAAGTTGAGAGAGCCACCCATTGTTCTTTTGGAGTCTTGGTATGGAACATTAACTTCATAGCATGCTGCACCGAAATATCACATCTCCTGGGCCAGTTCTTCGTCGTCCTCGTATTCACCTTCCTCGTCGGCGGTGGCGTCCTGATACTGCTGGTACTCCGAGACGAGATCATTCATGTTGCTCTCGGCCTCGGTGAACTCCATCTCGTCCATGCCCTCCCCGGTGTACCAGTGCAAGAAAGCCTTCCTCCTAAACATTGCGGTGAACTGCTCGCTCACCCTCCTGAACATCTCTTGGATTGATGTCGAGTTGCCGACGAAGGTGGATGCCATGGAGAGGCCCCTCGGTGGTGTGTCACAGACACTGGACTTCACGTTGTTGGGAATCCATTCTACAAAGTAGGACGAGTTCTTGTTCTGGACATTGATTATCTGCTCATCGACTTCTTTGGTGCTCATCTTGCCTCTGAACATGGCGGAGGCAGTGAGGTAGCGACCGTGGCGAGGATCAGCGGCGCACATCATGTTCTTAGCATCCCACATCTGCTGGGTGAGCTCAGGGACGGTCAGGGCACGGTACTGCTGTGATCCACGGGACGTCAAGGGCGCAAAACCGACCATAAAGAAGTGGAGCCGAGGGAAGGGGATCAGATTCACGGCCAACTTTCTCAGGTCGGAGTTCAGTTGCCCAGGGAACCGGAGACAGCATGTGACACCACTCATGGTTGCAGATATCAAATGGTTCAAATCTCCGACTGATGAGACAACCAAAAATTTTCAGTTTATCCAGAAAAAAAAAAAAAGAGTATGCATAATATAAATCACAGATTAGAAACATCAAAGCATTTTTTTTATTCAACAAATATTTGCCAAACACACAAAACCCTGGAAAAGTACAACAAAGTAAAATTAATTCTACAACATCGAAAGAGCTTGGAAATGTAAGAATAGTGATAATTTTGTAAGGTTATATTATCAAAGAAAAGCAAAGAGGTCTTTTTCCTCTCTTTTTTATTCCATTTAATTCAAGTTTTCAAAGTAATTTAAGCTTCTTCTAAATAAGATTCCAGCAAGCATTAGTAGTATAAACTGCAAAGCTCATGCCAAGAAACAAACAGCAAGTGAAGGATTTGATGCAATAAACGTTATGACTCGACCATCAGGTTTGATGTGTGAAATGCCTCAATAAATGAATCTAGTTTATCTCGTGGAACCTACACAAAGAATCTGAGTTCAATTCCATTGATTACTCCAATTCTGAGCAAGTGAATTGGTAAAATGTTCAAAAGTGATAAATTTCCAAGCAGCAAAGTTACGTGATCGTTTTAATCCAACCAATTAGAGATTTTGGATCATTTCAATCCAAAATTCTCGAACAAGAACATGGATCGGTAAAGGGAATGACTTACAGCTGGGAGTAGTGAGCTTGAGCGTGCGGAAGCAGATGTCATAAAGAGCCTCGTTGTCCAGCACCATACATTCATCTGCATTCTCCACTAACTGGTGGACAGATAAGGTTGCATTGTAGGGTTCAACGACGGTGTCCGAAACCTTGGGCGAAGGGAAAACAGAGAAGGTAAGCATCATCCGATCAGGGTACTCCTCCCTGATCTTAGATATCAAAAGCGTTCCCATTCCGGAACCAGTTCCTCCTCCAAGGGAGTGGCACACTTGAAAGCCTGAGCAAAATAATTACATACAAATCAATGAGCAAAGTAACATGTATAGCCTGGAATACAAAGGAAGCAAGTTGTACCCTGAAGGCAGTCGCAGTTCTCGGCTTCCTTCCTCACCACATCAAGAACCGAGTCGATGAGCTCGGCTCCCTCGGTGTAGTGGCCCTTAGCCCAGTTGTTTCCAGCGCCAGACTGACCAAAGACGAAGTTATCGGGACGAAAGATCTGACCATAGGGCCCGGTTCGGACGCTGTCCATGGTACCAGGCTCCAGATCCATCAGCACCGCCCTGGGGACGTACCTCCCACGGGAGCCTTCATTGTAGTACACGTTGACGCGCTCGAGTTGGAGATCCGACGTCCCAGTGTACCGCCCGGTTGGATCGATCCCGTGCTCATCACACACCACTTCCCAGAACTTGGATCCGATCTGATTGCCGCATTGGCCACCCTGGACGTGAAGGATTTCTCTCATTTTTCGCCTATATTGACGACAGGGAAGCAAAATTAGGACCTAAATGACATCAATCTCGATAACATCTCCTGAAGCTATTCAATTAAAGCATAAGATAATAGACCTTAGCAGATGTCTCAAAAAACCAACAAGAACAGATCAAATTTAGAACACATCTATACACAAATCAGTACCATCCAATATCAAATCAACAACGAGCAAACACGTCATCATAAAAATCCTATGGTTTCCATCTATAATTAGTAAAGAAAAAAGAATTTCGACACCATGAGAGTAAAATCCGGAAGAATGAGAACACGAACCGAAATCGACTCCTCCAAAACCGCCGCGAGGTCAACTAAAGCATCTTATCAAGATCAGAAAAGGATACTTCGCGATCAGGAAAAGAACCTCGAAGACACGAAGAATTCGCGTATAACAGAGGGCTTACCGGCGAGGACGGAGATATTGTTGTCTTCGGAGGCAACGAGAGCGAGTGAGAGAGAGAGGGGCGAGGACGCATCGGGAGGCGGAGCCCTAAGCGAGGTTTATAGAGATGGTGGGAGGGAATCGGACGGCCTAAACTCTTTCCCTCCTTTTCCTTATCGTCTCTCGGATGTCGTCCGATAGATTGATCGGACGGCTGCGGGCGTCGAGGTCGCGACGGTTGGGGCAGAAGCTTTTGCTTTCAAAAATCTTAAAGGTAAATGACGACATCGTCCCGAGGATATCCAACGAAATCACAATTCTATCCGCCATTGTGCGGCGGTTCCATCAGACGGCTGTAATTTGATCTTCATCGGGAGCCGTTGGATCCGAGATTTAACGCCGGACATGTGGTTAAAAAATTTACATTGAGATTTTTATAATTTTAAAAATAAAATAAATAACTTTATTTATCCTAATACTATCAATTACATTAACGAAAAGCACAAATGATCAATAAAAAAATAATTTTAACATCTCTTTTGTTTCTAATGATTTTATTAATAAAATACCTCATATATTAGAAACAAAAAAGATATTAAAATTATCTTTTTTTTCTCATTTTCGCATCGATCTAATGTGTATTGTGTTTTTCGTAAATATAACAAACGATGTTATGATAAATTAGATTATTTATTTTACTTTCAGAATTATAAAATATTTAATAGAAATTTTGTAAATATAAAAATTATGATGTTAATAGGATCCCATTATACAAGTTAATATATAATTAGTCCTTGACCTAAAACAAAACCATTGTCTTCCGTCTCAAACTGACGATTATGTTTCCTTCCAGAGAATCCATGGCAGCATGTTCGATGTGCTGCTGGAATCCAATGCCAACAGCACCAAATCTATCTGACCCAATATTCGAACCTCAAGTGCTCCACTTTTGCTCCCACTTTTGCAGAAGTGAAAGGAATCCGATGGGACATTTTGGTCCTCCATGGAGGTACTCCTGTCGGCTGTCAGGCATGGGTTTCTACTGCTTGTTCTACGTGTGTTGACTGTTGGATCACACGCAGATCTTTGCCTACTCCAGATTTCAACCATATCCGTGACTTTGGGGTGATGTGCAGTGCAGCTTGTTGATGTCCAAGTTTGCAGAAGCTCATCCATTAGGTTTCCTCATAATACAATGTCATCATGAACACCAGCAAAACTCGAATGTCCTAATGCTGCACCACTGAAGTACTAATATAATGGCATATTTAAGAAGCAATACCAACTCCCAGATCTTATCTTGTGCATATGCATCCGAAGGTTGGACTGTCGGCAAGCCAACCCAAATAGATTAAGCTAAGAAGCATCACAGGATTGAAGATGACATCACAGCTAAATTTGATGTTTCGTCATTAATCAGACCACCATGAAACAGCTTACCCAACCATCATTATTGTCAACTGCCAATAACACCATTGCCAGGGAGGATGATTATTCCAATAAAACTTGGAATTATATTGTACTGCAAATCTACTTTACCTCGTCGCATTGCACCGTGTCCATACACTGATCAACGGCAAATAGGGAGAATAGATGGCTCTTTCCAAATATTGAATATTGGATTTTTGAGGGAAAGTAGTGCCACAGCAAGTTACAAACTGGAAATATGTTCTCAAGATACTCTTAGTACATATTCACCAAGCAGCAGAAAGCATTCAAATTTACAGGCAATTCATCAGAAACCATGCTTTCCAAAACCACCGATATAGATGTCATTTGGCTGGGTTAGATACTGCTGTTTATTAGTAGTATCGAGCACTATGTTTAGTGACTTGCAGACTCCGAATGCTCCGGCTGCATCTGATTCAAGTGAAAAGTGCCTTCCGGATTCTTGTGCACTTCAACCTTGAGTTTCTCCTCCTTGCTTCCTCTCTTTACTTTGATAAGCATGTCAAATTTTGCAGTGTCTTCAACCACCTGAGAATTGAAAGGAGCCGCGATAAACCCATTGATCTCAAGCACTTGAACATCGGAAGATGAAAATATTATCTGCTCAGAAACCATAATGGAACAAAATAAATAAAGGGCAAGAAGACCAGACCTCTGCCCTTGCAAGAAGGACCTCCAGCAGTTCATAGGGGGCCAATGAGTTGGACCTCTGTTGAATGGTCTGCACAGCATGATGTGCTGCATCTTTGACCACAGGATCATGTGCAGGAACAGTACGCCACCCGGGTCCACGCTCATCTGGTACATGATGAGGCTCATTATGACTAATGCAGAGCCAGTCTTACAAGGTTTGACAGAGATGCTTCATCTTTTGATTGTGGTGTTCAGATTTATCTAAGCTTGCAAACAGACGTTCCAGAGAAGGAAGAACAACACTTCCAAACTTAAACCAATAAATTCTTCAGTTTTCCATGCCTTAATGTGTTTCAAAGTAGTTATTGAGAATTACATATAGCTCAACTATATCATTACAGCCTTGCCATTGTAAACATAGTTGCATCTCATTTCACAGGAAAGCAGTGGTAGACACCATCAGAGTTCAAGCATTATACATGCCAATATCAAATGAAAATATCAAGTGCTATCAGATAAAAAAGAAGCAAGATAAAAAAAACTTAAAAGTGATAAAACACAAAATTCACAATTCAAAATAAAAGGAGATAACATGATTTCAATTATATGTCATGTAAGAGCAAATCTAAAGATACCTACTAAAAGATTATAAAGACCAAACACACATGGCGAGGGAGTAGGTCATGGGCCATAGAATATGGATATTGATTATTGACATGAGATTGAGATATGATACAACACAAATATACCATTATATCATAACTTGAAAAAACAGGATATAATATCTTACAAATACAGCCATCAAGACATTTTAATATATAACATTATATGTGACAATGTCTGATATGCTTAATGGTGTTTGATTATATACCTCTAATAACATATCAGTTCAGTATACAGAAGATAGCAAGAACTTATGATGTAAAGTAACGTCTTGAGTTTAATTTCATCATTCATAATTTGATCTTTAACACTAAAAATAACACATAATTAATATATCTAGTCACATATCCATTTTATATGTAGTAAAAATATAAAGAAAATATAGTTAGCCTAAAATGTATCCACAACATATTCTCAGGTATTCTATAATTATCCAATTAGTTTAACCATTATTTAAATCTATCGAGGAAATAACTGGTGTATTCGCATGAAATATTCTACTAATACCATAGTAGGCATGTATTTGGTACTAATATGACAAGCAACTCAAAATTTTCATATTTCATATGTCATGGATATTTTTATGGGAATAATCACTCAAGCAACAAGTGGCAAACGAGGAAGAGTTCTCTCTCTCTCTCTCTCTCTCTCTCTCTCTCTCTCTCTCTCTCTCTCTCTCTCTCTTTATGCCTCTTTTGTAATGACAAATTAATCAAAATCAAACAGAATTAATCAAGTCCAACTTGTCTTAATCAAATTTGACAGTTCGACTGATTTCCAGCAATAAGCCAACACATAAACAGACTTCAGACCATGGCAGGCTAACCTTGATCAGAAACAATGGGCAGACTTTGGATGTTTACTTATACACATTTAAGTGCCTACTGAAGTTATAACTATTAGGTGAGGCTTAAAGGCCCTTAATAACTAATATCAAGTTACATGTGGCATGGTTGGTGACTGAAGCAATGAGGCTTTTGGTTATACTGTCTTAATAATATTCAGTTGGGAGGTCATGGATTAATTGTAATTCTTGTTTGATATGCTGTTAATTGGAAAGCTACCTTGGAGCCTATAATCACTTTGTCTGCTACTAAATCAGATTATGGTCGCGACCAAAGGCAGTAAGCTATCCAAAAAGAGGCTTGATTGGTAAGACAGGATCAAGACAAGAGGTGACCATAATCTACAATTAGAGTGACATTCACTAGCCAAAATATCAGATTTACTATGAGAATGGAGCACATTCGGGAACAATGTTGCTTTGCCAGAGGCATAGACACTCAGGGTTACTTTGTTATGAAGAAGATCAGTGATACATGAGATCCAACTAATATGTTTGCCAAGTCTACCAAACTAATTTAATGTATTCCTTTAGCTTGGTTCACTCAGCACGAGGTTGTCCCTCTTAGGCTGACATAAATTTGACCTGCAATATGGTTCAAGACACCACCAATAACTTCGGATGGAAGTAAATTAAAAATAAATCAAAAACTTATTCTTGCTTGGACCAGATCAAATTCTAAAATCCTTGCATCGAATTTTGACAATCTTACCACTATCATATTCATATTTTCCCAGTAGTCTGAATTGTAAGAGTAGCTCAAGGTACAACTCAAGCTTAGCCTAGTTTGTGAAGCATGAGTCAGCCAAATAACCTGGTCCTCGTTCGAATTATTGATTAGCAAATCAGAAACTAACCCCAATTCATTTGTATCTGGCTTGTTAGAAGACCACTATTTAATATGATGGGCTTTAGAAACCACTAGACTCTTGAACCCGCCTCCGCCTCACGCAACCACACACGCTCCATTTTGTCCATCTCTTTAGCTCTCGTGCCATCTCCAAAAACCACCATTGTGATCATCAACACCAGCCTCCCTGCTGCCACCCACCTTACCACCGTCTAACTCATCTAAGTCCTGTTCCTCCTTGAGGCTACTGAGGATGTCAGCGAGGCAACCGACCACATCATACATGGTCATTTTGTCTCTTGCATGATGCCTTCCCACAACACTGCATCATCCACTCTGAACATCTTCTCGATGTCACCAATCGTTAAAGCTTGTATCAAGCCAACCTCAAAACTGTTTAGGTTTGGTCAAACAAAGCCCAACAGTTGGTCATCGAGTTAACGTCAAACTCAATCTGAGCAAAAGAAAAATGGTTCTCTTGTACGGCAAAGTGAAATACAAATAAGAAAAGAGACTGCTCATTCAAGCTTGACTCCTTTACCATAGGTTTCAAGAGTGCTCTCCATCATTTGATATAGCACATTGTGTCCAACTTTGCCCATACGTGTGATATTATGCAAATTTATCGGTGATCTCTAGTTTTCTTTCCATATGTAGTCATATTTGCTACTTCATAACAGCCCACAAGATAACCAATGGGTGAAGGCCATATGTGTGATATTATGCCCATTGTGTGATATAGCACATTGTGTCCAACTTTGCCCATACCTGTGATATTATGCAAATTTATCGGTCATCTCTAGTTTTCTTTCCATATGTAGTCATATTTGCTACTTCATAACAGCCCACAAGATAACCAATGGGTGAAGGCCAATTTGACAAATTAACAAAGGGTCAAGGAAGCTGAAGAGTTGTTAGCATATGCAATTTTCCCTATAATCTGTGTTTTCTCCAAGAAGCACAAAGGGAAAAAGAAGAACGTCATAAGATTCTTGGAATAATGGTTAGGAACCAGAACTTCCAACCAAGAACAACAAACGCTTTGACTAAGACCAATAGGACATAAACAAAAAAATTGCAGAGAATCAGATGCCATCGTATACAACGTGCCCATGGCAAAACTTTTTGGTGAAGATTAAAACGAAAGAAAGCACACACAAAATAAAAGCAAAACATAAATTCAGAGCACCTATGGACAAGTGCCAATGTCAAAATTGTAGTCTTGGAACCAACATCGACATCAGAACCATAACAAGATAGATAACTACGGACAACAAAAAGTATTGAAGCCCAGGCCATATGAAAAGAACAAAGAATGTGTTTGTGAGCTCCTCACCGAATATGCCAACACAAGATAGACAACTTCTTGTTCATTGGGTATTTACATGAGGAACAGTATCAAGATAGACAATTGGGTACTATATTCACAACTCCGAGCATGTTAGGACAAGTTAGATAACTATAGACAATCAATGGGTTTGCGAGACCGTATTACCTCGTTTGGCACCGAGGTCAGCAGCCGTGAGAGATCCAGAATCTCCCACATGCTTGAAGTCTTGAAGCTCTTTAAAATGGAGCCACGGTTTGACCCACACTTTGGCCTCATAGAGCTTCTTTTTCCCTGCGTCAATTGCCTCCACTGTCAAGTGATGAAGGGTTCCAGCAACAACCTGCTCCTTGGCCTTCACCACGCGAGCAAACTCCAGAAGTGCATTCTGCAAACGGAAAGCTACAGTGACAACACAAGTGATACAATATGCCAGAAGAAACTAAACGAGATCATCATCTTTTATTCATGTGTCGTTCGATCGAGACAAGTTAAGCCAATTACACAAAACGACGATGAGAAGGAGAGGTGTTACGCCCAAATTTATCGCAGAATATCGCAGGGTTCAACGATTAACCCAAAAAACAACACAGATACGATAAGAAGTGGCCGTAGGTCACATCAAGCAAAAATAGCTCCTTGTATTACGATATATCCAACCAAAAAACATAAAGATATGTCGAAACCCTAAACAGAAAGGATCGCACGATACAGAGATAAGAATTCAGATCGGCAGATTTCGGGAGAAAGGATCGAACTCAGCAAAGAATTTGTCGTCATAAGAACACGCAAAGAATATAATATAAAAAGCAAGGTACAAAAACACATAGATCACAAGAGAAGGACGAAATTCGAAGATCTGGAGGAACCAGAGCAACGCAAGACCTCCTTTTTGTTGTGTTCGTCAACGGCGAAGCGGGCGAGCTCCTCTATCTCGGCGCTGTTCTGGAAACCCTCCGATTCCGTCAACCCTCCGTGCACGGCCGCCATCGCGATCGAGAAGAGGAACGAAGAGCACAATAAGAAGCCGATAACGAGGCGTGGGAGAACACAGCGAGAAGAGCGAGTGAAGGAGGAACCCATCCCTCCGTCGCAGTACTTATCGTTGCCTTTCTTCTCTCTCTCAATTTTAATAGAACGCGTAAGGACTCTCTCCGCTTTACATGTGCAGGACGCGTGGATCCAGATCTGGCCGTTGGTTGGACTACTCTTCCGATTCAAGCTTGCCAGTTGAGGGATATTTCTTAACTGATTAATATTTTTTACTTGAGCGACGTGACGCCGTCGCCTACTCGCGCATGAACTGGCCAAGTACGTCCGCTTCTGTGGGACCGCGGAGCGTTTATCTCAGTGTATATTTCTGGGTGAGTATATAGAGTTTGGCCCTTTTTATTTACCTTTTCGGTGGTTTTCTTCGCCTCGAAGAAAATATTCTGAAGGAATTGCGTAGCAAAGAAGAGATAAAAATGTACCTCTTCGACCCACTCGGGAGACTCACCAGCCTTTGCTGTGGGAAGACCCACCACGGTTCTCCAACGGGGCCCACTTCGTATCTGCGAGGCCCACCGCTCGCGTGAGGTCGGTGGCGCAAGGAAAAGTGTCGCCCAAGACACGTGAGCGGCACAGTTTCCATGGTCCGTGATGTCGTCTCCCCGTCCCAATTTACGTGGCTCGAGTCAAAATGTTGACCCGAACGATGGTCACCCACACGGTGAGGATTGAGCTCGAGTGGATGACAACGTACGAGGAACCTAAAAGGATGTTTCGATGAAAGGAATGATTTTGAGACTCGATATTTTTGAACTCCTCGATTGTCTCAACTTGACGATTACTTAGAGATAGACTCGTATTCTCTTGAGTACGCCTCAATTGTCTCCTCTCTTATCAATCATTTGTGTTTCTCTTTCAATTTGTTCAACTGTATCACAGACAGTTCTTGTCTCTCTATTTAATTTTTCTATAGTTTTGTTTAATTTTTTAAATTTTGTTCAATCCTTTTCTACAACTTTATGTTTGTATAATTTTACATACTATTATTGTCTTTTCATTTAATTCTTTCTGCCCTAGTTTTGCTTAGCACTATTGTCTTTCGATTTAATTCTTCTTTGTGGTAGCTTAACATAAATCTTAATTGACATAATATTGTTCATAAACTATCAAACACTATACTTATCATAATATTGTTCCTAAACTATTAAATAGTATAATTGGTTTTGTTGAGATTAGGACTCCATTTGGATGATTTACAATATTATCAAATAGATTTTATTATTTTTTTGTGATGATCAAAATATTATATCAGGTTAATTTTTTATCACCATTCGGTTGACATTATTAGTAAACTATTATAAATACCTATTATGATTCTACTATGATATATCAAATGTCTTATATATTTTAATTTCATTTGGCTCACTTATGGTATATTTGAATGGCATTATAGTAGTTTTATTAAGATATTAAAAATATTATAATATTATTGAAAAACACTATACGTGATATTATATAATATCTCTTTGATCGCCACTATTGTGCTTAAAAAAAATAATTAAAAAAATTCTATTCGATAAAGCTAATATCGAAAAGATGTTTAAACATAGAGTATAAGTAAGAGTAGTAGATAATTAAATCAATAAGCAATGAGAATGAATAATAAAACATAAATTACATATCGAATTTTTAGTGGTTCGATCATCGTGATATACGTCCACTCTGATTCTTCTTCCATTGAGGCCATCGATTTTCATTAACATTTTCTTTTAATGGGCAAAGACCCGACTATCTTTTATAATTCTTTTCTCATTTTCACATGTTTAAGAGAGAGTCTTAGAATAAGCCGAGGAGAAAGACACTTCGCACTTTTCACAACTTTACAACTTAGAATTACAATATTTTTTGTTCTCTTTTTGTGCTTCTTCAAGCGGAAAAAAGTGTGGTAACTGTAGGCCCCAAATTACTTCAAAAATAAACCAAAAAGGTCTCATCATAGGTTTTTAGGGTACTGACAGTACTACCACCTGACACCCTTGCACTGGCGATACCACCACCAATCTGAGTGGTACGAACGCCTAACATAGCTTAGAAGATGATGCGTGCGTGGCGAGTGACTCGACGAAACTTTCAGGGGCGCGCCGCGATTACGGAAAATGGGCGTTCACCACCAAGGCTTAAAGGAAATTCCACCGAAGCCAAGGATAAAGAATGTTTGATTCACCACCAACGATGTTGGATAAAGAATCGAGATAAAATTTAACTCACAAGATGAATTGTCATTCATTCAACCACCCCCTTACAAATGAGAATATGTCTCATTATATAGATATTAGACTCAGAAAACAGGAACTACCCAAACAAACAAGTGAAATAAGCGGAACTACCCAAATAAACAATGGGAACTACCCAAACAAATAAGAGTGAAATAAGCGGAACTACCCAAACAAACTCGAGGATTGAGGAAGTTACGCCCATGACTCAACAATTCCAATCGGCAACAAACAAACTCCGAGGATTGAGGAAGTTACGCCCATGACTCGGCAATTCCAATCGAAGAAACAAACTCGAGGATTGAGGAAGTTCGCCCATGACTCAAAGAATGCCAATCAAAGAACGAATTTTGATATTGGTATCATCATTCCTTGTCCCATCGAAGTAAGTTGTAACCAAAGTTAGTTTTGGCATGAATAAGTACCGATAGTGTTTGTTTTGCCCAGGAATCACTTTCGAGGACATAAGGATGGATCGGTAGTCTCGGATGCTCCGCGTCATTCTCCGGATTGTTTGAGATTTGTCCTCAAATCGACAAGTCATCATCGTCCAAGTAAGGAGAAAGATCACCTACATTAAAAGTTGCGAAACTCCATATTCTCCAGGAAGATCAATCTTGTAAGCATTTTCGCCAATTAAACTTCATAACTTTAAGCGGACCATCGACTTTCGGCATGAGCTTATTCTTGCGTCGAGATGGAAATCTCTCCTTCCTTAAGTGAAGCCACACAAGATCACCCTTTTGAAATTGGGCCTTCTTAAAGCGATTTGCTTTCTTACGGTAAGACTCGTTGGCCTTCTCGATCTTTGATTGAATTTGCTAATGAAGCTTCTTCATCGACTCGGCTCTATCTTTGCCATCAAAGTTTACTTGAAGTCGATGGAATTGGAATCAAATCGATGGGAGTGAGAGGATTGATTCCATAAACAACTTCAAATGGTGATCGATCGGTGAGTGTAACTTGGTGATCGGTTGTAAGCAAATTCAGATGCATGAAGCTTCAAATCCCATTCTTTCAAAGATTTACTCACCATGCAACGAAGAAGAGTGGTAAAAGTGCGATTGGTTACCTCCGTTTGGCCATCGGTTTGAGAATGACAAGTAGTCTTTGAATAAGAGTTTGGTACCAAGCATTCTCCATAGTGTCTTCCGAAGTAGCTTAGAACTTGGAATCACGATCCGACATAATGGTTTTCGGTACTCCATGGAGACGAATAATCTCATTGAAGTATAAGTCAGCAACATGAGATGCATCATCGGTTTTGTGACATGGCACAAAATGAGCCATTTTAGAGAACCGATCGACAACCACCATGATGGTATCTTTTCCCCTTTGAGTTCTCGGTAGAGCCACAACGAAATCCATGCTAACGTCTTCCTAGGGCTGCAATGGAACAGGAAATGGAGTATACAACCCTTGATGGAATTGACTTTTTGGTCTTTGACAAGTTGCACACCTCGAGATAATAGCATGCACATCTCCATTCATCTTTGGCCAATAGAAATGTTCTTGAAGAACCTCAAGAGTTTTGTTAACTCTAAAATGACCAGCCATTCCACCACCATGTGCTTCTCGAATTAGCAATTCGCGAAAAGAACTCTTCGGCACACATAATTGATTTCCTTTGAAAAGAAACCCATCTTGTAAGGAATATGTACCTTGAACTCCTCGCTTACAATTGTCGATGGTTGACGAGAACTCAGCATCTTCAGAATAAAGTTCTTTCATCAATTGAAATCCAAGAATCCTAGAGTCCAAAACAGCAAGCATAGAATATCTCCTTGATAAAGCATCTGCTACAACATTAATGTGTCCAGGTTTATACTTAGAGACAAAAGAAAATGATTGAAGAAATTCTACCCATTTTGCATGTCTCGAATTAAGCTTCGTTGGCGCTAATGAATTTGAGAGCTTCATGATCAGAATGAAGGACAAATTGTTTTGGTCTTAAATAATGACTCCAATGATCAAGCGCTCGAATAATGGCATAAAACTCTTTATCATAAGTTGAATAATTCTTCTTCGAGTCAGTCAGCTTCTCGCTGAAATATGCCAAAGGTTTTTGTGCTTGCACAAGAACAGCACCAATGCCAACTCCACTTGCATCACACTCAACTTCAAATACTTTATCAAAATCAGGAAGGGCAAGAATAGGGAACTCACAAAGTTTTTGCTTGATTACCTCAAAAGCATTTTGAGCAGCCTTTGTCCATTCAAAAACTCCCTTCTTCATGCATTCAGTTATAGGAGTCATGATGGTACTGAAATTTTTAACAAACCGTCGATAGAAAGAAACAAGTCCATGAAAACTTCTTACATCAGAAATGGACTTCAGAACCGGCCAAGTCTTCATAGCTTCCACCTTGGATTGATCTACGAAAATTCCACCTTTGGAAATTACATAACCAAGAAACACAATGGTTGGAGAGAAGAACTCGCATTTCTCCATTTTGGCATGGAGTTTCTGTTCTCTCAAGACTTTAAAGACCTGTTCTAAATGAGAGATATGCTCCTCCTCGTTCCTGCTATAAACAAGAATATCGTCGAAATAAACAACGACAAATCGACCAATAAACGAACGAAGAATCTCGTTCATAAGTCTCATGAAGGTACTTGGAGTATTCGATAACCCGAATGGCATTACCAACCACTCATAAAGGCCTCCCTTGGTTTTGAAAGCCGTCTTCCATTCATCACCTTCTCGTATTTTGATTTGATGATAACCACTCCGCAAATCTATCTTTGAGAAGACAAGGAACCATACAATTCATCAAGCATATCATCAAGTCTAGGTATAGGTACCTATACTTAATGGTGATATTATTGATGGCTCGGCTATCAATGCACATTCTGAATGAACCATCTTTCTTAAGCACGAGTAGAGTCGGAGCGAACATGGACTCATGCTTTCTCGAACATATCCTCGTCGATAAGTTCATCGACTTGTCTTTGCAATTCCTTTGTTTCCTCCGGATTGCATCGATAAGCTGGTTTGTTCGGTAGAGGAGCGTCGGGATCAAATCAATTTGATGCTCAATACCTCTTATGGGAGGTAATCCAGGTGCAAATCCTCAGAACACATCTACAAAATCTTTCCACAAGCGATGCATCTTTGGATGAATGGGTTGCCCCATCTTACTTTTCTCTACCATAAGCAAAGCAAATACATTCTTTTGTTTGCTAATGGCTCTCTCAACCGTGTTTCATTTAAGAACAAACTTTCCTTACCAGTGTTTCCCTTCCCAGGTTGATTTCGATGTATCAATGAAGGATTCAAGGGTAAAAGGGTGATGCATTTTTTGTTCTTTCCGGAAAGAGTATGTGTTCTTACGACCATCATGCACAAGCATTCATATCATATTGCCAAGGTCTTCCCAATAACAAGTGACATGCATCCATGGGAATCACATCACCGAGCTTGATCTCGATAGTTCATCCCAATAGAAAATGATATAAGAGCTCGTTTGGTTACCTTAAGATCATTTCCTTGATTGAGCCATTGGAGCTTGTACGGTTGAGGATGTTTCGTTGTCGGAAGCTTCAATTTGTCAACAAGGTTGGTCGAAGCTAACGTTGGTACAACTCCCACCATCGATAATCACCGAACATACCTTCGTTAATAGTGCAGCGGGTGTGAAAGATGTTCTCCCTTTGCTCGTTATCAAGAGAAACTTGATTATGCGTGATTTCTTCGTATGATCAACATTTCACCATCATCGGCTTTTTTCAATGATATTCTCGGATTCTTCACTTGAGAATCATTACGGTCATGTTCATCGTTGGCCTCTTGAAGTTCCAAATCGATCTTCTCAATTTCTTGAAGAGTCATAACTCTCTCGATTTGGACAATTAGCTTGCAAATGCCCATAGCCATGACACTTAAAACACTTCCTTGTGTCACCATCAAATTTCTTGCTTTCGGTTCCTTTGATGGGTTCCACCAACTTCTCTTTACCCTTAGCGTTCGATGAAACACCTTCATATTTGCTTGAGGAAGTACCCCTAAAGTAGGATGTCCCCTTCGAGGAGGTTCTCCTGAAGAAAACCTCTTGCTACTCTTTAGTTGTTTCTCAACCTTCATTGCTAGCTTGCAAACATCTTGAAAGGACCAATAAGGTGAAGTTCAACCAAATCGGTAATTTCACGATTCATGCCACCAAGGAATCGAGCGATGGTTTGCTTTCGGGAACTTCGGAACTCAGCATCTCATCATGAGTTGTTCGAACTCATGAATATATTCTTCAATACTCATCCCTTGTTGTCTTAGGGAATTCAACTTGAGAAGCAGATCTTGCTTATAGGTATCGGGCAAGAACCTTTTCTTCATAAGTTTCTTGAGTTTATCCCAAGACTTGATTAGGCTTTTTCCTTCTCTAGCCGGCGCTTTAAATTCTCCCACCATAGAGAAGCATATTTAGTGAGTTTCAGAGCAACAGCGACCTTGCACCTCTTCTCATCCAGTATGACTTGAAGTCAAAAACTTGCAATTTCAAGCACCTATAAATTCTCTTGCACACATTTTAACTTTTTATAGTGTATCAACTAATCATATATCATATAAATTGGAAAAAAGAATACTCAAATCACACACAAAGTTCATGTTTTTACTCTGCTTCATGCATATCAACCATACTTAATCCACTGGATATTTAAGATTGTTATCAACATAGATGAAGTGCAGCTTTCAAAAGAGATTTGTCACACTCGAAGTTGCAGAAAGCATTAAATTAACTCAGTGGAATTTCAGTACAGCAAGCAATAAAATAGTTAAAGACTACTATTTGGATCTCACATTCACCCCCATTTAGTCATCCGTACGTTCTTATTCAACATGCGAATGGCTTTATCTTTTAGTGAACTAACTACAAAGCATCACTCCGTCTAGGAACAAAAGGCCGATCTGTGATCTACGCATCAAGGACATAAAAGGACCGTCAGTCGTGCTAAGTTCATCTTCAGTACAATCTAAAGATAATGATGCAAGTTTTAGGTCAAGATATATACATAAAGAAAAAAAAATCAAGAGGGCGAACACTGTGGAAGAACAAAGACTCAATCGAAGGAAGAAACAGTTCATTCCACACACGACGACATAAACCCTAGAAGCTTGCTGAGTTCGACACCCTCCAAACGCAAACATTGGATACGAAAACAAACAGAGAAGACGACGATGGACAGGGATTGGAAGAATTACGCAGTAATTCCGAGATCGGACGACGGGGAAGAGGTCGAGAAGGCGTCGGAACTCTCGCTCGTCCATGGTTTGGGCGTAGAGCCTTCTTGCTTCTACTTCCGGTCTTACCTTGGCTGCTGTTAATAAAGTGATCGAAGCAAGCTTTCCTGCCACCGAAAGGAATCTGTGGTCCGATTTCAGATCGAACCCGACCGGCCCGGCTCAAATCGTCGACGGGTGACTTAGACCGACCCATGGAGTAAGACAACTAATGGAGTAATACAATTATTAAAATATTTTTTTGTAAGATAAAAAAAAGATGATAAAAAGCAAAGAAAAAAAAAAGTAAAAGAGGCTAAATGTAGTTAAAAAGGAAGGTGAAAAAAAGGTGTTACATAATTAATCAAAATAATAAGAACGAGTTAGCTATTTTAAAATTTATTTTTTAACATGAATTCATAATAAGAACTAACTTCGACCCAATGATATATAATCCATTAATCTTGTATTGAACCCATCAAAAGTAATTCTAATCACATCATCTTACTTTTTGGGGACGATTTAATTATAATGGATTAATCGTCAAGGATTTTATATATCCTTTTTAATACTAGAGGACGATTCACTCTTCCACCGATACCATTACGGTGTAGTTTCTTTTATTTAGTCGACTTGATATGAATTTAACCAGCATATCTGATTAACAAAAATATTGATATTATATTATTTAAAAATTGTAACAAAATTGATTAAGATTAATATACATAAGATTTGACACCAATACAATCCAAATATTCAAATTCATTATATGTCACTCTTTTAATCCTTAATAACACACTGCTAATTATTTTCATCTCACATACATAAATATTTTTAATGAAAATAATATAATAAATATAATTAAACTTACAATATATATATATATATATATATATATATATATATATATATATATATATTACACCAGTACGTATCAACAATAGATGGATTGTTACGCACGCAATAAACTACATCAAATAAATGAATAAATGGATCACCAACATGCTTTCCATGAGCCCGTCTTCCTTCACCTTATGAGCGTTAGAACGCACAAGAAGGCGAAGCCCACATGAAGCCTCCCACCACGCGCCGTCTCGCCTGCACGCGACGACGGCTTCACCTCGTCGTCGGTGTTCTTGGGATGGTCGAAGTTGGCCGGCACAGATGTGTCGGCGCCGCCGTCTTCGGGGTTGGCCGGTGCCGAGGCCTCCGACGGCTCCTCAGGCTCTCCGGCAGGCCCTGCCCGTGCGTCACGTTGATCTTGAAGTGCTGCCCGTGCTGGCACTGCTCGCCGTCGTAGTTACCCGAGAAGAAGTAGGTCGTGCCCACCTTGAGGAGCGGCACCGGCACGGTCACCGGGTCGCTGCTGTACTGCGGCGCGCGGCGGACCACTCGGTGGTGTCGTCGGCCTCCGCGTCGTCGTAGTTGCACTGCTCGTATGTGGTGGCGTTGTAGGTCTGCACCACCGAGTGGTTCTTGTCCGTGTCGAAGACTGCAGCAGGAACACATGATCGTTCTTATCCGCAGGAACACAAGAATTCTAAATGTGGATTGCAATCAAAGCTGTTGTGTTAGTCCCAGCACTAAATTGATGTTGTGAGCAATTAAAGTTGACGAGCGGGTGTGCTTTTGGCACTGAATTCTGAGATTCTAAGGATTGCATAAAACAAAATCATTTCGGAGCTTTTTTGGAGATCGAACAGATCTATGACAAGGAGATGGAGAATCACCACCAATTATTGAGATGGAGAAGGCAATCATGGAGAAGAGGCAAAACTTCTGCATCGGGAAAGCATCACAAAATAAGCTTGAGGTGACAAATATGGAACTTACAGAGGAAATCTCCAAGGCTGAAGGTCTTCCCAGCTGCCCACTTCTGGTAGTCGACCGTAGGCTTCATGAGGTTGTCAAACCAGCCCAGGGAGTCCCCCACGGTGTAGTTCTTGTAAGCAACAGTGCCATGGCAGCTGAGGAGGGTCACGAGACAACAGACGAGGAGGAGGCAGCGTAAGGAACAACCTGAGACCTGACGAGGGGCTGCTCCCCAAGACTGCTTCTGTTCCATCTTTTCTTGGGATCAGGGAATGGATGTGAGGAGTGAGCTCGGAAGGTACACACACAAGTTGGAAGAGGGGAGTTGGGGTGGAGGCTTCACCTGTACATACAGCTAAGACAGGAGAGACAATGTCAGTGGCCAGCCATAGAAAATGCCATCGATCACTTGTTTCTTTCCCTTTACCCTTTTCCACCTCGAAACTATGATAGGTGGGGGGAGGAAGATGCAAAGATGAACGTGACAATTGGCATTTCCTCCAAAATCTAATAGGAATTCAACCTTTACCAGATCTTAAATATACTATTGTTGCTAACCTCCTTGCGTAAATTCAATAGAAGTTGGTGATGATTCTAAGTAGAATGCTCAGCTCCTCCTAAAATTATAGGAAGTTGACTTTTACCATACCTTAAAACACCTTTATTGCTAACCTCCATCCTATCCGAACAAATTTGGTGACAAATCTAAATAGAATGGCCATCTCTCTATCTCTTGTTAGGTATTTGCTGGAATTGACATGACCCACATGCCATGTGAAATGAAAGATGGTCTAAGAAAACACTTCAATCCTACTACTGGTCAATGAGGAGATGACTTATCTGGAAAGTCATGCTATTAATACTTATTTCTTTCGGATAGTAAAAGATGGACGTGGTTTTTGTGTGTGAATAGATGTTTTGAAAGCATATTTTCTCATTTTATAAGCTCAAAGTTTGAACCTTTTCTCAAACATAATACAGTATAGAACTAAAACTAGAACATATTTTCTCATTTCCTGCATGATGCACAGCTTTTAGAGCACAATCCGGAGAGGGCCAAAGGAGGAGATGGGAGAGCTGCAGTGTGCGTTTGGTTAAGGGGGTAATGATAGGGTGCGCGACAAGCATTTTGTATGGGAATGGGATGTGAAGCTGCGTCAGGTGGCTCGAGATCCCATGCTCACTGGATCATGTGAATGGTAGCTGGGTGAGTACTCTCCGTTGCCTTCCTTTCGCCACATGCATTGATGCCATGCCACCCTGAAAAGGATGGGAGAGTAGTCAGTGGGCGGTGAGATCGGAAACGAATGGTGAAGAAAGGACTAGAAATGATGCGATCACAGTTGTTGTGTAGATCGTATTGCACCCAAATTATTCATGGAAAGACCTGCTCAATCATAGGTTGTCTTAAACTCTTATCAGCGAGTGAGAGGAAACCTGTAGATTTACAAGATAAAGATACAATTGCTGGATGATTAAAGTCTTTAAATTCCATGTACTGAAGTGGTTGCTACATCTCCTGTCAAAGAGACATGTTCAAAGTTGAGAGAGCCACCCATTGTTCTTTTGGAGTCTTGGTATGGAACATTAACTTCATAGCATGCTGCACCGAAATATCACATCTCCTGGGCCAGTTCTTCGTCGTCCTCGTATTCACCTTCCTCGTCGGCGGTGGCGTCCTGATACTGCTGGTACTCCGAGACGAGATCATTCATGTTGCTCTCGGCCTCGGTGAACTCCATCTCGTCCATGCCCTCCCGGTGTACCAGTGCAAGAAAGCCTTCCTCCTAAACATTGCGGTGAACTGCTCGCTCACCCTCCTGAACATCTCTTGGATTGATGTCGAGTTGCCGACGAAGGTGGATGCCATGGAGAGAGGCCCTCGGTGGTGTGTCACAGACACTGGACTTCACGTTGTTGGGAATCCATTCTACAAAGTAGGACGAGTTCTTGTTCTGGACATTGATTATCTGCTCATCGACTTCTTTGGTGCTCATCTTGCCTCTGAACATGGCAGAGGCGGTGAGGTAACGACCGTGGCGAGGATCAGCGGCGCACATCATGTTCTTAGCATCCCACATCTGCTGGGTGAGCTCAGGGACGGTCAGGGCACGGTACTGCTGTGATCCACGGGACGTCAAGGGCGCAAAACCGACCATAAAGAAGTGGAGCCGAGGAAGGGGATCAGATTCACGGCCAACTTTCTCAGGTCGGAGTTCAGTTGCCCAGGAACCGGAGACAGCATGTGACACCGCTCATGGTTGCAGATATCAAATGGTTCAAATCTCCGACTGATGAGACAACCAAAAATTTTCAGTTTATCCAGAAAAAAAAAAAAAAGAGTATGCATAATATAAATCACAGATTAGAAACATCAAAGCATTTTTTTTATTCAACAAATATTTGCCAAACACACAAAACCCTGGAAAAGTACAACAAAGTAAAATTAATTCTACAACATCGAAAGAGCTTGGAAATGTAAGAATAGTGATAATTTTGTAAGGTTATATTATCAAAGAAAAAGCAAAGAGGTCTTTTTCCTCTCTTTTTATTCCATTTAATTCAAGTTTTCAAAGTAATTTAAGCTTCTTCTAAATAAGATTCCAGCAAGCATTAGTAGTATAAACTGCAAAGCTCATGCCAAGAAACAAACAGCAAGTGAAGGATTTGATGCAATAAACGTTATGACTCGACCATCAGGTTTGATGTGTGAAATGCCTCAATAAATGAATCTAGTTTATCTCGTGGAACCTACACAAAGAATCTGAGTTCAATTCCATTGATTACTCCAATTCTGAGCAAGTGAATTGGTAAAATGTTCAAAAGTGATAAATTTCCAAGCAGCAAAGTTACGTGATCGTTTTAATCCAACCAATTAGAGATTTTGGATCATTTCAATCCAAAATTCTCGAACAAGAACATGGATCGGTAAAGGAATGACTTACAGCTGGGAGTAGTGAGCTTGAGCGTGCGGAAGCAGATGTCATAAAGAGCCTCGTTGTCCAGCACCATACATTCATCTGCATTCTCCACTAACTGGTGGACAGATAAGGTTGCATTGTAGGGTTCAACGACGGTGTCGAAACCTTGGGCGAAGGAAAACAGAGACGGTAAGCATCATCCGATCAGGGTACTCCTCCCTGATCTTAGATATCAAAAGCGTTCCCATTCGGAACCAGTTCCTCCTCCAAGGGAGTGGCACACTTGAAAGCCTGAGCAAAATAATTACATACAAATCAATGAGCAAAGTAACATGTATAGCCTGGAATACAAAGGAAGCAAGTTGTACCCTGAAGGCAGTCGCAGTTCTCGGCTTCCTTCCTCACCACATCAAGAACCGAGTCGATGAGCTCGGCTCCTCGGTGTAGTGGCCCTTAGCCCAGTTGTTTCCAGCGCCAGACTGACCAAAGACGAAGTTATCGGGACGAAAGATCTGACCATAGGGCCCGGTTCGGACGCTGTCCATGGTACCAGGCTCCAGATCCATCAGCACCGCCCTGGGGACGTACCTCCCACGGGAGCCTTCATTGTAGTACGTTGACGCGCTCGAGTTGGAATCCGACGTCCCAGTGTACCGCCCAGTTGGATCGATCCCGTGCTCATCACACACCACTTCCCAGAACTTGGATCCGATCTGATTGCCGCATTGGCCACCCTGGACGTGAAGGATTTCTCTCATTTTTCGCCTATATTGACGACAGGGAAGCAAAATTAGGACCTAAATGACATCAATCTCGATAACATCTCCTGAAGCTATTCAATTAAAGCATAAGATAATAGACCTTGTAGATGTCTCAAAAAACCAACAAGAACAGATCAAATTTAGAACACATCTATACAAAAATCAGTACCATCAATATCAAATCAACAACGAGCAAACACGTCATCATAAAAATCCTATGGTTTCCATCTATAATTAGTAAAGAAAAAGAATTTCGACACCATGAGAGTAAAATCCGGAAGAATGAGAACACGAACCGAAATCGACTCCTCCAAAACCGCCGCGAGGTCAACTAAAGCATCTTATCAAGATCAGAAAAGGATACTTCGCGATCAGGAAAGAACCTCGAAGACACGAAGAATTCGCGTATAACAGAGGGCTTACCGGCGAGGACGGAGATATTGTTGTCTTCGGAGGCAACGAGAGCGAGTGAGAGAGAGAGGGGGCGAGGACGCATCGGGAGGCGGAGCCCTAAGCGAGGTTTATAGAGATGGTGGGAGGGGAATCGGACGGCCTAAACTCTTTCCCTCCTTTTTCCTTATCGTCTCTCGGATGTCGTCCGATAGATTGATCGGACGGCTGCGGGCGTCGAGGTCGCGACGGTTGGGGCAGAAGCTTTTGCTTTCAAAAATCTTAAAGGTAAATGACGACATCGTCCCGAGGATATCAACGAAATCACAATTCTATCCGCCATTGTGCGGCGGTTCCATCAGACGGCTGTAATTTGATCTTCATCGGGAGCCGTTGGATCCGAGATTTAACGCCGGACATGTGGTTAAAATTTACATTGAGATTTTTATAATTTTAAAAATAAAATAAATAACTTTATTTATCCTAATACTATCAATTACATTAACGAAAAGCACAAATGATCAATAAAAAAATAATTTTAACATCTCTTTTGTTTCTAATGATTTTATTAATATAATACCTCATATATTAGAAACAAAAAATATTAAAATTATCTTTTTCTCATTTTCGCATCGATCTAATGCGTAATGTTGTGTATTGTGTTTTTCGTAAATATAACAAACGATGTTATGATAAATTAGATTATTTATTTTACTTTCAGAATTATAAAATATTTAATAGAAATTTTGTAAATATAAAAATTATGATGTTAATAGGATCCCATTATACAAGTTAATATATAATTAGTCCTTGACCTAAAACAAAACCATTGTCTTCCGTCTCAAACTGACGATTATGTTTCCTTCCAGAGAATCCATGGCAGCATGTTCGATGTGCTGCTGGAATCCAATGCCAACAGCACCAAATCTATCTGACCCAATATTCGAACCTCAAGTGCTCCACTTTTGCTCCCACTTTTGCAGAAGTGAAAGGAATCCGATGGGACATTTTGGTCCTCCATGGAGGTACTCCTGTCGGCTGTCAGGCATGGGTTTCTACTGCTTGTTCTACGTGTGTTGACTGTTGGATCACACGCAGATCTTTGCCTACTCCAGATTTCAACCATATCCGTGACTTTGGGGTGATGTGCAGTGCAGCTTGTTGATGTCCAAGTTTGCAGAAGCTCATCCATTAGGTTTCCTCATAATACAATGTCATCATGAACACCAGCAAAACTCGAGATGTCCTAATGCTGCACCACTGAAGTACTAATATAATGGCATATTTAAGAAGCAATACCAACTCCCAGATCTTATCTTGTGCATATGCATCCGAAGGTTGGACTGTCGGCAAGCCAACCCAAATAGATTAAGCTAAGAAGCATCACAGGATTGAAGATGACATCACAGCTAAATTTGATGTTTCGTCATTAATCAGACCACCATGAAACAGCTTACCCAACCATCATTATTGTCAACTGCCAATAACACCATTGCCAGGAGGATGATTATTCCAATAAAACTTGGAATCATATTGTACTGCAAATCTACTTTACCTCGTCGCATTGCACCGTGTCCATACACTGATCAACGGCAAATAGGGAGAATAGATGGCTCTTTCCAAATATTGAATATTGGATTTTTGAGGGAAAGTAGTGCCACAGCAAGTTACAAACTGGAAATATGTTCTCAAGATACTCTTAGTACATATTCACCAAGCAGCAGAAAGCATTCAAATTTACAGGCAATTCATCAGAAACCATGCTTTCCAAAACCACCGATATAGATGTCATTTGGCTGGGTTAGATACTGCTGTTTATTAGTAGTATCGAGCACTATGTTTAGTGACTTGCAGACTCCGAATGCTCCAGCTGCATCTGATTCAAGTGAAAAGTGCCTTCCGGATTCTTGTGCACTTCAACCTTGAGTTTCTCCTCCTTGCTTCCTCTCTTTACTTTGATAAGCATGTCAAATTTTGCAGTGTCTTCAACCACCTGAGAATTGAAAGGAGCCGCGATAAACCCATTGATCTCAAGCACTTGAACATTGGAAGATGAAAATATTATCTGCTCAGAAACCATAATGGAACAAAATAAATAAAGGGCAAGAAGACCAGACCTCTGCCCTTGCAAGAAGGACCTCCAGCAGTTCATAGGGGCCAATGAGTTGGACCTCTGTTGAATGGTCTGCACAGCATGATGTGCTGCATCTTTGACCACAGGATCATGTGCAGGAACAGTACGCCACCCGGGTCCATGCTCATCTGGTACATGATGAGGCTCATTATGACTAATGCAGAGCCAGTCTTACAAGGTTTGACAGAGATGCTTCATCTTTTGATTGTGGTGTTCAGATTTATCTAAGCTTGCAAACAGACGTTCCAGAGAGGAAGAACAACACTTCCAAACTTAAACCAATAAATTCTTCAGTTTTCCATGCCTTAATGTGTTTCAAAGTAGTTATTGAGAATTACATATAGCTCAACTATATCATTACAGCCTTGCCATTGTAAACATAGTTGCATCTCATTTCACAGGAAAGCAGTGGTAGACACCATCAGAGTTCAAGCATTATACATGCCAATATCAAATGAAAATATCAAGTGCTATCAGATAAAAAGAAGCAAGATAAAAAAACTTAAAAGTGATAAAACACAAAATTCACAATTCAAAATAAAAGGAGATAACATGATTTCAATTATATGTCATGTAAGAGCAAATCTAAAGATACCTACTAAAAGATTATAAAGACCAAACACACATGGCGAGGGAGTAGGTCATGGGCCATAGAATATGGATATTGATTATTGACATGAGATTGAGATATGATACAACACAAATATACCATTATATCATAACTTGAAAAACAGGATATAATATCTTACAAATACAGCCATCAAGACATTTTTAATATATAACATTATATGTGACAATGTCTGATATGCTAATGGTGTTTGATTATATACCTCTAATAACATATCAGTTCAGTATACAGAAGATAGCAAGAACTTATGATGTAAAGTAACGTCTTGAGTTTAATTTCATCATTCATAATTTGATCTTTAACACTAAAAATAACACATAATTAATATATCTAGTCACATATCCATTTTATATGTAGTAAAAATATAAAGAAAATATAGTTAGCCTAAAATGTATCCACAACATATTCTCAGGTATTCTATAATTATCCAATTAGTTTAACCATTATTTAAATCTATCGAGAAATAACTGGTGTATTAAATGAAATATTCTACTAATACCATAGTAGGCATGTATTTGGTACTAATATGACAAGCAACTCAAAATTTTCATATTTCATATGTCATGGATATTTTTATGGGAATAATCACTCAAGCAACAAGTGGCAAACGAGGAAGAGTTGTCATCCTCTCTCTCTCTCTCTCTCTCTCTCTCTCTCTCTCTCTCTCTCTCTCTCTCTCTCTCTCTTTATGCCTCTTTTGTAATGACAAATTAATCAAATCAAACAGAATTAATCAAGTCCAACTTGTCTTAATCAAATTTGACAGTTCGACTGATTTCCAGCAATAAGCCAACACATAAACAGACTTCAGACCATGGCAGGCTAACATTGATCAGAAACAATGGGCAGACTTTGGATGTTTACTTATACACATTTAAGTGCCTACTGAAGTTATAACTATTAGGTGAGGCTTAAAGGCCCTTAATAACTAATATCAAGTTACATGTGGCCTGGTTGGTGACTGGAAGCAATGAGGCTTTTGGTTATACTGTCTTAATAATATTCAGTTGGGAGGTCATGGATTAATTGTAATTCTTGTTTGATATGCTGTTAATTGGAAAGCTACCTTGGAGCCTATAATCACTTTGTCTGCTACTAAATCAGATTATGGTCGCGACCAAAGGCAGTAAGCTATCAAAAAGAGGCTTGATTGGTAAGACAGGATCAAGACAAGAGGTGACCATAATCTACAATTAGAGTGACATTCACTAGCCAAAATATCAGATTTACTATGAGAATGGAGCACATTCGGGAACAATGTTGCTTTGCCAGAGGCATAGACACTCAGGGTTACTTTGTTATGAAGAAGATCAGTGATACATGAGATCCAACTAATATGTTTGCCAAGTCTACCAAACTAATTTAATGTATTCCTTTAGCTTGGTTCACTCAGCACGAGGTTGTCCCTCTTAGGCTGACATAAATTTGACCTGCAATATGGTTCAAGACACCACCAATAACTTCGGATGGAAGTAAATTAAAAATAAATCAAAAACTTATTCTTGCTTGGACCAGATCAAATTCTAAATCCTTGCATCAATTTTGACAATCTTACCACTATCATATTCATATTTTCCCAGTAGTCTGAATTGTAAGAGTAGCTCAAGGTACAACTCAAAGCTTAGCCTAGTTTGTGAAGCATGAGTCAGCCAAATAACCTGGTCCTCGTTCGAATTATTGATTAGCAAATCAGAAACTAACCCCAATTCATTTGTATCTGGCTTGTTAGAAGACCACTATTTAATATGATGGGCTTTAGAAACCACTAGACTCTTGAACCCGCCTCCGCCTCACGCAACCACACACGCTCCATTTGTCCATCTCTTTAGCTCGTGCCATCTCCAAAAACCACCATTGTGATCATCAACACCAGCCTCCCTGCTGCCACCCACCTTACCACCGTCTAACTCATCTAAGTCCTGTTCCTCCTTGAGGCTACTGAGGATGTCAGCGAGGCAACCCGACCACATCATACATGGTCATTTTGTCTCTTGCATGATGCCTTCCCACAACACTGCATCATCCACTCTGAACATCTTCTCGATGTCACCAATCGTTAAAGCTTGTATCAAGCCAACCTCAAAACTGTTTAGGTTTGGTCAAACAAAGCCCAACAGTTGGTCATCGAGTTAACGTCAAACTCAATCTGAGCAAAAGAAAAATGGTTCTCTTATGCGGCAAAGTGAAATACAAATAAGAAAAGAGACAGCTCATTTCAAGCTTGACTCCTTTACCATAGGTTTCAAGAGTGCTCTCCATCATTTGATATAGCACATTGTGTCCAACTTTGCCCATACGTGTGATATTATGCAAATTTATCGGTGATCTCTAGTTTTCTTTCCATATGTAGTCATATTTGCTACTTCATAACAGCCCACAAGATAACCAATGGGTGAAGGCCATATGTGTGATATTATGCCCATACGTGTGATATAGCACATTGTGTCCAACTTTGCCCATACCTGTGATATTATGCAAATTTATCGGTCATCTCTAGTTTTTTCCATATGTAGTCATATTTGCTACTTCATAACAGCCCACAAGATAACCAATGGGTGAAGGCCAATTTGACAAATTAACAAAGGGTCAAGGAAGCTGAAGAGTTGTTAGCATATGCAATTTTCCCTATAATCTGTGTTTTCTCCAAGAAGCACAAAGGGAAAAAGAAGAACGTCATAAGATTCTTGGAATAATGGTTAGGAACCAGAACTTCCAACCAAGAACAACAAACGCTTTGACTAAGACCAATAGGACATAAACAAAAAAAAATTGCAGAGAATCAGATGCCATCGTATACAACGTGCCCATGGCAAAACTTTTTGGTGAAGATTAAAACGAAAGAAAGCACACACAAAATAAAAGCAAAACATAAATTCAGAGCACCTATGGACAAGTGCCAATGTCAAAATTGTAGTCTTGGAACCAACATCGACATCAGAACCATAACAAGATAGATAACTACGGACAACAAAAAGTATTGAAGCCCAGGCCATATGAAAAGAACAAAGAATGTGTTTGTGAGCTCCTCACGAATATGCCAACACAAGATAGACAACTTCTTGTTCATTGGGTATTTACATGAGGAACAGTATCAAGATAGACAATTGGGTACTATATTCACAACTCCGAGCATGTTAGGACAAGTTAGATAACTATAGACAATCAATGGGTTTGCGAGACCATGTATTACCTCGTTTGGCACCGAGGTCAGCAGCCGTGAGAGATCCAGAATCTCCCACATGCTTGAAGTCTTGAAGCTCTTTAAAATGGAGCCACGGTTTGACCCACACTTTGGCCTCATAGAGCTTCTTTTCCCTGCGTCAATTGCCTCCACTGTCAAGTGATGAAGGGTTCAGCAACAACCTGCTCCTTGGCCTTCACCACGCGAGCAAACTCCAGAAGTGCATTCTGCAAACGGAAAGCTACAGTGACAACACAAGTGATACAATATGCCAGAAGAAACTAAACGAGATCATCATCTTTTATTCATGTGTCGTTCGATCGAGACAAGTTAAGCCAATTACACAAAACGACGATGAGAAGGAGAGGTGTTACGCCCAAATTTATCGCAGAATATCGCAGGGTTCAACGATTAACCCAAAAACAACACAGATACGATAAGAAGTGGCCGTAGGTCACATCAAGCAAAAATAGCTCCTTGTATTACGATATATCCAACCAAAAAACATAAAGATATGTCGAAACCCTAAACAGAAAGGATCGCACGATACAGAGATAAGAATTCAGATCGGCAGATTTCGGGAGAAAGGATCGAACTCAGCAAAGAATTTGTCGTCATAAGAACACGCAAAGAATATAATATAAAAAGCAAGGTACAAAAACACATAGATCACAAGAGAAGGACGAAATTCGAAGATCTGGAGGAACCAGAGCAACGCAAGACCTCCTTTTTGTTGTGTTCGTCAACGGCGAAGCGGGCGAGCTCCTCTATCTCGGCGCTGTTCTGGAAACCTCCGATTCCGTCAACCCTCCGTGCACGGCCGCCATCGCGATCGAGAAGAGGAACGAAGAGCACAATAAGAAGCCGATAACGAGGCGTGGGAGAACACAGCGAGAAGAGCGAGTGAAGGAGGAACCCATCCCTCCGTCGCAGTACTTATCGTTGCGTTTCTTCTCTCTCTCAATTTTAATAGAACGCGTAAGGGACTCTCTCCGCTTTACATGTGCAGGACGCGTGGATCCAGATCTGGCCGTTGGTTGGACTACTCTTCCGATTCAAGCTTGCCAGTTGAGGGATATTTCTTAACTGATTAATATTTTTTTACTTGAGCGACGTGACGCCGTCGCCTACTCGCGCATGAACTGGCCAAAGTACGTCCGCTTCTGTGGGACCATGCGGAGCGTTTATCTCAGTGTATATTTCTGGGTGAGTATATAGAGTTTGGCCCTTTTTATTTACCTTTTCGGTGGTTTTCTTCGCCTCGAAGAAAATATTCTGAAGGAATTGCGTAGCAAAGAAGAGATAAAAATGTACCTCTTCGACCCACTCGGGAGACTCACCAGCCTTTGCTGTGGGAAGACCCACCACGGTTCTCCAACGGGGCCCACTTCGTATCTGCGAGGCCCACCGCTCGCGTGAGGTCGGTGGCGCAAGGAAAAGTGTCGCCCAAGACACGTGAGCGGCACAGTTTCCATGGTCCGTGATGTCGTCTCCCCGTCCCAATTTACGTGGCTCGAGTCAAAATGTTGACCCGAACGATGGTCACCCACACGGTGAGGATTGAGCTCGAGTGGATGACAACGTACGAGGAACCTAAAAGGATGTTTCGATGAAAGGAATGATTTTGAGACTCGATATTTTTTGAACTCCTCGATTGTCTCAACTTGACGATTACTTAGAGATAGACTCGTATTCTCTTGAGTACGCCTCAATTGTCTCCTCTCTTATCAATCATTTGTGTTTCTCTTTCAATTTGTTCAACTGTATCACAGACAGTTCTTGTCTCTCTATTTAATTTTTCTATAGTTTTGTTTAATTTTTTTAAATTTTGTTCAATCCTTTTCTACAACTTTATGTTTGTATAATTTTACATACTATTATTGTCTTTTCATTTAATTCTTTCTGCCCTAGTTTTGCTTAGCACTATTGTCTTTCGATTTAATTCTTCTTTGTGGTAGCTTAACATAAATCTTAATTGACATAATATTGTTCATAAACTATCAAACACTATACTTATCATAATATTGTTCCTAAACTATTAAATAGTATAATTGGTTTTGTTGAGATTAGGACTCCATTTGGATGATTTACAATATTATCAAATAGATTTTATTATTTTTTTGTGATGATCAAAATATTATATCAGGATAATTTTTTTATCACCATTCGGTTGACATTATCAGTAAACTATTATAAATACATATTATGATTCTACTATGATATATCAAATGTCTTATATATTTTAATTTCATTTGGCTCACTTATGGTATATTTGAATGGCATTATAGTAGTTTTATTAAGATATTAAAAATATTATAATATTATTGAAAAACACTATAAGTGATATTATATAATATCTCTTTGATCGCCACTATTGTGCTTAAAAAAATAATTAAAAAATTCTATTCGATAAAGCTAATATCGAAAGATGTTTAAACATAGAGTATAAGTAAGAGTAGTAGATAATTAAATCAATAAGCAATGATAATGAAAATAAAACATAAATTACATATCGAATTTTTAGTGGTTCGATCATCGTGATATCGTCCAACTCGATTCTTCTTCCATTGGGCCATCGATTTTCATTAACAATTTTCTTTTAATGGGCAAAGATCGACTATCTTTTTATAATTCTTTTCTCATTTTCACATGTTTAAGAGAGAGTCTTAGAATAAGCCCGGAGAAAGATACTTCAGCACTTTTCACAACTTTACAACTTAGAATCACAATATTTTTGTTCTCTTTTGTGCTTCTTCAAGCGGAAAAAGTGGGAAATCTTGTAGGCCCCAAAATACTTCAAAAATAAACCAAAAAGGTCTCATCATAGGTTTTTAGGTACTGCTGACAAGTACTACCACGACACCCGCAGCCTTATGGCGACCACCACCAATCGAGAGTGGTACGAGCGCCTAACATAGCTTAGAAGATGATGCGTGCGTGGCGAGTGACTCAATGTAAAACTTTCAGATTTGCACGATTACGGGAAAATGGGCGATTCACCACCAAGGCTTAAAGGAAATTCCACGGCCAAGGATAAAGAAATCTGTTTGATTCACACCAACGATGTTGGATAAAGAATCGAGATAAAATTTAACTCACAAGATGAATTATCATTCATTCAACCACCCCCTTACAAATGAGAATATGTCTCATTATATAGATATTAGACTCGAGAAAACAGGAACTACCCAAACAAACAAGGTAAAATAGCGAACTACCCAAACAAACAATGGGAACTACTGCAAACAAACAAGTAAATAGCGGAACTACCCAAACAAACTCCGAGGATTGAGGAAGTTACGCCCATGACTCAACAATTCCAATCGAAGAACAAACAAACTCCAGGATTGAGGAAGTTCGCCCATGACTCGGCAATTCCAATCGACGAACAAACTCGAGTTGAGGAAGTTCGCCCATATGACTCAAAGAACCAATCGAATCGAATTTTGATATTGGTATCATCATTCCTTGTCCCATCGAAGTAAGTTGTAACCAAAGTTAGTTTTGGCATGAATAAGTACCGATAGTGTTTGTTTTGCCCAGGAATCACTTCGGGACATAAGGATGGATCGGTAGTCCTGGATGCTCCGCATCATTCTCCCGGATTGTTTGAGATTTGTCCTCAAATCGACAAGTCATCATCGTCAAGTAAGGAGAAAGATCACCTACATTAAAAGTTGCGAAACTCCATATTCTCCAGAAGATCAATCTTGTAAGTATTTTACCAATTAAGCTTGATAACTTTAAGCGGACCATCGACTTTCGGCATGAGCTTATTCTTGCGTCGAGATGGAAATCTCTCCTTCCTTAAGTGAAGCCACACAAGATCACCCTTTTGAAATTGGGCCTTCTTAAACTGATTTGCTTTCTTACGTAAGACTTCGTTGGCCTTCTCAATCTTTGATTGAATTTGCTAATGAAGCTTCTTCATCGACTCGACTCTATCTTTGCCATCAAAGTTTACTTGAGAGTCGAGATGGAATTGGAATCAAATCGATGGGAGTGAGAGGATTGATTCCATAAACAACTTCAAATGGTGATCGTCCAAAGAGTGTAACTTGGTGATCGGTTGTAAGCAAATTCGGCATGCATGAAGCTTCAAATCCCATTCTTTCAAAGATTTACTCACCATGCAACGAAGAAGAGTGGTAAGAGTACGATTGGTTACCTCCGTTTGGCCATCGGTTTGAGAATGACAAGTAGTCTTGAATAAGAGTTTGGTACCAAGCATTCTCCATAGTGTCTTCCGATAGCTTAAGAACTTGGAATCACGATCCGACATAATGGTTTCGGTACTCCATGGAGACGAATAATCTCATGAAGTATAAGTCGACAACATGAGATGCATCATCGGTTTGTGACATGGCACAAAATGAGCCATTTTAGAGAACCGATCGACAACCACCATGATGGTATCTTTTCCCCTTTGAGTTCTCGGTAGAGCCACAACGAAATCCATGCTAACGTCTTCCTAGCTGCAATGGAGCAGGAAATGGAGTATACAACCCTTGATGGAATTGACTTTTTGCTCTTTGACAAGTTGCACACCTCGAGATAATAGCATGCACATCTCCATTCATCTTTGGCCAATAGAAATGTTCTTGAAGAACCTCAAGAGTTTTGTTAACTCTAAAATGACCAGCCATTCCACCACCATGTGCTTCTCGAATTAGCAATTCGCGAAAAGAACTCTTCGGCACACATAATTGATTTCCTTTGAAAAGAAACCCATCTTGTAAGGAATATGTACCTTGAACTCCTCGCTTACAATTGTCGATGGTTGTGAGGAACTCAACATCTTGAATAAAGTTCTTTCATCAATTGAAATCCAAGAATCCTAGAGTCCAAAACAAAGAAGCATAGAATATCTCCTTGATAAAGCATCTGCTACAACATTAATGTGTCCAGGTTTATACTTAGAGACAAAAAAATGATTGAAGAAATTCTACCCATTTTGCATGTCTCGAATTAAGCTATTGGCGCTAATGAATTTGAGAGCTTCATGATCGAATGAAGGACAAATTGTTTTGGTCTTAAATAATGACTCCAATGATCAAGCGCTTTCGAATAATGGCATAAAACTCTTTATCATAAGTTGAATAATTCTTCTTCGAGTCATCGACTTCTCATTGAAATATGCCAAAGGTTTTGTGCTTGCACAAGAACAAAGCCAATACCAACTCCACTTGCATCACACTCCAACTTCAAATACTTTATCAAAATCAGGAAGGGCAAGAATAGGGAACTCACAAAGTTTTTGCTTGATTACCTCAAAAGCATTTTGAGCGAGCCTTTGTCCATTCAAAAACTCCTTCTTCATGCATTCGGCTATAGGAGTCATGATGGTACTGAAATTTTTAACAAACCGTCGATAGAAAGAAACAAGTCCATGAAAACTTCTTACATCGAAATGGACTTGAACCGGCCAAGTCTTCATAGCTTCCACCTTGGATTGATCTAATGAAAATTCCACCTTTGGAAATTACATAACCAAGAAACACAATGGTTGGAGAGAAGAACTCGCATTTCTCCATTTTGGCATGGAGTTTCTGTTCTCTCAAGACTTTAAAGACTGTTCTAAATGAGAGATATGCTCCTCCTCGTTCTTGCTATAAACAAGAATATCGTCCGAAATAAACAACGACAAATCGACCAATAAACGAACGAAGAATCTCGTTCATAAGTCTCATGAAGGTACTTGGAGTATTCGATAACCAATGGCATTACCAACCACTCATAAAGGCCTCCTTGGTTTTGAAAGCCGTCTTCCATTCATCACCTTCTCGTATTTTGATTTGATGATAACCACTCCATGAAATCTATCTTTGAGAAGACAGAGAACCATACAATTCATCAAGCATATCATCAAGTCTAGGTATAGGGTACTATACTTAATGGTGATATTATTGATGGCTCGGCTATCAATGCACATTCGAATGAACCATCTTTCTTGAAGCACGGTAGAGTCGGAGCGAACATGGACTCATGCTTTCTCGAACATATCCTCTGCCGATAAGTTCATCGACTTATCTTTGCAATTCCTTTGTTTCCTCCGGATTGCATCGATAAGCCGGGTTTGTTCGGTAGAGGAGCCGCCGGGATCAAATCAATTTGATGCTCAATACCTCTTATGGGAGGTAATCCAGGTGGCAAATCCTCAGGAACACATCTACAAAATCTTTCCACAAGCGATGCATCTTTGGATGAATGGGTTGCCCCATCTTACTCTTTTTCTCTACCATAAGCAAAGCAAATACATTCTTTTGTTTGCTAATGGCTCTCTCAACCCGTGTTTCATTTAAGAACAAACTTTTCTTACGGTGTTTCCCTTCCCAGTTGATTTCGATATATCAATGAAGGATTCAAGGGTAAAAGGGTGATGCATTTTTGTTCTTTCGAAAGAGTATGTGTTCTTACGACCATCATGCACATTCATATCATATTGCCAAGGTCTTCTTCATAACAACAAGTGACATGCATCCATGGGAATCACATCACACAGAGCTTGATCTCGATAGTTCATCCCAATAGAAAATGATATAAGGGCTCGTTTGGTTACCTTAAGATCATTTCCTTGATTGAGCCATTGGAGCTTTTACGATTGAGGATGTTTCGTTGTCGGAAGCTTCAATTTGTCAACAAGGTTGGTCGAAGCAACGCTTGGTACAACTCCCACCATCGATAATCACTTGAACATACCTTCCGCATTAATAGTGCAACGGTGTGAAAGATGTTCTCCTTTGCTCATTATCAAGAGAAACTTCGGTATCTTATAAGGTGCTCTTCGTATGATCAACATTTCACCATCATCGGCTTTTTTCAATGATATTCTCGGATTCTTCACTTCGAATCATTAGGTCATGTTCATCGTTGGCCTCTTGAAGTTCCAAATCGATCTTCTCAATTTCTTGAAGAGTCATAACTCTCTGATTTGGACAATTAGCTTGCAAATGCCCATAGCCATGACACTTAAAACACTTCCTTGTGTCACCATCAAATTTCTTCTTTGGTTCCTTTGATGGGTTCCACCAACTTCTCTTTACCCTTAGCGTTCGACGAAACACCTTCATATTTGCTTGAGGAAGTACCCCAAAGTAGGATGTCCCCTTCGAGGAGGTTCTGGAAGAAAACCTCTTGCTACTCTTTAGTTGTTTCTCAACCTTCATTGCTAGCTTGCAAACATCTTGAAGGACCAATAAGGTGAAGTTCAACCAAATCGGTAATTTCACGATTCATGCCACCAAGGAATCGGCGATGGTTTGCTCGGGAACTTCGGAACTTAGCATCTCATCATGAGTTGTTCGAACTCATGAATATATTCTTCAATACTCATCCCTTGTTGTCTTAGGGAATTCAACCTGAGAAAGCAGATCTTGCTTATAGGTATCGGGCAAGAACCTTTTCTTCATAAGTTTCTTGAGTTTATCCCAAGACTTGATTCGGCTTTTCCTTCTCTAGCCGGCCGACGCTTTAAATTCTCCCACCATAGAAGCATATTTAGTGAGTTTGAACAATGACCTTGCACCTCTTCTCATCCGAGTATGACTTGAAGTCAAAAACTCGTTCAATGGCAAGGAGCCAATCAACAAAATTGTCAGGATTGAGACTACCCTCGAACTCAGGTGCATCTGCTTTAATCTTACGGTCATTCTCATGGTATCTTCTTCTTCTTCTCCGAACTCGGTGCTCGGAAGCACTAGAGTTGCCTCAGTGAATCGAGAATCATCATTAGAATTGTGATGTGAATCGATTCGTCATGGTGCCGGCCCGATCATTGGGACGCCCTTGGCTGGTTGCTCTTGTCTCTCCGGGTCTCTCTAGGAGATTGAGAACTCACTCCATTTGCCTTTGGAGATTCTCTATAGCACGATCTCGCCTTAGGTCGTGCACTTGCTCCAAAGTCAAGCCTCGTGGAACTTGTTCGTCACCGATGGTAAGTAGAAGATAACAACACAAAGGAATCACTCAAGATAAGTTCAAACCTTGAGCTCTGATACCAACTTGATGTGCGTGGGCGAGTGAGTGACTCAACGAAACTTTTAGATCTGCGATTATAGGAAAATGGGCGGGTTCACCACCAAGGCTTAAAGGAAATTCCACCTGCCAAGGATAAAGAACTGTTTGATTCACCACCAACGATGTTGGATAAAGAATCGAGATAAAATTCAACTCACAAGAGGAATTGTCATTCATTCAACCACCCCTTACAAATGAGAATATGTCTCATTATATAGATATTAGACTTAGAAAATAGGAACTACCCAAACAAACAAGAGTGAAATAGCGGAACTACCCAAACAAACTCCAGATTGAGGAAGTTACACCCATGACTCACAGAATTCCAATCAAAAACAAACAAACTCCAGATTGAGGAAGTTACGCCCATGACTCAACCAATTCCAATCAAAGACCTAACAAACTCCAGGATTGAGGAAGTTACGCCTATGACTCAATGATAGAATGCCAATCAAGAACGAATTTTGATATTGGTATCATCATTCCTTGTCCCATCAAGTAAGTTGTAACCAAAGTTAGTTTTGGCATGAATAAGTACCGATAGTGTTTGTTTTGCCCAAGGAATCAGCTCAGGACTTAAGGATGGATCAGTAGTCTCGGATGCTCCCGCATCAGAAGACTATGCCTAGGCGATACCATCGCTAGTCTCAGAGATCGAGCCTTTGATGGTTCTACCGCTTGATCTAACTTTGGTCGCTGAATGGGCTTCCCAATAAGCTCAAATCAGTCCCAATTTAGGCCCCTAATTTAGTTAGTAAAGTTAAACCTAAAACTAACTTAATTTAAGATTCAACTACTGTTGAATGTCGAATTTTGATGATGAAACAAATTGGCAAAGTTTATAATTTAATCTGTATTTTAAATGGCTTAGGACTAGCTTCAATCAAGGAGAGGCAAATTAATTAAAGTAAGAAGTAATCAAACGTTGGGTCGGAGTGGAACATGTTAGAAGATTGGACGTCAAGCCGGAGAATCAGTCGACGTATCGGCAGAAGGCTAAGGACGATAAGTTCAGGCATCGAGCCAAGAAGAGTAGACATTACGCCAAGGAGATCGGAGTTATGGGGTCAATATGCCGATTAAACAATAGGTCGTAAGAGAGGACGATGCGCTGAAGGATCGGATGAAGCATTGATGAACCAATGATATGCCGCACAACATAAGATTCATGCTTGTAATAATTTGTCTAAATCGAAGTAGTTTAAGGGTTTAATTGAGTTAGTTTTAATATAGTTAAACTAACTCAATTAGGGGCCCATTAGGCCTAAATTAGGGCTGTGTTGGACCAAGAGAAAGGCCTAAACAATGACCCAAAAGATGAGTCAAAGCGGTGGTATTGCTGCAATTGTGGTGGAACCAGTTGATGGCTCAATCTCTGAGACACGAGTCTAAGATTGTATCGCAATGGTACCGAGTAATGCACCAGCTAGCATCGAGGTGGTACCATTAGTACCCCAAAATCATAGGGTGTTTGAAATTTTGACTATATTTTTTAAGCTATTTTGGGTCTATAAATACCCCAATTGTTCTTACTTGGGAAAGCAAGAATTGAGCAAGATAGAGGAATGATTCCAAGGTTGTAATCTCTTAAAAGTGTAGAGTCCCTCCTCCTAGAGCTAAGTGATAGTTCTAAGAAAGGTATGTAAGGAACACTTGTAAAAGGGGTGTAAAGATTTTCTCTGAGCATGTTAAAAGGAGAAAGTGGATAGTTGATCTTCGCTCTATTAGAAAGAAGATCATTAGTGGTCATCATGGTCTTGAGTGAAGAGGAATTGGGAGTGGGCGTGGTCGAGATGACCAAACCACCATAAAATCTAGTTTACATTTACTTTATGCTCTTCAATAATACTGCAAATAGATTTATTTACTCAATATGCTTACGTTTGTTTTAAGTTTAAACGTATTTTTGATATGAGTTTTATCTAAATGAAGTTTTTCGAATCAAATCGTTTTATCGTAAGTACTAATTCACACCCTCCCCCCACCCCTCCTTGCCTCTTAGTGTCGATTTCAATCCTAGTAACTCCGGTAATTAAAACATAAATAATTACAAGAAAAGAATCTAAGTTGTCCCAAGCATGTCATTGTTTATCCAAACTCTCGTAACTTCCAATGCATCATCCATACCTTCATGTATCACTTGATGCATCGGCATGTTGACTCTCGCAACATCCGATCGTGGTGCAACGTCCGATTCTTCCAGCTCGATGCCCGATTTTTGACTCCGACCCAACGTCTAATTATTTTTATTTTAATCATTTTATCTTTTCGGATCAAAGTTATTCCTGTATCACTTTTCTCAAACACAAATTAAATCATAAACTTATCAATCATCAAAATCTGATTCAATACACATATAATTATAACACCAATTTTTTTAGGTTTTACGATGTTTCATCATGTTGGCCAAAATAGTATATTAGGTCTCATCTGATTGATGTTGTTCTTAAACTATTATAAACACCTATCTAAATCCTATCATATAATTTTTTTTAATATTGTTATGTGTCTTTGTTAAGGTGTTCAAAACACTAAAGCATCTGGCATGAGTTTCCTCTTTAGATATTGTTGAGTTTCGACTTTAGATATTTTTAGAGTTATGATTGATTACATATAATCAGAATTTAATTTGCATGTGTTCTTAACATTCATTACGTATGTTTGATATTTTTATATTCAATGAGATAATCATTTTGATATTATTAGTGGGTGACTAGTTAAATATGACATGGAACATGTTATTAAATTAATAACGTCTCAATTTCTCCTCTCCCTTCCTACGCCTTGTCCGAAATATTAATGGAGATACCATCAACACGCATTATGTCATCCTAAAGGCTACTTATTCCAGTGCAATATTTCTTTACACTTGTATCATATATACTGGATTTTGGATAATCTCTTTTTGCTATATCTTATTCAATATATATGATTCTCTATCAACTTTAACTAATTTTCATATCTTATAATAATATAAAAACACTATCAACAAATAGGGATGTCGATTTTTAAGTTACCAAGCCAAACAAATTCAGGAGCACCATAGATTTTATGTGCATACTATAAGCACATAAAGTCATTGACACCTGATGGTGTTTGACTTCAAGAAATAAGTTTTTTATGCACTGTAATTGATTTAAAATTCTCTAAAAATACAATGTGATATTCAATATGATAATATGTCTCGTATACTTGTCGAGTTTATATTTTTGCTCATACCATAATCTAAATTTAATGTTTTACTGACAAAAAAAAAACTTTCATGAATATGACTATGGATCAGCTAAGGCGTTTGTATAAGATTCACTGAATTTAAACATATTTGTTACTCTACATGTAATCCAAAATAATTTTATTGTTTCTCGATTATGAATATCACTAACAAGATTTTAAAAAATGCATCATGTAGCATCCATAATAGGTTTAAAGAAAGATCTTTAAATTCGAAAAAATATTTAGATTGTGATCGCTAATGATATCCAAAAATTCAAGTATCCTAATGCAACTTCAGAATTCAAATAGGAATCACCTCCAAGAAATCTAATATTTCAATTTTAACATTGCAATGCAAGTGGGAATAATTTATTTGCACCATCGACTATTGTAGCTATCAATAAAGCAACAGGTTACTTATCTAATAAGTGTGCTACTTCTAAATCAAAGACAAGTTTTATATTATTCACTTACCAAAAAAAAAAAAAAAGTTTTATATTATTCCCAAAAATTCTAATACATCCTCCAAAACTCAAAAAATTCATCAAAAGTGATTTTGAGATGTCACAAATTGAATAGTTATGTTATAGTCTTAAAGCTTGAGTTTCAATAAAATGAAATTATATATATATATATATATATATATATATATATATATATATATATATATAGAGAGAGAGAGAGAGAGAAGAGAGAGAGAGAGAGAGAGAGAGAGACACACACACACACATGACTCTACAAAATCACTTCCAACTTGATTCAGTGTTATCTCATGTATTAGATGTCTTTTTTATAAAAAAACACAACACGAAATCTTTTCTAGATATATGTATTTATCATTTTCAGCATGTAATCTTAATACACTATGCATTAATATTTAATATGATCTACAATAAAATGACTAGAGCATTTATGATAATATCTATTTATTCTAGACAAATTATACTAATATCCATTGCAAACTTTATTATTAAAAACTTTCTACTCTACGAGTGCATATCATCCATCTACACTCTTTAACTACATACCAAACATATATCTTATAACTTTTTTGATAATATACTTCACATCAAAATCTCTTTAAATCGTGTATTCTTATAGAGCTTTATCTTATAACTTTTATGATAATATACTTCATATCAAAATCTCTTTAAATTATATATTCTTTTAGAGCTTGTTTAAATTTCTCTGAAATACCTATAATAGGAATGCAAACATTAGTCTCCAATCAAATCTTGTTCCTCTATACAACAACAATTAAGTTTACAAAATATCATATATATATATTGTTTATATAACAAAGAAATATATTATTGGTTAAAAATTCTACATCTTTGACAAAGGAACAAAACCTTTTAATATCAAATCATCATCTCTCTCAAGGCTAATGATAGCTCTCATTCAACGTTCTTAACTCTTCAACATAATTGTCATAAATACCTCATCTATATAGATTACATTGTTAGCATAAAATCTATAATTGTACTATCTATTATGCAGAATAATTTTAATATCAAAATCTAAAGTCAAATAACAATGAATCTAAATGATATTACGATGCATAGCTTTCGTTGTTGTTCAGAGAAATAAACTTTATCTGATTTATAAACACATCATCGTTAGATTTAAAATATCAATCTACAAGAAGAACTAGACTTCCCTTCTCCTTTTTTCCTATCCTTTCACCGAACCACTTAGATTGATGGTTAGGGAGATTGAAAGATAAACTATAATAGAGAGATTGATAGAGAAACTGTAATCTCTCAAATTTACTCTCTTATTTTTTCTTCTCATATTCTTATGTTGTCATATATTGCATCTCTATAGATCCCGACTATTTATAAAGTAGAGCAAAGGATCTAGGACAAGTTATTAGGAGATTTCCTCCCATCAAATGTATCCCCTAAGGAATCATATTTTAATTGAACTTCTTTTCTATTAGCCAATAATCTTAATCGAATCCAATCATATCCTTAATATATCTTACCTAATTAAATAAGGTCACATAAACTAATATTCTCCTACTTGACCCATTAATTAGTAATATAAAAAAGATTCAAAATCAAAATAAATAAATAAAATTTATTTTAAAAAATAATTTTGCATAATTGATTATGAAATTTTAAAACTATTTACACGTAATACGAATTTTAAAAAATAGACTAATAAGTCCAATGAATACAATAATACTACATTAAGTCCGATTAGCAATGCGAGTTATAGCGTTGTATGTCATCAATATTAACTTCCTTCTATGTACCATAATACTATTTGTCTTTTCTAATGCAATCCACAATGACTTTTATAATTTGTCTTGTCAAGACAATCATGTTATCACATTCAACTAAAATATGTACATACATAATTGTGAACTGGATAGTAGAAACAAATAATTTTAAGTACGTAAGTAAAAATATCAATTATAGTATCGACTTAAATATATATCACCATATCCTCTATGGTTGCCCATAAACCTAATCATAAAAACATATTTTTTTCAAAACACTTTAGACTTAAGTCTTAAGTGCTAGTTATAGGTGCCCTACAAGTTAATCACGTGAGTGATGACACTTGTAACATGCTGTGTCAATCTCTTTACTTATGATTATTGATATTTTCTCATATTATCTAGATATATATTATGATGTTCTTGCATCGTACGTGATGAGAATCAAATCCTAATGAGATCACGATAATGAGACTCCATTCACCTTTAAACATAAACCCTAAATAATCCCTTAGCATAGGTTACTAGAGAGGGACATCGAGAGAACTGGATAGACTAGTGTGTTATATACTCATCCATATGATGGATGTGGCTTTGTGTGGGGATACTAAGGATATAGTGCAAATGCTCATTGGAGAATGTGTTCACTGATTGATCTGGTTACGGAATGTTGGATGGTTATTGATACCTCACGTCAGACAACGATTCCGTAGTCCCAGTAGTGTATCTGGTCCTTATACTTGAGACACCAAAGATGCTTTATATGAATACTTCATTCTTTAACATCGAACTTATAGGTTTAGAAAGTTTCAAATCTGGTACAACCGGTTCTCGGGAATGGTAGCCAATCTTACAAAGAAAATTGAGTGTCAATAGAGGATCATCCACTCTTAGTATCATAAGAGAAATATCTCATATGTTCTTGCTTAGGCAAATCCCTAGCCAAGGTCATTCGGATTGCGAGAGAAAGAGTTCTCCGGGACAATCCAATTAGAGTGAGACTCAACTAGAAATCGTATGGGCTTGACAGCACCATGCTCAATATATAGTTTATGAGATATTAGATGAATGAGGGACTATAGATATATGATAACTAAGGACAGATAGGTCCAAATAATTAGATTCCCTTGTATCGTCTGGGGACTGCGACGTAGTGGCCTAGTACGTCCGCAATCGATGAGTCGAGTGAATTATTATGGAAATAATAATTCACTAGTTTGAAGAAGTTCTGACAAATATGACTCACGGCCAGCTCGATATTAGGCCTAGAAGGTCACACATATATGATAGGTGTTACGACGAGTAGAGGTTCGGATATGAGATATCCATTAGAGCCCATATCTTATTGGATATTCAATAAGCCCATGTGTTTTTGGATCCTATAGATGAGATCCAATAAGAGTTAGATTATTGGGCAGAAACTCATTAATCTAAGAGGCTTGAGTAATTGGATAGAGATCTAATACTCAATAGGGCTAAATAGGAGGGAACCAAAGGCCCATAGGCTAGGGTTTTCTTGGTGGCCACTTCTGTTCACCTCTCTCTAGAGAGAAGGATCGTCGTAGTCCCCCGCCATGGATACCGCTAGAGAGGAGGATGCTTGACCTCCTTCATCCTCCCCATGGATCTGGGAACTCGAGATATACGATCTCCTATGTACTTTCTTTTACACATGTAGTTTTCAGATTCGTGGATTTGTTTTTCACACATCGATCTTCACACGATAATGGAACCTTTCGTGAAAATTTGAGATTTTTATTTTTGTTCTTCCACTAAGCATAAGATGCCACCCCTTGGATTTTCTAACGCTAAGTAAATAGAGCAATAATCGATACAAAGTAGAAACTCAAGTAATTAATTGATATTAGATGTTTTTGGACTGCGTCTTCTCTAACCATCAAGTACTTTCTATCATAATGCATAGAGATGCAATAGTACTTGTCGTTCTTAGAGAAGAAAACTTCAAATGCGATGTCATAAAATATCTTTAGCGACTTGATAATTGAGTTTGACCACAATAAGTCTTGAGATAAAATTTTACAGTTATAAAGTTTGATCAAGGCCTCAAAGCATACCATAAAATCAACTTTTTATTAATAATATAATAATAAATTACTCTTTTAATTGATATAGATATTAAGTATAAGGTGGACTTTCTATTATTGAGGCAATTTATAGAATCAAATCTCAAAACACAATCATTTTAAGCTAATATAATTTCATATATGTGAGCATATAATCTTTTATCCTTTTCGAGATATCTCGTTACTTTTCTTTGTAGTTCTTTAATGTTTTCACTTTTGGATAACTAAAATATCTATCCAGCATTTTAACTACAAAAATTGATATATGTTCTGATATAGGCTTAAGCATAGACCTTCAATTATGCATATATAAAGAATATTCTCTTTATCTGATTCTTTTCAAGTCATTTTAAAATACTTACTTTTGACTAAAATTCTTTTATGATTTATTGACAAAGTTATATATTAAATCTTTTCAAGACTCTAAGTTAATATATCCTTCCTAAGATAGTCTTAATAATCATTGAGATATATCCTAGAATATCTCAATATTAATAATATAAGATGTCTCATTCATATCAACCATCTTAAAATTCTTAGTGATAATTGCTAGTTATAGGTGCTCTACAAGGTAATCACATGAGTGATGACACCTGTACACGCATTTGTCAATCTCGATGTTTATGATTATTAATATTTTCTCACATTATCTAGATGTATATTATAATGTCATTGGATTCATGCGAATGGGAATCGGATCATGATGAGATCACAATAATGAAACCGATTCACCTTTAAACACATACCTAAATAATCTCACTCATAGGTTACTCGAGAGGGGTATCGAAATAACCTGATAGATGGTGTGTTGTGCTAGTTATATATGCCTGCAAGCCAATCACATAAGTAATGACACTTGTGACTTGATATGCACTCTTTCTCTTTGCTTATTATTAGGCATTTTATCACTTTATCTTACATATTGCATATATTGTGATGTCCTTGGATACATGCGTAATGAGAATCGAATCGTGGATCACGATAATGAGGCCGATTTACTTTTAAACATATACCCTAAATAATCCTAGTCATAGGTTACTCGAGAGGGACATCGAGATAAGCTGGATAGATCGGTATCTTGTATATCCGTTCATATGATGGAGGTGACTAGTCTCATAGCTACTCGTATGGGGACACTAAGAGTGCATCGCGAGGTGCTCATTAGGGAATGAGTTCATTTGATTGATCCGCCTACTAATCTTTGGATGGTTATTGATACATCACGTCGACAACGATTCCATAGTCCAATAGTGTATCTCGTCCTTGGACTTGAGACACCAAGGATGTCTGTATGAGTACTCCACTCTTTGATACCGGACTTATAGGTTTGGAAAGTTTGATTTAGTACACCTGGTTATTATGAGTGGTAGCCAACCTTACGAGAGCTATTGAATGTCAATAGAGGATCATCCGCTCTCGGTATCGCGATGAGAGGAATATCTCATGTATTCTTGCTCGAACAAATCCTTGGCCAAGGTTATTCGGATTGAGAGAGAAAGAGTTCTCCAGAGAATCTAACAAGAGCAAGACTCGAGAAGAGACCAGTATGGGCTGACAACACTATGCCCAAGATAGGGTCTGCGGGATATTAGTTAGATAAGAGACTATAGATGCATAAGAATCTTTGAGGATAGATAGGTCCAAAGGATTGAATTTCCCTTGTATCGTGCAGGGACTGCACGTAGTGGCATAAAATGCGTCCATGATCGATGAGTCAGTGAATTATTATAGAGATAATAATTCACTAAATCGAAAGGAGTTCGACAAGTATCACTCCAGGTCAACTTGATATTTGGCCTGAGGGTCACACACATATGGTAGGTGTTGTGACGAGTAGAGGTTCGGATATGAGATATTAAGCTAGAGCCCCTATCTTATTGGATATCCATTAAGCCCTGAATTATTGGATCCTTAGATGAGAGCCAATAATTTCTAATAAGAGATTATTGGGTAGAGACTCACTAATCCAAGAGGCTTGAGGGTAATTGGATGGAGATCCAATACCCAGCGAGCAAGATCCATTAGGGTTTCTTGGGGGTCTCTATAAATATGAGGGAACAGCTACTATGGTGAGAGTTCTTTTTGGTGGCCATCTTCTATTCTCCTCTCCCTGGAGAGGAGCATCGTCACATCCTGTCGTGTGGATACCAGCTAGAGAGGAGGGCGCTTGACCTCATTCATCCTTCCTACAGATCTGCGAGGATTCGGGGATATACGATCTCCTTAGGTACTTTTTTTTTACATATGTAGTTTTCATGTAGATTTGTTTTGATGCAGATCTTGTGCACAATGAGAACCTTTCTCGAGAAATCTGTTGTTTTATTTTTTGTTCTTCCGCTGCGCATGTGATGTCACCCATAGGATTTCCCAACATGTTGTATACCCATCCATACGATGGAGGTGCTGGCTGCTCTCATAGCTACTCGTGTGGGGACACTAAGGATATAATACAGGTGCTCATTGGAGAATGAGTTCATTGATTGATCCGCTTACGAAATGCTTTGGATGGTTATTGATATCTCACGTCAGACAGCGATTCCGTAGTCCCAGTAGTGTATCTGGTCCTTAGACTTGAGACACGAGGATATCTTATATGAGTATTCTACTCTTTGATACCGGACTTATAGGTTTGAAAGTTTGAATCTAGTACAACCAGATTATTGGGAGTAACCAACCTTCACGAGGGTAATTGAGTGTCAATAAAGGATCATCCACTCTCGGTATCATGAGAGGAATATCCTATGTGTTCTTGCTCAAGCAAATCCTAGCCAGGTCATTCAGATTGAGAGAGAAAGAGTTCTCCTGGAGAATCAGATAAGAAAGCGAGACTCGATTGGAAATCATATGAGGCACGATAGCACTATGCCCAATATACGATCTCTAGGATATTAGATGAGATGAGAAACTATAGGTGCATGATAACTTAATATAGATAGGTCCAAAGTTGGATTCCCTTGTATCGTTTGGGGACTACGGCGTAGTGGCCTAAAATATGTATCTGCGAATCGATGAGTCGAGTGAATTATTATAGCGATAATAATTCACCGAGTCAAGTTACGAAAGTATGACTCATGATTAGCTCAATATTGGGCCTAGAGGGTCACACACATATAGTAGGTATTGCAGCGAGTAGAGGTTCTGGATATGAGATATCCGTCTGAGCTCTATCTTATTGGATATCCAATAAGCCATTATATTATTAGATCCCATATATGAGATCCAATAAGAGCTAGATTATTGGGTAGAGACTCATTAATGTAAGAGGCTTGGGTAATTGGATAGAGATCCAATACCCAATAAGGTTAGATCCATTAGGGTTGGCGGGGGCCTCTATAAATGGAGGAAACCAAGGCCCATAGGTTGGGGTTCTCTTGGTAGCCACATTTTATTCTCCTCTCCCTAGAGAGGAGCATCATCGTAGTCCCTACCGTGTGGATATTACTAGAGAGGAGGACACTTGACCTCTTTCATCCTCCCCAATGGATCTATAAGAACTCAGGGATATACGATCTCCCTAAGGACTATCATTCCTTTCTTTCATACATAATTTTCGGATTCGCGGATTTGTTTTTGACAAGCCTTGTAGATCTTCGCATGGCAATGACGCGAACCTTTTGTGAAAATCTAAGATTTTGTTTTTATATTCTTCCACTGCATATGTGATGTCGCCCCCTAGATTTTCCAACAATAATTTCTTGGTTTAGTATAATAAACTAAGATCACTATTGATAATACAAAATATTATCCACATATATGATCAATATAATAAACTTGTTCCTTTGATCTTTAGATATGAATACTTGAAGAACAATATTTTCTTACATATGAAAGAATCAATGATATTAAGAAACTTTATATATCATTATCTAGAAGCTTGTTTAAGATCATAAATAGATTCCTGAATTTGCATACCAAATTTTATATTTCTTTTATTTTCTTTGCAAGTCATTTAGAGTAACACATATAAAGCTAGATTTTTAATCAAAAATTTATTTTCATATCATTATGATGTAACTCAAACTCATAATAAGTTACTAATGTCATGATTATTCTTAAATAGTTCATTTAAAAAACTAAATGTCTCATTATGGTTGATACATTCTTTATGAGTAAAATCTATAACCATATTAAAAACTAAAAGTCTAACCATTATATCGTTCGACATTCTCTTTTTGAGTTATATTTATAAAACAAACTCTTTTACAATTATTGGATAATAAGGGATCTATTCTGATTCCTATATCAAAATATAGTTCTTATAGATATACTACATAATAACCATAAATGACAAGATTTTTTTTCCTTTGAGATATTCCCAAAGCTATCAATTGTGGTTATTCTATAAGACCATTAACAATGCTATCAATATAATGTGAGAGTTTAGTTATGTTATTTTGTTGTTCATATTTATCAAATTATTTAATAATTTGAGTAATAATCTCTCGAATAATAAAGGAGTATCAACATGTATATCCTCTATATCAAAATTAAATTTCAATATTTTCACTCCCGTTGATTAAGTTATTTTATATGAACCTTATATTACCATATTTAACTATTTGTGTACTATATTAGAGAAATAAGATATGTACCATTTTAAACTTTTTTGAATAAATAATAAAATATTTAAAAATAATTATTAAATTTAATTTTCTTTTATGTGAGTTGAAAATCTTTATCTAAATATGTAAATATGTAAATTTTCTTTATAGGACAATCCTAAATATGTAAATATCATAGTTAGGTTTCCTATTATTCCATAACTCGAAAGAAGTCATGCAATTTACTTACTATGAACCTTATTTAAGATATACATAGTTATCATTAAAACTTCTTCTCACATTGATTTGGGTACAAAAGGATAACCCATCATACTCTAACCATATTTATTAGTATACGATTATACCTTTTAGCAATCATATTCTGTTGTAACACATATAGTAAATCATACTTTGAACACAAATACCTTGATTTTCCAAGAATCTAGTAAAGAACTGGAATTATAATTGGATTTATCATAAATACTATAAAATTTATCACCCCATCGTATATGATGATTTTATATTTTCTATCTAATTATCTCTTGACCTCATTTATGTACACTTTAAGAGTATCAATGACATGAGACTTTATATGAATTAGATATATATATATATATATATATGTATAATCATATCTCAATAGATTATCTTATATGGTGATAAATGTCTCTCTTTAATGAGATGAAAATATAGAGTGACTTATATATGTAAGCATAATTTCAAGGAGTTTTTTAAGACTATATTTTATTTTAATATTTAATTATAAGATCATCATAAACTTATGATTCATATTAATTATGTATAAATTTTTATACAGAATTCAAATATTAACTTTTATTAGATCACACTAAGTTTACAACTATAAAAAAAAGAGAAACAATATTCTAACAATTCTAGGTAAAGAATCCAAATTTTCAATTATAAGAATATAGCATGGTTCCTCAAGATTCATCAAATAAATAATCTTTAAATGTAAGCTTATAAATACAAACTACTATCGCTTTCCTTTAAGATAATTCTCTACAATGATGAATATTTCATTCTCCTTTTCATTTTATCCTTTTTTTCTATTATTATTAAAATGAATCTTTATTATTGATAACAAACATTGAAGTATCAAATTAATCCATTAAGTATTAGAAAATAATTTGTAATATTTGATTTGAACCATATAAAAGTTATATTTATAACTTTTCATTTAAATCAAACCTTATAGTTCTTCTTTATATAACTTTCTTTGTTACACAAGTAACACTTTATTATGAAGAAATTCTTTTATAAGTTTATATAGTATGCTTAATCCTTATTCTATTGTTGTCCACTCCTTAAGTAGAACTCAAAATATTCTAAGTCTTGAGTTTACAACTTTATCAATTATATTAAGGAGGTAATTTTAAATTCTCAAATACTATCATTTTTAGTTAGTTCTTTCATTAAGTTGTCAATTAATGACTTATCAAAAAATTAAATTGATCCTTAAATATTCTCATATGCTAGTTGTAAACTATATTGAAGTCTAAGCATCATCAAATTGAGTCTTCAGGACCTTTCCCCGACTAGTCATCTTAATTATTTATTTCATAGAATTTTTAGTAGTAATTAAGTCTGTGTCCCTTTAATTAATCTAATCAAGGTCCCACTCATTCAATATAACTCGTGCATATACTGCCATTTATTCTAGCAAATATATTCTAGAAAATATAGATATTTATAAAAAAATATAATGAAGGAAGTACTATTGTAATAATATAATATTAATATTTTGAGTTTTACAATCAATGTTGAACTATTGATATAATCAATATTTTACCTTGGATATATTGACACATCTAATGTTTACACGCATAATTATTTATGGATGACTGATACCATCCTTGTGTAATAGTGTTATTACCTTTGGGTATATAATACTAAAATGTAAGATATCTAAAATAGTATCATCCTACCTTATCACATAATTATTTAAAATAGATTCTCCTTTGAGATTATCTAAATAAAACTCTTAATTAAATGTTTCATTTATGAATATTATTTTTAATATCATTAAGAATCAATTATATAATGTATTTTATATATTATTAGTCTAGGTTACTTTAGTAGATGCCAGGGACTAATACAAAAAATATAAAATATAATCTAAAATGTTCTATAAATGACAAGACATTTATTGTAATTCATAACTTTCATAAGGCTACTCCTAAGCTATTTTGGCAGCTATTGGTCGTATAAAACTTAGGAAAATAAATTATAAATAATATTCACTAAATTTCTTTTATTGATTCATCTTGATAGTTCAATAATAGAATAATAATCATAATAATTATTGAATATTAATCAGCATAAAGAAAATTTATATAATAATTATAATCATGATAATACATAAATCATGAAAAATCTTTATGTGAAAGATAACTGTGATTTCATAATTTTAAATATATACATATGAATAACCAAATAAATATCCAAGAATAATAATTAAATTTTATTTATAAAATATAATCAATAATTCATATGAAAAATTATAAAAAGGAGAATCATTATGCCAATCGATCTTATTTAATTGGGTAAGTTCAAATTTAATTGGGTAAGTTAATTAGATGAACATCAACCCATTAAGTCATTGAAAAAAAAAATTGATCAGAGGACAAAATTATAATATTATTAACATGACATAATTATAACATTTGTAATGGGTAGAATTGTTAAAATACTAAAATTATTAATAAAATTCAAAAGGACAAAGTTATAATTTGATAAAAACCTAATCTCGAAAAGGGTAAAAATTATAATTTTGCCAAAAATAACCTTGTTTAAGTCGTCGTTGCGATGCTTTTACACACGACTAGCGGCTAATACCGGTCTTGGTGCGCTCAGGAGTGCGGTATGGCCTTCGCACCATATGGCTATTGCCCTCGCCCGTTTAAGGGAGCAACCATGCTGTTCCCTTTGCCATATCGCAAACATCGCCCTTCCAGCGTGGAGCACCACCATTATTGTGTGAGGGCGATCGCTTCGACTTCACCACCCGGTGCGCAGTGACACCACCTTCGCTAAGGCTAGCCACCATTCACATAGCGTAGTGCGGTTGGCATCACGCATTTCGGCTATTGTCCATGCGCGGCCAATCGTAAACTTTGCTGGCGCGGTGTCACGAAGTTACGGGTAGCCACCGCGTCTGATGATTGGCCATCGCCGGCGCACGCTGGTCGTTAATTACGCTATTCTTCATGATGATGCACGCGTGTTGCGTGGTGCGCCCACCTCTACGCAGCATATTAACTATGGTCGATTGTGTTGCGCGTGCAATGCGTGATCACGTAACGAATTACAGCAAACACGTGAGATGTTGCGGTCAGATGATGATTGAACAAAGCGTTCCGAGGTGAGATCGTCGCCTCAACAACATCAGTGATAAATCCATCGATTGAAATTATAAGAAATCGCTTCATCGCTCATAATAGCGATAGGACAAATCAAATAGAAAATATATCGATAATACCCGAATAGATCATTCATGCATCAGCCAAAAAAAAAACGATCAATATCTTTTCCACAAGAAAGATACTAACAAATAGATAGGAAAGTATTTGATTTTAAAAACCATGTCTCTAATACCATTTAACATAGCATAAAATCTATAATCATGCTATATGTTATGTGGAATAACTTTAATGTCAAAATTTGAAGTCAATAGCGATGGATCTAAATAATATTATGATATGTACCTTTACGATTTATTTGTTTAAAGAAATAAACTTTTATCTGGTCTACAAACACGTCGCTATCACAATCGAAATATTAATCTACAGGAGAACTAGACTTACCTTCTCCTCTCTTTCTATCTTTTTATAGAACCAATTAGATTTGATGGTTAGGAGATTGAAAGAGAAAGCGTAATAGAGAGATTGAGAGAGAAGCGAATTATCTCCTCGACTTTACTCTCTTATTTCTTCTTCTACAATATTCTTATGTTGTCATATATTGCATCCCTAGAAGTCATATCTATTTATAGAAGCATGAGAGGAGATCTACAGTGATAAGTTATTAGGAGATTTTCTCTCATCAAGTATACATTCTAAGGAATCCTACTTTAATTAGACTTACTTTCTATTAATTAATAATCATAATCGAATCGATCATATCATTAATATATCTTACTTAATTAAATAGGACCGTAATCTAACAAACTTTACCAACAATATCATGAAGCGTACTTATATTGGATCAATATATCATTCAACTTCATCTAATATTTGTTGTTTGCTTAATTCCAATTTCAATTATATCATCACTTTATTTGTTTTATACAAAAAGCTTGGGTATTGATATATGACTTAGTTGGGACCTTGTTGTCATCAATGACTTTTCTATCGAATTGTTGATTGTGATAATTAAGTTATCTTTAATAATGTATATTTTACTTTGATTATAAATCTTATAAAATATCATTCTTACAAACATAAATATAGATGAAACATAGTATCTAAACATAAAAATATCTTTGTAAGGTGTCAAAACATAGTATTATTCTTATATGATTCTTTGCAACAAATGAATATGGATATAAGTTACCTTGCGGTGATTGATGCAAGTAATAAAAAAATAGTTTTGGTGTTTTAACGTGTCATTATAGTATTTATTTTCATTCATATAAAAAATGATAAAGTGATTAGTGATATAAATTCTTGGATTTTCTTTTTCATTTACATACAATGTCAACAAATGGATATTGACATAATTTGCATTGAATATTATTTGATAGGCATCATAAAAAGTCAAAGTTACAGTATTTTGGAACCTCGTTATAGTGTTTTAGATTCATATACACACATAATAATGTAATAATGCTTATTAACACTGAAATAATGACAATGTTTTCGTTCATATATAAAAGCAGTATCTAAGTAGAAAAAGCATTATTAAAGAAGATTTGTAATATAAATTCTTGTTATTCTTTCCATTACATATAATATCAAAGTAAATGAATATGAACATAATTTGTATTGAGGTGTTTTGATACAAATCATAAAAAAAAAAAAATGTTATAGATGTTTTTGAAATGTTGTTATAGTGTTTTGATTCCTTATATAGATAACATTTGAATAGAAAAAAATATTCCAAGGGATCATGATATAAATACTTATATGTATTTTTTTTATTGCATATAATATCAATAAACGGATATGAACATAATTTGCATTGAGGTGTCTCCTTACTAAAGTCATAAAAAGTTGATTATGATGTTTGGAATGTCGTTAAAGTGTTTTTCGTTCATATGCAAAAAAACATTATATTTGAACAAAAACACAAAAAACATTGTAAAATAGGTTATCAGCCCAATTTTTTTTTTTTTGTGTTTCCAATTAATGCAATGTTCAATGCCACCAGATTCTAAGTTTGAAATAGGTGCAATGCATATATTGGTTCATATACTTTTCTTATACAAAACTTTATTAGATTGAAAAATCAATGGTCAAAACAAGGTAGAAGTTAGAATACACTTTCATGTTTTACAAAGGATTGAATGCTAGGATTCTATATACAGAGACTGAAGTCATAAATACAATAAAACGAAAGGACAATAACAAATAAACAAAACATATATATATAAAGGCTAATAAAAAAAAACTATATTATAGTCTTAAAAACTTGGATGAACACTTGCAGCCCTGAGACAAAACACCTTGCAAATTTAGAGAGTAGAGGAGGAAAGAAGGTTGCTATAGTACCTGAAGTAGAAGAGAGGAAAGTGAACAGACGAACAATGAGAGTAGAAGAGGAAATGGTGATATAGTAGATGAAAACCTAAACAGTATAACTGAGTTCACTTGCCTTTTAGATCATTACATACTTTGGATCCATCCATCCCAGAGTGTGAGGAGCGAAAATAATATAATTTTAGGCTGAGTACAGAGATACTTTTGACCCTAAGATATCATTTTAAAATAAAAAAAATAGAGGATCTCTTTTAAAAAAAAAAAAAATCTAAAAATAAGATTTTTATTTTTGAAAAATCACCCTCAATATGGAGATTTTGTAATTAACAATCACATTTTGTTATTTACTAATTATATTTTAAAACTTTTAATATTCCTAAGATATCCCTTTATAAAATGCGTGTAAATGTTTTAACGTATCACTTAATTCCAACAAACTCTGATGTTTGATACCTAATGTACTTTTCTTATATTAACAAATCTTCTCCATGAGTAAGCACCTTTAATTGTTGATGATGTAAAATAATAAAAAATGATAGATAATCAGATAGGATAAATATGAAGATTAAAGAGAGGAGGAGGTGAGAAATAATTTTTGTTTATTAAATCAATTTAATTATTAAGCATTTTATAATAACCTGCGTGTATGCTCATTTCAAATCTAAGGATTGGTAATTGATGGGGTTGTAGGAAATAATAATTATAAATTGGTGATTCTGAATCTGAAGATACGAAAGTATAAGAGATGAGAAAATAATTTTTACGTCTGTTAAAGTTAGTTTAGGAAGGATATTGGATAACGAAAGACATGTAATGTCTTTTTGGAAATGATAATTGAGGGGATGGTAGAAAAATAATAATAAGAGTTAACCATTAATATATATAATTACTATATTTTTATTTTTTAATGATTCTTCTTAGTATGGAGATAAAAGGGATTATCCTAAAAATAGATTGCAAGATAACAATCTCCTAAAAAATTACATTAACATTTATGTACTGCAATGGTAATGTTAGGCAGCAGCAAATAACAGTGCCTCTACGAAAGCCACGGTGATCTGGAGGAGAACGTTCTGCGTTAGAGACTCAGTGGTATACCTGAACGCTAGACTCAGCTTACCGAGCCTGCCAACTCAACTCGTGTTCCGTAGACGTACGCTCTACGCGTACTATGCTTAGCTGTACCCGGAGAGAATGAAGAGGTCCCTCTGTCACCCAACGCCTCGCCGCGGTGGAGTGTCTCGGGAGTTTCTGTCGCCGCGGATTTCTTCAACTCCGTCTTCTCCCGCCGGGATCCGACCTCCTCCCCCGGCAGCAGGATTCTCCGTCGGAATCACCCACCACTCACCGGATGGCATGATGTGACGAGGCAGCTTCGGCAAGTAAAAAGCGAGACGGGCGGTTGAAAGCTTCTGGAGGGATCGTGAAGACCTTCGTCACCAAATTACGGGAATCGGTGATTCGGACCTAATGCCGCCGGGACCTCGAGGAGTTCCGGATCCGGCCTCAAGAAGGGGATTTAGCGTTCCTTGGGGATGCCACCGCCCCGCGCTGGGTCCTCGACCTTCCCGGCTCCGTGGATGCGAATTTTTCCGTCGCATCAGGAGTCCCTGGAGTCCGTCGGCCGGATCATCGACCGACATTGGCATCCCGGTGAATGTGGGGCGCGGCCGAGATCATCTCAAAAAGGCGAAGCGATCCCATGTTGATGGAGTGACCGACGCCGGTAGGGTCCGACCAGTACCTGTCTGATCACGGGCACCAGAGTGGGTCTACTGCTTGAGAAGGTGGCAACCGGTTCTGAAGGCGCAGCTGCTTGCGATCCAGTCCGATGCGAATACCATGTTCTCGGAGGAGCCGGAGGATGCTCCGGATTTCAAAAAATTGGGGGTTAGGGGCTCTGATTTGGCCGAGAAAGAGGATGAAATCGAGAGACTGTGCTCTGAGAATGGGTCGTTGGAGGATTTCTTGAGTAGCTGGCAGCTCTGATTGGTGGATTACGAGACATTCTGTTTCTATTATTGAGGCAATTTATAGAATCAGCATCTGAAAACACCATCATTTTAAGCTAATATAATTTCATATATGTGAGCATATAATCTTTTATCCCAATTATTAAAATATTTTTTTGTAAGATAAAAAAAGATGATAAAAAGCAAAGAGAAAAAAAAAAAAGAGGCTAAATGTAGTTAAAAGGAAGGTGAAAAAAAAGGTGTTACATAATTAATCAAAATAATAAGAACGAGTTAGCTATTTTAAAATTTATTTTTTTGACATGAATTCATAGTAAGAACTAACTTCGACCCAATGATATATAATCCATTAATCTTGTATTGAACCCATCAAAAGTAATTCTAATCACACATCTTACTTTTGGGGGTTGACGATTAATCCACATTATTATCTTTTTTAATACGAGAGGTTAAGGATTTTTATATATCCTTTTTAATACTAGAGGACGATTCACTCTTCCACCGATACCATTACGGTGTAGTTTCTTTTTATTTAGTCGACTTGATATGAATTTAACCAGCATATCTGATTAACAAAAATATTGATATTATATTATTTAAAAAAATTGTAACAAAATTGATCAAGATTAATATACATAAGATTTGATACCAATACAATCCAAATATTCGAATTCATTATATGTCACTCTTTTAATCCTTAATAACACACTGCTAATTATTTTCATCTCACATACATAAATATTTTTAATGAAAATAATATAATAAATATAATTAAACTTACAATATATATATATATATATATATATATATATATATATATATATATATATTACACCAGTACGTATCAACAATAGATGGATTGTTACGCACGCAATAAACTACATCAAATAAATGAATAAATGGATCACCAACATGCTTTCCATGAGCCCGTCTTCCTTCACCTTATGAGCGTTAGAACGCACAAGAAGGCGAAGCCCACATGAAGCCTCCCACCACGCACCGTCTCGCCTGCACGCGACGACGGCTTCACCTCGTCGTCGGTGTTCTTGGGATGGTCGAAGTTGGCCGGCACAGATGTGTCGCGCCGCCGTCTTCGGGGTTGGCCGGTGCCGAGGCCTCCGACGGCTCCTCAGGCTCTCCGGCAGGCCCTGCCCGTGCGTCACGTTGATCTTGAAGTGCTGCCCGTGCTGGCACTGCTCGCCGTCGTAGTTACCCGAGAAGAAGTAGGTCGTGCCCACAGCGAGGAGCGGCACCGGCACGGTCACCGGGTCGCTGCTGTACTGCGGCGCCGTGGCGGACCACTCGGTGGTGTCGTCGGCCTCCGCGTCGTCGTAGTTGCAATGCTCGTATGTGGTGGCGTTGTAGGTCTGCACCACCGAGTGGTTCTTGTCCGTGTCGAAGACTGCAGCAGGAACACATGATCGTTCTTATCCGCAGGAACACAAGAATTCTAAATGTGGATTGCAATCAAAGCTGTTGTGTTAGTCCCAGCACTAAATTGATGTTGTGAGCAATTAAAGTTGACGAGCGGGTGTGCTTTTGGCACTGAATTCTGAGATTCTAAGGGATTGCATAAAACAAAATCATTTCGGAGCTTTTTGGAGATCGAACAGATCTATGACAAGGAGATGGAGAATCACCACCAATTATTGAGATGGAGAAGGCAATCATGGAGAAGAGAGAGGCAAAACTACTGCATCGGGAAAGCATCACGAAATAAGTTTGAGGTGACAAATATGGAACTTACAGAGGAAATCTCCAAGGCTGAAGGTCTTCCCAGCTGCCCACTTCTGGTAGTCAACCGTAGGCTTCATGAGGTTGTCAAACCAGCCCAGGGAGTCCCCCACGGTGTAGTTCTTGTAAGCAACAGTGCCATGGCAGCTGAGGAGGGTCACGAGACAACAGATGAGGAGGCAGCGGAAGGAACAACCTGAGACCTGATGCTTCTGTTCCATCTTTTCTTGGGATCAGGGAATGGATGTGAGTGAGCGAGCTCGGAAGGTACACAAGTTGGAAGAGGGGAGTTGGGGTGGAGGCTTCACCTGTACATACAGCTAAGACAGGAGAGACAATGTCAGTGGCCAGCCATAGAAAATGCCATCGATCACTTGTTTCTTTCCCTTTACCCTTTTCCACCTCGAAACTATGATAGGTGGGGGGAGGAAGATGCAAAGATGAACGTGACAATTGGCATTTCCTCCAAAATCTAATAGGAATTTAACCTTTACCAGATCTTAAATATACTATTGTTGCTAACCTCCTTGCGTAAATTCAATAGAAGTTGGTGATGATTCTAAGTAGAATGCTCAGCTCCTCCTAAAATTATAGGAAGTTGACTTTTACCATACCTTAAAACACCTTTATTGCTAACCTCCATCCTATCCGACAAATTTGGTGACAAATCTAAATAGAATGGCCATCTCTCTATCTCTTGTTAGGTATTTGCTGGAATTGACATGACCCACATGCCATGTGAAATGAAAGATGGTCTAAGAAAACACTTCAATCCTACTACTGGTCAATGAGGAGATGACTTATCTGGAAAGTCGTACCTATTAATACTTATTTCTTTCGGATAGTAAAAAGATGGACGTAATTTTTTTTTTGTGTGTGTGTGAATAGATGTTTTGAAAGCATAGTTTCTCATTTTATAAGCTCAAAGTTTGAACCTTTTCTCAAACATAATACAGTATAGAACTAAAACTAGAACATATTTTCTCATTTCCTGCATGATGCACAGCTTTTTAGAGCACAATCCGGAGAGGGCCAAAGGAGGAGATGGGAGAGCAGCAGTGTGCGTTTGGTTAAGGGGGGGTAATGATAGGGTGCGCGACAAGCATTTTGTACGGGGAATGGGATGTGAAAGCTGCGTCGGTGGCTCGAGATCCCATGCTCACTGGATCATGTGAATGGTAGCTGGGTGAGTACTCTCCGTTGCCTTCCTTTCGCCACATGCATTGATGCCATGCCACCCTGAAAAGGATGGGAGAGTAGTCAGTGGGCGGGTGAGATCGGAAACGAATGGTGAATAAAGGACTAGAAATGATGCGATCACAGTTGTTGTGTAGATCGTATTGCACCCAAATTATTCATGGAAAGACCTGCTCAATCATAGGTTGTCTTGAACTCTTATCAGCGAGTGAGAGGGAAACCTGTAGATTTACAAGATAAAGATACAATTGCTGGATGATTAAAGTCTTTAAATTCCATGTACTGAAGTGGTTGCTACATCTCCTGTCAAAAGAGACATGTTCAAAGTTGAGAGAGCCACCCATTGTTCTTTTGGAGTCTTGGTATGGAACATTAACTTCATAGCATGCTGCACCGAAATATCACATCTCCTGGACCAGTTCTTCGTCGTCCTCGTATTCACCTTCCTCGTCGGCGGTGGCGTCCTGATACTGCTGGTACTCCGAGACGAGATCATTCATGTTGCTCTCGGCCTCGGTGAACTCCATCTCGTCCATGCCCTCCCCGGTGTACCAGTGCAAGAAAGCCTTCCTCCTAAACATTGCGGTGAACTGCTCGCTCACCCTCCTGAACATCTCTTGGATTGATGTCGAGTTGCCGACGAAGGTGGATGCCATGGAGAGGCCCCTCGGTGGTGTGTCACAGACACTGGACTTCACGTTGTTGGGAATCCATTCTACAAAGTAGGACGAGTTCTTGTTCTGGACATTGATTATCTGCTCATCGACTTCTTTGGTGCTCATCTTGCCTCTGAACATGGCAGAGGCAGTGAGGTAGCGACCGTGGCGAGGATCAGCGGCGCACATCATGTTCTTAGCATCCCACATCTGCTGGGTGAGCTCAGGGACGGTCAGGGCACGGTACTGCTGTGATCCACGGGACGTCAAGGGCGCAAAACCGACCATAAAGAAGTGGAGCCGAGGGAAGGGGATCAGATTCACGGCCAACTTTCTCAGGTCGGAGTTCAGTTGCCAGGAACCGGAGACAGCATGTGACACCGCTCATGGTTGCAGATATCAAATGGTTCAAATCTCCGACTGATGAGACAACCAAAAATTTTCAGTTTATCCAGAAAAAAAAAAAAAAGAGAGTATGCATAATATAAATCACAGATTAGAAACATCAAAGCATTTTTTATTCAACAAATATTTGCCAAACACACAAAACCCTGGAAAAGTACAACAAAGTAAAATTAATTCTACAACATCGAAAGAGCTTGGAAATGTAAGAATAGTGATAATTTTGTAAGGTTATATTATCAAAGAAAAGCAAAGAGGTCTTTTTCTCTCTTTTTTATTCCATTTAATTCAAGTTTTCAAAGTAATTTAAGCTTCTTCTAAATAAGATTCCAGCAAGCATTAGTAGTATAAACTGCAAAGCTCATGCCAAGAAACAAACAGCAAGTGAAGGATTTGATGCAATAAACGTTATGACTCGACCATCAGGTTTGATGTGTGAAATGCCTCAATAAATGAATCTAGTTTATCTCGTGGAACCTACACAAAGAATCTGAGTTCAATTCCATTGATTACTCCAATTCTGAGCAAGTGAATTGGTAAAATGTTCAAAAGTGATAAATTTCCAAGCAGCAAAGTTACGTGATCGTTTTAATCCAACCAATTAGAGATTTTGGATCATTTCAATCCAAAATTCTCGAACAAGAACATGGATCGGTAAAGGGAATGACTTACAGCTGGGAGTAGTGAGCTTGAGCGTGCGGAAGCAGATGTCATAAAGAGCCTCGTTGTCCAGCACCATACATTCATCTGCATTCTCCACTAACTGGTGGACAGATAAGGTTGCATTGTAGGGTTCAACGACGGTGTCCGAAACCTTGGGCGAAGGGAAAACAGAGACGGTAAGCATCATCCGATCAGGGTACTCCTCCCTGATCTTAGATATCAAAAGCGTTCCCATTCCGGAACCAGTTCCTCCTCAAGGGTGGCACACTTGAAAGCCTGAGCAAAATAATTACATACAAATCAATGAGCAAAGTAACATGTATAGCCTGGAATACAAAGGAAGCAAGTTGTACCCTGAAGGCAGTCGCAGTTCTCGGCTTCCTTCCTCACCACATCAAGAACCGAGTCGATGAGCTCGGCTCCTCGGTGTAGTGGCCCTTAGCCCAGTTGTTTCCAGCGCCAGACTGACCAAAGACGAAGTTATCGGGACGAAAGATCTGACCATAGGGCCCGGTTCGGACGCTGTCCATGGTACCAGGCTCCAGATCCATCAGCACCGCCCTGGGGACGTACCTCCCACGGGAGCCTTCATTGTAGTACACGTTGACGCGCTCGAGTTGGAGATCCGACGTCCCAGTGTACCGCCCGTTGGATCGATCCCGTGCTCATCACACACCACTTCCCAGAACTTGGATCCGATCTGATTGCCGCATTGGCCACCCTGGACGTGAAGGATTTCTCTCATTTTTCGCCTATATTGACGACAGGGAAGCAAAATTAGGACCTAAATGACATCAATCTCGATAACATCTCCTGAAGCTATTCAATTAAAGCATAAGATAATAGACCTTAGCAGATGTCTCAAAAAACCAACAAGAACAGATCAAATTTAGAACACATCTATACAAAAATCAGTACCATCAATATCAAATCAACAACGAGCAAACACGTCATCATAAAAATCCTATGGTTTCCATCTATAATTAGTAAAGAAAAAGAATTTCGACACCATGAGAGTAAAATCCGGAAGAATGAGAACACGAACCGAAATCGACTCCTCCAAAACCGCCGCGAGGTCAACTAAAGCATCTTATCAAGATCAGAAAAGGATACTTCGCGATCAGGAAAAGAACCTCGAAGACACGAAGAATTCGCGTATAACAGAGGGCTTACCGGCGAGGACGGAGATATTGTTGTCTTCGGAGGCAACGAGAGCGAGTGAGAGAGAGAGGGCGAGGACGCATCGGGAGGCGGAGCCTAAGCGAGGTTTATAGAGATGGTGGGAGGGGAATCGGACGGCCTAAACTCTTTCCCTCCTTTTCCTTATCGTCTCTCGGATGTCGTCCGATAGATTGATCGGACGGCTGCGGGCGTCGAGGTCGCGACGGTTGGGGCAGAAGCTTTTGCTTTCAAAAATCTTAAAGGTAAATGACGACATCGTCGAGGATATCCAACGAAATCACAATTCTATCCGCCATTGTGCGGCGGTTCCATCAGACGGCTGTAATTTGATCTTCATCGGAGCCGTTGGATCCGAGATTTAACGCCGGACATGTGGTTAAAAAATTTACATTGAGATTTTTATAATTTTAAAATAAAATAAATAACTTTATTTATCCTAATACTATCAATTACATTAACGAAAAGCACAAATGATCAATAAAAAATAATTTTAACATCTCTTTTGTTTCTAATGATTTTATTAATATAATACCTCATATATTAGAAACAAAAAAGATATTAAAATTATCTTTTTCTCATTTTATCGATCTAATCTAATGTTGTGTATTGTGTTTTTCGTAAATATAACAAACGATGTTATGATAAATTAGATTATTTATTTTACTTTCAGAATTATAAAATATTTAATAGAAATTTTGTAAATATAAAAATTATGATGTTAATAGGATCCCATTATACAAGTTAATATATAATTAGTCCTTGACCTAAAACAAAACCATTGTCTTCCGTCTCAAACTGACGATTATGTTTCCTTCCAGAGAATCCATGGCAGCATGTTCGATGTGCTGCTGGAATCAATGCCAACAGCACCAAATCTATCTGACCCAATATTCGAACCTCAAGTGCTCCACTTTTGCTCCCACTTTTGCAGAAGTGAAAGGAATCCGATGGGACATTTTGGTCCTCCATGGAGGTACTCCTGTCGGCTGTCAGGCATGGGTTTCTACTGCTTGTTCTACGTGTGTTGACTGTTGGATCACACGCAGATCTTTGCCTACTCCAGATTTCAACCATATCCGTGACTTTGGGGTGATGTGCAGTGCAGCTTGTTGATGTCCAAGTTTGCAGAAGCTCATCCATTAGGTTTCCTCATAATACAATGTCATCATGAACACCAGCAAAACTCGAATGTCCTAATGCTGCACCACTGAAGTACTAATATAATGGCATATTTAAGAAGCAATACCAACTCCCAGATCTTATCTTGTGCATATGCATCCGAAGGTTGGACTGTCGGCAAGCCAACCCAAATAGATTAAGCTAAGAAGCATCACAGGATTGAAGATGACATCACAGCTAAATTTGATGTTTCGTCATTAATCAGACCACCATGAAACAGCTTACCCAACCATCATTATTGTCAACTGCCAATAACACCATTGCCAGGAGGATGATTATTCCAATAAAACTTGGAATCATATTGTACTGCAAATCTACTTTACCTCGTCGCATTGCACCGTGTCCATACACTGATCAACGGCAAATAGGGAGAATAGATGGCTCTTTCCAAATATTGAATATTGGATTTTGAGGAAAGTAGTGCCACAGCAAGTTACAAACTGGAAATATGTTCTCAAGATACTCTTAGTACATATTCACCAAGCAGCAGAAAGCATTCAAATTTACAGGCAATTCATCAGAAACCATGCTTTCCAAAACCACCGATATAGATGTCATTTGGCTGGGTTAGATACTGCTGTTTATTAGTAGTATCGAGCACTATGTTTAGTGACTTGCAGACTCCGAATGCTCCGGCTGCATCTGATTCAAGTGAAAAGTGCCTTCCGGATTCTTGTGCACTTCAACCTTGAGTTTCTCCTCCTTGCTTCCTCTCTTTACTTTGATAAGCATGTCAAATTTTGCAGTGTCTTCAACCACCTGAGAATTGAAAGGAGCCGCGATAAACCCATTGATCTCAAGCACTTGAACATTGGAAGATGAAAATATTATCTGCTCAGAAACCATAATGGAACAAAATAAATAAAGGGCAAGAAGACCAGACCTCTGCCCTTGCAAGAAGGACCTCCAGCAGTTCATAGGGGGCCAATGAGTTGGACCTCTGTTGAATGGTCTGCACAGCATGATGTGCTGCATCTTTGACCACAGGATCATGTGCAGGAACAGTACGCCACCCGGGTCCACGCTCATCTGGTACATGATGAGGCTCATTATGACTAATGCAGAGCCAGTCTTACAAGGTTTGACAGAGATGCTTCATCTTTTGATTGTGGTGTTCAGATTTATCTAAGCTTGCAAACAGACGTTCCAGAGAAGGAAGAACAACACTTCCAAACTTAAACCAATAAATTCTTCAGTTTTCCATGCCTTAATGTGTTTCAAAGTAGTTATTGAGAATTACATATAGCTCAACTATATCATTACAGCCTTGCCATTGTAAACATAGTTGCATCTCATTTCACAGGAAAGCAGTGGTAGACACCATCAGAGTTCAAGCATTATACATGCCAATATCAAATGAAAATATCAAGTGCTATCAGATAAAAAAAGCAAGATAAAAAAAAACTTAAAAGTGATAAAACACAAAAATTCACAATTCAAAATAAAAGGAGATAACATGATTTCAATTATATGTCATGTAAGAGCAAATCTAAAGATACCTACTAAAAGATTATAAAGACCAAACACACATGGCGAGGAGTAGGTCATGGGCCATAGAATATGGATATTGATTATTGACATGAGATTGAGATATGATACAACACAAATATACCATTATATCATAACTTGAAAAAACAGGATATAATATCTTACAAATACAGCCATCAAGACATTTTAATATATAACATTATATGTGACAATGTCTGATATGCTAATAGTGTTTGATTATATACCTCTAATAACATATCAGTTCAGTATACAGAAGATAGCAAGAACTTATGATGTAAAGTAACGTCTTGAGTTTAATTTCATCATTCATAATTTGATCTTTAACACTAAAAATAACACATAATTAATATATCTAGTCACATATCTTATATGTAGTAAAAATATAAAGAAAATATAGTTAGCCTAAAATGTATCCACAACATATTCTCAGGTATTCTATAATTATCCAATTAGTTTAACCATTATTTAAATCTATCGAGGAAATAACTGGTGTATTAGCATGAAATATTCTACTAATACCATAGTAGGCATGTATTTGGTACTAATATGACAAGCAACTCAAAATTTTCATATTTCATATGTCATGGATATTTTTATGGGAATAATCACTCAAGCAACAAGTGGCAAGCGAGGAAGAGTTGTCATCTCTCTCTCTCTCTCTCTCTCTCTCTCTCTCTCTCTCTCTCTCTCTCTCTCTCTCTCTCTTTATGCCTCTTTTGTAATGACAAATTAATCAAAATCAAACAGAATTAATCAAGTCCAACTTGTCTTAATCAAATTTGACAGTTCGACTGATTTCCAGCAATAAGCCAACACATAAACAGACTTCAGACCATGGCAGGCTAACATTGATCAGAAACAATGGGCAGACTTTGGATGTTTACTTATACACATTTAAGTGCCTACTGAAGTTATAACTATTAGGTGAGGCTTAAGGCCCTTAATAACTAATATCAAGTTACATGTGGCCTGGTTGGTGACTGAAGCAATGAGGCTTTTGGTTATACTGTCTTAATAATATTCAGTTGGGAGGTCATGGATTAATTGTAATTCTTGTTTGATATGCTGTTAATTGGAAAGCTACCTTGGAGCCTATAATCACTTTGTCTGCTACTAAATCAGATTATGGTCACGACCAAAGGCAGTAAGCTATCCAAAAGAGGCTTGATTGGTAAGACAGGATCAAGACAAGAGGTGACCATAATCTACAATTAGAGTGACATTCACTAGCCAAAATATCAGATTTACTATGAGAATGGAGCACATTCGGGAACAATGTTGCTTTGCCAGAGGCATAGACACTCAGGGTTACTTTGTTATGAAGAAGATCAGTGATACATGAGATCCAACTAATATGTTTGCCAAGTCTACCAAACTAATTTAATGTATTCCTTTAGCTTGGTTCACTCAGCACGAGGTTGTCCCTCTTAGGCTGACATAAATTTGACCTGCAATATGGTTCAAGACACCACCAATAACTTCGGATGGAAGTAAATTAAAAATAAATCAAAAACTTATTCTTGCTTGGACCAGATCAAATTCTAAAATCCTTGCATCGAATTTTGACAATCTTACCACTATCATATTCATATTTTCCCAGTAGTCTGAATTGTAAGAGTAGCTCAAGGTACAACTCAAGCTTAGCCTAGTTTGTGAAGCATGAGTCAGCCAAATAACCTGGTCCTCGTTCAATTATTGATTAGCAAATCAGAAACTAACCCCAATTCATTTGTATCTGGCTTGTTAGAAGACCACTATTTAATATGATGGGCTTTAGAAACCACTAGACTCTTGAACCCGCCTCCGCCTCACGCAACCACACACGCTCCATTTTGTCCATCTCTTTAGCTCTCGTGCCATCTCCAAAAACCACCATTGTGATCATCAACACCAGCCTCCCTGCTGCCACCCACCTTACCACCGTCTAACTCATCTAAGTCCTGTTCCTCCTTGAGGCTACTGAGGATGTCAGCGAGGCAACCGACCACATCATACATGGTCATTTTGTCTCTTGCATGATGCCTTCCCACAACACTGCATCATCCACTCTGAACATCTTCTCGATGTCACCAATCGTTAAAGCTTGTATCAAGCCAACCTCAAAACTGTTTAGGTTTGGTCAAACAAAGCCCAACAGTTGGTCATCGAGTTAACGTCAAACTCAATCTGAGCAAAAGAAAAATGGTTCTCTTGTACGGCAAAGTGAAATACAAATAAGAAAAGAGACTGCTCATTCAAGCTTGACTCCTTTACCATAGGTTTCAAGAGTGCTCTCCATCATTTGATATAGCACATTGTGTCCAACTTTGCCCATACGTGTGATATTATGCAAATTTATCGGTGATCTCTAGTTTTCTTTCCATATGTAGTCATATTTGCTACTTCATAACAGCCCACAAGATAACCAATGGGTGAAGGCCATATGTGTGATATTATGCCCATACGTGTGATATAGCACATTGTGTCCAACTTTGCCCATACCTGTGATATTATGCAAATTTATCGGTCATCTCTAGTTTTCTTTCCATATGTAGTCATATTTGCTACTTCATAACAGCCCACAAGATAACCAATGGGTGAAGGCCAATTTGACAAATTAACAAAGGGTCAAGGAAGCTGAAGAGTTGTTAGCATATGCAATTTTCCTATAATCTGTGTTTTCTCCAAGAAGCACAAAGGGAAAAAGAAGAACGTCATAAGATTCTTGGAATAATGGTTAGGAACCAGAACTTCCAACCAAGAACAACAAACGCTTTGACTAAGACCAATAGGACATAAACAAAAAAATTGCAGAGAATCAGATGCCATCGTATACAACGTGCCCATGGCAAAACTTTTTGGTGAAGATTAAAACGAAAGAAAGCACACACAAAATAAAAGCAAAACATAAATTCAGAGCACCTATGGACAAGTGCCAATGTCAAAATTGTAGTCTTGGAACCAACATCGACATCAGAACCATAACAAGATAGATAACTACGGACAACAAAAAGTATTGAAGCCCAGGCCATATGAAAAGAACAAAGAATGTGTTTGTGAGCTCCTCACCGAATATGCCAACACAAGATAGACAACTTCTTGTTCATTGGGTATTTACATGAGGAACAGTATCAAGATAGACAATTGGGTACTATATTCACAACTCCGAGCATGTTAGGACAAGTTAGATAACTATAGACAATCAATGGGTTTGCGAGACCGTATTACCTCGTTTGGCACCGAGGTCAGCAGCCGTGAGAGATCCAGAATCTCCCACATGCTTGAAGTCTTGAAGCTCTTTAAAATGGAGCCACGGTTTGACCCACACTTTGGCCTCATAGAGCTTCTTTTTCCCTGCGTCAATTGCCTCCACTGTCAAGTGATGAAGGGTTCCAGCAACAACCTGCTCCTTGGCCTTCACCACGCGAGCAAACTCCAGAAGTGCATTCTGCAAACGGAAAGCTACAGTGACAACACAAGTGATACAATATGCCAGAAGAAACTAAACGAGATCATCATCTTTTATTCATGTGTCGTTCGATCGAGACAAGTTAAGCCAATTACACAAAACGACGATGAGAAGGAGAGGTGTTACGCCCAAATTTATCGCAGAATATCGCAGGGTTCAACGATTAACCCAAAAAACAACACAGATACGATAAGAAGTGGCCGTAGGTCACATCAAGCAAAAATAGCTCCTTGTATTACGATATATCCAACCAAAAAACATAAAGATATGTCGAAACCCTAAACAGAAAGGATCGCACGATACAGAGATAAGAATTCAGATCGGCAGATTTCGGGAGAAAGGATCGAACTCAGCAAAGAATTTGTCGTCATAAGAACACGCAAAGAATATAATATAAAAAGCAAGGTACAAAACACATAGATCACAAGAGAAGGACGAAATTCGAAGATCTGGAGGAACCAGAGCAACGCAAGACCTCCTTTTTGTTGTGTTCGTCAACGGCGAAGCGGGCGAGCTCCTCTATCTCGGCGCTGTTCTGGAAACCCTCCGATTCCGTCAACCCTCCGTGCACGGCCGCCATCGCGATCGAGAAGAGGAACGAAGAGCACAATAAGAAGCCGATAACGAGGCGTGGGAGAACACAGCGAGAAGAGCGAGTGAAGGAGGAACCCATCCCTCCGTCGCAGTACTTATCGTTGCGTTTCTTCTCTCTCTCAATTTTAATAGAACGCGTAAGGGACTCTCTCCGCTTTACATGTGCAGGACGCGTGGATCCAGATCTGGCCGTTGGTTGGACTACTCTTCCGATTCAAGCTTGCCAGTTGAGGGATATTTCTTAACTGATTAATATTTTTTACTTGAGCGACGTGACGCCGTCGCCTACTCGCGCATGAACTGGCCAAGTACGTCCGCTTCTGTGGGACCGCGGAGCGTTTATCTCAGTGTATATTTCTGGGTGAGTATATAGAGTTTGGCCCTTTTATTTACCTTTTCGGTGGTTTTCTTCGCCTCGAAGAAAATATTCTGAAGGAATTGCGTAGCAAAGAAGAGATAAAAATGTACCTCTTCGACCCACTCGGGAGACTCACCAGCCTTTGCTGTGGGAAGACCCACCACGGTTCTCCAACGGGGCCCACTTCGTATCTGCGAGGCCCACCGCTCGCGTGAGGTCGGTGGCGCAAGGAAAAGTGTCGCCCAAGACACGTGAGCGGCACAGTTTCCATGGTCCGTGATGTCGTCTCCCCGTCCCAATTTACGTGGCTCGAGTCAAAATGTTGACCCGAACGATGGTCACCCACACGGTGAGGATTGAGCTCGAGTGGATGACAACGTACGAGGAACCTAAAGGATGTTTCGATGAAAGGAATGATTTTGAGACTCGATATTTTTGAACTCCTCGATTGTCTCAACTTGACGATTACTTAGAGATAGACTCGTATTCTCTTGAGTACGCCTCAATTGTCTCCTCTCTTATCAATCATTTGTGTTTCTCTTTCAATTTGTTCAACTGTATCACAGACAGTTCTTGTCTCTCTATTTAATTTTTCTATAGTTTTGTTTAATTTTTTAAATTTTGTTCAATCCTTTTCTACAACTTTATGTTTGTATAATTTTACATACTATTATTGTCTTTTCATTTAATTCTTTCTGCCCTAGTTTTGCTTAGCACTATTGTCTTTCGATTTAATTCTTCTTTGTGGTAGCTTAACATAAATCTTAATTGACATAATATTGTTCATAAACTATCAAACACTATACTTATCATAATATTGTTCCTAAACTATTAAATAGTATAATTGGTTTTGTTGAGATTAGGACTCCATTTGGATGATTTACAATATTATCAAATAGATTTTATTATTTTTGTGATGATCAAAATATTATATCAGGATAATTTTTTATCACCATTCGGTTGACATTATCAGTAAACTATTATAAATACATATTATGATTCTACTATGATATATCAAATGTCTTATATATTTTAATTTCATTTGGCTCACTTATGGTATATTTGAATGGCATTATAGTAGTTTTATTAAGATATTAAAAATATTATAATATTATTGAAAAACACTATAAGTGATATTATATAATATCTCTTTGATCGCCACTATTGTGCTTAAAAAAAATAATTAAAAAAATTCTATTCGATAAAGCTAATATCGAAAAGATGTTTAAACATAGAGTATAAGTAAGAGTAGTAGATAATTAAATCAATAAGCAATGATAATGAAAAATAAAACATAAATTACATATCGAATTTTTAGTGGTTCGATCATCGTGATATACGTCAACTCCTGATTCTTCTTCCATTGAGGCCATCGATTTTCATTAACAATTTTCTTTTAATGGGCAAAGACTGACTATCTTTTTATAATTCTTTTCTCATTTTCACATGTTTAAGAGAGAGTCTTAGAATAAGCCCAGATGAGGAGAAAGATACTTCGCACTTTTCACAACTTTACAACTTAGAATCACAATATTTTTTGTTCTCTTTTTGTGCTTCTTCAAGCGGAAAAAAGTGGGGTAACTGTAGGCCCCAAAATACTTCAAAAATAAACCAAAAAGGTCTCATCATAGGTTTTTAGGGTACTGACAGTACTACCACCTGACACCCTTGCACTGGCGATACCACCACCAATCTGAGTGGTACGAACGCCTAACATAGCTTAGAAGATGATGCGTGCGTGGGCGAGTGACTCCGAACAGAAACTTTCAGGACTGCACGATTACGGGAAAATGGGCAGTTCACCACCAAGGCTTAAAGGAAATTCCACCGGCCAAGGATAAAGAACTGTTTGATTCACCACCAACGATGTTGGATAAAGAATCGAGATAAAATTTAACTCACAAGATGAATTATCATTCATTCAACCACCCCCTTACAAATGAGAATATGTCTCATTATATAGATATTAGACTCAGAAAATAGGAACTACCCAAACAAACAAGACTCGAAATAATGAACTACCCAAACAAACAATGGGAACTACCCAAACAAACAAGAGTGAAATAAGCGGAACTACCCAAACAAACTCCGGATTGAGGAAGTTACGCCCATGACTCAAAGAATTCCAATCGGCAAACAAACAAACTCCAGATTGAGGAAATTACGCCCATGACTCAAAGAATTCCAATCAAAGAACGAACAAACTCGAGGATTGAGGAAGTTCGCCCATAACTCAAAGAATGCCAATCAATGAACGAATTTTGATATTGGTATCATCATTCCTTGTCCCATCAGTAAGTTGTAACCAAAGTTAGTTTTGGCATGAATAAGTACCGATAGTGTTTGTTTTGCCCAAGGAATCAGCTCAGGACATAAGGATGGATCAGTAGTCTCGGATGCTCCCGCATCATTCTCCCCGGATTGTTTGAGATTTGTCCTCAAATCTGACAAGTCATCATCGTCCAAGTAAGGAGAAAGATCACCTACATTAAAAGTTGCGAAACTCCATATTCTCCGGGAAGATCAATCTTGTAAGTATTTTAGCCAATTCGCTTCATAACTTTAAACGGACCATCGACTTTCGGCATGAGCTTATTCTTGCGTCGAGATGGAAATCTCTCCTTCCTTAAGTGAAGCCACACAAGATCACCCTTTTGAAATTGGGCCTTCTTCCGAAACTGATTTGCTTTCTTCTGGTAAGACTCGTTGGCCTTCTCAATCTTTGATTGAATTTGCTAATGAAGCTTCTTCATCGACTCAGCTCTATCTTTGCCATCAAAGTTTACTTGAGAGTCAGATGGAATTGGAATCAAATCGATGGGAGTGAGAGGATTGATTCCATAAACAACTTCAAATGGTGATCGTCCAGTAGTGTAACTTGGTGATCGGTTGTAAGCAAATTCAAAGACATGCGCAAGCTTCAAATCCCATTCTTTCAAAGATTTACTCACCATGCAACGAAGAAGAGTGGTAAGAGTACGATTGGTTACCTCCGTTTGGCCATCGGTTTGAGAATGACAAGTAGTGCTGAATAAGAGTTTGGTACCAAGCATTCTCCATAGTGTCTTCCAGAAGTAGCTTAAGAACTTGGAATCACGATCCGACATAATGGTTTTCGGTACTCCATGGAGACGAATAATCTCCTTGAAGTATAAGTCAGCAACATGAGATGCATCATCGGTTTTGTGACATGGCACAAAATGAGCCATTTTAGAGAACTGATCGACAACCACCATGATGGTATCTTTTCCCCTTTGAGTTCTCGGTAGAGCCACAACGAAATCCACGCTAACGTCTTCCCAGGGCTGCAATGGAACAGGAAATGGAGTATACAACCCTTGATGGAATTGACTTTTTGCTCTTTGACAAGTTGCACACCTCGAGATAATAGCATGCACATCTCCATTCATCTTTGGCCAATAGAAATGTTCTTGAAGAACCTCAAGAGTTTTGTTAACTCTAAAATGACCAGCCATTCCACCACCATGTGCTTCTCGAATTAGCAATTCGCGAAAAGAACTCTTCGGCACACATAATTGATTTCCTTTGAAAAGAAACCCATCTTGTAAGGAATATGTACCTTGAACTCCTCGCTTACAATTGTCGATGGTTGACGAGAACTCAACATCTTCAGAATAAAGTTCTTTCATCAATTGAAATCCAAGAATCCTAGAGTCCAAAACAAAGCATAGAATATCTCCTTGATAAAGCATCTGCTACAACATTAATGTGTCCAGGTTTATACTTAGAGACAAAAGAAAATGATTGAAGAAATTCTACCCATTTTGCATGTCTCGAATTAAACTTAGCGTTGGCGCTAATGAATTTGAGAGCTTCATGATCGGAATGAAGGACAAATTGTTTTGGTCTTAAATAATGACTCCAATGATCAAGCGCTCGAATAATGGCATAAAACTCTTTATCATAAGTTGAATAATTCTTCTTGAGTCGATCGACTTCTCGTGAAATATGCCAAAGGTTTTGTGCTTGCACAAGAACAAAGACCAATGCCAATCTAACTCCACTTGCATCACACTCAACTTCAAATACTTTATCAAAATCGGAAGGGCAAGAATAGGAACTCACAAAGTTTTTGCTTGATTACCTCAAAAGCATTTTGAGCACCTTTGTCCATTCAAAAACTCCCTTCTTCATGCATTCGATTATAGGAGTCATGATGGTACTGAAATTTTTAACAAACCGTCGATAGAAAGAAACAAGTCCATGAAAACTTCTTACATCGAAATGGACTTGAACCGCCAAGTCTTCATAGCTTCCACCTTGGATTGATCTACTGAAAATTCCACCTTTGGAAATTACATAACCAAGAAACACAATGGTTGGAGAGAAGAACTCGCATTTCTCCATTTTGGCATGGAGTTTCTGTTCTCTCAAGACTTTAAAGACCTGTTCTAAATGAGAGATATGCTCCTCCTCGTTCTTGCTATAAACAAGAATATCGTCAAAATAAACAACGACAAATCGACCAATAAACGAACGAAGAATCTCGTTCATAAGTCTCATGAAGGTACTTGGAGTATTCGATAACCCGAATGGCATTACCAACCACTCATAAAGGCCTCCCTTGGTTTTGAAAGCCGTCTTCCATTCATCACCTTCTCGTATTTTGATTTGATGATAACCACTCCATGAAATCTATCTTTGAGAAGACAGTAGAACCATACAATTCATCAAGCATATCATCAAGTCTAGGTATAGGGTACCTATACTTAATGGTGATATTATTGATGGCTCGGCTATCAATGCACATTCTGAATGAACCATCTTTCTTAGGCACGAGTAGAGTCGGAACAGAACATGGACTCATGCTTTCTCGAACATATCCTCTGCGATAAGTTCATCGACTTATCTTTGCAATTCCTTTGTTTCCTCCGGATTGCATCGATAAGCTGGTTTGTTCGGTAGAGGCGTCGGGATCAAATCAATTTGATGCTCAATACCTCTTATGGGAGGTAATCCAGGTGGCAAATCCTCAGGAACACATCTGCAAAATCTTTCCACAAGCGATGCATCTTTGGATGAATGGGTTGCCCCATCTTACTCTTTTCTCTACCATAAGCAAAGCAAATACATTCTTTTGTTTGCTAATGGCTCTCTCAACCCGTGTTTCATTTAAGAACAAACTTTCCTTACCAGTGTTTCCCTTCCTGGTTGATTTCGATATATCAATGAAGGATTCAAGGGTAAAAGGGTGATGCATTTTGTTCTTTCCGAAAAGAGTATGTGTTCTTACGACCATCATGCACACATTCATATCATATTGCCAAGGTCTTCCCAATAACAAGTGACATGCATCCATGGGAATCACATCACCTGAGCTTGATCTCGATAGTTCATCCCAATAGAAAATGATATAAGAGCTCGTTTGGTTACCTTAAGATCATTTCCTTGATTGAGCCATTGGAGCTTATGCGGTTGAGGATGTTTCGTTGTCGGAAGCTTCAATTTGTCAACAAGGTTGGTCGAAGCAACGTTGGTACAACTCCCACCATCGATAATCACCGAACATACCTTCCGTTAATAGTGCAGCGGGTGTGAAAGATGTTCTCCCTTTGCTCATTATCAAGAGAAACTTCATTATGCACGGTGCTCTTCGTATGATCAACATTTCACCATCATCGGCTTTTTCAATGATATTCTCGGATTCTTGACTTGAATCATTCTGGTCATGTTCATCGTTGGCCTCTTGAAGTTCCAAATCGATCTTCTCAATTTCTTGAAGAGTCATAACTCTCCGATTTGGACAATTAGCTTGCAAATGCCCATAGCCATGACACTTAAAACACTTCCTTGTGTCACCATCAAATTTCTTGCTGGTTCCTTTGATGGGTTCCACCAACTTCTCTTTACCCTTAGCGTTCGACGAAACACCTTCATATTTGCTTGAGGAAGTACCCCTAAAGTAGGATGTCCCCTTCGAGGAGGTTCTGGAAGAAAACCTCTTGCTACTCTTTAGTTGTTTCTCAACCTTCATTGCTAGCTTGCAAACATCTTCGAAGGACCAATAAGGTGAAGTTCAACCAAATCGGTAATTTCACGATTCATGCCACCAAGGAATCGAGCGATGATTTTGCTCGGAACTTCGGAACTTCGATCTCATCATGAGTTGTTCGAACTCATGAATATATTCTTCAATACTCATCCCTTGTTGTCTTAGGGAATTCAACTTGAGAAACAGATCTTGCTTATAGGTATCGGGCAAGAACCTTTTCTTCATAAGTTTCTTGAGTTTATCCCAAGACTTGATTCGGCTTTTTCCTTCTCTAGCTCGTTGGCGCTTTAAATTCTCCCACCATAGAGAAGCATATTTAGTGAGTTTGAGCAGCTGACCTTGCACCTCTTCTCATCCGAGTATGACTTGAAGTCAAAACTTCGTTCAATGGCAAGGAGCCAATCAACAAAATTGTCAGGATTGAGACTACCCTCGAACTCAGGTGCATCTGCTTTAATCTTACGGTCATTCTCATGGTATCTTCTTCTTCTTCTCCGAACTCGGTGCTCAGAAGCACTAGAGTTGCCTCCAGTGAATCGGAATCATCATTAGAATTGTGATGTGAATCGATTCGTCATGGTGCCGATCATTGGGACGCCTTCTTCTTGGTTGCTCTTGTCTCTCCGGGTTCTCTAGGAGATTGAGAACTCACTCCATTTGCCTTTGGAGATTCTCTATAGCACGATCTCGCCTTAGGTCGTGCACTTGCTCCAAAGTCAAGCCTCGTGGAACTTGTTCACCCGATGGTAAGTAGAAGATAACAACACAAAGGAATCACTCAAGATAAGTTCAAACCTTGAGCTCGATACCAACTTGATGCGTGCGTGGGCGAGTGACTCAACGAAACTTTTAGGGCTAGCGATTATAGGAAAATGGGCGCTTCACCACCAAGGCTTAAAGGAAATTCCACCCAGCCAAGGATAAAGAATGTTTGATTCACCACCAACGATGTTGGATAAAGAATCGAGATAAAATTCAACTCACAAGAGGAATTGTCATTCATTCAACCACCCCCTTACAAATGAGAATATGTCTCATTATATAGATATTAGACTTAGAAAATAGGAACTACCCAAACAAACAAGACTGAAATAGCGGAACTACCCAAACAAACTCCAGGATTGAGGAAGTTACACCCATGACTCAGCAATTCCAATCAGCAACAAACAAACTCCAGGATTGAGGAAGTTACGCCCATGACTCAAAGCAATTCCAATCAAAGAATTGAACAAACTCCGAGGATTGAGGAAGTTACGCCTATGACTCAAAGAATGCCAATCAGCAACGAATTTTGATATTGGTATCATCATTCCTTGTCCCATCGAAGTAAGTTGTAACCAAAGTTAGTTTTGGCATGAATAAGTACCGATAGTGTTTGTTTTGCCCAAGGAATCAGCTCAGGACTTAAGGATGGATCAGTAGTCTCAGATGCTCCCGCATCAGAAGACTATGCCTGGGCGATACCATCGCCAGTCTCAGAGACCGAGCCTTTGATGGTTCTACCGCTTGATCTAACTTTGTCGCTGAATGGGCTTCCCAATAAGCTCAAATCAGTCCCAATTTAGGCCCCTAATTTAGTTAGTAAAGTTAAACCTAAAACTAACTTAATTTAAGATTCAACTACTGTTGAATGTCGAATTTTGATGATGAAACAAATTGGAAAAGTTTATAATTTAATCTGTATTTTAAATGGCTTAGGACTAGCTTCAATCAAGGATAGGCAAATTAATTAAAGTAAGAAGTAATCAAACGTTGGGTCGGAGTGGAACATGTTAGAAGATTGGACGTCAAGCCGGAGAATCAGTCGACGTATCGGCAGAAGGCTTCGGACGATAAGTTCAGGCATCGAGCCAAGAAGAGCAGACATTACGCCAAGGAGATCGGAGTTATGGGGTCAATATGCCGATTAAACAATAGGTCGTAAGAGAGGACGATGCGTTGAAGGATCGGATGAAGCATTAATGAACCAATGATATGCCAGACAACATAAGATTCATGCTTGTAATAATTTGTCTAAATCGAAGTAGTTTAAGGGTTTAATTGAGTTAGTTTTAATATAGTTAAACTAACTCAATTAGGGGCCCATTAGGCCTAAATTAGGGCTGTGTTGGACCAAGAGAAAGGCCTAAACAATGACCCAAAAGATGAGTCAGGCGGTGGTATTGCCAGAACAGGTGGTGGAACCGTTGATGGCTCAATCTCTGAGACACAGTCTCTAAGATTGTATCAGGCAATGGTACCGCTTAGCACTGGAGGTGGTACCATTAGTACCCCAAAATCATAGGGTGTTTGAAATTTTGACTATATTTTTTAAGCTATTTTGGGTCTATAAATACCCCAATTGTTCTTACTTGGGAAAGCAAGAATTGAGCAAGATAGAGGAATGATTCCAAGGTTGTAATCTCTTAAAAGTGTAGAGTCCCTCCTCCTAGAGCTAAGTGATAGTTCTAAGAAAGGTATGTAAGGGAACACTTGTAAAAGAGGGGTGTAAAGATTTTCTCTGAGCATGTTAAAAGGAGAAAGTGGATAGTTGATCTTCGTCTATTAGAAAGAAGATCATTAGTGGTCATCAGTGGTCTTGAGTGAAGAGGAATTGGGAGTGGACGTAGGTCGAGATGACCAAACCACCATAAAATCTAGTTTACATTTACTTTATGCTCTTCAATAATACTGCAAATAGATTTATTTACTCAATATGCTTACGTTTGTTTTAAGTTTAAACGTATTTTTGATATGAGTTTTTATCTAAATGAAGTTTTTCGAATCAAATCGTTTTTATCGTAAGTACTAATTCACACCCTCCCCCCCACCCCTCCTTGCCTCTTAGTGTCGATTTCAATCCTAGTAACTCCGGTAATTAAAACATAAATAATTACAAGAAAAGAATCTAAGTTGTCCTAAGCATGTCATTGTTTATCCAAACTCTCGGCGAACTTCCAATGCATCATCCATACCTTCATGTATCACTTGATGCATCGGCATGTTGACTCTCGCAACATCCGATCGTGGTGCAACGTCCGATTCTTCCAGCTCGATGCCCGATTTTTGACTCCGACCCAACGTCTAATTATTTTTATTTTAATCATTTTATCTTTTCGTATCAAAGTTATTCCTGTATCACTTTTCTCAAACACAAATTAAATCATAAACTTATCAATCATCAAAATCTGAGATTCAATACACATATAATTATAACACCAATTTTTTAGGTTTTACGATGTTTCATCATGTTGGCCAAAACAGTATATTAGGTCTCATCTGATTGATGTTGTTCTTAAACTATTATAAACACCTATCTAAATCCTATCATATAATTTTTTTTAATATTGTTATGTGTCTTTGTTAAGGTGTTCAAAACACTAAAGCATCTGGCATGAGTTTCCTCTTTAGATATTGTTGAGTTTCGACTTTAGATATTTTTAGAGTTATGATTGATTACATATAATCAGAATTTAATTTGCATGTGTTCTTAACATTCATTACGTATGTTTGATATTTTTATATTCAATGAGATAATCATTTTGATATTATTAGTGGGTGACTAGTTAAATATGACATGGAACATGTTATTAAATTAATAACGTCTCAATTTCTCCTCTCCCCTTCCTACGCCTTGTCCGAAATATTAATGGAGATACCATCAACACGCATTATGTCATCCTAAAGGCTACTTATTCCAGTGCAATATTTCTTTACACTTGTATCATATATACTGGATTTTGGATAATCTCTTTTGCTATATCTTATTCAATATATATGATTCTCTATCAACTTTAACTAATTTTCATATCTTATAATAATATAAAAACACTATCAACAAATAGGGATGTCGATTTTTAAGTTACCAAGCCAAACAAATTCAGGAGCACCATAGATTTTATGTGCATACTATAAGCACATAAAGTCATTGACACCTGATGGTGTTTGACTTCAAGAAATAAGTTTTTTATGCACTGTAATTGATTTAAAATTCTCTAAAAATACAATGTGATATTCAATATGATAATATGTCTCGTATACTTGTCGAGTTTATATTTTTTGCTCATACCATAATCTAAATTTAATGTTTTACTGACAAAAAAAAAACTTTCATGAATATGACTATGGATCAGCTAAGGCGTTTGTATAAGATTCACTGAATTTAAACATATTTGTTACTCTACATGTAATCCAAAATAATTTTATTGTTTCTCGATTATGAATATCACTAACAAGATTTTTAAAAAAATGCATCATGTAGCATCCATAATAGGTTTAAAGAAAGATCTTTAAATTCGAAAAAAATATTTAGATTGTGATCGCTAATGATATCCAAAAATTCAAGTATCCTAATGCAACTTCAGAATTCAAATAGGAATCACCTCCAAGAAATCTAATATTTCAATTTTAACATTGCAATGCAAGTGGGAATAATTTATTTGCACCATCGACTATTGTAGCTATCAATAAAGCAACAGGTTACTTATCTAATAAGTGTGCTACTTCTAAATCAAAGACAAGTTTTATATTATTCACTTACCAAAAAAAAAAAGTTTTATATTATTCCCAAAAATTCTAATACATCCTCCAAAAACTCAAAAAATTCATCAAAAGTGATTTTGAGATGTCACAAATTGAATAGTTATGTTATAGTCTTAAAGCTTGAGTTTCAATAAAAATGAAATTAAATCTATATATATATATATATATATATATATATATATATATATATATAGAGAGAGAGAGAGAGAGAGAAGAGAGAGAGAGAGAGAGAGAGAGAGAGACACACACACACATGACTCTACAAAATCACTTCCAACTTGATTCAGTGTTATCTCATGTATTAGATGTCTTTTTTATAAAAAACACAACACGAAATCTTTTCTAGATATATGTATTTATCATTTTCAGCATGTAATCTTAATACACTATGCATTAATATTTAATATGATCTACAATAAAATGACTAGAGCATTTATGATAATATCTATTTATTCTAGACAAATTATACTAATATCCATTGCAAACTTTATTATTAAAAAACTTTCTACTCTACGAGTGCATATCATCCATCTACACTCTTTAACTACATACCAAACATATATCTTATAACTTTTTTTGATAATATACTTCACATCAAAATCTCTTTAAATCGTGTATTCTTATAGAGCTTTATCTTATAACTTTTATGATAATATACTTCATATCAAAATCTCTTTAAATTATATATTCTTTTAGAGCTTGTTTAAATTTCTCTGAAATACCTATAATAGGAATGCAAACATTAGTCTCCAATCAAATCTTGTTCCTCTATACAACAACAATTAAGTTTACAAAAATATCATATATATATATTGTTTATATAACAAAGAAATATATTATTGGTTAAAAATTCTACATCTTTGACAAAGGGAACAAAACCTTTTAATATCAAATCATCATCTCTCTCAAGGCTAATGATAGCTCTCATTCAACGTTCTTAACTCTTCAACATAATTGTCATAAATACCCTCATCTATATAGATTACATTGTTAGCATAAAATCTATAATTGTACTATCTATTATGCAGAATAATTTTAATATCAAAATCTAAAGTCAAATAACAATGAATCTAAATGATATTACGATGCATAGCTTTCGTTGTTGTTCAGAGAAATAAACTTTATCTGATTTATAAACACATCATCGTTAGATTTAAAATATCAATCTACAAGAAGAACTAGACTTCCCTTCTCCTTTTTTCCTATCCTTTCACCGAACCACTTAGATTGATGGTTAGGGAGATTGAAAGATAAACTATAATAGAGAGATTGATAGAGAAACTGTAATCTCTCAAATTTACTCTCTTATTTTTTCTTCTCATATTCTTATGTTGTCATATATTGCATCTCTATAGATCCTGACTATTTATAGGCGAGAGCAAAGGATCTAGGACAAGTTATTAGGAGATTTCCTCCCATCAAATGTATCCCCTAAGGAATCATATTTTAATTGAACTTCTTTTCTATTAGCCAATAATCTTAATCAGAATCCAATCATATCCTTAATATATCTTACCTAATTAAATAAGGTCACATAAACTAATATTCTCCTACTTGACCCATTAATTAGTAATATAAAAAAGATTCAAAATCAAAATAAATAAATAAAATTTATTTTAAAAAAATAATTTTGCATAATTGGATTATGAAATTTTAAAAACTATTTACACGTGTACGAATTTTAAAAAATAGACTAATAAGTCCGATGAATACAATAATACTACATTAAGTCTGATTAGCAATGCGAGTTATAGCGGTTGTATGTCATCAATATTAACTTCCTTCTATGTACCATAATACTATTTGTCTTTTCTAATGCAATCCACAATGACTTTTATAATTTGTCTTGTCAAGACAATCATGTTATCACATTCAACTAAAATATGTACATACATAACTGTGAACTGGATAGCAGAAACAAATAATTTTAAATACGTAAGTAAAAATATCAATTATAGTATCGACTTAAATATATATCACCATATCCTCTATTGGTTGCCCATAAACCTAATCATAAAAACATATTTTTTTCAAAACACTTTAGACTTAAGTCTTAAGTGCTAGTTATAGGTGCCCTACAAGTTAATCACGTGAGTGATGACACTTGTAACATGCTGTGTCAATCTCTTTACTTATGATTATTGATATTTTCTCATATTATCTAGATATATATTATGATGTTCTTGCATCTGTGCAATGAGAATCAGAATCCTAATGAGATCACGATAATGAGACTGATTCACCTTTAAACATAAACCCTAAATAATCCCGGTCATAGGTTACTAGAGAGGGACATCGAGAGAACTGGATAGACTAGTGTGTTATATACTCATCCATATGATGGATGTGGCTTTGTGTGGGGATACTAAGGATATAGTGCAAATGCTCATTGGAGAATGTGTTCACTGATTGATCTGGTTACGGAATGTTGGATGGTTATTGATACCTCACGTCAGACAACGATTCCGTAGTCCCAGTAGTGTATCTGGTCCTTATACTTGAGACACCAAAGATGCTTTATATGAATACTTCATTCTTTAACATCGAACTTATAGGTTTAGAAAGTTTCAAATCTGGTACAACCGGTTCTCGGGAATGGTAGCCAATCTTACAAAGAAAATTGAGTGTCAATAGAGGATCATCCACTCTTAGTATCATAAGAGAAATATCTCATATGTTCTTGCTTAGGCAAATCCCTAGCCAAGGTCATTCGGATTGCGAGAGAAAGAGTTCTCCGGGACAATCCAATTAGAGTGAGACTCAACTAGAAATCGTATGGGCTTGACAGCACCATGCTCAATATATAGTTTATGAGATATTAGATGAATGAGGGACTATAGATATATGATAACTAAGGGCAGATAGGTCCAAATAATTAGATTCCCTTGTATCGTCAGGGATCGCGACGTAGTGGCCTAAACGTCCATGAATCGATGAGTCGAGTGAATTATTATGGAAATAATAATTCACTAGTTTGAAGAAGTTCGACAAATATGACTCACGGCCAGCTCGATATTAGGCCTAGAAGGTCACACATATATGATAGGTGTTACGACGAGTAGAGGTTCGGATATGAGATATCCATTAGAGCCCATATCTTATTGGATATTCAATAAGCCCATGTGTTTTTGGATCCTATAGATGAGATCCAATAAGAGTTAGATTATTGGGCAGAAACTCATTAATCTAAGAGGCTTGAGTAATTGGATAGAGATCTAATACTCAATAGGGCTAAATAGGAGGGAACCAAAGGCCCATAGGCTAGGGTTTTTCTTGGTGGCCACTTCCTGTTCACCTCTCTCTAGAGAGAAGGATCGTCGTAGTCCCTGTCATGTGGATACCGCTAGAGAGGAGGATGCTTGACCTCCTTCATCCTCCCCCATGGATCTGCAGGAACTCAGAGATATACGATCTCCCTATGTACTTTCTTTTTACACATGTAGTTTTCAGATTCGTGGATTTGTTTTTCACACATCGATCTTCACACGATGACGGAACCTTTCGTGAAAATTTGAGATTTTTATTTTTTGTTCTTCCACTAAGCATAAGATGCCACCCCTTGGATTTTCTAACGCTAAGTAAATAGAGCAGTAATCGATACAGTAGAAACTCAAGTAATTAATTGATATTAGATGTTTTTGGACTCGTCTTCTCTAACCATCAAGTACTTTCTATCATAATGCATAGAGATGCAATAGTACTTGTCGTTCTTAGAGAAGAAAACTACTGCGATGTCATAAAATATCTTTAGCGACTTGACAATTGAGTTTGACCACAATAAGTCTTGAGATAAAATTTTACAGTTATAAAGTTTGATCAGTGGCCTCAAAGCATACCATAAAATCAACTTTTTTATTAATAATATAATAATAAATTACTCTTTTAATTGATATAGATATTAAGTATAAGGTGGACTTTCTATTATTGAGGCAATTTATAGAATCAGCATCTGAAAACACCATCATTTTAAGCTAATATAATTTCATATATGTGAGCATATAATCTTTTATCCCTTCGAGATATCTCGTTACTTTTCTTTGTAGTTCTTTAATGTTTTCACTTTTGGATAACTAAAATATCTATCCAGCATTTTAACTACAAAAATTGATATATGTTCTGATATAGGCTTAAGCATAGACCTTCAATTATGCATATATAAAGAATATTCTCTTTATCTGATTCTTTTCAAGTCATTTTAAAATACTTACTTTTGACTAAAATTCTACTGATTTATTGAACAAAGTTATATATTAAATCTTTTCAAGACTCGGTTAATATATCCTTCCTAAGATAGTCTTAATAATCATTGAGATATATCCTAGAATATCTCAATATTAATAATATAAGATGTCTCATTCATATCAACCATCTTAAAATTCTTAGTGATAATTGCTAGTTATAGGTGCTCTACAAGGTAATCACATGAGTGATGACACCTGTAACACGCTGTGTCAATCTCGATGTTTATGATTATTAATATTTTCTCACATTATCTAGATGTATATTATAATGTCATTGGATCTGTGCAATGGGAATCAGATCATGATGAGATCACAATAATGAAACCAATTCACCTTTAAACACATACCCTAAATAATCTCAGTCATAGGTTACTCGAGAGGGGTATCGAAATAACCGGATAGACTGGTGTGTTGTGCTAGTTATATATGCCCTGCAAGCCAATCACATAAGTAATGACACTTGTGACTTGATATGCACTCTTTCTCTTTGCTTATTATTAGGCATTTTATCACTTTATCTTACATATTGCATATATTGTGATGTCCTTGGATCTGTGCAATGAGAATCGAATCGTGGATCACGATAATGAGACCGATTTACTTTTAAACATATACCCTAAATAATCCTAGTCATAGGTTACTCGAGAGGGACATCGAGATAACTGGATAGATCGGTATCTTTGTATATCCGTTCATATGATGGAGGTGACTAGTCTCATAGCTACTCGTATGGGGACACTAAAGTGCAGTCTGGTGCTCATTAGGGAATGAGTTCACTGATTGATCCGCCTACGGAATGCTGGATGGTTATTGATACATCACGTCAGACAGCGATTCCATAGTCCCAATAGTGTATCTCGTCCTTGGACTTGAGACACCAAGGATGTCCTGTATGAGTACTCCACTCTTTGATACCAGACTTATAGGTTTGGAAAGTTTCAGATTTAGTACAGCCGGTTATTATGAGTGGTAGCCAACCTTACGAGAGCTATTGAATGTCAATAGAGGATCATCTGCTCTCGGTATCATGAGAGGAATATCTCATGTATTCTTGCTCGAACAAATCCTTGGCCAAGGTTATTCGGATTGAGAGAGAAAGAGTTCTCCAGGAGAATCTAACAAGAACAAGACTCGAGAAGAGACCGTATGGGCCTGACAACACTATGCCCAGTATAGGGTCTCTGGGATATTAGTTAGATAAGAGACTATAGATGCATAGTAACTGAGGATAGATAGGTCCAAAGGATTGAATTTCCCTATATCGTCTGGGGACTGCGGCGTAGTGGCATAGTACGTCCGCAGTCGATGAGTCGGGTGAATTATTATAGAGATAATAATTCACTAAATCAGAAGGAGTTCTGACAAGTATCACTCACGGTCAACTTGATATTTGGCCTAGAGGGTCACACACATATGGTAGGTGTTGTGACGAGTAGAGGTTCGGATATGAGATATTCGCTAGAGCCCCTATCTTATTGGATATCCATTAAGCCCCTGAATTATTGGATCCTTAGATGAGAGCCAATAATTTCTAATAAGAGATTATTGGGTAGAGACTCACTAATCCAAGAGGCTTGGGTAATTGGATGGAGATCCAATACCCAACAGAGCAAGATCCATTAGGGTTTACTGGGGGTCTCTATAAATATGAGGGAACCAAAGCTCTATAGGCTGAGAGTTCTTTTTGGTGGCCATCTTCTATTCTCCTCTCCCTAGAGAGGAGCATCGTCGCAGTCCCTGTCGTGTGGATACCGCTAGAGAGGAGGACGCTTGACCTCATTCATCCTTCCTACAGATCTGCAGGGATTCAGGGATATACGATCTCCTTAGGTACTTTTTTTTACATATGTAGTTTTCATAGATTTGTTTTTGATGCACCGATCTTCGCACAATGACAGAACCTTTCTACGAGAAATCTGTTGTTTTATTTTTTGTTCTTCCGCTGCGCATGTGATGTCACCCATAGGATTTCCCAACATGTTGTATACCCATCCATACGATGGAGGTGCTGGCTGCTCTCATAGCTACTCGTGTGGGGACACTAAGGATATAATACAGGTGCTCATTGGAGAATGAGTTCACTGATTGATCCACTTACGAAATGCTGGATGGTTATTGATATCTCACGTCAGACAGCGATTCCGTAGTCCCAGTAGTGTATCTGGTCCTTAGACTTGAGACACCAAGGATATCTTATATGAGTATTCTACTCTTTGATACCAGACTTATAGGTTTGAAAGTTTCAAATCTAGTACAACCAGTTATTGGGAGTGACAGCCAACCTTACGAGGGTAATTGAGTGTCAATAAAGGATCATCCACTCTCGGTATCATGAGAGGAATATCCTATGTGTTCTTGCTCAAGCAAATCCCTAGCCAGGGTCATTCAGATTGAGAGAGAAAGAGTTCTCCGGGAGAATCCGATAAGAGCGAGACTCGATTGGAAATCATATAGGCCTGATAGCACTATGCCCAATATACGATCTCTAGGATATTAGATAGATGAGAGACTATAGGTGCATGATAACTTAATATAGATAGGTCCAAAGGATTGGATTCCCTTGTATCATTTGGGGACTACGGCGTAGTGGCCTAGTATGTCTGCAATCGATGAGTCGAGTGAATTATTATAGCGATAATAATTCACTGAGTCAAAAGAAGTTCTGAGAAGTATGACTCATGATTAGCTCAATATTGGGCCTAGAGGGTCACACACATATAGTAGGTATTGCAACGAGTAGAGGTTCGGATATGAGATATCCGTCGGAGCTCCTATCTTATTGGATATCCAATAAGCCATTATATTATTAGATCCCATATATGAGATCCAATAAGAGCTAGATTATTGGGTAGAGACTCATTAATGTAAGAGGCTTGGGTAATTGGATAGAGATCCAATACCCAATAAGGTTAGATCCATTAGGGTTGACGGGGGCCTCTATAAATAGGAGGGAACCGAAGGCCCATAGGTTGGGGTTCTCTTGGTAGCCACATTTTATTCTCCTCTCCCTAGAGAGGAGCATCATCGTAGTCCCTACCGTGTGGATATTACTAGAGAGGAGGACACTTGACCTCTTTCATCCTCCCCAATGGATCTATAAGAACTCAGGGATATACGATCTCCCTAAGGACTATCATTCCTTTCTTTCATACATAATTTTCGGATTCGCGGATTTGTTTTTGACGCACCGATCTTCGCATGACGACGGAACCTTTTGTGAAAATCTAAGATTTTGTTTTTATATTCTTCCACTGCATATGTGATGTCGCCCCCTAGATTTTCCAACAATAATTTCTTGGTTTAGTATAATAAACTAAGATCACTATTGATAATACAAAATATTATCCACATATATGATCAATATAATAAACTTGTTCCCACTGATCTTTAGATATGAATACTGAAGAACAATATTTTTCTTACATATGAAAGAATCAATGATATTAAGAAACTTTATATATCATTATCTAGAAGCTTGTTTAAGATCATAAATAGATTCCTGAATTTGCATACCAAATTTTATATTTCTTTTATTTTCTTTGCAAGTCATTTAGAGTAACACATATAAAGCTAGATTTTTAATCAAAAATTTATTTTCATATCATTATGATGTAACTCAAACTCATAATAAGTTACTAATGTCATGATTATTCTTAAATAGTTCATTTAAAAAACTAAATGTCTCATTATGGTTGATACATTCTTTATGAGTAAAATCTATAACCATATTAAAAACTAAAAGTCTAACCATTATATCGTTCGACATTCTCTTTTGAGTTATATTTATAAAACAAACTCTTTTACAATTATTGGATAATAAGGGATCTATTCTCGATTCCTATATCAAAATATAGTTCTTATAGATATACTACATAATAACCATAAATGACAAGATTTTTTTCCTTTGAGATATTCCCAAAGCTATCAATTGTGGTTATTCTATAAGACCATTAACAATGCTATCAATATAATGTGAGAGTTTAGTTATGTTATTTTGTTGTTCATATTTATCAAATTATTTAATAATTTGAGTAACAACAATCTCTCGAATAATAAAGGAGTATCAACATGTATATCCTCTATATCAAAATTAAATTTCAATATTTTCACTCCCGTTGATTCGTTATTTTATATGAACCTTATATTACCATATTTAACTATTTGTGTACTATATTAGAGAAATAAGATATGTACCATTTTAAACTTTTTTGAATAAATAATAAAATATTTAAAAATAATTATTAAATTTAATTTTCTTTTATGTGAGTTGAAAATCTTTATCTAAATATGTAAATATGTAAATTTTCTTTTATAGGACAATCCTAAATATGTAAATATCATAAGTTAGGTTTCCTATTATTCCATAACTCGAAAGAAGTCATGCAATTTACTTACTATGAACCTTATTTAAGATATACATAGTTATCATTAAAACTTCTTCTCACATTGATTTGGGTACAAAAGGATAACCCATCATACTCTAACCATATTTATTAGTATACGATTATACCTTTTAGCAATCATATTCTGTTGTAACACATATAGTAAATCATACTGAACACAAATACCTTGATTTTCCAAGAATCTAGTAAAAGAACTGGAATTATAATTGGATTTATCATAAATACTATAAAATTTATCACCCCATCAGATATGATGATTTTATATTTTCTATCTAATTATCTCTTGACCTCATTTATGTACACTTTAAGAGTATCAACGACATGAGACTTTATATGAATTAGATATATATATATATGTATATATGTATAATCATATCTCAATAGATTATCTTATATGGTGATAAAATGTCTCTCTTTAATGAGATGAAAATATAGAGTGACTTATATATGTAAGCATAATTTCAAGGAGTTTTTTAAGACTATATTTTATTTTAATATTTAATTATAAGATCATCATAAACTTATGATTCATATTAATTATGTATAAATTTTTATACAGAATTCAAATATTAACTTTTATTAGATCACACTAAGTTTACAACTATAAAAAAAAAAGAGAAACAATATTCTAACAATTCTAGGTAAAGAATCCAAATTTTCAGAATTATAAGAATATAGCATGGTTCCTCAAGATTCATCAAATGAATAATCTTTAAATGTAAGCGATAAATACAAACTACTATCGCTTTCACTTTAAGATAATTCTCTACAATGATGAATATTTCATTCTCCTTTCATTTTATCCCTTTTTTCTATTATTATTAAAATGAATCTTTATTATTGATAACAAACATTGAAGTATCAAATTAATCCATTAAGTATTAGAAAAATAATTTCTGTAATATTTGATTTGAACCATATAAAAGTTATATTTATAACTTTTCATTTCAAATCAAACCTTATAGTTCTTCTTTATATAACTTTCTTTGTTACACAAGTAACACTTTATTATGAAGAAATTCTTTTATAAGTTTATATAGTATGCTTCATCCTTATTCTATTGTTGTCCACTCCTTAAGTAGAACTCAAAATATTCTAAGTCTTGAGTTTACAACTTTATCAATTATATTAAGGAGGTAATTTTAAATTCCTCAAATACTATCATTTTTAGTTAGTTCTTTCATTAAGTTGTCAATTAATGACTTATCAAAAAATTAAAATTGATCCTTAAATATTCTCATATGCTAGTTGTAAACTATATTGAAGTCTAAGCATCATCAAATTGAGTCTTTCAGACCTTTCCTGACTAGTCATCTTAATTATTTATTTCATAGAATTTTTAGTAATTAAGTCTGTGTTCCCTTTAATTAATCTAATCAAGGTCCCACTCATTCAATATAACTTGCATATACTCAAGCCATTTATTCTAGCAAATATATTCTAGAAAATATAGAGATATTTATAAAAATATAATGAAGGAAGTACTATTGTAATAATATAATATTAATATTTTGAGTTTTACAATCAATGTTGAACTATTGATATAATCAATATTTTACCTTCAGTATTGACACATCTAATGTTTACACGCATAATTATTTATGGATGACTGATACCATCCTTGTGTAATAGTGTTATTACCTTTGGGTATATAATACTAAAATGTAAAGATATCTAAAATAGTATCATCCTACCTTATCACATAATTATTTAAAATAGATTCTCCTTTGAGATTATCTAAATAAAACTCTTAATTAAATGTTTCATTATGAATATTATTTTTTTAATATCATTAAGAATCAATTCTATAATGTATTTTATATATTATTGGTCTAGGTTACTTTAGTAGATGCAGGACTAATACAAAAATATAAAATATAATCTAAAATGTTCTATAAATGACAAGACATTTATTGTAATTCATAACTCATAAGGCTACTCCTAAGCTATTTTGGCAGCTATTGGTCAGATAAAACTTAGGAAAATAAATTATAAATAATATTCACTAAATTTCTTTTATTCAGATTCATGCTGAAGTAGTTCAATAATAGAATAATAATCATAATAATTATTGAATATTAATCAGCATAAAGAAAATTTATATAATAATTATAATCATGATAATACATAAATCATGAAAAATCTTTATGTGAAAGATAACTGTGATTTCATAATTTTAAATATATACATATGAATAACCAAATAAATATCCAAGAATAATAATTAAATTTTATTTATAAAATATAATCAATAATTCATATGAAAAAATTATAAAAGAATCATTATGCCAATCAATCTTATTTAATTGGGTAAGTTCAGAATTTAATTGGGTAAGTTCAGAATTAGACTGAACATCAACCCAATTAAGTCATTGAAAAAAAATTGATCCGAGGACAAAATTATAATATTATTAACATGACATAATTATAACATTTGTAATGGGTAGAATTGTTAAAATACTAAAATTATTAATAAAATTCAAAAGGACAAAGTTATAATTTGATAAAAACCTAATCTCAAGAAAAAGGGTAAAATTATAATTTTGCCAAAAATAACCTTGTTTGCGTCGTCGTTGCATGCGCACACACGACTGCGGCTATTACCGGTGCGGTCGCCGCCTGGGTGCGGTATGTGCCCGCACATGGCTATTGCCCTCTGCCCATGGGAGCAACCACTGTTGCCCTTTGCCATATGCAGCCATCGCCCTTCCGCAGGCGGGCACCACCATTGTGTGTGAGGGCGATCGTCGACTTCACACGGGGTGCAGCCACCACCTTTCGTGGCCACCACATTCACACATGGTGCGGTTGGCATCCACGCACGGCTATTGTCCATGCGCGACCGTCGCTTGCGCGGTGTCGAGTTACGTAGCCACCGCGATGCGCGGTTGACCGCTTGGCGACTGCCAGTGGTCGCTATTGCTGCAGTGATGCACGTGTTGCGTGGTGCAGCCACCTCTCGCAAGCATATTAACTATGGCTGACTGTTGCCCGCGTGCAATCGTGATGCGTAACTACAAAAAACACAGAGATGTTGCAGTGCCGATGATTGAACAGGCGTTCGAGTGAGATCGTCGCCTCAACAACATCGACAGTAAATCCATCGATTGAAATTATAAGAAATCGTTCATCGCTCATAATAAGCGATAGGACAAATCAAATAGAAAATATATCGATAATACCCGACGAATCATTCATGCATCATAAAAAAAAACGATCAATATCTTTTCACAAGTGAAAGATACTAACAAATAGATAGGAAAGTATTTGATTTTAAAAACCATGTCTCTAATACCAATTGTTAGCATAAAATCTATAATCATGCTATATGTTATGTGGAATAACTTTAATGTCAAAATTTGAAGTCAAATAGCGATGGATCTAAATAATATTATGATATGTACCTTTCGTTGTTGTTTAAAGAAATAAACTTTATCTGGTCTACAAGCACGTCATCGTCAAATCTGAAATATTAATCTACAAGGAGAACTAGACTTACCTTCTCCTCTCTTTCTATCTTTTTATAGAACCAATTAGATTGATGGTTAGGGAGATTGAAAGAGAAACTGTAATAGAGAGATTGAGAGAGAAACGAATATCTCTCAACTTTACTCTCTTATTTCTTCTTCTCATATTCTTATGTTGTCATATATTGCATCCCTAGAAGTCATATCTATTTATAGGCGAGAGCAGAGGGTCTATGATAAGTTATTAGGAGATTTTCTCTCATCAAGTACATTCTCTAAGGAATCCTACTTTAATTAGACTTACTTTCTATTAATTAATAATCATAATCAGAATCCAATCATATCATTAATATATCTTACTTAATTAAATAGGACACGTAATCTAACAAACTTTACCAACAATATCATAGGCTACATATATTGGATCAATATATCATTCAACTTCATCTAATATTTGTTGTTTGCTCAATTCAATTTCAATTATATCATCACTTTATTTGTTTTTATACAAAAAGCTTGGGTCACGTATATGACTTAGTTGGGACCTAGTTGTCATCAATGACTTTTCTATCAATTGTTGATTGTGATAATTAAGTTATCTTTAATACGATATTTTACTTTGATTACCAATCTTATAAAAAATATCATTCTTATAAACATAAATATAGATGAAACATAGTATCTAAACATAAAAATACTGTAAAGGTGTCAAAACATAGTATTATTCTTATGATTCTTTGCAACAAATGAATATGGATATAAGTTACCTTGCGGTGATTGATACAAGTAATAAAAAAATAGTTTTGGTGTTTTAACGTGTCATTATAGTATTTATTTTCATTCATATAAAAAAAATGATAAAGAGATTATGATATAAATTCTTGGATTTTTCTTTTTCATTACATACAATGTCAACAAATGGATATTGACATAATTTGCATTGAATATTATTTGATAGGCATCATAAAAAGTCAAGTTACAGTATTTTGGAACCTCGTTATAGTGTTTTAGTTCGTATACACATAATAATGTAATAATGCTTAGAAACACTGAAATAATGACAATGTTTTCGTTCATATATAAAAACAGTATCTAAGTAGAAAAACATTGTAAAGAGGTTGTAATATAAATTCTTGTTATTCTTTCCATTACATATAATATCAGTAAATGAATATGAACATAATTTGTATTGAGGTGTTTGATACAAATCATAAAAAAAATGTTATAGTGTTTTTGAAATGTTGTTATAGTGTTTTGATTCATATATAGATAACATTTGAATAGAAAAAATATTCCAAGGGATCATGATATAAATACTTATATGTATTTTTTTCATTGCATATAATATCAATAAACGGATATGAACATAATTTGCATTGAGGTGTCTCATACAAGTCATAAAAAGTTGATTATGATGTTTTGGAATGTCGTTAAAGTGTTTTCGTTCATATGCAAAAAACATTATATTTGAACAAAAACACAAAAACATTGTAAATAGGTTATCAACCCAATTTTTTTATTGTTTCCAATTCATACAATGTCAATGCCACCGAATTCTAGTTTAAAATAGGTGCAATGCATATATTACCATATACTTTCATATACAAAACTTTGTTAGATTGAAAAATCAATGATCAAAACAAGGTAGAAGTTGGAATACACTTTCATGTTTTACAAGGGATTGAATGCTAAGTTCTATGTACGAGACAAGTCCTTAAATACAATAAAGCGAAAGGACAATAACAAATAAGCAAAACATATATATATAAAGGCTAATAAAAAAAACTATATTATAGTCTTAAAGCTTGGATGAACACTTGCAACCCTGAACAAAACACCTTGCAAATTTAGAAGTAGAGAGAGGAAAGAAGATTGCTATAATGCCTAGTAGAAGAGAGGGGAGAGAACAGACGAACAATGAGAGTAGAAGAGGGAAATGGTGATATAGTAGATGAGAAAACCCTAAACAGTATAACTGAGTTCACTTGCCTTTTAGATCATTACATACTTTGGATCCATCCATCGGGTGTGGGCGAAAATAATACCATTTAGGCTGGTGAGAGATACTTTTGACCTAAGATATCATTTTAAAAAAATAAAAAATAGAGGATCTCTTTTAAAAAAAAAAAATCTAAAAATAAGATTTTTTATTTTTAGAAAATCACCCTCAACATGGAGATTTTTTTTATTGACAATCACATTTTGTTATTTATAATTATATTTTAAAACTTTTTAATATTCCTAAGATATCCCTTTATAAAATTAATGTAAATGTTTTAACGTATCACTTAATTCCAACAAACTCATTTGATACTAGTCTTTTTTTTCCCCCTCTTATCTTCTTCGTCTTCTCCGCCAACCAATTGCTATAGCACCTTTAATTGTTGATGATATAAAATAATAAAAAAATGATAGATAATCGAATGGGACAATATGAAGATTAAAGAGGAGGAGGTGAGAAATAATTTTTTTGTTTATTAAATCAATTTAATTATTAGCATTTTTATAATAACCCAAAATATGCTCATATTTCAAATCTATGATTGGTAATTGATGGGGTTGTAGGAAATAATGATATAATTGGTAATTAGATCTGAAGATACAAAAGAAAGAGATGAGAAAATAATTTTTTTACGTCTATTAAGTTAGTTTAAGATATTGGATAACGAAAGATACAATGTTTTGAAATGATAATTGAGGGATGGTAGAAAATAATAATATGATTAATAATTAATATATATAATTAATATATTTTTATTTTTTAATGATTGTATGAGATAAAAGGGATTATCCCAAAAATAGATTACGAATAACAATCCCCTAAAAAAAAATTACATTAGCATTTCATATGTACTGCAATGGTAATGTTAGGCAACGTAACAACAGTGCCTCTACGAAAGCCACGGTATTCGAGGAGAACGTTCGCGTTAGAACTCACTGGTATACCCGAACGCTAGACTCAGCTTACCGAGCCTGCCAACTCAACTCGTGCTCCGTAGACGTACGCTCTACGCGTACTAGTTAGCCATACCCGGAGAGACGAAGAGGTCCCCTCTGTCACCAACCTCGCCGGTGGAGTGTCTCGAGTTCTGTCGCCATGGATTTCTTCAAATCCGTCTTCTCCGCCGATCCGACCTCCCCCCGGCAGCAGGATTCTCCGTCGGAATCCCCCCACCACTCACCGGATGGCGATGGACGAGGCAGCTTCGGCGGCAGCGGCGAGACGGGCGGTTGGAGCTTTGGAGGGATCGTGAAGACCTTCGCCACCAAGTCCGAATCGGTGATCCGGACCTACCGCCGGGACCTCGAGGAGTTCGGATCCGGCCTCAAGAAGGAGACGGCGTTCCTCGGGGATGCCACCGCCCGCGCGGTCCTCGACCTCCCCGGCTCCGTCGATGCGGGTGCCTCCGTCGCTCAGGAGTCCCTGGAGTCCGTCGGCCGGATCATCGACGACATTGGCGGCTCGGTGTGGCGGGGCACGGCCGAGATCATCTCCCGGGGTAAGGAAGCGATCATGTTGATGGAGGCCGACGCCGGTAGAACCGACCAGTACCCGTTCGATCACGGGCCCCAGAATGGGTCTCCTGCTTCGAGAAGGTACAACCGGTTCGAGGCGCAGCTGCTTGCGATCCAGTCCGATGCGAATACGTTCTCGGAGGAGCCGGAGGATGCTCCGGATTTCAAAAATTGGAGATTAGGGTTTGATTTGGCCGAGAAAGAGGATGAAATCGAGAGACTGTGCTCTGAGAATGGGTCGTTGGAGGGATTTCTTGAGAAGCTGGTGCCTCGATTGGTGGATTACGAGACATTCTGGTGCCGTTATTACTATCGTGTCCATAAGCTCAAGCAAGCACAGGATGCAAGGGCAAAGTTAGTGAAAAGGGTGATTTCAGGGGAAGAAGAGGAGGATTTGAGTTGGGAGGTAGACGATGATGCAGAGGATGAAGAAGTTGAGAAGGATGACAAGAAAGAAGAAATTTTGACAGAGAATAAAGAAGTACAAGAAGGAGGAAAAAAGGATGATATTGACAAGGTGGTGCAGAAGGAAGACATGAATTTTGAGTCTGTCGTCGTGGAGAAACATGCTGAGGTTTCTCAGGTCGAAAATTTGGAAACTTCAACGGCTAACATCGACGAGGGAGTGAGTGCCGATCCAGGAAAGGCAGAAAATCCTGAACTTATTTGCAAGGAGGAGATGAACTCAAAGTCGGATGATGAAACAGATGGTAAGACAGTGCAAAAAGGGAAGACGGAGGATGTAGGGTTGTGCAAGGATAGCAGCTCTTCAATTGTCTCAAGCCAGCATTCCGTGCAGGAGGAAGATGATCTCGAGTGGGATGAAATTGAGGATCTTGATGAACATGATGAGAAAAAATCTGGTGACAAGAGTGTGGACCCTCTTCGGGAGGATTTGCGCAAGAGACTCAGTGTCGTTGAGGATGACGAGGATCTTAGTTGGGATATTGAAGATGATGATGTGTCCACAAAATCTTGATTAAAAGGTATAACAATGTCGATCAAGTATCATTTTTCTTCATTTATTTGTGAGCTGCTTAGCTGGTAATGGTTGCTCATGTCATGCTGTAAAATTAAATGTGATTGAACTTTTTGAATCCGTTAAGATACTTATCTATGCTGATCTTTGCATATGCAAATTTGGAGCTGTTGGCCATGACATTGTTGGCCTTTTTTCTTTTATAATTTTGTCTATTTGTGTGTTTCAAAAGGCAAAAATGCTGAATTACTTAATGTTGCCCTTCTCATGATATCTCTGGTTTCATATATGATGGCTGTACTACTTTTTTTGATACAATAAAGTAGTAAGAATAAAGAAATTGAAATAGGGACTCATCAAAAGTTTCTTTTGAGGGTATTTACTACTTAATGAATGGTACTGTAAATCTCTTAATTAAAGCAAATTGCATTTGGGTGGAAAAAAAGTTGTCAGATTTCAAAAGTTTCTCGTGATCTTTATTTGAAATCAATTTGAAAGTAAGGGAACTGTAGGGAATTTCTTACATATATATTTCTAGAGAGAAAATGTGTCCTTGAGAGGAAAATGGCTTTTAAACTGTATGGGTTATGTAGACCATGAAGGTGCTGACTCTGTTGCTCCCTTATACTGACTTTTATTGTACCTGCAAACTAAAAATCTTAGTAAATCTTGATTCAGTTCTTACCTTGGTTTTGAATTAATTTCAACTGTTCTGGTAAAAACTTAAAAACCATGTGTTAAAATATTGTGTACCCAATTTGTGCTATTTATGAGATAACATAGTATGATACTTTTGTAAACTATTACATGCTAGATGTGTCTGATCGGATGATTGAACAGGCATGTCTCAGTGCATTTATGCTTCGCTATGTTTGATAGATGAGGCATCAATCACACAATCTTTAGGTGTGATATTTGTAACTATGTTATGTGCTGGTTTTAAAAGAAAGAATTCTAATCTTGAACCCACTGATCAATTGCACATGAGGTTTGTAGTCTAGCACCATTTTGGTTGGCATGTGTTTGACAATTCTTGGACATTGTTATCAGGTTGGCTACTGAGTAGTGAATTGGTGCTACAAACTGTGTTTTCAACTATGCTATTGTTTCATCATGTATCACTGATCAAGGATATGGAATTAAAGCAATGTTGCCGATCAGTGGTTACCCATGCTGCATGTCAGGTCTTGTAGGATCAGTATGTTCCTCTGATTGATCTATTAAGTCAATATATTTGTTCTTACCCGAAACTTTTCTCAAGAAAGATACAAAGAAGTATAACTTTTTCATTTTTCATAAACATTTAAACATATTGATATATTTTCATCATGATTAATGAAAAAAGTCAACACCTTAGATGGGCACCCTAATGTGCCTTTAAACTGTTTCTTTTTCATGCCATCTTGCATGATAAATTAATGCTTCACCATTTACAGCGTCTTCTAGGAACATTACAATTTATCAGATCTGTATGCACTGTGAGGTGTCATCTAGGACCAACGAACTAAATCTCACTCCAATGCAGGTCTTAGGAATCTAGAAACTGGTACAGTAACGGTATATGAAATATCAGACGGTATATACTGATTTTTTATTAAATAAATTAATAAATATAAAAATGAAGTATTGTGTAGATATCAAGCTGCATAATTCAATGCCAATACTTAGTTGGATAGGTAAATACTAGTCTGTTTCGACCTATCTAGTTACTTTTTTAAACCTTGTCTTAGACATAATAAAAATGAGATGGAATTAATACAGATTTATGGGTCTAAATTAGGCATCAAAATTGCATATGTTTAGCAGATTGTATGTTAATGCTTACTTTGAAACAACGCACTAGTTTTCTAGATTTTATGCTCTTGAATCCAAATGAAACTAAGTATGTCAGCTTGCATACTATGTATTTTCTGAGGTGTTATATATTTTTAGTTATTAAAGAGTTCTGAATGCCGTCTCCAAGTGCAATAGTTGAAGACACAACTTTGAGAAAGAAAACTGCAAATAGTGTTCATTCTTTTCTATAACAAGTTAATTAGCTAGTTAAGCCAAGTTATGTTGTATGGCAAAAACCTGTGATCTTACTAATCTTGTTTTTTAGCTTCAGTTGTGAAGTACAATGAAGCCTAGTAGATGGCCAGTTTCTGGGAACCAAGTCAGGAGATAAGAACAAGAACTCCACTTCAAAACCAGAGGAGAAGAAAAGGAGGACACTTGGCCTTTGCAGTTGCCAGTGAATGCTTTTTTCGTGGTTTAGGTGGCAATGCATGTCACGGGTGTTTCTGTATCTATTTGTATCACTTGTCTGATGAGTAGGCTTAAGCTTATGAGACAATTGTTAATTACCAATGGTTGTCCAAATGTTTCAACCCTATTTTATTTAATGTTTAACCAATCTTTTATCAAAGATGAATAAAATACTTGTTCCAGTAAGCTACTATGTTACTGTCTTTTAGGAACCCAATTTAATATAATTTCATGTTTCATCAGTCTCTCACTCAACTACTTGTTCCTCTGTATTATTTATTTTTCTTTTATTTTTTTTTGATGGTTTTTTTTATAATATGTATTTAGAAATAACTAATATTGTTGTTGGTCTAGAAAACTTGTAATGAAGCTTTAAGTGAATTGAATCGCAAGGTATAAATGATGTTTGTCAAATTGCTAGTTAAGTGAGAGAAATTAACGGAGCATGTGTAAGATATTGAATTGTTTGTGGATGATATATATATATATATATATATATATATATATATATATATATATATATATAAAGGAAATGAAATAAGACGATTAATTGGCTATCTAAAGTTACTAAAATGTATGAATATAGTAGTAAGCATCGGAGAGAAACACGGCCTTCTAGCTTTGATATGTACGGCTATGAAGTTTATAGTAAATATTTTTTAGTTAATGAAATATACACCACGAAAAGATTTAAGGATATTTGAAAACTATAAAGAAATATTATGTACAGTAAATCTTATTTTAAAAATATTTTGTATAATAAATAATTTTATTTTAAAATTTGCCATGAATCATATGCTTTCAACCGGTTTTGATAGGAACATACATACATACATATATATATATATACATATATATATTTATATATATATATATTTTACTGACAAAAAGATATTTTGGATATTCGAAAAAGATACGGATGCTTTAAAAGAAAATACGCAAATGTAGGAATCGCCTATTTATATATTTTATTTTTAATCCATGATTTTATTTTATTTTATTTTATTTTTATAAATGATTAATTTTGCGATCTGATCATTAGTCCTCGACGAAGTGATCAGACTTGACGCGACCAAACCGATTTCGATACGTACGCAACAAGGTTGCGCAATGTCGGAGGCACGTGACAGGGGGGGTGCTCAACACGTGCCGAGTGGGCTCTGTTTCCCTTTCCTCCTGGGGGGCTCACCCCTGCGGCCAAGCCTTTTGACGCGGCTTCGAGAGAAGCGCCAGGTAGACGCATCGAAGAAAGGCGAAGCCCTTCTTTCTCCTCCTCTCTCCTCTCTCCTCTGCCCTCCCCTTTCCCGTCTGCCCTTTCCCTTTCTTCTCTTCTTGTGGTGGAGATCTGGAGGAGAAAGTTTATTCGCCTGATTCTTGTTCTCGATCGTGTTGGTTCGATAATGGAGCAGCTCGTCAATTTCATCATCCGCCCCCCAAGGTTCTGAGTCGATTCAATTAATTATCGATATTTTTGGGTTTCTTTGTGCCTTTTGTACCTTTTGCATCGATATAATAAGCTTTTTTGGGTAATTTTTGGTCGAGGGCTTCGTGTCTTTAGGAATATAATTTGGTTTGATAACGTTGACATGGGAAGCGATATATCACGAGTCGCGCTGGTGAGAATATTTCCTGCTGAAATAACGATTACGGTTCGTTGAAATACGCAGAATCGAGTTGCTGCCAATGTTTTCGTCGTCTTAATTGACCGATTCTTGGCCCGGGTTGACGGAAATGCGCATGACCCCTTTACGCTTCTTGGCCCAATTATTTCATCACATCGATCTCGGGGCGCGTGTTCTTGTTCTGCTGCAATTGATCTTTGACGATGCGGTCGTTTTCCGAGTTGTTTCTCCACCGCGTTCTTCTTTGTTGCGCATTTTGTAATTATTGATCGAGATTGCAGCGGTATTCTGACAGCTTATTTTGACTTTTGTAAACATTGCTATTATTTCTATCCCGAAAGAAGAATCGTCCATAGACCCAATCATTTGGTTTCATACCTCCACAAAGTTCCACGACTCCTAGGACAGCTTCCTCATTAGAAATGATTGAGGAATCGTTTAGAGGTCCCATATAGAGATAAGTATCTATCTCAATGGATCTTGGTTTTGATGATAAATATAAGCCATACCGTGTTTTGCAGTTCATTTGACTGGATTTAAGGGCAGCTGATAGATTCTTGCAGTATAAATGTGAGAAGCAGAGGAGTTAGCATAGAAGGTATGCTTAAGAAAAGATATCAGAAGAGATTCTGAGAGAGGAGAAAGAGGTGGTCTTATCGTTGTATTTCTAATCTAGTTTAGCCAAGTGCACATTTTTGCAGATACTAGATAGGTCATCTACAGTTGTATTTCTAATCTGATTGGGGACACTTTGCATATGAAATTACAGAATCTAAAATGACCAGTATGGAGTTTCTATTATTAGACTAAATGTGGGCAAATGCAGATTGCTAAAAGGAACAAATCAGTAAGTCAAAGTCTCTCTCGTGGTCTCGTGGATGCCGAATTGCAACCAATTTGACTTTTTTTAATATATGATTGATTTGTAACTGAGCAATTGTAGTAAAAGATGTAGGTGATCTTATATGTTAAACTTCAATCCAACAGGTTCAAACAGGAATGAGGAGATTTGAGTGTGAAGTATTTGAAGACAATCTTGGGAGATGTCTTTGTAAAAACATATGGAATGAAGGGCAAGTTGCACATATTGCCGGGTGTCTCATGGCATAGGCCATCTTTTCACAGGATGAGCCTTGGCACCACAATGAGGCTTCTCATGTGTAATCTGGATGACTAGAGTTGTAGGTCACAGCAACATCTTTGCCATATTTATCAGCAAGGAATCAAATATCGTTATTACCTGGTACATACCATTTTTTATTGACCTGTCACCTGATGACCAGATAGGTTGTTACTAATTGGTATTTAGGTTTTTATTATTTTTGCTCGGACTAACCAGTTATTCTGGTTCACATAACACTGGTTGGTTGTACCTGGTTCAATTCAGTTTTTTGACGATTCCAATCAAGTAGCCGTACCAAAGTGGCCAAAGTTCTGTTTGTTGGTTTTCTCAATTGGACTGGCCTATCTAATTTTGCTAACTATTCTCTATGCTTATAAAATTATGACGCACACAATGTTCCTCTGAAATTTCGCATGGGCAGGAGTCATGTGAACTGGACCGTCATTGTAAATGAAGGATATTCTGAACTGTGAGTGGACTATACATGCTGTAATTGTGGTAGACTTATTTGAAGCTATACTTATAACTTAATTGGTCCTTGAACTGATAATGGTTTTTAGTTGGTCAGCATCACAAGCAATATGTCATAGGGTTACCAGCAATTTAGCTTATAAAATGTGAGACTTATTATGCTGTCTTATGCATATTCTGATATATAGCTACTTATTTATGCTTTTTCTTTTAATTTAATCCCTCGCTCAAAGGTATGACATGTATGTTATAATGTTTCAGAGCTGATTACAGTCCACAAGATGATTTGTTGGAGCAGGAGTTTATGCTGAAGGGACGATGGTTTCAGAGGAAGGACTTGGAGGTAACAATATTTGATGACTTTTCCGAGCTTTGTTGCTGATGTACACCGCTAAGAACTTCTTTAGCATGTGACCTGTTTGCAACTGCGGCTGCTTGTTGGTTGAAACATCATGATGTCCATGAAGCTTCTCTTGTAGCTGCTCTCCACTATTGCATTATGAAAGCTATCCAATTATTTCCTTATTTTCCACATTACATTGTGAGAAAAATACAGAGTGATGTTATATTCTTTAGAAAGAAAAGAACTGAACTTGGTTCTTACCAGTATGAAGAACTGGTGGGGAAATAAAAGCTTTGTCTGATGATGATGTGTACTTCTTTAGTGGTCTTCTAAAATCTGCCACCATATATATCTCCGTTAGATACTTGGTCCATTATAAATATCATACAAATCAATGAGCAAAGTAAAGATGTATAGCCTGGAATACAAAAGGAAGCAAGTTGTACCCTGAAGGGCAGTCGCAGGTTCTCGGCTTCTTCCTCACTCACATCAAGAACCGAGTCGATGAGCTCGGCTCCTCGGTGTAGTGCGGGCCCTTAAGCCCAGTTGTTTCAGCGCCAGACTGACCAAAGACGAAGTTATCGGGACGAAAGATCTGACCATAGGGCCCAGGTTTCGGACGCTGTCCATGGTACCAGGCTCCAGATCCATCCAGCACCGCCCTGGGGACGTACCTCCCACGGAGCCTTCATTGTAGTACACGCTGGTCGCGCTCGAGTTGGAGATCCGACGTCCCAGTGTACCGCCCGTTGGATCGATCCCGTGCTCATCACACACCACTTCCCAGAACTTGGATCCGATCTGATTGCCGCATTGGCCACCCTGGACGTGAAGGATTTCTCTCATTTTTCGCCCTATATTGACGACAGGGAAGCAAAATTAGGACCTAAATGACATCAATCTCGATAACATCTCCTGAAGCTATTCAATTAAAGCATAAGATAATAGACCTTAGCAGATGTCTCAAAAACCAACAAGAACAGATCAAATTTAGAACACATCTATACAAAAATCAGTACCATCAATATCAAATCAACAACGAGCAAACACGTCATCATAAAAATCCTATGGTTTCCATCTATAATTAGTAAAGAAAAAAGAATTTCGACACCATGAGAGTAAAATCCGGAAGAATGAGAACACGAACCGAAATCGACTCCTCCAAAACCGCCGCAGTCAACTAAAAGCATCTTATCAAGATCAGAAAGGATATTTCTCGCGATCGGAAAAGAACCTCGAAGACACGAAGAATTCGCGTATAACAGAGGGCTTACCGGCGAGGACGGAGATATTGTTGTCTTCGGAGGCAACGAGAGCGATGAGAGAGAGAGGGCGAGGACGCATCGGGGAGGCGGAGCCCTAAGCGAGGTTTATAGAGATGGTGGGAGGAATCGGACGGCCTAAACTCTTTCCCTCCTTTTCCTTATCGTCTCTCGGATGTCGTCCGATAGATTGATCGGACGGCTGCGGGCGTCGAGGTCGCGACGGTTGGGGCAGAAGCTTTTGCTCAAAAATCTTAAGGTAAATGACGACATCGTCCCGAGGATATCAACGAAATCACAATTCTATCCGCCATTGTGCGGCGGTTCCATCAGACGGCTGTAATTTGATCTTCATCAGGGAGCCGTTGGATCCGAGATTTAACGCCGGACATGTGGTTAAAAAATTTACATTGAGATTTTTATAATTTTAAAAATAAAATAAATTAACTTTATTTATCCTAATACTATCAATTGCTATTAACGAAAGCACAATATGATCAATAAAAAATAATTTTAACATCTCTTTTTTGTTTCTAATGATTTTATTAATATAATACCTCATATATTAGAAACAAAAAAGATATTAAAATTATCTTTTTCTCATTTTGCATCGATCTAATCGTAATGTTGTGTATTGTGTTTTTCGTAAATATAATAACAAACGATGTTATGATAAATTAGATTATTTATTTTACTTTCAGAATTATAAAATATTTAATAGAAATTTTGTAAATATAAAAATTATGATGTTAATAGGATCCCATTATACAAGTTAATATATAATTAGTCCTTGACCTAAAACAAAACCATTGTCTTCCGTCTCAAACTGACGATTATGTTTCCTTCCAGAGAATCCATGGCAGCATGTTCGATGTGCTGCTGGAATCCAATGCCAACAGCAACGCCAAATCTTATCTGACCCAATATTCGAACCTCAAGTGCTCCACTTTTGCTCCCACTTTTGCAGAAGTGAAAGGAATCCGATGGGACATTTGGTCCTCCATGGAGAGTACTCCTGTCGGCTGTCAGGCATGGGTTTTCTGCTTGTTCTACGTGTGTTGACTGTTGGATCACACGCAGATCTTTGCCTACTCCAGATTTCAACCATATCCGTGACTTTGGGGTGATGTGCAGTGCAGCTTGTTGATGTCCAAGTTTGCAGAAGCTCATCCATTAGGTTTCCTCATAATACAATGTCATCATGAAAAAGACACCAGCAAAACTCAGAATGTCCCTAATGCTGCACCACTGAAGTACTAATATAATGGCATATTTAAGAAGCAATACCAACTCCCAGATCTTATCTTGTGCATATGCATCCGAAGGTTGGACTGTCGGCAAGCCAACCCAAATAGATTAAGCTAAGAAGCATCACAGGATTGAAGATGACATCACAGCTAAATTTGATGTTTCGTCATTAATCAGACCACCATAGCAAACAGCTTACCCAACCATCATTATTGTCAACTGCCAATAACACCATTGCCAGGGAGGATGATTATTCCAATAAAACGCTGGAATCATATTGTACTGCAAATCTACTTTACCTCGTCGCATTGCACCGTGTCCATACACTGATCAACGGCAAATAGGGAGAATAGATGGCTCTTTCCAAATATTGAATATTGGATTTTGAGGGGAAAGTAAGTTACAGCAAGTTACAAACTGGAAATATGTTCTCAAGATACTCTTAGTACATATTCACCAAGCAGCAGAAAGCATTCAAATTTACAGGCAATTCATCAGAAACCATGCTTTCCAAAACCACCGATATAGATGTCATTTGGCTGGGTTAGATACTGCTGTTTATTAGTAGTATCGAGCACTATGTTTAGTGACTTGCAGACTCCGAATGCTCCTAGCTGCATCTGATTCAAGTGAAAAGTGCCTTCCGGATTCTTGTACTTCAACCTTGAGTTTCTCCTCCTTGCTTCCTCTCTTTACTTTGATAAGCATGTCAAATTTTGCAGTGTCTTCAACCACCTGAGAATTGAAAGGAGCCGCGATAAACCCATTGATCTCAAGCACTTGAACATTGGAAGATGAAAAATATTATCTGCTCAGAAACCATAATGGAACAAAATAAATAAAGGGCAAGAAGACCAGACCTCTGCCCTTGCAAGAAGGACCTCCAGCAGTTCATAGGGGGCCAATGAGTTGGACCTCTGTTGAATGGTCTGCACAGCATGATGTGCTGCATCTTTGACCACGGGATCATGTGCAGGAACAGTACGCCACCCGGGTCCATGCTCATCTGGTACATGATGAGGCTCATTATGACTAATGCAGAGCCAGTCTTACAAGGTTTGACAGAGATGCTTCATCTTTTGATTGTGGTGTTCAGATTTATCTAAGCTTGCAAACAGACGTTCCAGAGAAGGAAGAACAACACTTCCAAACTTAAACCAATAAATTCTTCAGTTTTCCATGCCTTAATGTGTTTCAAAGTAGTTATTGAGAATTACATATAGCTCAACTATATCATTACAGCCTTGCCATTGTAAACATAGTTGCATCTCATTTCACAGGAAAGCAGTGGTAGACACCATCAGAGTTCAAGCATTATACATGCCAATATCAAATGAAAATATCAAGTGCTATCAGATAAAAAAGAAGCAAGATAAAAAAAACTTAAAAGTGATAAAACACAAAAAATTCACAATTCAAAATAAAAGGAGATAACATGATTTCAATTATATGTCATGTAAGAGCAAATCTAAAGATACCTACTAAAAGATTATAAAGACCAAACACACATGGCGAGGGAGTAGGTCATGGGCCATAGAATATGGATATTGATTATTGACATGAGATTGAGATATGATACAACACAAATATACCATTATATCATAACTTGAAAAACAGGATATAATATCTTACAAATACAGCCATCAAGACATTTTAATATATAACATTATATGTGACAATGTCTGATATGCTTAATGGTGTTTGATTATATACCTCTAATAACATATCAGTTCAGTATACAGAAGATAGCAAGAACTTATGATGTAAAGTAACGTCTTGAGTTTAATTTCATCATTCATAATTTGATCTTTAACACTAAAAAAATAACACATAATTAATATATCTAGTCACATATCCATTTTATATGTAGTAAAAATATAAAGAAAATATAGTTAGCCTAAAATGTATCCACAACATATTCTCAGGTATTCTATAATTATCCAATTAGTTTAACCATTATTTAAATCTATCGAGGAAATAACTGGTGTATTCAGCATGAAATATTCTACTAATACCATAGTAGGCATGTATTTGGTACTAATATGACAAGCAACTCAAAATTTTCATATTTCATATGTCATGGATATTTTTATGGGAATAATCACTCAAGCAACAAGTGGCAAACGAGGAAGAGTTCTCTCTCTCTCTCTCTCTCTCTCTCTCTCTTTATGCCTCTTTTTTATGCCTCTTTTGTAATGACAAATTAATCAAAATCAAACAGAATTAATCAAGTCCAACTTGTCTTAATCAAATTTGACAGTTCGACTGATTTCCAGCAATAAGCTAACACATAAACAGACTTCAGACCATGGCAGGCTAACATTGATCAGAAACAATGGGCAGACTTTGGATGTTTACTTATACACATTTAAGTGCCTACTGAAGTTATAACTATTAGGTGAGGCTTAAAGGCCCTAATAACTAATATCAAGTTACATGTGGCCTGGTTGGTGACTGAAGCAATGAGGCTTTTGGTTATACTGTCTTAATAATATTCAGTTGGGAGGTCATGGATTAATTGTAATTCTTGTTTGATATGCTGTTAATTGGAAAGCTACCTTGAGCCTATAATCACTTTGTCTGCTACTAAATCAGATTATGGTCACGACCAAAGGCAGTAAGCTATCCAAAAGAGGCTTGATTGGTAAGACAGGATCAAGACAAGAGGTGACCATAATCTACAATTAGAGTGACATTCACTAGCCAAAATATCAGATTTACTATGAGAATGGAGCACATTCGGGAACAATGTTGCTTTGCCAGAGGCATAGACACTCAGGGTTACTTTGTTATGAAGAAGATCAGTGATACATGAGATCCAACTAATATGTTTGCCAAGTCTACCAAACTAATTTAATGTATTCCTTTAGCTTGGTTCACTCAGCACGAGGTTGTCCCTCTTAGGCTGACATAAATTTGACCTGCAATATGGTTCAAGACACCACCAATAACTTCGGATGGAAGTAAATTAAAAATAAATCAAAACTTATTCTTGCTTGGACCAGATCAAATTCTAAAATCCTTGCATCGAATTTTGACAATCTTACCACTATCATATTCATATTTTCCCAGTAGTCTGAATTGTAAGAGTAGCTCAAGGTACAACTCAAGCTTAGCCTAGTTTGTGAAGCATGAGTCAGCCAAATAACCTGGTCCTCGTTCGAATTATTGATTAGCACATCAGAAACTAACCCCAATTCATTTGTATCTGGCTTGTTAGAAGACCACTATTTAATATGATGGGCTTTAGAAACCACTAGACTCTTGAACCCGCCTCCGCCTCACGCAACCACACACGCCTCCATTTTGTCCATCTCTTTAGCTCTCGTGCCATCTCCAAAACCACCATTGTGATCATCAACACCAGCCTCCCTGCTGCCACCCACCTTACCACCGCCTCTAACTCATCTAAGTCCTGTTCCTCCTTGAGGCTACTGAGGATGTCAGCGAGGCAACCGACCACATCATACATGGTCATTTTGTCTCTTGCATGATGCCTTCCACAACACTGCATCATCCACTCTGAACATCTTCTCGATGTCACCAATCGTTAAAGCTTGTATCAAGCCAACCTCAAAACTGTTTAGGTTTGGTCAAACAAAGCCCAACAGTTGGTCATCGAAGTTAACGCAAACTCAATCTGAGCAAAAGAAAAATGGTTCTCTTATACGGCAAAGTGAAATACAAATAAGAAAAAGAGACAGCTCATTCAAGCTTGACTCCTTTACCATAGGTTTCAAGAGTGCTCTCCATCATTTGATATAGCACATTGTGTCCAACTTTGCCCATACGTGTGATATTATGCAAATTTATCGGTGATCTCTAGTTTTCTTTCCATATGTAGTCATATTTGCTACTTCATAACAGCCCACAAGATAACCAATGGGTGAAGGCCATATGTGTGATATTATGCCCATACGTGTGATATAGCACATTGTGTCCAACTTTGCCCATACCTGTGATATTATGCAAATTTATCGGTCATCTCTAGTTTTCTTTCCATATGTAGTCATATTTGCTACTTCATAACAGCCCACAAGATAACCAATGGGTGAAGGCCAATTTGACAAATTAACAAAGGGTCAAGGAAGCTGAAGAGTTGTTAGCATATGCAATTTTCCTATAATCTGTGTTTTCTCCAAGAAGCACAAAGGGAAAAAGAAGAACGTCATAAGATTCTTGGAATAATGGTTAGGAACCAGAACTTCCAACCAAGAACAACAAACGCTTTGACTAAGACCAATAGGACATAAACAAAAAATTGCAGAGAATCAGATGCCATCAGTATACAACGTGCCCATGGCAAAACTTTTTGGTGAAGATTAAAACGAAAGAAAGCACACACAAAATAAAAGCAAACATAAATTCAGAGCACCTATGGACAAGTGCCAATGTCAAAATTGTAGTCTTGGAACCAACATCGACATCAGAACCATAACAAGATAGATAACTACGGACAACAAAAAGTATTGAAGCCCAGGCCATATGAAAAGAACAAAGAATGTGTTTGTGAGCTCCTCACGAATATGCCAACACAAGATAGACAACTTCTTGTTCATTGGGTATTTACATGAGGAACAGTATCAAGATAGACAATTGGGTACTATATTCACAACTCCGAGCATGTTAGGACAAGTTAGATAACTATAGACAATCAATGGGTTTGCGAGACTGTATTACCTCGTTTGGCACCGAGGTCAGCAGCCGTGAGAGATCCAGAATCTCCCACATGCTTGAAGTCTTGAAGCTCTTTAAAATGGAGCCACGGTTTGACCCACACTTTGGCCTCATAGAGCTTCTTTTTCCTGCGTCAATTGCCTCCACTGTCAAGTGATGAAGGGTTCCAGCAACAACCTGCTCCTTGGCCTTCACCACGCGAGCAAACTCCAGAAGTGCATTCTGCAAACGGAAAGCTACAGTGACAACACAAGTGATACAATATGCCAGAAGAAACTAAACGAGATCATCATCTTTTATTCATGTGTCGTTCGATCGAGACAAGTTAAGCCAATTACACAAAACGACGATGAGAAGGAGAGGTGTTACGCCCAAATTTATCGCAGAATATCGCAGGGTTCAACGATTAACCCAAAAACAACACAGATACGATAAGAAGTGGCCGTAGGTCACATCAAGCAAAAATAGCTCCTTGTATTACGATATATCCAACCAAAAAACATAAAGATATGTCGAAACCCTAAACAGAAAGGATCGCACGATACAGAGATAAGAATTCAGATCGGCAGATTTCGGGAGAAAGGATCGAACTCAGCAAAGAATTTGTCGTCATAAGAACACGCAAAGAATATAATATAAAAGCAAGGTACAAAAACACATAGATCACAAGAGAAGGACGAAATTCGAAGATCTGGAGGAACCAGAGCAACGCAAGACCTCCTTTTTGTTGTGTTCGTCAACGGCGAAGCGGGCGAGCTCCTCTATCTCGGCGCTGTTCTGGAAACCCTCCGATTCCGTCAACCCTCCGTGCACGGCCGCCATCGCGATCGAGAAGAGGAACGAAGAGCACAATAAGAAGCCGATAACGAGGCGTGGGAGAACACAGCGAGAAGAGCGAGTGAAGGAGGAACCCATCCTCCGTCGCAGTACTTATCGTTGCGTTTCTTCTCTCTCAATTTTAATAGAACGCGTAAGGGACTCTCTCCGCTTTACATGTGCAGGACGCGTGGATCCAGATCTGGCCGTTGGTTGGACTACTCTTCCGATTCAAGCTTGCCAGTTGAGGGATATTTCTTAACTGATTAATATTTTTTTACTTGAGCGACGTGACGCCGTCGCCTACTCGCGCATGAACTGGCCAAGTACGTCCGCTTCTGTGGGACCGCGGAGCGTTTATCTCAGTGTATATTTCTGGGTGAGTATATAGAGTTTGGCCCTTTTTATTTACCTTTTCGGTGGTTTTCTTCGCCTCGAAGAAAATATTCTGAAGGAATTGCGTAGCAAAGAAGAGATAAAAATGTACCTCTTCGACCCACTCGGGAGACTCACCAGCCTTTGCTGTGGGAAGACCCACCACGGTTCTCCAACGGGGCCCACTTCGTATCTGCGAGGCCCACCGCTCGCGTGAGGTCGGTGGCGCAAGGAAAAGTGTCGCCCAAGACACGTGAGCGGCACAGTTTCCATGGTCCGTGATGTCGTCTCCCCGTCCCAATTTACGTGGCTCGAGTCAAAATGTTGACCCGAACGATGGTCACCCACACGGTGAGGATTGAGCTCGAGTGGATGACAACGTACGAGGAACCTAAAAGGATGTTTCGATGAAAGGAATGATTTTGAGACTCGTTATTTTTTGAACTCCTCGATTGTCTCAACTTGACGATTACTTAGAGATAGACTCGTATTCTCTTGAGTACGCCTCAATTGTCTCCTCTCTTATCAATCATTTGTGTTTCTCTTTCAATTTGTTCAACTGTATCACAGACAGTTCTTGTCTCTCTATTTAATTTTTCTATAGTTTTGTTTAATTTTTTAAAATTTTGTTCAATCCTTTTCTACAACTTTATGTTTGTATAATTTTACATACTATTATTGTCTTTTCATTTAATTCTTTCTGCCCTAGTTTTGCTTAGCACTATTGTCTTTCGATTTAATTCTTCTTTGTGGTAGCTTAACATAAATCTTAATTGACATAATATTGTTCATAAACTATCAAACACTATACTTATCATAATATTGTTCCTAAACTATTAAATAGTATAATTGGTTTTGTTGAGATTAGGACTCCATTTGGATGATTTACAATATTATCAAATAGATTTTATTATTTTTTTGTGATGATCAAAATATTATATCAGGATAATTTTTTTATCACCATTCGGTTGACATTATCAGTAAACTATTATAAATACATATTATGATTCTACTATGATATATCAAATGTCTTATATATTTTAATTTCATTTGGCTCACTTATGGTATATTTGAATGGCATTATAGTAGTTTTATTAAGATATTAAAAATATTATAATATTATTGAAAAACACTATAAGTGATATTATATAATATCTCTTTGATCGCCACTATTGTGCTTAAAAAAAATAATTAAAAAAATTCTATTCGATAAAGCTAATATCGAAAAGATGTTTAAACATAGAGTATAAGTAAGAGTAGTAGATAATTAAATCAATAAGCAATGATAATGAAAAATAAAACATAAATTACATATCGAATTTTTAGTGGTTCGATCATCGTGATATACGTCAACTCCTGATTCTTCTTCCATTGAGGCCATCGATTTTCATTAACAATTTTCTTTTAATGGGCAAAGACCCGACTATCTTTTATAATTCTTTTCTCATTTTCACATGTTTAAGAGAGAGTCTTAGAATAAGCCTGATGAGGAGAAAGATACTTCGCACTTTTCACAACTTTACAACTTAGAATCACAATATTTTTTGTTCTCTTTTTGTGCTTCTTCAAGCGGAAAAAAGTGGGGTAACTGTAGGCCCCAAAATACTTCAAAAATAAACCAAAAAGGTCTCATCATAGGTTTTAGGGTAATCTTGACAAGATTACTACCACTGACACCCTTGCAGATCGGCGATACCACCACCAATCTGAGTGGTACGAGGCGCCTAACATAGCTTAGAAGATGATGCGTCGTGGGGCGTGACTCCGAATCGAAACTTTCAGATCGCACGATTACGGGAAAATGGGCGCTTCACCACCAAGGCTTAAAGGAAATTCCACCGCCAAGGATAAAGAATGTTGATTCACCACCAACGATGTTGGATAAAGAATCGAGATAAAATTTAACTCACAAGATGAATTATCATTCATTCAACCACCCTTACAAATGAGAATATGTCTCATTATATAGATATTAGACTCGAAAAAGAACTACCCGAAACAAACAAGACCGAAATAGCGGAACTACCCAAACAAACAATGGAACTACCCAAACAAACAAGACGAAATAAGCGGAACTACCCAAACAAACTCCAGGATTGAGGAAGTTACGCCCGCATGACTCAAACAATTCCAATCGAAGAACAAACAAACTCGGATTGAGGGAATTACGCCCATGACTCAAAGCAATTCCAATCAAAGAACGAACAAACTCCAGGATTGAGGAAGTTCGCCCATAACTCAAAGAATGCCAATCAAAGAACGAATTTTGATATTGGTATCATCATTCCTTGTCCCATCGAAGTAAGTTGTAACCAAAGTTAGTTTTGGCATGAATAAGTACCGATAGTGTTTGTTTTGCCCAAGGAATCACTTCAGGGACATCAGGATGGATCGGTAGTCTCGGATGATCCCGCATCATTCTCCCGGATTGTTTGAGATTTGTCCTCAAATCCGACAAGTCATCATCGTCAAGTAAGGAGAAAGATCACCTACATTAAAAGTTCTTTAAACTCCATATTCTCCAGAAGATCAATCTTGTAAGTATTTTAGCCAATTCGCTTGATAACTTTAAACGGACCATCGGCTTTCGGCATGAGTTATTCTTGCGTCGAGATGGAAATCTCTCCTTCCTTAAGTGAAGCCACACAAGATCACCCTTTTGAAATTGGGCCTTCTTAAAGCGATTTGCTTTCTTACGGTAAGACTCGTTGGCCTTCTCAATCTTTGATTGAATTTGCTAATGCTTCTTCATCGACTCACTCTATCTTTGCCATCAAAGTTTACTTGAGAGTCGATGGAATTGGAATCAAATCGATGGGAGTGAGAGGATTGATTCCATAAACAACTTCAAATGGTGATCGTCGATGAGTGTAACTTGGTGATCGGTTGTAAGCAAATTCAGCATGCGCAAGCTTCAAATCCCATTCTTTCAAAGATTTACTCACCATGCAACGAAGAAGAGTGGTAAGAGTACGATTGGTTACCTCCGTTTGGCCATCGGTTTGAGAATGACAAGTAGTGCTTTGAATAAGAGTTTGGTACCAAGCATTCTCCATAGTGTCTTCCGAGGAGTAGCTTAGAACTTGGAATCACGATCCGACATAATGGTTTTCGGTACTCCATGGAGACGAATAATCTCCTTGAAGTATAAGTCAGCAACATGAGATGCATCATCGGTTTTGTGACATGGCACAAAATGAGCCATTTTAGAGAACTGATCGACAACCACCATGATGGTATCTTTTCCCCTTTGAGTTCTCGGTAGAGCCACAACGAAATCCACGCTAACGTCTTCCCAGGGCTGCAATGGAGCGAAATGGAGTATACAACCCTTGATGGAATTGACTTTTTGCTCTTTGACAAGTTGCACACCTCGAGATAATAGCATGCACATCTCCATTCATCTTTGGCCAATAGAAATGTTCTTGAAGAACCTCAAGAGTTTTGTTAACTCTAAAATGACCACCATTCCACCACCATGTGCTTCTCGAATTAGCAATTCGCGAAAAGAACTCTTCGGCACACATAATTGATTTCCTTTGAAAGAAACCCATCTTGTAAGGAATATGTACCTTGAACTCCTCGCTTACAATTGTCGATGGTTGACGAGAACTCAACATCTTCAGAATAAAGTTCTTTCATCAATTGAAATCCAAGAATCCTAGAGTCCAAAACAGCAAGCATAGAATATCTCCTTGATAAAGCATCTGCTACAACATTAATGTGTCCAGGTTTATACTTAGAGACAAAAGAAAATGATTGAAGAAATTCTACCCATTTTGCATGTCTCGAATTAAGCTTATTGGCGCTAATGAATTTGAGAGCTTCATGATCGAATGAAGGACAAATTGTTTTGGTCTTAAATAATGACTCCAATGATCAAGCGCTTTCGAATAATGGCATAAAACTCTTTATCATAAGTTGAATAATTCTTCTTCGAGTCGATCGACTTCTCATTGAAATATATGCCAAAGGTTTTGTGCTTGCACAAGAACGGCCCCAATGCCAACTCCACTTGCATCACACTCAACTTCAAATACTTTATCAAAATCGGAAGGGCAAGAATAGGGAACTCACAAAGTTTTTGCTTGATTACCTCAAAAGCATTTTGAGCGCCTTTGTCCATTCAAAACTCCCTTCTTCATGCATTCGGTTATAGGAGTCATGATGGTGCTTGAAATTTTTAACAAACCGTCGATAGAAAGAAACAAGTCCATGAAAACTTCTTACATCGAAATGGACTTGAACCAGCCAAGTCTTCATAGCTTCCACCTTGGATTGATCTATGAAAATTCCACCTTTGGAAATTACATAACCAAGAAACACAATGGTTGGAGAGAAGAACTCGCATTTCTCCATTTTGGCATGGAGTTTCTGTTCTCTCAAGACTTTAAAGACCTGTTCTAAATGAGAGATATGCTCCTCCTCGTTCTTGCTATAAACAAGAATATCGTCAAAATAAACAACGACAAATCGACCAATAAACGAACGAAGAATCTCGTTCATAAGTCTCATGAAGGTACTTGGAGTATTCGATAACCCGAATGGCATTACCAACCACTCATAAAGGCCTCCCTTGGTTTTGAAAGCCGTCTTCCATTCATCACCTTCTCGTATTTTGATTTGATGATAACCACTCCGCAAATCTATCTTTGAGAAGACAGTAGAACCATACAATTCATCAAGCATATCATCAAGTCTAGGTATAGGGTACCTATACTTAATGGTGATATTATTGATGGCTCGGCTATCAATGCACATTCTGAATGAACCATCTTTCTTAGCACGAGTAGAGTCGAACGAACATGGACTCATGCTTTCTCGGCGAACATATCCTCTGTCCGATAAGTTCATCGACTTATCTTTGCAATTCCTTTGTTTCCTCCGGATTGCATTGATAAGTTGGTTTGTTCGGTAGAGGCGTCGGGGGATCAAATCAATTTGATGCTCAATACCTCTTATGGGAGGTAATCCAGGTGGCAAATCCTCCCGGGAACACATCTCGCAAAATCTTTCCACAAGCGATGCATCTTTGGATGAATGGGTTGCCCCATCTTACTCTTTTTCTCTACCATAAGCAAAGCAAATACATTCTTTTGTTTGCTAATGGCTCTCTCAACCCGTGTTTCATTTAAGAACAAACTTTCTTACGGTGTTTCCCTTCCTGGTTGATTTCGATGTATCAATGAAGGATTCAAGGGTAAAAGGGTGATGCATTTTGTTCTTTCCGAAAGAGTATGTGTTCTTACGACCATCATGCACAAGATTCATATCATATTGCCAAGGTCTTCCCAATAACAAGTGACATGCATCCATGGAATCACATCACACGTAGCTTGATCTCGATAGTTCATCCCAATAGAAAATGATATAAGAGCTCGTTTGGTTACCTTAAGATCATTTCCTTGATTGAGCCATTGGAGCTTGTATGCGGTTGAGGATGTTTCGTTGTCGGAAGCTTCAATTTGTCAACAAGGTTGGTCGAAGCAACGTTGGTACAACTCCACCATCGATAATCACTTTGAACATACCTTCTCGCATAATAGTGCAACGGGTGTGAAAGATGTTCTCCTTTGCTCATTATCAAGAGAAACTTCATTATGCAAAGTTCGTATGATCAACATTTCACCATCATCGACTTTTTCAATGATATTCTCGGATTCTTCACCGAATCATTACGGTCATGTTCATCGTTGGCCTCTTGAAGTTCCAAATCGATCTTCTCAATTTCTTGAAGAGTCATAACTCTCTCGATTTGGACAATTAGCTTGCAAATGCCCATAGCCATGACACTTAAAACACTTCCTTGTGTCACCATCAAATTTCTTCTTGTCGGTTCCTTTGATGGGTTCCACCAACTTCTCTTTACCCTTAGCGTTCGATAAACACCTTCATATTTGCTTGAGGAAGTACCTAAAGTAGGATGTCCCCTTCGAGGAGGTTCCGGAAGAAAACCTCTTGCTACTCTTTAGTTGTTTCTCAACCTTCATTGCTAGCTTGCAAACATCTTGAAGGACCAATAAAGGTGAAGTTCAACCAAATCGCAATTTCACGATTCATGCCACCAAGGAATCGATGGTTTGCTCGAACTTCTGGAACTTCAGATCTCATCATGAGTTGTTCGAACTCATGAATATATTCTTCAATACTCATCCCTTGTTGTCTTAGGGAATTCAACTTGAGAAACAGATCTTGCTTATAGGTATCGGGCAAGAACCTTTTCTTTATAAGTTTCTTGAGTTTATCCCAAGACTTGATTCGGCTTTTTCCTTCTCTAGCTCGCTGACGCTTTAAATTCTCCCACCATAGAGAAGCATATTTAGTGAGTTTCGAACAAATGACCTTGCACCTCTTCATCCGAGTATGACTTGAAGTCAAAACTCGTTCAATGGCAAGGAGCCAATCAACAAAATTGTCGAGATTGAGACTACCCTCGAACTCAGTGCATCTGCTTTAATCTCACTGGTCATTCTCATGGTATCTTCTTTTTCTTCTCCGAACTCGGTGCTCGAAGCACTAGAGTTGCCTCCAATGGAATCGTAATCATCATTAGAATTGTGATGTGAATCGATTCGATCATGGTGCCGTGATCATTGGGACGCCTTCTTTGGTTGCTCTTGTCTCTCCGGGTTCTCTAGGAGATTGAGAACTCACTCCATTTGCCTTTGAGATTCTCTATAGCACGATCTCGCCTTAGGTCGTGCGCTTGCTCCAAAGTCAAGCCTCGTGGAACTTGTTCGTCACCCATGGTAAGTAGAAGATAACAACACAAAGGAATCACTCAAGATAAGTTCAAACCTTGAGCTCTGATACCAACTTGATGTGTGCGTGGGCGAGTGACTCGACGAAACTTTTAGGGATCAAGCGATTATAGGAAAATGGGCAGTTCACCACCAAGGCTTAAAGGAAATTCCACCGCCAAGGATAAAGAATGCTTGATTCACCACCAACGATGTTGGATAAAGAATCGAGATAAAATTCAACTCACAAGAGGAATTGTCATTCATTCAACCACCCCCTTACAAATGAGAATATGTCTCATTATATAGATATTAGACTCAGAAAATAGGAACTACCCAAACAAACAAGACTGAAATAAGCGGAACTACCCAAACAAACTCCAGTGATTGAGGAAGTTACGCCCATGACTCAAAGAATTCCAATCAAAGAACAAACAAACTCGAGGATTGAGGAAGTTACGCCCATGACTCAAGAATTCTAATCAAAGAACGAACAAACTCTGTGGATTGAGGAAGTTACGCCTATGACTCAAAGAATGCCAATCAAAGAATTAATTTTGATATTAGTATCATCATTCCTTGTCCCATCGAGTAAGTTGTAACCAAAGTTAGTTTTGGCATGAATAAGTACCGATAGTGTTTGTTTTGCCCAAGGAATCATTTCAGGACTTAAGGATGGATCAAGAGTCTCGGATGCTCCCGCATCGTAAGACTATGCCTAGGCGATACCATCGCTTGTCTCGAGAGATCGAGCCTTTGATGGTTCTACCGCTTGATCTAACTTTGTCAGCGAATGGGCTTCCCAATAAGCTCAAATCGGTCCCAATTTAGGCCCTAATTTAGTTAGTAAAGTTAAACCTAAAACTAACTTAATTTAAGATTCAACTCTTGTTGAATGTCGAATTTTGATGATGAAACAAATTGGCAAAGTTTATAATTTAATCTGTATTTTAAATGGCTTAGGACTAGCTTCAATCAAGGATAGGCAAATTAATTAAAGTAAGAAGTAATCAAACGTTGGGTCGGAGTGGAACATGTTAGAAGATTGGACGTCAAGCCGGAGAATCAGTCGACGTATCGGCAGAAGGCTTCGGACGATAAGTTCAGGCATCGAGCCAAGAAGAGCAGACATTACGCCAAGGAGATCGGAGTTATGGGGTCGCCATGAGATCGGAGTTATGGGGTCAATATGCCGATTAAACAATAGGTCGTAAGAGAGGACGATGCGCTGAAGGATCGGATGAAGCATTGATGAACCAATGATATGCCAGACAACATAAGATTCATGCTTGTAATAATTTGTCTAAATCGAAGTAGTTTAAGGGTTTAATTGAGTTAGTTTTAATGTAGTTAAACTAACTCAATTAGGGGCCCATTAGGCCTAAATTAGGGTTGTGTTGGACCAAGAGAAAGGCCTAAACAATGACCCAAAAGATGAGTCAGGCGGTGGTATTGCCAGAACAGATGGTGGAACCGTTGATGGCTCAATCTCTGAGACACAGTCTCTAAGATTGTATCAGGCAATGGTACCGCTTGAAAGCAATGGTACTTAACTCAATCGGAGGTGGTACCATTAGTACCCCAAAATCATAGGGTGTTTGAAATTTTGACTATATTTTTTAAGCTATTTTGGGTCTATAAATACCCCAATTGTTCTTACTTGGGAAAGCAAGAATTGAGCAAGATAGAGGAATGATTCCAAGGTTGTAATCTCTTAAAAGTGTAGAGTCCCTCCTCCTAGAGCTAAGTGATAGTTCTAAGAAAGGTATGTAAGGGAACACTTGTAAAATAGGGGTGTAAAGATTTTCTCTGAGCATGTTAAAAGGAGAAAGTGGATAGTTGATCTTCGAGCTCTATTAGAAAGAAGATCATTAGTGGTCATCAGTGGTCTTGAGTGAAGAGGAATTGGGAGTGGACGTAGGTCGAGATGACCAAACCACCATAAAATCTAGTTTACATTTACTTTATGCTCTTCAATGATACTGCAAATAGATTTATTTACTCAATATGCTTACGTATGTTTTAAGTTTAAACGTATTTTTGATATGAGTTTTTATCTAAATGAAGTTTTTCGAATCAAATCGTTTTTATCGTAAGTACTAATTCACACCTCCCCACCCTCCTTGCCTCTTAGTGTCGATTTCAATCCTAGTAACTCCGGTAATTAAAACATAAATAATTACAAGAAAAGAATCTAAGTTGTCCGGCATGTCATTGTTTATCCAAACTCTCGGCGAACTTCCAATGCATCATCCATACCTTCATGTATCACTTGATGCATCGGCATGTTGACTCTCGCAACATCCGATCGTGGTGCAACGTCCGATTCTTCCAGCTCGATGCCCGATTTTTGACTCCGACCCAACGTCTAATTATTTTTATTTTAATCATTTTATCTTTTCGGATCAAAGTTATTCCTGTATCACTTTTCTCAAACACAAATTAAATCATAAACTTATCAATCATCAAAATCTGAGATTCAATACACATATAATTATAACACCAATTTTTTTAGGTTTTACGATGTTTCATCATGTTGGCCAAAATAGTATATTAGGTCTCATCTGATTGATGTTGTTCTTAAACTATTATAAACACCTATCTAAATCCTATCATATAATTTTTTTTAATATTGTTATGTGTCTTTGTTAAGGTGTTCAAAACACTAAAGCATCTGGCATGAGTTTCCTCTTTAGATATTGTTGAGTTTCGACTTTAGATATTTTTAGAGTTATGATTGATTACATATAATCAGAATTTAATTTGCATGTGTTCTTAACATTCATTACGTATGTTTGATATTTTTATATTCAATGAGATAATCATTTTGATATTATTAGTGGGTGACTAGTTAAATATGACATGGAACATGTTATTAAATTAATAACGTCTCAATTTCTCCTCTCCCCTTCCTACGCCTTGTCCGAAATATTAATGGAGATACCATCAACACGCATTATGTCATCCTAAAGGCTACTTATTCCAGTGCAATATTTCTTTACACTTGTATCATATATACTGGATTTTGGATAATCTCTTTTTGCTATATCTTATTCAATATATATGATTCTCTATCAACTTTAACTAATTTTCATATCTTATAATAATATAAAAACACTATCAACAAATAGGGATGTCGATTTTTAAGTTACCAAGCCAAACAAATTCAGGAGCACCATAGATTTTATGTGCATACTATAAGCACATAAAGTCATTGACACCTGATGGTGTTTGACTTCAAGAAATAAGTTTTTTATGCACTGTAATTGATTTAAAATTCTCTAAAAATACAATGTGATATTCAATATGATAATAAGTCTCGTATACTTGTCGAGTTTATATTTTTTGCTCATACCATAATCTAAATTTAATGTTTTACTGACAAAAAAAAAACTTTCATGAATATGACTATGGATCAGCTAAGGCGTTTGTATAAGATTCACTGAATTTAAACATATTTGTTACTCTACATGTAATCCAAAATAATTTTATTGTTTCTCGATTATGAATATCACTAACAAGATTTAAAAAAAAATGCATCATGTAGCATCCATAATAGGCTTAAAGAAAGATCTTTAAATTCGAAAAAAAATATTTAGATTGTGATCGCTAATGATATCCAAAAATTCAAGTATCCTAATGCAACTTCAGAATTCAAATAGGAATCACCTCCAAGAAATCTAATATTTCAATTTTAACATTGCAATGCAAGTGGGAATAATTTATTTGCACCATCGACTATTGTAGCTATCAATAAAGCAACAGGTTACTTATCTAATAAGTGTGCTACTTCTAAATCAAAGGCAAGTTTTATATTATTCCCAGAACTTCTAATACATCCTCCAAAAACTCAAAAAATTCATCAAAAGTGATTTTGAGATGTTGTCACAAATTGAATAGTTATGTTATAGTCTTAAAGCTTGAGTTTCAATAAAAATGAAATTAAATCTATATATGACTCTACAAAATCACTTCCAACTTGATTCAGTGTTATCTCATGTATTATATATGTCTTTTAAAAAAAAACACCACCAAATCTTTTCTAGATATATGTATTTATCATTTTCAGCATGTAATCTTAATACACTATGCATTAATGTTTAATATGATCTACAATAAAATGACTAGAGCATTTATGATAGTATCTATTTATTCTAGACAAATTATATCCATTGCAAACTTTATTATTAAAAAACTTTCTACTCTACGAGTGCATATCATCCATCTACACTCTTTAACTACATACCAAACATTTATCTTATAACTTCTTTTGATAATATACTTCACATCAAAATCTCTTTAAATCGTATATTCTTATAGAGCTTTTTCTTATAACTTTTTTGATAATATACTTCATATCAAAATCTCTTTAAATTATATATTCTTTTAGAGCTTGTTTAAATTTCTCTGAAATACCTATAATAGGAATGCAAACATTAGTCTCCAATCAAATCTTGTTCCTCTATACAACAACAATTAAGTTTACAAAAATATCATATATATATTGTTTATATAACGAAGAAATATATTATTGGTTAAAAATTCTACATCTTTGACAAAGGGAACAAAACCTTTTAATATCAAATCATCATCTCTCTCAAGGCTAATGATAGCTCTCATTGATCGTTCTTAACTCTTCAACATAATTGTCATAAATACCCTCATCTATATAGATTACATTGTTAGCATAAAATCTATAATTACACTATCTATTATGCAGAATAATTTTAATATCAAAATCTAAAATCAAATAATAATGAATCTAATTGATATTACGATGCATAGCTTGATTTATAAGTACATCATCATTAGATTTAAAATATCAATCTACAAGAAGAACTAGACTTACCTTCTCCTTTTTTCCTATCCTTTCACCGAACCACTTAGATTGATGGTTAGGGAGATTGAAAGATAAACTATAATAGAGAGATTGAGAGAGAAACTGTAATCTCTCAAATTTACTCTCTTATTTCTTCTTCTCATATTCTTATGTTGTCATATATTGCATCTCTATAGATCCTGACTATTTATAGGCGAGAGCAAAGGATCTAGGACAAGTTATTAGGAGATTTTCTCCCATCAAATGCATCCCCTAAGGAATCATACTTTAATTGAACTTCTTTTCTATTAGCCAATAATCTTAATCAGAATCCAATCATATCCTTAATATATCTTACCTAATTAAATAAGGTCACATAAACTAATATTCTCCTACTTGACCCATTAATTAGTAATATAAAAAAAGATTCAAAATCAAAATAAATAAATAAAATTTATTTTAAAAAAATAATTTTGCATAATTAGATTATGAAATTTTAAAAACTATTTACACGTGTACGAATTTTAAAAAAATAGACTAATAAGTCCAATGAATACAATAATACTACATTAAGTCTGATTAGCAATACGAGTTATAGCGGTTGTATGTCATCAATATTAACTTCCTTCTATGTACCATAACACTATTTGCCTTTTCTAATGCAGTCCACAATGACTCTTATAATTTGTCTTGTCAAGACAATCATGTTATCACATTCAACTAAAATATGTACATACATAATTGTGAACTGGATAGTAGAAACAAATAATTTTAAGTACGTAAGTAAAAATATCAATTATAGTATCGACTTAAATATATATCACCATATCCTCTATGGGTTGCCCATAAACCTAATCATAAAAACATATTTTTTTCAAAACACTTTAGACTTAAGTCCTAAGTGCTAGTTATAGGTGCCCTACAAGTTAATCACGTGAGTGATGACACTTGTAACATGTTGTGTCAATCTCTTTATTTATGATTATTGGTATTTTCTCACATTATCTAGATATATATTATGATGTCCTTGGATCTGTGCAATGAGAATCAGAATCCTAATGAGATCACGATAATGAGACTGATTCACCTTTAAACACAAACCCTAAATAATCCCGGTCATAGGTTACTAGAGAGGGACATCGAGAGAACTGGATAGACTAGTGTGTTATATACTCATCCATATGATGGATGTGGCTTTGTGTGGGGACACTAAGGATATAGTGCAAATGCTCATTGGAGAATGTGTTCACTGATTGATCTGGTTACGGAATGTTGGATGGTTATTGATACCTCATGTTAGACAACGATTCCGTAGTCCCAGTAGTGTATTTGGTCTTTAGACTTGAGATACCAAAGATGCTTTATATGAATACTTCATTCTTTAACATCGAACTTATAGGTTTAGAAAGTTTCAAATCTGGTACAACCGGTTCTCGGGAATGGTAGCCAATCTTACAAAGAAAATTGAGTGTCAATTGAGGATCATCCACTCTCGGTATCATAATAGGAATATCTCATATGTTCTTACTTAGGTAAATTCCTGGCCAAGGTCATTCGGATTACGAGAGAAAGAGTTCTCCGGGACAATCCGATTAGAGTGAGACTCGACTAGAAATCGTATGGGCTTGACAGCACCATGCTCAATATATAGTTTATGAGATATTAGATGAATGATGGACTATAGATATATGATAACTAAGGACAGATAGGTCCAAATGATTGGATTCCCTTGTATCGTAAATGCAGGGGCTCAAGACGCGTAGTGGCCTAAATACGTCATGATCGATGAGTCGAGTGAATTATTATGGAAATAATAATTCACTAGTTTAAAGAAGTTCTGACAAGTATGACTCACGGCCAGCTCGATATTAGGCCTAGAAGGTCACACATATATGATAGGTGTTACGACGAGTAGAGGTTCGGATATAAGATATCCATTAGAGCCCATATCTTATTGGATATCCAATAAGCCCATGTGTTTTTGGATCCTATGGATGAGATCCAATAAGAGTTATATTATTGGGTAGAAACTCATTAATGTAAGAGGCTTGAGTAATTGGATAGAGATCCAATACTCAATAGGGCTAAATAGGAGGGAACCAAAGGCCCATAGGCTAGGGTTTTTCTTGGTGGCCACTTTCTGTTCACCTCTCTCTAGAGAGGAGCATCGTCGTAGTCCCTGCCATGTAGATACCGCTAGAGAGGAGGATGCTTGACCTCCTTCATCCTCCCCCATGAATCTGTAGGAACTCAGAGATATACGATCTCCCTATGTACTTTCTTTTTACACATGTAGTTTTCAGATTCGTGGATTTGTTTTTCACACATCGATCTTCACACGATGACGGAACCTTTCGTGAAAATTCGAGATTTTTATTTTTTGTTCTTCCACTAAGCATAAGATGCCGCCCCTTGGATTTTCTAACGCTAAGTAAATAGAGCAATAATCGATACAGTGGAAACTCAAGTAATTAATTGATATTAGATGTTTTTGGACTCGTCTTCTCTAACCATCAAGTACTTTCTATCATAATGCATAGAGATGCAATAGTACTTGTCGTTCTTAGAGAAGAAAACTACTGCGATGTTATAAAATATCTTCAGCGACTTGATAATTGAGTTTGACTATAATAAGTCTTGAGATAAAATTTTACAGTTATAAAGTTTGATCAGTGGCCTCAAAGCATACCATAAAATCAACTTTTTTTATTAATAATATAATAATAAATTACTCTTTTAATTGATATAGATATTAACTATAAGGTGGACTTTCTATTATTGAGGCAATTTATAGAATCAGCATCTGAAAACACAATCATTTTAAGCTAATATAATTTCATATATGTGAGCATATAATCTTTTATCTCTTCGAGATATCTCATTACTTTTTTTTGTAGTTCTTTAATGTTTTCACTTTTGGATAACTAAAATATCTATCCAGTATTTTAACTATAAAAATTGATATATGTTCTGATATAGGCTTAAGCATAGACCTTCAATTACGCATATATAAAGAATATTCTCTTTATCTGATTCTTTTCAAGTCATTTTAAAATACTTACTTTTGACTAAAATTCTACTTTTATGATTTATTGAACAAAGTTATATATTAAATCTTTTCAAGACTCGGTTAATATATCCTTCCTAAGATAGTCTTAATAATCATTGAGATATATCCTAGAGTATCTCAATATTAATAATATAAGATGTCTCATTCATATCAACCATCTTAAAATTCTTAGTGATAATTGCTAGTTATAGGTGCCATACAAGGTAATCACGTGAGTGATGACACCTGTAACACGTTGTGTCAATCTCGAAGCTTATGATTATTGATATTTTCTCACATTATCTAGATGTATATTATAATGTCATTGGATCTGTGCAATGGAAATCGGATCATGATGAGATCACAATAATGAAACCGATTCACCTTTAAATACATACCCTAAATAATCTCAGTCATAGGTTACTCGAGAGAGATATCGAGATAACCGGATAGACTGGTGTGTTGTACTAGTTATATATGCCCTGCAAGCCAATCACATAAGTGATGACACTTGTGACTTGATATGCACTCTTTCTCTTTGCTTATTATTAGGCATTTTATCACTTTATCTTACATATTGCATATATTGTGATGTCCTTGGATCTGTGCAATGAGAATCGAATCGTGGATCACGATAATGAGACCGATTTACTTTTAAACATATACCCTAAATAATCATAGTCATAGGTTACTCGAGAGGGACATCGAGATAACTGGATAGACTGGTATGCTGTATATCCGTTCATATGATGGAGGTGACTAGTCTCATAGCTACTCGTATGGGGACACTAAGGGTACAGTGCAGGTGCTCATTGGGGAATGAGTTCACTGATTGATCCGCCTACGGAATGCTGGATGGTTATTGATACATCACGTCAGACAACGATTCCATAGTTCCAATAGTGTATCTCGTCCTTGGACTTGAGACACCAAGGATGTCCTGTATGAGTACTCCACTCTTTGATACCAGACTTATAGGTTTGGAAAGTTTCAGATTTAGTACAGCCGGTTATTAGGAGTGGTAGCCAACCTTACGAGAGCTATTGAATGTCAATAGAGGATCATCTGCTCTCGGTATCATGAGAGGAATATCTCATGTATTCTTGCTCGAACAAATCCTTAGCCAAGGTTATTCGGATTGAGAGAGAAAGAGTTCTCCGGGAGAATCTGACAAGAGCAAGACTCGAGGAGAGACCGTATGGGCCTGACAACACTATGCCCAGTATAGGGTCTCTGGGATATTAGTTAGATGAGAGACTATAGATGCATAGTAACTGAGGATAGATAGGTCCAAAGGATTGGATTTTCTTGTATCGTCTGGGGACTGCGGCGTAGTGGCATAGTACGTCCGCAGTCGATGAGTCGGGTGAATTATTATAGAGATAATAATTCACTAAATCAGAAGGAGTTCTGATAAGTATCACTCACGGTCAACTTGATATTAGGCCTAGAGGGTCACACACATATGGTAGGTGTTGTGACGAGTAGAGGTTCGGATATGAGATATTCGCTAGAGCCCCTATCTTATTGGATATCCATTAAGCCCCTGAATTATTGGATCCTTAGATGAGATCCAATAATTTCTAATAAGAGATTATTGGGTAGAGACCCACTAATCCAAGAGGCTTGAGTAATTGGATGGAGATCCAATACCCAACAGAGCAAGATCCATTAGGGTTTACTGGGGGTCTCTATAAATAAGAGGGAACCAAAGCTCTATAGGCTGAGAGTTCTTTTTGGTGGCCATCTTCTATTCTCCTCTCCCCAGAGAGGAGCATCGTCACAGTCCCTATCGTGTGGATACCGCTAGAGAGGAGGACGCTTGACCTCATTCATCCTTCCTACAGATCTGCAGGGATTCAGGGATATACGATCTCCTTAGGTACTTTTTTTTACATATGTAGTTTTCATAGATTTGTTTTTGATGTACCGATCTTCGTACAATGACGGAACCTTTCTACGAGAAATCTGTTGTTTTATTTTTTGTTCTTCCGCTGCGCATGTGATGTCGCCCATAGGATTTCCCAACATGTTGTATACCCATCCATATGATGGAGGTGCTGGCTGTTCTCATAGCTACTCGTGTGGGGACACTAAGGATATAGTACAGGTGCTCATTGGAGAATGAGTTCATTGATTGATCCGCTTACGGAATGCTGGATGGTTATTGATATCTCACGTCAGACAGCGATTTCGTAGTCCTAGTAGTGTATCTGATCCTTAGACTTGAGACACCAAGGATATCTTATATGAGTATTCTACTCTTTGAAACCGGGCTTATAGGTTTGAAAGTTTCAAATCTAGTACAACCGGTTATTGGGAGTGGCAGCCAACCTTACGAGGATAATTGAGTGTCAATAAAGGATCATCCACTCTCGGTATCATGAGAGGAATATCCCATGTGTTCTTGCTCAAGCAAATCCCTAGCCAGGGTCATTCAGATTGAAAGAGAAAGAGTTCTCCGGGAGAATCCGATAAGAGCGAGACTCGATTGGAAATCATATAGGCCTGACAGCACTATGCCCAATATACGATCTCTAGGATATTAGATGGATGAGAAACTATAGGTGCATGGTAACTTAAGATAGATAGGTCCAAAGGATTGGATTCCCTTGTATCATTTGGGGACTACGGCATAGTGGCCTAGTATGTCTGCAATCGATGAGTCGAGTGAATTATTATAGAGATAATAATTCACTGAGTCAAAAGAAGTTCTGAGAAGTATGACTCATGATTAGCTCAATATTGGGCCTAGAGGGTCACATACATATAGTAGGTATTGCAACGAGTAGAGGTTCAGATATGAGATATCCGTCGGAGCTCCTATCTTATTGGATATCCAATAAGCCCTTATATTATTAGATCCCATAGATGAGATCCAATAAGAGCTAGATTATTGGGTAGAGACTCATTAATGTAAGAGGCTTGGGTAATTGGATAGAGATCCAATACCCAATAAGGTTAGATCCATTAGGGTTGACGGGGGCCTCTATAAATAGGAGGAAACCGAAGGCCCATAGGTTGGGGTTCTCTTGGTAGCCACATTTTATTCTCCTCTCCCTAGAGAGGAGCATCATCGTAGTCCCTACCGTGTGGATATTACTAGAGAGGAGGACATTTGACCTCTTTCATCCTCCCCAATGGATCTACAAGAACTCAGGGATATATGATCTCCCTAAGGACTATCATTCCTTTCTTTCATACATAATTTTCGGATTCGCGGATTTGTTTTTGACGCACCGATCTTCGCATGACGACGGAACCTTTTATGAAAATCTAAGATTTTGTTTTTATATTCTTCCACTGCATATGTGATGTCGCCCCCTAGATTTCCCAATAATAATTTCTTGGTTTAGTATAATAAACTAAGATCACTATTGATAATACAAAATATTATCCACATATATGATCAATATAATAAACTTGTTCCCATTGATCTTTAGATATGAATACTGAAGAACAATATTTTTCTTACATATGAAAGAATCAATGATATTAAGAAACTTTATATATCATTATCTAGAAGCTTGTTTAAGATTTTCTGAATTTGCATACCAAATTTTATATTTCTTTTATTTTCTTTGCAAGTCATTTAGAGTAACACATATAAAGCTAGATTTTTAATCAAAAATTTATTTTCATATCATTATGATGTAACTCAAACTCATAATAGGTTACTAATGTCATGATTATTCTTAAATAGTTTATTTAGAAAACTAAATGTCTCATTATGGTTGGTACATTCTTTATGAGTAAAATCTATAACCATATTAAAAACTAAAAGTCTAACCATTATATCGTTCGACATTCTCCTTTGAGTTATATTTATAAAACAAACTCTTTTACAATTATTGGATAATAAGGGATCTATTCTGATTCCTATATCAAAATATAGTTCTTATAGATATACTACATAATAACCATAAATGACAAAATTCTTTTTCCTTTGAGATATTCCCAAAGCTATCAATTGTGGTTATTCTATAAGACCATTAACAACGCTATCAATATAATGTGAGAGTTTAGTTATGTTATTTTGTTGTTCATATTTATCAAATTATTTAATAATTTGAGTAATAACAATCTCTCGAATAATAAAAGAGTATCAACATGTATATCCTCTATATCAAAATTAAATTTCAATATTTTCACTCCTGTTGATTCGTTATTTTATATGAACATTATATTACCATATTTAACTATTTGTGTACTATATTAGAGAAATAAGATATGTACCATTTTAAACTTTTTTGAATAAATAATAAAATATTTAAAAATAATTATTAAATTTAATTTTTTTTTATGTGAGTTGAAAATCTTTATCTCTATAGGACAATCCTAAATATGTAAATATCATAAGTTAAGTTTCCTATCATTCCATAACTCGAAAGAAGTCATGCAATTTACTTACTATGAACCTTATTTAAGATATACATAGTTATCATTAGAACTTCTTCTCACATTGATTTGGGTACAAAAGGATAACCCATCATACTCTAACCATATTTATTAGCATACGATTATACCTTTTAGCAATCATATTCTGTTGTGACACATATGGTAAATCATACTGAACACAAATACCTTGCTTTTCCAATAATCTAGTAAAAGAACTAGAATTATAATTGGATTTATCATAAATACTATAAAATTTATCACCCCATCAGATATGATGATTTTATATTTTCTATCTAATTATCTCTAGACCTCATTTATGTACACTTTAAGAGTATCAACGACATGAGACTTTATATGAATTAGATATATATATATATATATATATATATATATATATATATATATATATATATGAATGTATGTATAATCATATCTCAATAGATTATCTTATATGGTGATAAAATGTCTCTCTTTAATGAGATGAAAATATAGAGTGACTCGTAGATGTAAGCATAATTTCAAGGAGTTTTTTAAAACTATATTTTATTTTAATATTTAATTTTAAGATCATCATAAACTTATGATTCATATTAATTATGTATAGATTTTTATACAGAATTCAAATGTTAACTTTTATTAGATCATACTAAGTTTACAACTATAAAAAAGAGAAACAATATTCTAACAATTCTAGGTAAAGAATCCAAATTTTCAGAATTATAAGAATATAGCATGGTTCCTCAAGATTCATCAAATAAATAATCTTTAAATGTAAGCGATAAATACAAACTACTATCACTTTCACTTTAAGATGATTCTCTACAATGATGAATATTTCATTCTCCCTTAATTTTATCCTTTTTTTCTATTATTATTAAAATGAATCTTTATTATTGATAACAAACATTGAAGTATCAAATTAATCCATCAAGTATTAGAAAAATAATTTCTGTAATATTTGATTTGAACCATATAAAAGTTATATTTATAACTTTTCATTTCAAATCAAACCTTGTAGTTCTTCTTTATATAACTTTCTTTGTTACACAAGTAACACTTTATTATGAAGAAATTCTTTTATAAGTTTATATAGTATGCTTCATCCTTATTCTATTGTTGTCCACTCCTTGAGTAGAACTCAAAATATTCTAAGTCTTGAGTTTACAACTATATCAATTATATTAAGGAGGTAATTTTAAATTCCTCAAATCCTATCATTTTTAGTTAGTTCTTTCATTGAGTTGTCAATTAATGACTTATCAAAAAATTTAAATTGATCCTTAAATATTCTCATATGCTAGTTGTAAACTATATTGAAGTCTAAGCATCATCAAATTGAGTCTTTCAGACCTTTCCTGACTAGTCATCTTAATTATTTATTTCATATAATTTTTAGTAATTAAGTCTGTGTTCTCTTTAATTAATCTGATGAAGGTCCCACTCATTCAATATAACTTGCATATACTCAAGCCATTTATTCTAGCAAATATATTTTAGAAAATATAGAGATATTTATAAAAATATAATGAAGGAAGTACTATTGTAATAATATAATATTAATATTTTGAGTTTTACAATCAACGTTGAACTATTGATATAATCAATATTTTACCTTCAATATTGACACATCTAATGTTTACACGCATAATTATTTATGGATGACTGATACCATCATTGTGTAATAGTGTTACTACCTTTGGGTATATAATACTAAAATGTAAAGATATCTAAAATAGTATCATCCTACCTTATCACATAATTATTTAAAATAGATTCTCCTTTGAGATTATCTAAATAAAACTCTTAATTAAATGTTTCATTATGAATATTATATTTTTAATATCATTAAGAATCAATTCTATAATGTATTTTATATATTATTAGTCTAGGTTACTTTAGTAGATGCAGGACTAATACAAAAATATAAAATATAATCTAAAATGTTCTATAAATGACAAGACCTTTATTGTAATTCATAACTCATAAGGCTACTATCCTAAGCTATTTTGGCAGCTATTGGTCAGATAAAACTTAGGAAAATAAATTATAAATAATATTCACTAAATTTCTTTTATTCAGATTCATGCTGAAGTAGTTCAATAATAGAATAATAATCATAATAATTATTGAATATTGATCAGCATAAAGAAAATTTATATAATAATTATAATCATGATAATACATAAATCATAAAAAATCTTTATGTAAAAGATAACTGTGATTTCATAATTTTAAATATATACATATGAATAACCAAATAAATATCCAAGAATAATAATTAAATTTTATTTATAAAATATAATCAATAATTCATATGAAAAAATTATAAAAGAATCATTATGCCAATCAATCTTATTTAATTGGGTAAGTTCAGAATTTAATTGGGTAAGTTCAGAATTAGACTGAACATCAACCCAATTAAGTCATTGAAAAAAAATTGATCCGAGGACAAAATTATAATATTATTAACATGACATAATTATAACATTTGTAATGGGTAGAATTGTTAAAATACTAAAAGTATTAATAAAATTCAAAAGGACAAAGTTATAATTTGATAAAAACCTAATCTCAAGAAAAAGGGTAAAACTATAATTTTGCCAAAAATAACCTTGTTTGCGTCGCCGTCGCATGCACACACATTGCGGCTATTCTGGCGTGCGATCGTGCGCTTTGGAGTGCGGTATGTGCCCGCATATGGCTGTTGCCCTCTGCCCATGGGAGCAACCACTGTTGCCCTTTGCCATATGCAGCCACCGCCCTTCCACAGGCGGGCACCACCATTGCGTGTGAGGGCGATCGTCGACTTCACACGGGGTGCAGTCACCACCTTTCGTGGCCACCACATTCACACATGGTGCGGTTGGCATCCACGCACGGCTATTGTCCATGCGCGACCGTCGCTTGCGCGGTGTCGTGTTACGTAGCCACCGCGATCTTGCGCGTTGACCGCTAACCAGCATTAGCGATCGCGATGGTCGCTATTGCTCAGTTGATGATGTCACGTGTTGCGTGGTGCAGCCACCTCTCGCAAGCATATTAACTATGGTCTGTTGCGCGTTCCTAATTAAACAATCGTGATGCGTAACTACAAAAATCACAGAGATGTTTGCAAGGCGATATTGAACAAAAGATGCGTCGAGTGAGATCGTTTTCTATCCTCAACAACATCGACAACCATAAATCCATCGATTGAAATTATAAGAAATCGTCATCGCTCATAATAAGCGATAGGACAAATCAAATAGAAAATATATCGATAATACCCGACGAATCATTCATGCATCGTAAAAAATCAATATCTTTTTCACAAGTGAAAGATACTAACAAATAGATAGGAAAGTATTTGATTTTAAAAACCATGTCTCTAATACCAATTGTTAGCATAAAATCTATAATCATGCTATATGTTATGTGGAATAACTTTAATGTCAAAATTTGAAGTCAAATAGCGATGGATCTAAATAATATTATGATATGTACCTTTCGTTGTTGTTTAAAGAAATAAACTTTATCGGTCTACAAGCACGTCATCACAAATCAAATATTAATCTACAAGGAGAACTAGACTTACCTTCTCCTCTCTTCTATCTTTTCATATAGAACCAATTAGATTGATGGTTAGGGAGATTGAAAGAGAAACAATTTCTAGTAATAGAGAGATTGAGAGTGAAACGATAATCTCTCAACTTTACTCTCTTATTTCTTCTTCTCATATTCTTATGTTGTCATATATTGCATCCCTAGAAGTCATATCTATTTATAGGCGAGAGCAGAGGGTCTATGATAAGTTATTAGGAGATTTTCTCTCATCAAGTACATTCTCTAAGGAATCCTACTTTAATTAGACTTACTTTCTATTAATTAATAATCATAATCAGAATCCAATCATATCATTAATATATCTTACTTAATTAAATAGGACACGTAATCTAACAAACTTTACCAACAATATCATAGGCTACATATATTGGATCAATATATCATTCAACTTCATCTAATATTTGTTGTTTGCTCAATTCAATTTCAATTATATCATCACTTTATTTGTTTTTATACAAAAAGCTTGGGTCACGTATATGACTTAGTTGGGACCTTGTTGTCATCAATGACTTTTCTATCAATTGTTGATTGTGATAATTAAGTTATCTTTAATACGATATTTTACTTTGATTATAAATCTTATAAAAAATATCATTCTTACAAACATAAATATAGATGAAACATAGTATCTAAACATAAAAATACTGTAAGGTGTCAAAACATAGTATTATTCTTATGATTCTTTGCAAACAAATGAATATGGATATAAGTTACCTTGCGGTGATTGATACAAGTAATAAAAAAAGTAGTTTTGGTGTTTTAACGTGTCATTATATTATGTATTTATTTTCATTCATATAAAAAAATGATAAAGAGATTATGATATAAATTCTTGGATTTTCTTTTTCATTACATACAATGTCAACAAATGGATATTGACATAATTTGCATTGAATATTATTTGATAGGCATCATAAAAAGTCAAGTTACAGTATTTTGGAACCTCGTTATAGTGTTTTAGTTCGTATACACATAATAATGTAATAATGCTTAGAAACACTGAAATAATGACAATGTTTTCGTTCATATATAAAAACAGTATCTAAGTAGAAAAACATTGTAAAGAGGTTGTAATATAAATTCTTGTTATTCTTTCCATTACATATAATATCAGTAAATGAATATGAACATAATTTGTATTGAGGTGTTTGATACAAATCATAAAAAAAATGTTATAGTGTTTTTGAAATGTTGTTATAGTGTTTTGATTCATATATAGATAACATTTGAATAGAAAAAATATTCCAAGGGATCATGATATAAATACTTATATGTATTTTTTTCATTGCATATAATATCAATAAACGGATATGAACATAATTTGCATTGAGGTGTCTCATACAAGTCATAAAAAGTTGATTATGATGTTTTGGAATGTCGTTAAAGTGTTTTCGTTCATATGCAAAAAAAACATTATATTTGAACAAAAACACAAAAAACATTGTAAATAGGTTATCAACCCAATTTTTTTTATTGTTTCCAATTCATACAATGTCAATGCCACCGAATTCTAGTTTAAAATAGGTGCAATGCATATATTACCATATACTTTCATATACAAAACTTTGTTAGATTGAAAAATCAATGATCAAAACAAGGTAGAAGTTGGAATACACTTTCATGTTTTACAAGGGATTGAATGCTAAGTTCTATGTACGAGACAAGTCCTTAAATACAATAAAGCGAAAGGACAATAACAAATAAGCAAAACATATATATATAAAGGCTAATAAAAAAAACTATATTATAGTCTTAAAGCTTGGATGAACACTTGCAACCCTGAACAAAACACCTTGCAAATTTAGAAGTAGAGAGAGGAAAGAAGATTGCTATAATGCCTAGTAGAAGAGAGGGGAGAGAACAGACGAACAATGAGAGTAGAAGAGGAAATGGTGATATAGTAGATGAGAAAACCTAAACAGTATAACTGAGTTCACTTGCCTTTAGATCATTACATACTTTGGATCCATCCATCGGGTGTGGCGAAAATAATACCATTTAGGCTGGTGAGAGATACTTTTGACCTAAGATATCATTTTAAAAAATAAAAATAGAGGATCTCTTTTAAAAAAAAATCTAAAAATAAGATTTTTATTTTTAGAAAATCACCTCAACATGGAGATTTTTTATTGACAATCACATTTTGTTATTTATAATTATATTTTAAAACTTTTTAATATTCCTAAGATATCCCTTTATAAAATTAATGTAAATGTTTTAACGTATCACTTAATTCCAACAAACTCATTTGATACTAGTCTTTTTTTTCCCTCTTATCTTCTTCGTCTTCTCCTCCAACCAATTGCTATAGCACCTTTAATTGTTGATGATATAAAATAATAAAAAATGATAGATAATCAATGGGACAATATGAAGATTAAAGAGGAGGAGGTGAGAAATAATTTTTTGTTTATTAAATCAATTTAATTATTAGCATTTTTATAATAACCCAAAATATGCTCATATTTCAAATCTATGATTGGTAATTGATGGGGTTGTAGGAAATAATGATATAATTGGTAATTAGATCTGAAGATACAAAAGAAAGAGATGAGAAAATAATTTTTTTACGTCTATTAAGTTAGTTTAAGATATTGGATAACGAAAGATACAATGTTTTGAAATGATAATTGAGGATGGTAGAAAATAATAATATGATTAATAATTAATATATATAATTAATATATTTTTATTTTTTAATGATTGTATGAGATAAAAGGGATTATCCCAAAAATAGATTACGAATAACAATCCCCTAAAAAAAAATTACATTAGCATTTCATATGTACTGCAATGGTAATGTTAGGCAACGTAACAACAGTGCCTCTACGAAAGCCACGGTATTCGAGGAGAACGTTCGCGTTAGAACTCACTGGTATACCCGAACGCTAGACTCAGCTTACCGAGCCTGCCAACTCAACTCGTGCTCCGTAGACGTACGCTCTACGCGTACTAGTTAGCCATACCCGGAGAGACGAAGAGGTCCCTCTGTCACCAACCTCGCCGGTGGAGTGTCTCGAGTTCTGTCGCCATGGATTTCTTCAAATCCGTCTTCTCCGCCGATCCGACCTCCCCCGGCAGCAGGATTCTCCGTCGGAATCCCCACCACTCACCGGATGCGATGGACGAGGCAGCTTCGGCGGCAGCGGCGAGACGGGCGGTTGGAGCTTTGGAGGGATCGTGAAGACCTTCGCCACCAAGTCCGAATCGGTGATCCGGACCTACCGCCGGGACCTCGAGGAGTTCGGATCCGGCCTCAAGAAGGAGACGGCGTTCCTCGGGGATGCCACCGCCCGCGCGGTCCTCGACCTCCCCGGCTCCGTCGATGCGGGTGCCTCCGTCGCTCAGGAGTCCCTGGAGTCCGTCGGCCGGATCATCGACGACATTGGCGGCTCGGTGTGGCGGGGCACGGCCGAGATCATCTCCCGGGGTAAGGAAGCGATCATGTTGATGGAGGCCGACGCCGGTAGAACCGACCAGTACCCGTTCGATCACGGGCCCCAGAATGGGTCTCCTGCTTCGAGAAGGTACAACCGGTTCGAGGCGCAGCTGCTTGCGATCCAGTCCGATGCGAATACGTTCTCGGAGGAGCCGGAGGATGCTCGGATTTCAAAATTGAGATTAGGGTTTGATTTGGCCGAGAAAGAGGATGAAATCGAGAGACTGTGCTCTGAGAATGGGTCGTTGGAGGGATTTCTTGAGAAGCTGGTGCCTCGATTGGTGGATTACGAGACATTCTGGTGCCGTTATTACTATCGTGTCCATAAGCTCAAGCAAGCACAGGATGCAAGGGCAAAGTTAGTGAAAAGGGTGATTTCAGGGGAAGAAGAGGAGGATTTGAGTTGGGAGGTAGACGATGATGCAGAGGATGAAGAAGTTGAGAAGGATGACAAGAAAGAAGAAATTTTGACAGAGAATAAAGAAGTACAAGAAGGAGGAAAAAGGATGATATTGACAAGGTGGTGCAGAAGGAAGACATGAATTTTGAGTCTGTCGTCGTGAGAAACATGCTGAGGTTTCTCAGGTTAAAAATTTGGAAACTTCAACGGCTAACATCGACGAGGGTGAGTGCCGATCCAGGAAAGGCAGAAAATCCTGAACTTATTTGCAAGGAGGAATGAACTCAAAGTCGGATGATGAAACAGATGGTAAGACAGTGCAAAAAGGGAAGACGGAGGATGTAGGGTTGTGCAAGGATAGCAGCTCTTCAATTGTCTCAAGCCAGCATTCCGTGCAGGAGGAAGATGATCTCGAGTGGGATGAAATTGAGGATCTTGATGAACATGATGAGAAAAAATCTGGTGACAAGAGTGTGGACCCTCTTCGGGAGGATTTGCGCAAGAGACTCAAGGATGACGAGGATCTTAGTTGGGATATTGAAGATGATGATGTGTCCACAAAATCTTGATTAAAAGGTATAACAATGTCGATCAAGTATCATTTTTCTTCATTTATTTGTGAGCTGCTTAGCTGGTAATGGTTGCTCATGTCATGCTGTAAAATTAAATGTGATTGAACTTTTTGAATCCGTTAAGATACTTATCTATGCTGATCTTTTGCATATGCAAATTTGGAGCTGTTGGCCATGACATTGTTGGCCTTTTTTCTTTTATAATTTTGTCTATTTGTGTGTTTCAAAAGGCAAAAATGCTGAATTACTTAATGTTGCCCTTCTCATGATATCTCTGGTTTCATATATGATGGCTGTACTACTTTTTTTGATACAATAAAGTAGTAAGAATAAAGAAATTGAAATAGGGACTCATCAAAAGTTTCTTTTTGAGGGTATTTACTACTTAATGAATGGTACTGTAAATCTCTTAATTAAAGCAAATTGCATTTGGGTGGAAAAAGTTGTCAGATTTCAAAAGTTTCTCGGTGATCTTTATTTGAAATCAATTTGAAAGCAAGGGAACTGTAGGGAATTTCTTACATATATATTTCTAGAGAGAAAATGTGTCCTTGAGAGGAAAATGGCTTTTAAACTGTATGGGTTATGTAGACCATGAAGGTGCTGACTCTGTTGCTCCCTTATACTGACTTTTATTGTACCTGCAAACTAAAAATCTTAGTAAATCTTGATTCAGTTCTTACCTTGGTTTTGAATTAATTTCAACTGTTCTGGTAAAAACTTAAAAACCATGTGTTAAAATATTGTGTACCCAATTTGTGCTATTTATGAGATAACATAGTATGATACTTTTGTAAACTATTACATGCTAGATGTGTCTGATCGGATGATTGAACAGGCATGTCTCAGTGCATTTATGCTTCGCTATGTTTGATAGATGAGGCATCAATCACACAATCTTTGGTGTGATATTTGTAACTATGTTATGTGCTGGTTTTTAAAAGAAAGAATTCTAATCTTGAACCCACTGATCAATTGCACATGAGGTTTGTAGTCTAGCACCATTTTGGTTGGCATGTGTTTGACAATTCTTGGACATTGTTATCAGGTTGGCTACTGAGTAGTGAATTGGTGCTACAAACTGTGTTTTCAACTATGCTATTGTTTCATCATGTATCACTGATCAAGGATATGGAATTAAAGCAATGTTGCCGATCAGTGGTTACCCATGCTGCATGTCAGGTCTTGTAGGATCAGTATGTTCCTCTGATTGATCTATTGCGTCAATATATTTGTTCTTACCCGAAACTTTTCTCAAGAAAGATACAAAGAAGTATAACTTTTTCATTTTTCATAAACATTTAAACATATTGATATATTTTCATCATGATTAATGAAAAAAGTCAACACCTTAGATGGGCACCCTAATGTGCCTTTAAACTGTTTCTTTTTCATGCCATCTTGCATGATAAATTAATGCTTCACCATTTACAGCGTCTTCTAGGAACATTACAATTTATCAGATCTGTATGCACTGTGAGGTGTCATCTAGGACCAACGAACTAAATCTCACTCCAATGCAGGTCTTAGGAATCTAGAAACTGGTACAGTAACGGTATATGAAATATCAGACGGTATATACTGATTTTTTATTAAATAAATTAATAAATATAAAAATGAAGTATTGTGTAGATATCAAGCTGCATAATTCAATGCCAATACTTAGTTGGATAGGTAAATACTAGTCTGTTTCGACCTATCTAGTTACTTTTAAACCTTGTCTTAGACATAATAAAAATGAGATGGAATTAATACAGATTTATGGGTCTAAATTAGGCATCAAAATTGCATATGTTTAGCAGATTGTATGTTAATGCTTACTTTGAAACAACGCACTAGTTTTCTAGATTTTATGCTCTTGAATCCAAATGAAACTAAGTATGTCAGCTTGCATACTATGTATTTTCTGAGGTGTTATATATTTTTAGTTATTAAAGAGTTCTGAATGCCGTCTCCAAGTGCAATAGTTGAAGACACAACTTTGAGAAAGAAAACTGCAAATAGTGTTCATTCTTTTCTATAACAAGTTAATTAGCTAGTTAAGCCAAGTTATGTTGTATGGCAAAAACCTGTGATCTTACTAATCTTGTTTTTTAGCTTCAGTTGTGAAGTACAATGAAGCCTAGTAGATGGCCAGTTTCTGGGGAACCAAGTCAGGAGATAAGAACAAGAACTCCACTTCAAAACCAGAGGAGAAGAAAAAGGAGGACACTTGGCCTTTGCAGTTGCCAGTGAATGCTTTTTTCGTGGTTTAGGTGGCAATGCATGTCACGGGTGTTTCTGTATCTATTTGTATCACTTGTCTGATGAGTAGGCTTAAGCTTATGAGACAATTGTTAATTACCAATGGTTGTCCAAATGTTTCAACCCTATTTTATTTAATGTTTAACCAATCTTTTATCAAAGATGAATAAAATACTTGTTCCAGTAAGCTACTATGTTACTGTCTTTTAGGAACCCAATTTAATATAATTTCATGTTTCATCAGTCTCTCACTCAACTACTTGTTCCTCTGTATTATTTATTTTTTTCTTTTATTTTTTGATGGTTTTTTTATAATATGTATTTAGAAATAACTAATATTGTTGTTGGTCTAGAAAACTTGTAATGAAGCTTTAAGTGAATTGAATCGCAAGGTATAAATGATGTTTGTCAAATTGCTAGTTAAGTGAGAGAAATTAACGGAGCATGTGTAAGATATTGAATTGTTTGTGGATGATATATATATATATATATATATATATATATATATATATATATATATATATAAAGGAAATGAAATAAGACGATTAATTGGCTATCTAAAGTTACTAAAATGTATGAATATAGTAGTAAGCATCGGAGAGAAACACGGCCTTCTAGCTTTGATATGTACGGCTATGAAGTTTATAGTAAATATTTTTTAGTTAATGAAATATACACCACGAAAAGATTTAAGGATATTTGAAAACTATAAAGAAATATTATGTACAGTAAATCTTATTTTAAAAATATTTTGTATAATAAATAATTTTATTTTAAAATTTGCCATGAATCATATGCTTTCAACCGGTTTTGATAGGAACATACATACATACATATATATATATATACATATATATATTTATATATATATATATATTTACTGACAAAAGATATTTTGGATATTCGAAAAGATACGGATGCTTTAAAAGAAAATACGCAAATGTAGGAATCGCCTATTTATATATTTTATTTTTAATCCATGATTTTATTTTATTTTATTTTATTTTTATAAATGATTAATTTTGCGATCTGATCATTAGTCCTCGACGAAGTGATCAGACTTGACGCGACCAAACCGATTTCGATACGTACGCAACAAGGTTGCGCAATGTCGGAGGCACGTGACAGGGGGGGTGCTCAACACGTGCCGAGTGGGCTCTGTTTCCCTTTCCTCCTGGGGGCTCACCCCTGCGGCCAAGCCTTTTGACGCGGCTTCGAGAGAAGCGCCAGGTAGACGCATCGAAGAAAGGCGAAGCCCTAGATCTGGAGGAGAAAGTTTATTCGCCTGATTCTTGTTCTCGATCGTGTTGGTTCGATAATGGAGCAGCTCGTCAATTTCATCATCCGCCCCCAAGGTTCTGAGTCGATTCAATTAATTATCGATATTGGGTTTCTTTGTGCCTTTTGTACCTTTTGCATCGATATAATAAGCTTTTTTGGGTAATTTTGGTCGAGGGCTTCGTGTCTTTAGGAATATAATTTGGTTTGATAACGTTGACATGGGAAGCGATATATCACGAGTCGCGCTGGTGAGAATATTTCCTGCTGAAATAACGATTACGGTTCGTTGAAATACGCAGAATCGAGTTGCTGCCAATGTTTTCGTCGTCTTAATTGACCGATTCTTGGCCCGGGTTGACGGAAATGCGCATGACCCTTTACGCTTCTTGGCCCAATTATTTCATCACATCGATCTCGGGCGCGTGTTCTTGTTCTGCTGCAATTGATCTTTGACGATGCGGTCGTTTTCCGAGTTGTTTCTCCACCGCGTTCTTCTTTGTTGCGCATTTTGTAATTATTGATCGAGATTGCAGCGGTATTCTGACAGCTTATTTTGACTTTTGTAAACATTGCTATTATTTCTATCCCGAAAGAAGAATCGTCCATAGACCCAATCATTTGGTTTCATACCTCCACAAAGTTCCACGACTCTAGGACAGCTTCCTCATTAGAAATGATTGAGGAATCGTTTAGAGTCCCATATAGAGATAAGTATCTATCTCAATGGATCTTGGTTTTGATGATAAATATAAGCCATACCGTGTTTTGCAGTTCATTTGACTGGATTTAAGGGCAGCTGATAGATTCTTGCAGTATAAATGTGAGAAGCAGAGGAGTTAGCATAGAAGGTATGCTTATATCAGAAGAGATTCTGAGAGAGAGAAAGAGGTGGTCTTATCGTTGTATTTCTAATCTAGTTTAGCCAAGTGCACATTTTTGCAGATACTAGATAGGTCATCTACAGTTGTATTTCTAATCTGATTGGGGACACTTTGCATATGAAATTACAGAATCTAAAATGACCAGTATGGAGTTTCTATTATTAGACTAAATGTGGGCAAATGCAGATTGCTAAAAGGAACAAATCAGTAAGTCAAAGTCTCTCTCGTGGTCTCGTGGATGCCGAATTGCAACCAATTTGACTTTTTTTAATATATGATTGATTTGTAACTGAGCAATTGTAGTAAAAGATGTAGGTGATCTTATATGTTAAACTTCAATCCAACAGGTTCAAACAGGAATGAGGAGATTTGAGTGTGAAGTATTTGAAGACAATCTTGGGAGATGTCTTTGTAAAAACATATGGAATGAAGGGCAAGTTGCACATATTGCCGGGTGTCTCATGGCATAGGCCATCTTTTCACAGGATGAGCCTTGGCACCACAATGAGGCTTCTCATGTGTAATCTGGATGACTAGAGTTGTAGGTCACAGCAACATCTTTGCCATATTTATCAGCAAGGAATCAAATATCGTTATTACCTGGTACATACCATTTTTTATTGACCTGTCACCTGATGACCAGATAGGTTGTTACTAATTGGTATTTAGGTTTTTATTATTTTTGCTCGGACTAACCAGTTATTCTGGTTCACATAACACTGGTTGGTTGTACCTGGTTCAATTCAGTTTTTGACGATTCAATCAAGTAGCCGTACCAAAGTGGCCAAAGTTCTGTTTGTTGGTTTCTCAATTGGACTGGCCTATCTAATTTTGCTAACTATTCTCTATGCTTATAAAATTATGGCCTTTTACAAATGTTCCTCTGAAATTTACATGGGCAGGAGTCATGTGAACTGGACCGTCATTGTAAATGAAGGATATTCTGAACTGTGAGTGGACTATACATGCTGTAATTGTGGTAGACTTATTTGAAGCTATACTTATAACTTAATTGGTCCTTGAACTGATAATGGTTTTTAGTTGGTCAGCATCACAAGCAATATGTCATAGGGTTACCAGCAATTTAGCTTATAAAATGTGAGACTTATTATGCTGTCTTATGCATATTCTGATATATAGCTACTTATTTATGCTTTTTCTTTTAATTTAATCCCTCGCTCAAAGGTATGACATGTATGTTATACGTTTCAGAGCTGATTACAGTCCACAAGATGATTTGTTGGAGCAGGAGTTTATGCTGAAGGGACGATGGTTTCAGAGGAAGGACTTGGAGGTAACAATATTTGATGACTTTTCCGAGCTTTGTTGCTGATGTACACCGCTAAGAACTTCTTTAGCATGTGACCTGTTTGCAACTGCGGCTGCTTGTTGGTTGAAACATCATGATGTCCATGAAGCTTCTCTTGTAGCTGCTCTCCACTATTGCATTATGAAAGCTATCCAATTATTTCCTTATTTTTCCACATTACATTGTGAGAAAAATACAGAGTGATGTTATATTCTTTAGAAAGAAAAGAACTGAACTTGGTTCTTACCAGTATGAAGAACTGGTGGGGGAAATAAAGCTTTGTCTGATGATGATGTGTACTTCTTTAGTGGTCTTCTAAAATCTGCCACCATATATATCTCGTTAGATACTTGGTCCATTATAAATATAAGTTGCCCAGGAGCAATGATAAAATAGCATGTAATGAACAGTAGAATTATGAAACATAAATGTATCAAAAGCATCATGCAAGAAATAAAAACAAGTTTGAATGCAGTTCTTATCTGTCTGGTTTCAAATGACAAGTGTTACCAAGAGGTTCTTAACAGGTTCAAGATTGGAGCTGGTGCTTGGAGCAACTCGACTCTCTTTTTGTCTAGTTTTCAATTATCAGCGTGGTTGGATGCTGCTCATTAAACTATCTTGAATTCTAAATGGTTCTGATATCTCTGAATTCATAACTTTTCATAATTCATTTAATCCTTACAAAGAAACCAAATGGGCCATCTAAGAAGAAACCAACAACCATGATGCTATTGTATTTATTTTGCTCATCAATCCAAGTCTTCACTAATAAAAACAATGATTTCATGGATACTGTGGAGATAAATGGTCAGGCTCAAAGTTTCAAACAGAGGCTGGACTAGTATGCACTGATCGGTATTCCCGATCCTGATCAGAGGATCAACATTGGATCATTTAATTAAGGTTGGTACATGACCTTTTTCTTTGGCGAGGTAGGTGCAGGCACATTTATTCTCGTTGGCTAAAAATACCTATTTTTAGTGGTTTTGTAATTTTTAATCTCAGTGGCAGGTTTGGTAAGTCAGTGTGTGCTTGCATTTGACCTTGTTTATGCTAACATGGATATTAGAATATTTCGTTTCAGGTCATAAATGGTGAGAAAGAAACTTCAGTGCAGTCACTATGTACCCCTTGTGATTCCAGAAGGAAAAGTTTTACCTTGTGTTATATACTGTCATGGAAATAGGTAACAAAGAAATTGCAGATTTATTCTGGATATTGTGTCAGGGTGTCTGTGCATTCATCTATTATCCTAATTGTGTAGCAAAACGATTAGAATTTAAATTGATTTATCCATTCTGGTATAATGCAGAATATATTTATTTTGGACAATTTGTTTGATGCAACTTATAGTTATATGAACCTTGAAATCAGCAACATGGAATGTAGGTGCCATATTGACAAGCATTATTTAGCTAAATGGTGGTTCCTATGTGAACTTTTAATCATTCAGTTTTCAAATTGCTTATTCTTCTCTATCACTAGTTATTGCATATAATCTAAGCGGCAAAATAGAAAAATATAAAACTTTAAAACTGCTTATGTAATGCTAATTTGTGATATTATTTTAAAATTGAAACGTATATAGCTTACAAAGGTTTGCCTTTGCAAGGTTCAACTGATGTATCGGTTGGCTTATGATGTACTGTGTACTAGTATATCATATGTTGGCAAAATGAGGTGTGTCGATGGACATAGGAAAATGACAAATAAAAATTTCTAAAAAATAAAAAAAAATAGATTGGGGTTTTTAAGTTGGAAATAAATATATTTAGCAAAAGTAATTTAAATTAGGAAAGAATAGTGGTACATTTCTTGGACTTTGAGGAACAAATCATGGTGTTAATCCTATGAGTTGTTCCTCTAACTTTGGAGTTTAAGAGAATAATCTAAAGTTAGAGAGTCTTTCCTCTAACTTTGGTCTTAAAAATTAGCCTCCCAAGCATGATCCAATCTACAAATCATAGTTTGGTGGAGTTTAAAGAGTGCAAATAAGAGAATGAGAGAAATATGATGGTGAGAAAGTGATTGGGAGAGTAGATGAGCTAGAGATTGAAAAGGAAGAGAATGAAGGGGTGAAAGAAAAATCTTACTGAAAGCGATCAATTTGAATCAAATCAATCCTGGCCTTTGATCGTGTTTGATCGAAATATCTTTCTGAAATCAAATACGGAGTTCATTAAATTATATTACAAACCACCCTATACAAGGTGGTTTCACATACACCCCTATCGGACAGGTATGTATTGCCCATACCAAACGTATACTATGGCATGGTAGACCTTGGCAAGTACCTAGCCAAGAAGAATGGGCCAATTCAAGTAGGTAGTAAGAGACAGGTAGTACCATAGTAGTTGTACAGAATGCTACAAAGCCCTCAATTGATGGTGTCTATGGTTCTTCACAGAGGCAAATGGGGAGATATGGTTTCTTAGTAGGAATCGAGAGACATGGAATATATTGTTTGACAAGTGCCACTAGTCATAGTTACTTTGATCATTGAAGGAGTTCTGACTCAACAGCGAAGATTGCTCAAATGAAAGAAAAAAAGTGGTGCTCATAGAATCTATTAGTATTATAATATTATATTTGAAAACCCGTAATTAAAATCTTGTAATTTGAAGAAGATCTGATTATTAATACTTAAAATTTTGACCAATCGGGGATCTATCCTAAAAGAGGGCTTCACAAAGTGATAAGACATCATAGAGAATAAAGTGTCCATTCTCTTAAGTTGTACCAGTATTGTGCAAAGTTTCTAGCAATACATTGTAGCATATATTTGGAATCTAAAATGAGAAACTAAGATTTACTGCAGATATGTGCTATATTATGCATATCTCAATAAAGTGTCATCTCTTTAAGTTTTCTGTAAGTAGTTAAAATAAAATTGCATCGTTTGGAGCTTTTGTTGACTATTCAAGGTTCCAAAATTAATAACTTTGTGTTTACACATGTTGACTATAACCAATTTATAATTTTATTCATTCTTGATTCAAAAAACATTTTTGGACCAAATATGTATTGAACAATGAATCTCATACTATATAAATGAGTTTATTGTATTATTTGATAGAAATTTCAGTATATGCCTCAGTTCAAGGACATTAATGTGATTCAGTTATATATTAATATTTTAGTTTTAGTTTTTTGATTGAAGATACTTATGAACTTTTGAACTTATCAGGCTTAATTGGCTTATGTTTCAACCCAAATCTTTGCTTTTCTGTTGACTTATCGTGACTTGTTAGTTTGTGGCGTCTTAAGAATTGAAGTGCTATTCTAGTTATTTTATCAATTTTTTACTATTGATAGGTAATTAGAAATAGTTTCCATTACATTCATTCTTGAGAATTAGTTGGAGGGTGTCATTTGCATTCCATATGTATCATAAAAACTATATTTGTTGCTTTTTAATTGCTCTTTAGCTATCGGGGTGTATGGTTGCTAAATTGATGATTTCCATCATATATGATGTGAACAAATGAATATGGATATAAGTTACCTTGCGGTGATTGATACAAGTAATAAAAAAATAGTTTTGGTGTTTTAACATGACATTATAGTATTTATTTTCATTCATATAAAAAAATGATAAAGAGATTATGATATAAATTCTTGGATTTTTCTTTTTCAATACATACAATGTCAACAAATGGATATTGACATAATTTGCATTGAATATTATTTGATAGGCATCATAAAAAGTCAAGTTACAGTATTTTGGAACCTCGTTATAGTGTTTTAGTTCGTATACACATAATAATGTAATAATGCTTAGAAACACTGAAATAGTGACAATGTTTTCGTTCATATATAAAAACAGTATCTAAGTAGAAAAACATTGTAAAGAGGTTGTAATATAAATTCTTGTTATTCTTTCCATTACATATAATATCAGTAAATGAATATGAACATAATTTGTATTGAGGTGTTTGATACAAATCATAAAAAAAATGTTATAGTGTTTTTGAAATGTTGTTATAGTGTTTTGATTCATATATAGATAACATTTGAATAGAAAAAAATATTCCAAGGGATCATGATATAAATACTTATATGTATTTTTTTCATTGCATATAATATCAATAAACGGATATGAACATAATTTGCATTGAGGTGTCTCATACAAGTCATAAAAAGTTGATTATGATGTTTTGGAATGTCGTTAAAGTGTTTTCGTTCATATGCAAAAAAACATTATATTTGAACAAAAACACTGTAAATAGGTTATCAACCCAAATTTTTTTTATTGTTTCCAATTCATACAATGTCAATGCCACCGAATTCTAGTTTAAAATAGGTGCAATGCATATATTACCATATACTTTCATATACAAAACTTTGTTAGATTGAAAAATCAATGTTCAAAACAAGGTAGAAGTTGGAATACACTTTCATGTTTTACAAGGGATTGAATGCTAAGTTCTATGTACGAGACAAGTCCTTAAATACAATAAGGCGAAATGACAATAACAAATAAGCAAAACATATATATATATATATATATATATATATATATATAAAGGCTAATAAAAAAAATTATATTATAGTCTTAAAGCTTGGATGAACACTTGCAACCCTGAACAAAACACCTTGCAAATTTAGAAGTAGAGAGAGGAAAGAAGATTGCTATAATGCTTAGTAGAAGAGAGGGGAGAGGACAGACGAACAATGAGAGTAGAAGAGGGAAATGGTGATATAGTAGATGAGAAAACCCTAAACAGTATAACTGAGTTCACTTGTCTTTTAGATCATTACATACTTAGATCAATCCATCTACTTAGATCATTACATACTTTGGATCCATCCATCGGGTGTGGGCGAAAATAATACCATTTAGGCTGGTGAGAGATACTTTTGACCTAAGATATCATTTAAAAAAAATAAAAATAGAGGATCTCTTTTGAAAAAAAAAATCTAAAAATAAGATTTTTTATTTTTAGAAAATCACCCTCAACATGGAGATTTTTTTATTGACAATCACATTTTGTTATTTATAATTATATTTTAAAACTTTTTAATATTTCTAAGATATCCCTTTATAAAATTAATGTAAATGTTTTAACGTATCACTTAATTCAAACAAACTCATTTGATACAAGTCTTTTTTTTTTCCTCTTATTCTTCTTCGTCTTCTCCTCCAACTAATTGCTATAGCACCTTTAATTATTGATGACATAAAATAATAAAAAAATGATAGATAATCAAATGGGACAATATGAAGAATAAAAAGGAGAAGGTGAGAAATATTTTTTTGCTTATTATATCAATTTAATTATTTTATGGTTTAAGACATCCGATTAGTGGTTCAAAAGATTGACATTTGAAGCATTTTTATAATAATCCAAAATATGCTCATATTTCAAATCTATGATTGGTAATTGATGGGGTTGTAGGCAATAATGATATAATTGGTAATTAGATCTGAAGATACAAAAGAAAGAGATGAGAAAATAATTTTTTTACGTCTATTAAGTTAGTTTAAGATATTGGATAACGAAAGATACAATGTTTTGAAATGATAATTGAGGGATGGTAGAAAATAATAATATGATTAATAATTAATATATATAATTAATATATTTTTATTTTTTAATGATTGTATGAGATAAAAGGGATTATCCCAAAATAGATTACGAATAACAATCCCTAAAAAAAAATACATTAGCATTTCATATGTACTGCAATGGTAATGTTAGGCAACGTAACAACAGTGCCTCTACGAAAGCCACGGTATTCGAGGAGAACGTTCGCGTTAGAACTCACTGGTATACCCGAACGCTAGACTCAGCTTACCGAGCCTGCCAACTCAACTCGTGCTCCGTAGACGTACGCTCTACGCGTACTAGTTAGCCATACCCGGAGAGACGAAGAGGTCCCTCTGTCACCAACCTCGCCGGTGGAGTGTCTCGAGTTCTGTCGCCATGGATTTCTTCAAATCCGTCTTCTCCGCCGATCCGACCTCCCCGGCAGCAGGATTCTCCGTCGGAATCCCCCCACCACTCACCGGATGGCGATGGACGAGGCAGCTTCGGCGGCAGCGGCGAGACGGGCGGTTGGAGCTTTGGAGGGATCGTGAAGACCTTCGCCACCAAGTCCGAATCGGTGATCCGGACCTACCGCCGGGACCTCGAGGAGTTCGGATCCGGCCTCAAGAAGGAGACGGCGTTCCTCGGGGATGCCACCGCCCGCGCGGTCCTCGACCTCCCCGGCTCCCTCGATGCGGGTGCCTCCGTCGCTCAGGAGTCCCTGGAGTCCGTCGGCCGGATCATCGACGACATTGGCGGCTCGGTGTGGCGGGGCACGGCCGAGATCATCTCCCGGGGTAAGGAAGCGATCATGTTGATGGAGGCCGACGCCGGTAGAACCGACCAGTACCCGTTCGATCACGGGCCCCAGAATGGGTCTCCTGCTTCGAGAAGGTACAACCGGTTCGAGCGCAGCTGCTTGCGATCCAGTCCGATGCGAATACGTTCTCGGAGGAGCCGGAGGATGCTCCGGATTTCAAAAATTGGAGATTAGGGTTTGATTTGGCCGAGAAAGAGGATGAAATCGAGAGACTGTGCTCTGAGAATGGGTCGTTGGAGGGATTTCTTGAGAAGCTGGTGCCTCGATTGGTGGATTACGAGACATTCTGGTGCCGTTATTACTATCGTGTCCATAAGCTCAAGCAAGCACAGGATGCAAGGGCAAAGTTAGTGAAAAGGGTGATTTCAGGGGAAGAAGAGGAGGATTTGAGTTGGGAGGTAGACGATGATGCAGAGGATGAAGAAGTTGAGAAGGATGACAAGAAAGAAGAAATTTTGACAGAGAATAAAGAAGTACAAGAAGGAGGAAAAAAGGATGATATTGACAAGGTGGTGCAGAAGGAAGGCATGAATTTTGAGTCTGTCGTCGTGAAGAAACATGCTGAGGTTTCTCAGGTCGAAAATTTGGAAACTTCAACAGCTAACATCGACGAGGGAGTGAGTGCCGATCCAGGAAAGGCAGAAAATCCTGAACTTATTTGCAAGGAGGAGATGAACTCAAAGTCGGATGATGAAACAGATGGTAAGACAGTGCAAAAAGGGAAGACGGAGGATGTAGGGTTGTGCAAGGATAGCAGCTCTTCAATTGTCTCAAGCCAGCATTCCGTGCAGGAGGAAGATGATCTCGAGTGGGATGAAATTGAGGATCTTGATGAACATGATGAGAAAAAATCTGGTGACAAGAGTGTGGACCCTCTTCGGGAGGATTTGCGCAAGAGACTCAGTGTCGTTGAGGATGACGAGGATCTTAGTTGGGATATTGAAGATGATGATGTGTCCACAAAATCTTGATTAAAAGGTATAACAATGTCGATCAAGTATCATTTTTCTTCATTTATTTGTGAGCTGCTTAGCTGGTAATGGTTGCTCATGTCATGCTGTAAAATTAAATGTGATTGAACTTTTTGAATCCGTTAAGATACTTATCTATGCTGATCTTTTGCATATGCAAATTTGGAGCTGTTGGCCATGACATTGTTGGCCTTTTTTCTTTTATATTTTTGTCTATTTGTGTGTTTCAAAAGGCAAAAATGCTGAATTACTTAATGTTGCCCTTCTCATGATATCTCTGGTTTCATATATGATGGCTGTACTACTTTTTTTGATACAATAAAGTAGTAAGAATAAAGAAATTGAAATAGGGACTCATCAAAAGTTTCTTTTGAGGGTATTTACTACTTAATGAATGGTACTGTAAATCTCTTAATTAAAGCAAATTGCATTTGGGTGGAAAAAGTTGTCAGATTTCAAAAGTTTCTCGGTGATCTTTATTTGAAATCAATTTGAAAGCAAGGGAACTGTAGGGAATTTCTTACATATATATTTCTAGAGAGAAAATGTGTCCTTGAGAGGAAAATGGCTTTTAAACTGTATGGGTTATGTAGACCATGAAGGTGCTGACTCTGTTGCTCCCTTATACTGACTTTTATTGTACCTGCAAACTAAAAATCTTAGTAAATCTTGATTCAGTTCTTACCTTGGTTTTGAATTAATTTCAACTGTTCTGGTAAAAACTTAAAAACCATGTGTTAAAATATTGTGTACCCAATTTGTGCTATTTATGAGATAACATAGTATGATACTTTTGTAAACTATTACATGCTAGATGTGTCTGATCGGATGATTGAACAGGCATGTCTCAGTGCATTTATGCTTCGCTATGTTTGATAGATGAGGCATCAATCACACAATCTTTAGTGTGATATTTGTAACTATGTTATGTGCTGGTTTTTAAAAGAAAGAATTCTAATCTTGAACCCACTGATCAATTGCACATGAGGTTTGTAGTCTAGCACCATTTTGGTTGGCATGTGTTTGACAATTCTTGGACATTGTTATCAGGTTGGCTACTGAGTAGTGAATTGGTGCTACAAACTGTGTTTTCAACTATGCTATTGTTTCATCATGTATCACTGATCAAGGATATGGAATTAAAGCAATGTTGTCGATCAGTGGTTACCCATGCTGCATGTCAGGTCTTGTAGGATCAGTATGTTCCTCTGATTGATCTATTGCGTCAATATATTTGTTCTTACCCGAAACTTTTCTCAAGAAAGATACAAAGAAGTATAACTTTTTCATTTTTCATAAACATTTAAACATATTGATATATTTTCATCATGATTAATGAAAAAAGTCAACACCTTAGAAGGGCACCCTAATGTGCCTTTAAACTGTTTCTTTTTCATGCCATCTTGCATGATAAATTAATGCTTCACCATTTACAGCATCTTCTAGGAACATTACAATTTATCAGATCTGTATGCACTGTGAGGTGTCATCTAGGACCAACGAACTAAATCTCACTCCGATGCAGGTCTTAGGAATCTAGAAACTGGTACAGTAACTGTATATGAAATATCAGACGGTATATACTGATTTTTTATTAAATAAATTAATAAATATAAAAATGAAGTATTGTGTAGATATCAAGCTGCATAATTCAATGCCAATACTTAGTTGGATAGGTAAATACTAGTCTGTTTCGACCTATCTAGTTACTTTTTTAAACCTTGTCTTAGACATAATAAAAATGAGATGGAATTAATACAGATTTATGGGTCTAAATTAGGCATCAAAATTGCATATGTTTAGCAGATTGTATGTTAATGCTTACTTTGAAACAACGCACTAGTTTTCTAGATTTTATGCTCTTGAATCCAAATGAAACTAAGTATGTCAGCTTGCATACTATGTATTTTCTGAGGTGTTATATTTTTTTAGTTATTAAAGAGTTCTGAATGCCGTCTCCAAGTGCAATAGTTGAAGACACAACTTTGAGAAAGAAAACTGCAAATAGTGTTCATTCTTTTCTATAACAAGTTAATTAGCTAGTTAAGCCAAGTTATGTTGTATGGCAAAAACCTGTGATCTTACTAATCTTGTTTTTTAGCTTCAGTTGTGAAGTACAATGAAGCCTAGTAGATGGCCAGTTTCTGGGGAACCAAGTGAGGAGATAAGAACAAGAACTCCACTTCAAAACCAGAGGAGAAGAAAAAGGACACTTGGCCTTTGCAGTTGCCAGTGAATGCTTTTTTTGTGGTTTAGGTGGCAACGCATGTCACGGGTGTTTCTGTATCTATTTGTATCACTTGTCTGATGAGTAGGCTTAAGCTTATGAGACAATTGTTAATTACCAATGGTTGTCCAAATGTTTCAACCCTATTTTATTTAATGTTTAACCAATCTTTTGTCAAAGATGAATAAAATACTTGTTCCAGTAAGCTACTATGTTACTGTCTTTTAGGAACCCAATTTAATATAATTTCATGTTTCATCAGTCTCTCACTCAACTACTTGTTCCTCTGTATTATTTATTTTTTTCTTTTATTTTTGATGGTTTTTTTATAATATGTATTTAGAAATAACTAATATTGTTGTTGGTCTAGAAAACTTGTAATGAAGCTTTAAGTGAATTGAATCGCAAGGTATAAATGATGTTTGTCAAATTGCTAGTTAAGTGAGAGAAATTAACGGAGCATGTGTAAGATATTGAATTGTTTGTGGATGATATACATATATATATATATATATATATATATATATATATATATATATATAAAAGGAAATGAAATAAGACGATTAATTGGCTATCTAAAGTTACTAAAATGTATGAATATAGTAGTAAGCATCGGAGAGAAACACGGCCTTCTAGCTTTGATATGTACGGCTATGAAGTTTATAGTAAATATTTTTTAGTTAATGAAATATACACCACGAAAAGATTTAAGGATATTTGAAAACTATAAAGAAATATTATGTACAGTAAATCTTATTTTAAAAATATTTTGTATAATAAATAATTTTATTTTAAAATTTGCCATGAATCATATGCTTTCAACCGGTTTTGATAGTAACATACATACATACATATATATATATATACATATATATATTTATATATATATATATATTTTACTGACAAAAAGATATTTTGGATATTCGAAAAAGATACGGATGCTTTAAAAGAAAATACGCAAATGTAGGAATCGCCTATTTATATATTTTATTTTTAATCCATGATTTTATTTTATTTTATTTTATTTTTATAAATGATTAATTTTGCGATCTGATCATTAGTCCTCGACGAAGTGATCAGACTTGACCCGACCAAACTGATTTCAATACGTACGCAACAAGGTTGCGCAATGTCGGAGGCACGTGACAGGGGGTGCTCAACACGTGCCGAGTGGGCTCTGTTCCCCTTTCCTGCTGGGGGGCTCACCCCTGCGGCCAAGCCTTTTGACGCGGCTTCGAGAGAAGCGCCAGGTAGACGCATCGAAGAAAGGCGAAGCCCTTCTTTCTCCTCCTCTCTCCTCTCTCCTCTGCCCTCCCCTTTCCCGTCTTCCCTTTCCCTTTCTTCTCTTCTTGTGGTGGAGATCTGGAGGAGAAAGTTTATTCGCCTGATTCTTGTTCTCGATCGTGTTGGTTCGATAATGGAGCAGCTCGTCAATTTCATCATCCGCCCCCCAAGGTTCTGAGTCGATTCAATTAATTATCGATATTTTTGGGTTTCTTTGTGCCTTTTGTACCTTTTGCATCGATATAATAAGCTTTTTTTGGGTAATTTTTGGTCGAGGGCTTCGTGTCTTTAGGAATATAATTTGGTTTGATAACGTTGACATGGGAAGCGATATATCACGAGAGTCGCGCTGGTGAGAATATTTCCTGCTGAAATAACGATTACGGTTCGTTGAAATACGCAGAATCGAGTTGCTGCCAATGTTTTCGTCGTCTTAATTGACCGATTCTTGGCCCGGGTTGACGGAAATGCGCATGACCCCTTTACGCTTCTTGGCCCAATTATTTCATCACATCGATCTCGGGGCGCGTGTTCTTGTTCTGCTGCAATTGATCTTTGACGATGCGGTCGTTTTCCGAGTTGTTTCTCCACCGCGTTCTTCTTTGTTGCGCATTTTGTAATTATTGATCGAGATTGCAGCGGTATTCCGACAGCTTATTTTGACTTTTGTAAACATTGCTATTATTTCTATCCTGAAAGAAGAATCATCCATAGACCCAATCATTTGGTTTCATACCTCCACAAAGTTCCACGACTCCTAGGACAGCTTCCTCATTAGAAATGATTGAGGAATCGTTTAGAGGTCCCATATAGAGATAAGTATCTATCTCAATGGATCTTGGTTTTGATGATAAATATAAGCCATACCGAGTTTTGCAGTTCATTTGACTGGATTTAAGGGCAGCTGATAGATTCTTGCAGTATAAATGTGAGAAGCAGAGGAGTTAGCATAGAAGGTATGCTTAAGAAAAGATATCAGAAGAGATTCTGAGAGAGAGGAGAAAGAGGTGGTCTTATCGTTGTATTTCTAATCTAGTTTAGCCAAGTGCACATTTTTGCAGATACTAGATAGGTCATTTACAGTTGTATTTCTAATCTGATTGGGGACACTTTGCATATGAAATTACAGAATCTAAAATGACCAGTATGGAGTTTCTATTATTAGACTAAATGTGGGCAAATGCAGATTGCTAAAAGGAACAAATCAGTAAGTCAAAGTCTCTCTCGTGGTCTCGTGGATGCCGAATTGCAACCAATTTGACTTTTTTTAATATATGATTGATTTGTAACTGAGCAATTGTAGTAAAAGATGTAGGTGATCTTATATGTTAAACTTCAATCCAACAGGTTCAAACAGGAATGAGGAGATTTGAGTGTGAAGTATTTGAAGACAATCTTGGGAGATGTCTTTGTAAAAACATATGGAATGAAGGGCAAGTTGCACATATTGCCGGGTGTCTCATGGCATAGGCCATCTTTTCACAGGATGAGCCTTGGCACCACAATGAGGCTTCTCATGTGTAATCTGGATGACTAGAGTTGTAGGTCACAGCAACATCTTTGCCATATTTATCAGCAAGGAATCAAATATCGTTATTACCTGGTACATACCATTTTTTATTGACCTGTCACCTGATGACCAGATAGGTTGTTACTAATTGGTATTTAGGTTTTTATTATTTTTGCTCGGACTAACCAGTTATTCTGGTTCACATAACACTGGTTGGTTGTACCTGGTTCAATTCAGTTTTTTTACGATTCCAATCAAGTAGCCGTACCAAAGTGGCCAAGGTTCTGTTTGTTGGTTTTCTCAATTGGACTGGCCTATCTAATTTTGCTAACTATTCTCTATGCTTATAAAATTATGACGCACACAATGTTCCTCTGAAATTTCACATGGGCAGGAGTCATGTGAACTGGACCGTCATTGTAAATGAAGGATATTCTGAACTGTGAGTGGACTATACATGCTGTAATTGTGGTAGACTTATTTGAAGCTATACTTATAACTTAATTGGTCCTTGAACTGATAATGGTTTTTAGTTGGTCAGCATCACAAGCAATATGTCATAGGGTTACCAGCAATTTAGCTGATAAAATGTGAGACTTATTATGCTGTCTTATGCATATTCTGATATATAGCTACTTATTTATGCTTTTTTTTTTTAATTTAATCCCTCGCTCAAAGGTATGACATGTATGTTATACGTTTCAGAGCTGATTACAGTCCACAAGATGATTTGTTGGAGCAGGAGTTTATGCTGAAGGGACGATGGTTTCAGAGGAAGGACTTGGAGGTAACAATATTTGATGACTTTTCCGAGCTTTGTTGCTGATGTACACCGCTAAGAACTTCTTTAGCATGTGACCTGTTTGCAACTGCGGCTGCTTGTTGGTTGAAACATCATGATGTCCATGAAGCTTCTCTTGTAGCTGCTCTCCACTATTGCATTATGAAAGCTATCCAATTATTTCCTTATTTTTCCACATTACATTGTGAGAAAAATACAGAGTGATGTTATATTCTTTAGAAAGAAAAGAACTGAACTTGGTTCTTACCAGTATGAAGAACTGGTGGGGGAAATAAAGCTTTGTCTGATGATGATGTGTACTTCTTTAGTGGTCTTCTAAAATCTGCCACCATATATATCTCGTTAGATACTTGGTCCATTATAAATATAAGTTGCCCAGGAGCAATGATAAAATAGCATGTAATGAACAGTAGAATTATGAAACATAAATGTATCAAAAGCATCATGCAAGAAATAAAAACAAGTTTGAATGCAGTTCTTATCTGTCTGGTTTCAAATGACAAGTGTTACCAAGAGGTTCTTAACCGAGGTTCAAGGTCTTCTATTGGAGCTGGTGCTTGGAGCAACTCGACTCTCTTTTTGTCTAGTTTTTCAATTATCAGCGTGGTTGGATGCTGCTCATTAAACTATCTTGAATTCTAAATGGTTCTGATATCTCTGAATTCATATCTTTTCATAATTCATTTAATCCTTACAAGAAACCAAATGGGCCATCTAAGAAGAAACCAACAACCATGATGCTATTGTATTTATTTTGCTCATCAATCCAAGTCTTCACTAATAAAAACAATGATTTCATGGATACTGTGGAGATAAATGGTCAGGCTCAAAGTTTCAAACAGAGGCTGGACTAGTATGCACTGATCGGTATTCCCGATCCTGATCAGGGATCAACATTGGATCATTTAGGTTGGTACATGACCTTTTTCTTTGGCGAGGGTAGGTGCAGGCACATTTATTCTCGTTGGCTAAATGAATACCTATTTTTAGTGGTTTTGTAATTTTTTAATCTCAGTGGCAGGTTTGGTAAGTCAGTGTGTGCTTGCATTTGTTTGTTTTTTTACCTTGTTTATGCTAACATGGATATTAGAATATTTCGTTTCAGGTCATAAATGGTCGAGGAAAGAAACTTCAGTGCAGTCACTATGTACCTCTTGTGATTCCAGAAGGAAAAGTTTTACCTTGTGTTATATACTGTCATGGAAATAGGTAACAAAGAAATTGCAGATTTATTCTGGATATTGTGTCAGGGTGTCTGTACTGCATTCATCTATTATCCTAATTGTGTAGCAACACGATTAGAATTTAAATTGATTTATCCATTCTGGTATATTTTGTTATGCAGAATATATTTATTTTGGACAATTTGTTTGATGCAACTTATAGTTATATGAACCTTGAAATCAGCAACATGGAATGTAGGTGCCATATTGACAAGCATTATTTAGCTAAATGGTGGTTCCTATGTGAACTTTTTAATCATTCAGTTTTTCTAAATTGCTTATTCTTCTCTATCACTAGTTATTGCATATAATCTCAAGCGGCAAAATAGAAAAATATAAAACTTTAAAACTGCTTATGGCTAATGCTAATTTGTGATATTATTTTAAAATTGAAGTTTTACGTATATAGCTTAGAGCAAGGTTTGCCTTACCGGTTCGAACCGATGTATCGGTTGGCCGACGTTATGGTATGTACCACTGTGTACTAGTATATCATATGTTGGCACAACGAGGTGTGTCGATGGCATAGGAAAATGACAAATAAAAATTTCTAAAAAAATAAAAAATAGACTGGGGTTTTCAAGTTGGAAATAAATATATTTAGCAAAAGTAATTTAAATTAGGAAAGAATAGTGGTACATTTCTTGGACTTTGAGGAACAAATCATAGGTGTTAATCCTATGAGTTGTTCCTCTAACTTTGTGGAGTTTAAGAGAATAATCTAAAGTTAGAGAGTCTTTCCTCTAACTTTGGTGTTAAGCCTCTTTAATTAGCCTCCCAAGCATGATCCAATCTACAAATCATAGTTTGGTGGAGTTTAAAAGAGTGCAAATAAGAGAATGAGAGAAATATGTGGTGAGAAAGTGATTGGGAGAGTAGATGAGCTAGAGAGATTGAAAAGGAAGAGAATGAAGGGGTGGAAAGGGTTTAAAAACCTTTTCTACTGATTCAAACGATCAAATGAACCATTTGAATCAAATCAATCCTGGCCTTTGATCGGTATTGATCGAAATCCGATCTTTCTGACTGGTATAAACCCCATATCGGTCGATACGGGGTCATATAAATTATATTACAAACCACCCTATACAAGGTGGTTCACATACCGGACCCCTATCGGACAGGTATGTATTGCCCATACCAAACGGTATACTATGGCATGGTAGACCTTGGCTTAGAGTACCTAGCCAAGAAGAATGGGCCAATTCGAAGTAGGTAAGAGTAAGGAGACAGGTAGTACCATAGTAGTTGTACAGAATGCTACATAAGCCCTCAATTGATGGTGTCTATGGTTCTTCACAGAGGCAAATGGAGGAGAGATATGGTTTCTTAGTAGGAATCAGAGACATGGAATATATTGTTTGACAAGTGCCACTAGTCATAGTTTGATACTTTGATTTTATATGTTTTACATTATAACAGCTTGAAGGAGTTCTGGACTTACTTTGATGAAGTTTAAAATTACAACAGCCGAAGATTGCTCAATTATAAAAAAATGAATGAAAGAAAAAAAGTGGTGCTCATAGAATTTGTAATACTAGTTAGTATTATAATATTATATTTGAAAACCCGTAATTAAAATCTTGTAATTTGACGAGAGATCTGAAGATATTTGTTATATTAATACTTCAAATATTTTGGTTGAATTTTTGGGGGAACAATCCTTTTTTAAATTTTTTACAAAATTTGAGGGCTTCACATAAGTGATAAGACATCATAGAGTTGTGTCCATTCTCTTAAGTTGTACCAGTATTGTGCAAGTATTCTAGCAGCTACATTGTAGCATATATTTGGCAAGGTGCTTATGCATAAATGAGAAACTAAGATGGTTACTGCAGATATGTGCCTAAGTAGTATTATGCATATCTCAATTACAAGTGTCACATCTCTTGCTCAGGCTGTTAAGTTTTCTGTAAGTAGTTAAAATAAAATTGCCTAGTCGTTTGGAGCTTTTGTTGACTATTCAAGGTTCCAAAATTGGTTTGTATTAATACTGGGCCTTAGGTGGATCATTTCGATACTTCTACGGTTGGGCATGTGTTTACACCCTTATGTTGACTAGTACAAAGTGACCAGACCTAACAAAATTATAATTTTAATTTATTTTGATATAAATCAAAAAACATTTTTTGGACCAAATATGTATTGAACAATGAATCGAAATATATTTTAAGCATTCATTACAAATCGTATGCGAAGAGAAGATGTATAAATTTCAAAACATGATGCATTATGGATGTATTATTTGATAAGAAATTTCATGTATTATGCCTATTGCCACCAAATTATCACCTTGAGACTGTGAGAGGCAGTTCAAGGACCTTAGTGTGATTCAGTTATATATTAATATTTTAGTTTTAGGAGTGTGCTTGCAACCGATTGAATTGAATCTGATATAGTTACAATGCGCTAATGTGTTTTTAGTATGTTTCTTGTTACTGAATGTTAAACGTTAGCATTTTACTGTAGATACAACTATAATGCAATTGCCAAAAAGTTTTTGGTAACTTATGAATTTCTAAAATGGTCTACTGACATGTTACAACTCTCATGTAACAGTGGTTGCAGGGCTGATGCTAGCGAAGCTGCTATTGTTTTGCTGCCCTCAAACATTACTGTGTTTACACTTGACTTTTCGGGTTCTGGACTCTCTGAAGGAGAACATGTCACTCTAGGATGGAGTGAAGTAAGTGCTTACTTGATTAACTGAGAACAACATTTATTGTACAATAATATGTTGCTATTTACTAGGTTTTTGAGGCCTTCCCCTTCTCCATTTTTAGTTGATTGGTTTTCCCCTTGAAAGATAAGATAGCCACCTGATTTGGGTTTGGATAAAACTCTGATAGCTCAACAGGAATATCCTATTTACAAGACTATGATATAAATGATTTTATACAAATGTAAAAAGACAATATCATTAGTTAGATTATGAGCATGTAAATCATTTTCTATAGTTTCTAATAAATGCTTCTTTCATATGTCTCTACCTTTCGTCGCTTTCATTGTCTCACCTCTTTAAACTACAATATGTATAGGTTTTCTTAATATATATTCATACCATTTTAAATTGATTATCCATCATTCTATCATCCGTGGAGCTACACATAATTGTTTATGAATGAGAGGATTTCTTTTTCTATATTCCTTAGTAATTCTATACATCCACCTTAACATTCTCATTCCAGTGATAAAAACTTTGTATATTTGTTGCTTTTTAATTGGCTAGCACTCACATTCATGAAGCATCGTAACCTAAGTACTATCTTAAATTTTTGAATCTGATGATGGTTTATAAATCAGGTCAAAATTCAAAAGATTAAAAATGGAGAACAAGAAACGATGCGTTAAGCTATGAGAACAATTAAAATTTCATTACATATTGGCATGTAATTAGGTCAATAAGACTTTAAGACTGTTAACTCATGATCTGGTCCAAAATTATAATATTGTGTGTTTTTAGATCGGATGAATTCATTACTAGTAGATATCAATATTAATTATTAATAATTGTATGCATTGTTTCTTGGAGTTGAGAGATGTGACTAGTCATGGGTGGTGTCTGTCACGGAAAGCAAAACTAAGGAAAGGGAGGGATTGTTCCTAAATGAATGTGGGAGGTCAAAGATTAGGTTCAACAATGGCTCTTATGAGCAGAGGGATCCTAGGTATGGTGATCAGTTGAGTTTGTCCAATCCAAACTAGTTTTTGGTTTGACTGCTCATGTAGAAATCAGTGGATAGTAAAGTTTTTTTAGCTGATATTTTTTTATGCCAGTAGAACATTTTTGTGTCGGCTTCAGTTAAAAGAATAGCTCAATGCACGAGACTATTGCAAATCTGGGTCCACGGAGGGTCAATATAATTTTTTGCAGTTCCAATGACCAAAGTCAGGATATCTTGACTTTTTTTGTGGTATTTGCCTATTTTATATCAACTTTGTAAGTTGATTTGGCAAACTATGCATAATACAAGAGGCTGCTTGCCGCTGTGTTTACCGTGTTGCATTTTGTTTTAAGTGGGTTGATGGACTTTTTATCCATAAGATTGTTTTGTGCTGGAATCACAAATCTTGTTGCAGTTGCTCTGCGAAGGTTGCCTTTAGGCTTCTGTAATGGACATTCTTTAATCTTATGTATATTATAAAAGTATGCAGGAGCCCCCACCTCGAAGGAAGTGATGCAGATACCTTGAACATGAGCCTCAGTCTAGAAAAAGTTTCATATTACCTTTATCTCTTTTCAGCCATTAGATTAGCCTGTGATAGTCTCCTTGATTTTAATTGCTGTTAGGTCACATGGGTGTGTTCATTAATCACACCTGATGATAATGTTGTTTGGTTATTCCAGAAAGATGATCTTACAGCCGTGGTTGATTATTTGAGGACCAATGGAAATGTCTCTTGCATTGGTTTATGGGGACGCTCAATGGGTGCTGTGACCAGGTGTTCTCTCTGGGCTTTGGGGCATTATATTGAATTTATAGTTTTTGGTTATTGGGCACAACATACTGTTAATATGGAAGACTTAATTAACTGCATTTTCATTTTTTCAGGAAAGGATTTTTGCAACTATTGACTTATCACATCTTTTTCTTTTTTGTTGTCAATATATAATTTTTTCAGTAACCAACCATACAGATTGAATTTCTGGAAGCTTACATGTCATGCCATTAATTTCATGTGTGTTATGTAGTTTTGAGTTTATTTTTGCATAAACTTATTATCAATTATTGTGGGTGTAATTTTTCCCAACTGTTACTATTTGCCGCCAGTGAATATTGTACCAACTGAAATTTTTTATGCATATCCTGAATACTCAGAATTCTACCAACTCCTAAATATTGGTTGGATACATTGGTTGTTTCCAGAAATTCGTGCTTGAGGCATTACTTGTATGCCGAGTCTGATTTCTGAATTCTGTATTATCTTGAGTTTGACCAGAAACATGCATATGCAACTAATTTGCTTGCATTTATTGTTTGAGAACCAGTCAAATTCTTTTTACTTTTAGGTTTGGCTATATTTTTTGTTTTCTTTGCTCTTGGAGGGTGAGGGAGGTGAGCAAAGAAGACAGTAACTCTGAATTTTTCATGCTGCTAGCAACAATGAATGACGTTTGCGAATAAGCTTTATTACTTAAAGAATTGGCATGCAGATCAAAGTATTGATGCCTTTTGGTGTCTTTTTCATCCCGGAAATGAAAAGAAACCCAGCGAACTGTCATGTTGTGTGTAACATAGTATTGATAGTTCCACACAATGTCGTAGGCTAATCTAAGAGCTCCAATTATAAAGCGCAATAGTCCCGGAGATCTTCTTAAAGAGAAAAGGTGGTGTGCTAATGCACACCAATTTGGGAATGTAACAGCATGCCAGATGGTCTTGCTTGAGGGTTCAAATTTTGTGTGGTCTAAGGAGTCTTGTGCCCCCTATTTTTTGCATGTTTAGGCTGATCTTTTGCCAGTGTAAGCTAGCATGGGGGACATGCAAGTAGTATCTTGCCAAGGGGTACTGTGCCTATAACGATATAGTCGCCCTCATGATGTCTGCATTTTAAACCTTGGTCTTGAATAATACTGTGGCTCTCATGGTAACTTTCTACACAAACAACTCAAATGCATCAGCATTTGGAATGTAAATTCTCATAATTAACCCATTATAATTTTTTTATGCCAACCTGAACAGTCAACAATTTACATACCAAAATCATTTATAGTGACTAATTAACAAAATGATGTTTAGTAGTTATGCCAGTTACCTTTTATGCTTCTACGTTATCATTGCTTTTGATATCAAATATCAATCGTATCACATTTAGTTTATGCATCTTTAAAAGTTAGCCTAATGGTGTTTCCTCATTGTGGGTACTTCACTTAGGAACTGTTATAGGTTTTTTGTATTTTTGTTAATACTTACTGAAGATTAAATACTTGTTCCTGCAGCTTGATGTATGGAGCTGAAGATCCATCCATTGCAGGAATGGTGCTTGATAGCCCATTTTCTAATTTGGTGGACCTAATGATGGAACTTGTTGACACATACAAGTATCCATTACCAAAATTTACAGTAAGTTTTGTTTACATGTGATCTTAATATTGTACATAAAGAATCTATTATTCTAAAATTTGAATATGAAATTCTGTTTTTGAGATAAGGTTTGTTCCATGTATAAATTGAGTGGACTTTTGATTACTTAAATGAATTTTATTTTAAATATTTTGTGTACATGGTTTATCAATCATACATGTGAAAATGTGTGCTACTAAATGTTAGATTATTTTGGTGGTATAGGATATAAGGAATTTGGTGAAGATCCATGTTTATGGTTAGCAAATCTTTATTTTTGCCAACAACTTTTTATAGTAATCCTTCCTTCCATAGGTTATTTATCCTTCTATTATTAAGCTACAGAGCTATTTGTTTTATAAGGCTATTAGTGTAAAAGTTTAAAGTAAGAGGGACTTGCATGTCATTTTGATTAATTTACAAGGTTATATGCTATGGTTGCTCAAGTTGTATTAGATAAAATATTTTGATGAAAGGAATATCTAGTAGTTGATTTTCTTGGTAACATGTATGGTTTGTAATTAATGGACAATATGGGGCATAAACTCCACATATGACATATTGGCAGTTCGAGAAATCATGGAAGTATAGGATGACACAACATTGACATGACAATTATTTGACTATTGTTTCCCTAGATATTGCTTTTATTTCTAGATGAAGCTACATATGGAAGGTTGAATTTGTGGTGGCATTGGTAAGCTAAATAAAGGAAATACCAAAATATATTGACAACCTTTCTTTAGTGTGTGACCTTCATGCAAGGTGCCCATGCATTACCTTAATCAGTAAATATTGGTCAAGAATTTCATCTGTAATTTCTCTCAAAATTTCTTGTTATGCTTTGGTGCTGAATTATTTTCTTCTGGGATACAATTTTTTGGTAGATGCATACATGGCCTTATCTATGAAAGATGGAACTGCAGAACCTTTTTTATTCGTTTGCATTTATATTATTGCTTTGCGTTCTCTTCTGTTCTTTGGTATGTATTTTTTGTTTAGACCTGCATACAATTCATTTGCCTGTGCAACACATCCCTATAGGTTAAGCTTGCAATTCAGCATATGCGCAAGATTATCAAGAAGAAAGCAAACTTTGATATCATGGATCTTGATACCATTCAGGTAAACTTCACAGAGATTAAAAGCCACCTTGTAAGGTAGATAACTTGATCATATCATCTTGGAAACTCATGTTCTGAGTAGTTATTTGCAACCAAATTTGTGGTAACATATCAGAAAAGACCTTTCATATTCTTCACGAGCATATATAATTGTTTCAGTTTTCTTTGATTCCATTTTATGATTAGTGATGCTCATGTAAGATAAGTTTCACAACAGTATTCGAGTTACTGGTAGCACATAAGGTGTTTCAAAAGATAGTGGTACCAGGATAAATTTGAACATGGGCAGTAGCATGATATATGTGTGAAGCAACACAAAACTGTCAGTTATCGTTGCTAGACTATCACATTGGCTATAAACAGCCTTAAAACACATTGCCTGCATATGCAATCTGGTATTCTAATGACCTGCATTTTGAGTTATGTAGGTTCTTGGCGTAGAATAGATAAATGGTAGTCCTGACAGACATATATGAATTAGTAATGGAGAGAAAGAGATCTAAAGAGGGAACAAGGATTCCTCTGGGGTCTTTTTGTGGTTTTGTTATCTGTAGGCCAAGGACCTGCACAATCTACAGTCAGACTTGTGCTCAAGTGGAATCAAACATTTGACGAGACAAAAGGGCAATTTTTCTTATCAACCAAACAACCAGGCAATGACTTTTCTAGGGTTATTAAGTTACTAATTCATGTATTTCTTTTCATTTATATCATAAGTTTGGGATTGAATAGGAGTGGTGTTGCTCAATATGTAAATCCTGTCCCAAATCCGAGTCTGGATTTTTATTTCTTAACTTTAATTTGATCTGTAATTTGTGATGCTTTAGTGCTGGTCAGAATTAGGCAGAACTCAAGTTTGCTTGGAATTTACTCATGGTTGGTCTTTTCTTGATTAGCTTATTTTCACTTTAGCATATTGTTTTTCTATTCTCTGTTTATGTTTTATACTAGACCCAAGAATTTTACTGATTACTTTATTTTTTGTTTGCTTTTCTATTTTTTCTGAATTGAACTGTTTTAGATAAGGACCTATTTAATTCTTGGCCACCTGCATATGACTTTTGCTTTTAAGAAGATCTGCATCTTTTACAGTTATACCAATATAATATAATTTTGTATTGTTTCAGCACTTTTAATACAAGAGGCTTGTCTCATGAATCAGTGATCAGTGACCTAAAAAGTTCCATTGTCTAAACTTCATAATTATTAAGAAAATTTATTTTGAATCCTATATTGCAATATTTATTTTCTTTAATCCTCATCTTATATTTCTTTTACTGTGACTACAATCTGCCAGACTTTCAAAAATGTCCAGCCTTCTTGTTTATGTTTCTTGTTTGTTGCATCACTTTGAGATTATGGACATGAGCTTATTTCACAATTGTTCTATATGTTCTTTTTTCATTCTTCAACAGAAAATGACTTGTGCATCCCTGCATTAGCAGAAGCCTCGTACTCTGGGCTGCCAAGCCAGAGAAGAATCTGCAGAGTGCAGACTGCCAATGTTCTAGCCGAATGGGCAATAGGAAACCACTGGTTTCTTATGCAGTGTACATCTTGCTGAAAGACAGTATCATCTACTGGAACTACTTATTAACAAGTTGACAAATGTATGAAAACTCAAAAAAGGTCCACTCTGTTGGGATATTTCTCAAAGACTAAGCCAAAATGAGGGGTATTCTTTCCCTCAAAAGAACATCTCCAGTTCCTCCCTAACCAAGTGACAATCATAAAAGGCTGAATTAGCAAGATTTAATAGTGAATGGCTGACCAAAAGAGAGAGCAATTTGAAACAACCTAGTATTAAACTTGCAATTTTAGCTCATAAAGAAAGACATTTGACTGCCACAAGAGTCAAAAGTGATAGATTATATGTCCGGGCAAACCTTTCTTTGTCAATCAGGTCACCCATTTCTGATTTACCCTGGAGTCCTGGATTACATTCATTTTACTTAAAAAAGAGGAAAAATGGGGTCTGGTGGGCTTATCAATTGATTATTGCTGAACTGAATAGTTAAAATAGCTTTCATCATCTCCAACTAAACATCTTAATTCTTTTACTGGTAACATATATTTTTGGAATTGCATTATGCTAGTTTCCTTTGTTTTCGTTATATTGGCTTATGCTCTATATGGAATCAATTATTCTTCTGATCTTATAGGTGGCGAAACGTTGTTTCGTGCCGGTCTTGCTAGGACATGCCATTGATGATGATTTTATTCGTCCACACCATTCAGATGATATATATAGTTCCTATGTTGTAAGTCCTGTTCTTGCATTTTCTTCTTTCTCTGCTATTTTCACTCTTTTGTTTGTTTTTCTTCTTCCTGTGGCTGTTACTGGGGTCCTAGGAGGCAATTGCACTTCAGCATTCATAATCATATTTTCCTTCTTATTTTGGTTGGAGTCAGCATTCTTGGCTTGCCAACATTGCTGATGAATAACTTGAAATCATTTAACTTAAGAATTTGCAGGACCTATGTGAAGAAAGGTGCTTTTGTTTTTGCAAGATAGATAATTTAATGTAGCAATCTTCAAATGGTTGTCGTTTATGGTTCTTTTTTATGGTTAACGTCCTACAGGATGAGTTTGCATCAAGATATTATCTTTGGTTTAGGTGTAAATTCATATTTGCCCACGTGTTTGCATGGAATTTCGCAGGAAACTGAAAAAATTTGCAAATATCACAGATTCCTTTTTAAAGTTTACATATACTTTAGTATTTTTCTACATGCACTTGTTGGGAAGGTACTAATCTGGAGTTCATGAAGATGGCTGCAAATGCTATTTTTTAGATGAGTTAACACGAATATATATCTGAAAACCTAAACTTCTTTTTCATTTCGTCCTTTTCCTTCCTACTTTCATGCTTCAACTAATACTTCATAGAGATTCTTTATGAAGATACTCCTATCTTTATTGTTTCTTTTACTATTTTTGTTTACACAAGTGCAATTATATACCTGTTTTAGAGATGACACTGCCCCACAGATATTTTTTAAGTGATGGATCTTGCCTCTTGTTATTCTTGACCGCACTATATTGGTTGACTAATAAATTTCTGAGGTGATTTCGCAAGTTTGTGGGTTCCACTGCATTGTCTGTGGGAGACCACTTCACCAAGTAAAGTTTCTGGGATGATTTAATAAACCAAAATAGCATTTTCTGTTCTTCTAGGTTAGTTTAGCACAATATATTTGTGCATGAATATATGTGTGCCGCATATATTTTGTCTGTGGTTCTTTTTCCATTTTGATTTCAAGATGTAGTAATGAAACATGGAAGTGCAGAAAACTTATTCTGAGAAGCTCTTGCTTGCTCTCTCTTTTTTTTTTTTGTATATCTGATGAAAATAGGCCACATTACTTTCTTATGTGGCTTCGTGTAATCTGAAACTTGCAGGGAGACAAAAACATCATCAAATTTGATGGAGATCACAATTCCCCACGCCCTCAATTTTACTTTGATTCAATAACTATTTTCTTCCACAATGTATTAGACCCTCCAAAGTCTCTCTCTGATGAGCTTTATTTTCACAGAATGCATGACTTTTTTGGTCAGGTAAGTCATAGTTCAGAGTTCCATTTTTGTAGATCGGTATTCTTTATAGAGTTGGTTTGACATGTGTGACGATTCCATCTCTAGGATAATTGGGATAACATGCATGAATATGAGAATCAAAATTCTGTTGAACCACCTCAAGGCAAGTCTCATTAACCTTATGAGCCATTAATGATGAACTTGTTTTCTAAAGCAAATACATATGTTTTTAGGATTTTATTTGTTTGATACTTTAGTGTTCATTTTGATCTTTTTGTTTATGCACTAGAACTTGCACCTAGCGGCACGGAAGATGCTATTGCTCAATTGCGTTCTCGGAGACCTATGAGTCGGACAGAGGTATAGTTTTAAACAGTTCCATGATATATTGTATTTTGTAAGCATCTTTAAGATATGTGTAATATGCTTGTGAATATTAGGCTTAACAAGAGTTAAATTATCCTCCTTCAGAATAGTCATAATATAGTCTGCTTTATGTGATTTTATGATTAATTGCTGGGGAGAACAGCTATACTATTGCCTTTACCTTCTATTATCAGTTCTCATGGAACCTTATTGAAAACCATATTAACTGAGAAACTTTTGATTAAGATTTTATTGCATTTTAAGATCAACTAGGGATGCTTATTGATAACTAGTTCTTAATAAAATGGTAATTTGACAGGTTCCTTATTAATTTCTTAAATGATTTAATATTTATTTATCATATTTTAGTTGCAATGAACATTTGCTGTGTGCCCATGAAAAATTTAGTTCAAAATTTGTCCAAGTAGTTCAATGATAACATGGTTACTAACTCAAGACTGCAACACAAGAGAGATGGGATTAGATACATATTTTTATGTTCTTCACATGTTAATTTCTAAATTTTCGCTCCAACATGAATTCAGAATCTACACCAGCCAACAACTCCACAACAATGCTTTAGTTCCTCCCTAGCTCTTTTTTATAGCCAACTATGAGATGTTGTCATGTTTCTCCAATGTGCTTCTGTTTTCCTTAACATATTAGTTTGACCAGTTGTATCGTATCATCTAAATCTCATCACCATCCTTCTTCTCTTTTTCATGCAAATAATTACTTGTGTCATGTAATACTCTCTTCATGTGACCAAGATCAAGTGCCACATCTTACTCCCTCATGGGCCCTTTCACTTTTTTGTGCTTTCAGATGCTTAACCAGTTTTGTACATTGCAAGCTTTCTTATTCATTTTAAGCTCATATGTGCATCTGTGGATCCTTTTGCAGGTTCCTCGTGATATTTCCTCCCAAGAGAAACAACATGAAGATGAGGTATAAACTAGTTCATGCTTTTGCCAAGTTGTTTGTAGGATGATTTAAAATCCTGGGGGTCCATGGCCCAACCAGTGAGGGTCTGATTCGTACCGGCATACCAACACATGTATGCTAGTACATGCCATGGTATCCAGGAGGAGGACGGGTGGAGAGGAGACAAAGTGGAGTAGGAGAAGAGTAGTAGTACTGAGAGGACGGGCGGCTGGCGGCAGGCGATGAGCATCACAAGGCACAAGAAAGATAGAGAGAGAGGGGGAGAGGAAGAGATAAAGAGGCTGAATGATTTAAATTCAACTCTAAATTTAAAAAAAAAGAACTGTACTGGACTGGACCACAAAGGGTTGGTTGGTCCTTCTCCCGTTTCACCATCGGACCAGTACATATTGCCCAGTATGGGCTGGTCCTTGCAGTATTTTGAACCTTGGTTCATAATTGATTTCTACTCTGTCCATGACCGTTTATGGTTATCAAATTTGGCATAATATTTTCTTAAATTATTACTTTTTTCCTATTTGCAGATTATCCATTACAACATGTGATGGAATGTTATACTATTTTATGTTTTCAGTATTCAATTTTCCAGTAAGCTGCACTAAAGTTATCTTATAGGGTAAATGTGGACCAACATATCTTCTTGTATTCCACAAGTAAAATGGCCAGATTTTAAGAATTGTGGTTTTGCTCAAAGCAACCAGGAACATGTTAATACAGTTCAATATATGATTCTTCAAGGATCAGGAGAGAGATGGAAGTAGTTTTAGTGGTTGCCACTTGCATAACTATCAGTTGAAGGTAGAAACAATCACAGCCATCAGGACAATAAACTTTGACAGTTGTCTTTGATATTTGTCAATTATAAGGTAGCCAATTTTAAACTAAGTATACAACTGCAAGTTCCAGGGATCTTTTTTGGCACATTGATTCTTCAACTTTTGTGGTGTTCAACTTTATAGAAGTATTCAACCTTTTCCTAGCTGGTGCATAGTCAGTGTCAGTCTGTGGTTAATATAGACATTACAGATCTAGAATAGAAATGAGTACTACTAAGCAGGTTGAAGGGGGGAGTGAGTAACACTAGCAAATACCTTTCCGATGGCCCAATTATTCTTGTTGGAGCTCAAATGTTGGTACTAAGCAAGTAGGAAAGTGGCAATTGCAGAACAAGGACCTGATTTGTCTGATGATGCTTATCTCCTTCTGACTTGGTAAGCGTCTCCGTAAGTATGAATTAAGTAACCATTACCGGTTGCTGTAGTATCTTTAAGAATGTCATTCGTCAAATATTTTTGTCCTACTTTTAATTTTCAGAAGAAATGTTCTTTGGGTTGTCAGTAGATAACAGAAATTCATTGAATTAGCAAAAAGAAGCAAAGCTAATGGGTGACAAGGGCTAAAGTTCATGAACTAACCTTCCATGGTGTTTATCTATTCTTTGTTGGTCCCATTTTCATTTTCTGGTGCAACTTTCCAATGGACTTTTTTTGTGTCTTATGATGCACTTTTTTGTGGCAGAACTATTACATGATGTTATTGAACAAGTTAATTAACCAAAATATTGAGACATCATGTTGTGTCATGAGTCAATAAAACATTGCTGACATGGCTGAAATACCTGTGATATGCATTTTGTGCCCCATTTTTGCATTGCACCAGCACAGCATGGCAAAACTGGCATGTGTTACAGGATGAAATTTGCAACCTTGCAACAGTATCACAATTATCAACACTCAACAATCACTCAAAGGAGTGTTACATTTGATAACTCTTGTTAGCAGTAATGCAAGGGGATATGTAGGGTTTTGTGTTGCATCAGTAGTTTAATTAGCCATTTTTATTAATAGAAAAGTGCAAAACAATATGTAAATGAGCTGTCCAAACTCCCTAGCTTCTGTAATTTTAGACAGTTTTGCATCGAATAACTACTTAAATAATAATTACTTAAATATAAGTGTTCAGATGTAGCTCAAGGGACCAGTCCTACCTAGAGAGAAGAAATAGAATTTCATATCTTATTATACATAGTTTCATTGCCTAATAAGAAATGATACTGAAGGTTTCATTTCTTGAGGTAGGACCAGTCCTACCTCAAGGAAAGAGGGTCATCGTCTCTTTACTGAAGGTTTGATTAAAAAAAAAACTATTATGATAGTACTGTAAATTCCTTGTAGCATTTGCAAAATATCATTAGCATTATTAAGTCGTTGGTCCACTCATTATCATATCATGTGGTACTTTCTATGCCAGAAATATTTTGCCATGACACAAAAGTGTCATGATACTATAAGCAGCATACCATTGTTTGCTTGATGCATGTCGCATTGTTGGTGCAGCACTGGTGTTTCCTGATACGTGTTGCATTGTCAGTTCATACTATCTCATGCCATTGTGTCTGATCCTGAAAGTTAAAAAGTTAAGTGCCCAAAGCAAGGTTTTTGAAATCTAAGCACACTATATAGAATTCAAGTATGCCATGGCTTCAGAGGCAGCTTCTTTACTAGGAAACACTAAACACTATGTACTTGGGATACTGAAGATGCCTGCTATGGCTTGCTCCTTCATGTTTCTGTGTATTTATCACACATTTTTCAGTTCTTATTTCACCTTCGCAAATGTCAGCTGTGGTAAAGAATCCAACCTCGACTGTTAGCTTGTGGAGTTGGTCAACTTTACCTGGGTCTATATTTTTTTGGTTTCAGGTGTACTGTCAGGCAAAATTGCTGATATATAAGGAAACATTACGGTTTAGGCATTTTTACTGCATAAATTCAGAACCTAATGATTCTCTTTTGGTTTTATACTGCAGGAACATGGAAGCACCTGTAATGTTGGTCCATCATCTACACTATATCCTGAAGATTTTTCTAGTGGTGACTCGTATGGTTGGCTTACCCCACCCACAAAGGAAAATTTTCTGGAGTTTCTTCCACTCGAAAGTCTACCAGATGTGCCATGCAGCATCGAAGATGAAGAAAGGGTATGTCTCGGATAGCATTAGCTGGGCAGCATCAGTTTCAAGTTATCTGCTGCATTACAAGTTACTTCTGATGCAACTGTTGATAATCTTTTTCCTGATAAGATTGGGTCAATTTTTTTTCTCTTTTTCTTATGTGCCTAACACTTGGCAGATAAAAATAAAATGCTTTTAGTTTCACTGACCACCTGCTAGATGGACCATATTGAAAATACTGTATGGTCGGATAGGAATATGATACCCTTCAAATGAAATGTAATCAGCTGCTAACTGAGGATACATAAGTCATGCAACAATAGAACTCTGGTTATTTTAATTTGCCTTCTTTATTCATTCATAGTTGATATGTTTTCTATTTTGTTATGCTTTGTTCTGGGTTTTATGGAAATAACCTCTTTAAATATTTAAAGGTAAGGCTTGCATATATTGACTCTCTCTAGACCTCGCATTGAGAGGAGCCTCGTGCATTGGGTACATCCCTTTTTTTTTTTGGTTCCGGTTTTGAGATTTCAATTTTGATTGAGTTTATAATTAAAGCAGCCATGGATTTTGGACCAGAATATTAAAATTGAGTAGCTGGCGGGAATGGATATTATTGTGAAATTCTTGGTGGCCATGACTTTAGACTGCACCAAGGATTCCAATCTGGGGAAGTTTCCAATGGTGGTGCCCAAGGGTGATAAATTTGCATATTGTTCATATATATTTCTTTGGTAGGAAGACCATTGCTTATGCCAGGTTACTGTCCTGGTTTTTGGCAGAATGAATATTCAAGGGTCATCTAATTTACTCCTTGCTGAGTTTCGTTGGTTCATTTTTTGGGTCCTTTTTCTGTGACTTGCTTATTGTAGATGTGCTGATGAATGGCAATGATCATTCAGATGGGAAGGTGGAAAAAAGAAGGGTTTTTCTTTTTGGTGGTGTTGGTGGGGTTTCATCATTGCATTATCATTGGCACTATCCACACCGAGTTTTGCTGGACTATGTTTTCCACTGGGGTAATAGCCTTTTTTTTTTTCCTTTTCTGGTACAGATGATCATGGAGGCAATGATAGAATCACTGAAGGATCTGGAGATAAGGCACCAGCAAGATACTCACTCCACTGTAGATAGTGCAACGTCCAAATCGGCAGATGACTTGGAAGCTTTCACCGGAGAGTCGAGCGGTCCAAATGACACAGCTGAAAGATCGACATCATCGAGCACAAGTTGTAACTCAACCGTGGATCCACACCTCAATCAGTCGCAAGATGTTGAAGCAGCTTGCAAGAATTCTGCCAGTTGTGTTACATTGGGTGATGACTGTAGCGAAGCCCACAGGAGCACCTCAGCACAGGATGCTGATGGTGATGCTGATGCTGCAGCTGGCACACGAGCCACACTTGTTGTTCAGAAGAACCCGACGAGCCACATCATGGAGGGGCTATCGCGGAGGTGGGGTCTGAACTTCTTTAAGAACAACCAATAGGGTCGGAAGGCAATGATCCAGAAAAGTCGATATGTATCTGATCGGTAGTGGTTTCTGTGATGTGATGTATACGACGTAAATATGTACCCTTCATGACCAGGTGTCCTATTCTGATCCCCCCCACACATCGATTCATTGGTTGTAAAAAGAATGGAATCTAACCAACAATAATTTTTCAGGAGAGCTGCTGTTTAATGGCTGTGAATATTGTGGACTGCTTCGGCATGCATTGCAGCTTTCCATGTAAGTGTGAAATCATGTTTGGTTTTTTTCCCCACCAAGGTTGCCCGTATGGTGTCATTGGTCTCTTTGATAGTTTGCTAAGTGTGAAATCCTCTTCGCATGCATTCCAACGTGATTTACAAAAGGAAGGATCGACAGATACTTCCTTTGCGAGTTTTAGTTGCAATATTAGCAATTTTTTTCTTCCAAGGTGCTCATGGGCGACAGGACTTGCACTTCCATGAGTTACGCAACGTTCTCGTCGCGAGTGCCTTGGGATCGTTGGAGCAATCGTGCATGACATTATTGCTGTGTTAATTGTGTTTGTGATTTCGTTTGCAAGTTATTTTGTCTTTTAGCTTCTAACAAGTAGTGTATTTTCTGAAACTAATTTCTTTTAGTCACGTTTAACCGTGTATGAGGTGCTCTTATATCGAGACCTGACGAAACGTACAATACCGAGATAACCATCAAAACCTGTCATCGTGCAAGTTGGAATTCTTCCGAGTTGCTTCAGTATGGCTGGTCAACGGTTTTGATCATTCGGGTGGGTGGTGTAGATTGATACGACTAATGACCCGTAAGATTAGTACGACACCCTATTTTCGATTGCCTCAAACATGAAGTCTTATTAATGAAAATATTGCACTCAAAACCGCTGAATTTTCTCCTTTCCCGGCAACATACTGCAAAAGCTCTTTCAGAAGTGATGGACAACTGATCTTCACGGATTTGAATCCTTCGTATTGCACCACCGCCGCAAAATTCATTAGAACAAAAAAAAAAAAAGGGGCTAGTGAGAGGTTGAGTGACACGAGTTACCTTTGAAGCAAGATTTATAATATCGAATAATACCGTTCGTATTAGACGATATGTATTGATCCGTCAATAGATCGGTATGTAAACCGTTCTTTACTGTTCGGTACTGAGGTGTTATCGGAGGCATTATCATTGACGATGACCGGTAGCGAGAAATGGATGCTAATGCTCGGTACCTTTGAGATTTGTTTTAAATTTATTGAATTAAATGGATGCTAATGCTATTGAATTAAATGGAGGCATTATCGGAGGTCTACTGCTCGGTACCCTTGAGATTTGTTTTAAATGGATGGATGCTAATGCTATTGAATTTATGACAATTCCTTTCATCGATCCACAACATTGATGAAGTGTCATACTCCACTTAATGTATTGGAAATATCAAGTAAATTGTGATCGCATCTATCTTACAGGCTATACACAGTTTATTTTTACACGAAAGAACCGGAAGGTCTGAAAGCTATAATTGCATAATGAGAACAAGATATCAGTCAGAGGACAAATACGATAAGAATCAACTACGTCAAGATTACCTAAAACATAGATCACAAATAACCCAACAACTTTGCTAGGAGGGTATGCTTTGGTAAAAGATAATTACACTAGATCTTGTCAAAATTGCTTGAACTAAAATTGATTGCAACGAAAGATCAGGTCAGTGACAAATGTGTTGTCAATGACAAAGGTGTTAGAATTTTGAGGTTTATACATAAATAATTAAATGTGTTAAGTTATTATTCTGATTAGTAAAAATTAAATTGATCTAATTAAAATAAATAGATATCATAAGTCATATTTCTAATTTAATGATCGGATAAGTCAGATATATGAAACTCTTGAGGCATAATTATAGATTTATCAATTATGAATATAATCATAATTATAGATTCATTAGTTATGACTATAAATAAGGTTATGGTCCTCGGTTGTAGTATCAATCATCAGAAAGAAATTTCTCTTCACCCGTCAGAGAAAAATATAAAGTTCTTAAGGATACTCTACAACAAGAAAGCCAAATCACCGATTGATTCAGAAAATATTTCGATGGATTCATCAGGTACGCTTCCGTGTTAATTTGTTTTATAATTATTGTAAGATTTCATATATATTATTGTAGATTTAATAATTCGATTTTGGATCTATAAAACATGTTTGATCCAGATTTATTATGTTAAATCCACCAACACTGGTATCAGAGCCATCCTACAATGATTATTGAACATATAGGCTTATTTTTCATATATTTTAATAATATTTTCATCAATATTTTAGAGTGATTTGGTTTTATTATCATCGAGAAAAATGATGTTTTATATAATCATGCTACAGCATGCTTCACATTCAGTTTAATATGTTTTTCTAATATTAGATCATAGTTTTATATAATCATCAGTATTTTGAAATGATTTATCATCATTGAGGAAGATGATAATTTTATGTAATCATGCTACAGTATGCTTCACATTCAGTTCAGTATGTTTTTTTTATCACTTTAAGATGTTTTTTCCTCTTCATGTCTTTTCCTTTTTTTGATATGTAAATTTATTTTTTCTCACTTTATGAATTTTTTTCCTTTTTTACAATATGTAAATTCATTTTTTCACTATAAGGCATAAGTCTATTACTTTATATATTTTTTAAGTATGCAAATTCATTTTTTGCATTACAATTCATGAAAATCTTCCAAATTCTTTTGGATTTTAAATAATAATAATATTGTTGTAATATTATGTTGGTTTAATTATGTTCTTACAATATGCAAATTTAATTAATAATAATATTGTTATAATATTCATGTAATATTATATTGGTTTAAACATAATATTAGTTATATAAAGTTATTTGTTGACATAAATTAAATGGTTTATATGCATTTGAGTCAACAAATTAAACTCAAACCAATTTGACTAATATGGTTCAAATTCAATAAATAATTATTTAATATTAGATTGAGTAATTTAATATATGAACTTGCCAAAGTGACATCTCATGTATAATATTTCTCATGAAAATATTAAATATTATACGTATTTATATCTATGCGGTAATTACCCGAGCCAAAGGAAGGTTAATGACTAGCAGGATTTTATATACACTTGTAATGATAAACACGTGACAATTATAAAATTACACATGTGAATGATAAATCAATCCAAAGATGAGTTTATTATTTGACATGTCTTATTATCAGTGTTTGATTATTACAACAAGACTACCACTAGCAATTAATATTGAAGCCCAAAGATAAGATATTAATGTTACACTTTGTATCTTGAGATAAGATGGGTGACATCATTATTTGAATTTACTTAAATTTATAATAAAATATATGAGCATCATTTGTGATTGTCTATTGTTCTCTTATTTAGGTTCTCTTGCTTCAATATCTGTTAACCTTAATTCAGTATCAGTTCTAAATAGAACCAACTTTAAGGATTGAAAAGAAAATATTCTAATCATTTTGGGCTACATGGATCTAGACCTTACACTAAGGAAAGACCAACCACCCGCTTCTCTTGTAGATAATAGTACTCCTGATGAAAGGAGACTATATAAGAAATGGGACAGGTCTAATCGCATGTGTCTTATGATCATTAAGCGCGACATTTCAAAGGCCTTTAGAGTAGCAATATCCGAAGGGATTACCAAGGCCAAAGATTTTCTTACCAAAATAGAAAAATATTTTCTTAAAAATGATAAAGCGGAAACAAGTACTATACTTCAAAGCTTGATTTCCATGAGGTACTACGGTAAAAGAAATATAAGAGAGTACATTATGGAAATATCTAATCTTGCTTCAAACCTTAAAACACTAAAACTTGGCTTATTAAAGGATTTACTTGTTCATTTGTTTCTGATATCACTCCCTGTATAATACAGTCAATTTAAGGCCAGTTATAATTGCCAAAAGGACAAATGGTCTTTAATAAGCTCATTTCATATTGTGTGTAAGAAGAAGAAAGGTTGAAGCAAGAAAAGATTGAAAGTGTCAACTTCGCCAGCACCTCTGAAGACAAGAACAAAAAAAGAAAATACAAATATGGAAAGAATGAGGCTGATAAAAGTCATACATAAAAGAAATAAAATAAGGTTGATACTTGTTTCTTTTGTAAAGAATTTGGGCATTTGAAAAAGGATTATGTTAAATATCATGTTTGGCGTGCTAAAAAGACTACATTCCTTATTTTGATTTGTTCTGAAGTTAATTTAACTTCAGTACCTATAAACACTGAGTGGTTGCAACCACTAACATCAGTATTCCAATGCAGGGTTGCCTGAGCTACCGAAAGCCTAATGATACTGAGAGATGCATTTATGTGGGGGATAAAAAATCGATAGATGTGGAAACTATAAACACATTTAGATTGTTACTGTGTACTAGATACTATTTGGATTTAAAAGATACTTTTGTTGTTTCATCATTTTGACGAAATTTAATTTTTATTTTTTATTTGGACAAATCTGGTTATTCTTGTTCATTTGAAAATAATAAATTTACTTTGTCTTTAAATTCAAATGTGATTGAAACTGATTCACTTATGACTTATGACAATATATATTTGCTTGATACTATAGCACCCTATCATGAATCCCTGAATGTGGAATTGTGAGATACTAAACGTAAAATTAAAAATTTATGTGTATTAGACACAAACATTTGGGTCACATCTTTAGAAATAGAGTTGAAAGACTTATGTCAGAAGGGATTCTTGATCCCATTGACTTATCAAGTTTAGATATTTGTGTTGAATGTATTAAAGATAAATAAACCAAACCTAAGAGATCAAGTGCATATAGAGCTACAAATGTCTTAGAATTGATACATACGGATATTTGTGGATCATTTCCTACACCTTTATGGAATGGTCAATAATATTTTATATCATTCATATACGATTATTCTAGATATGGATACTTGTATCTAATATATGAAAAGTTTCAATCTTTGAAAGTGTTCAAATCATTTAAAGCTGAAGTTGAAAATCAACTCAGCAAAATGATAAAAAAACATCATATTTGATCGTGGAGGGGAATATTATGGCAGAAATAACAACTCAGATGAACGTCTAGGGCCATTTGCTATATACCTAGATGAGTGTAGAATTATCCCTCAGTATATAATGTCAGGGACACCTAGCATGAATAGTGTAGCTGAAAGACGAAACAAAACACTTAAGGACATGGTAAGAAGTATGATTTCTCAATCTACTTTGCCAGAGTCATTCTGGGGAGAAGCAATAAAGACTACAGCTTATATTCTTAATAAATGTTTACTTGTCTCCCTGTCGCAAATGGAGACAAGTTCAGTCTCAATCAGTATCCTAAAGGAAATCTGGAAACTCAAGAAATACAGAAGATTCCTTATGCATCAACTATAGGGAGTCTAATGTATGAGGTTTGTACGCGTTCGGATATAGCGTACATTATTAGAGTGTTAGGCAGATACTTAAGTAATCCTGGAATGGATTATTGGAAGGCAACGAAAAGAGTTATGACATATTTAAAAAGAATAAAAGATCATATGCTCACATATAGGAGATCAGACCATTTGAAGATCATTGGGTATTCTGACTTCGATTTTGCTGGATGCTAAGACAGTAGGAAATCAACTTCAGGCTACATTTATATGTTGGTGTTGGCTGGTGAGGCGATTTCTTAGCGTAGTACCAAGCAATCTCTTATTACTTCTTCCACCATAGCAGTGAAATTTGTAGCATGTTTTGAGACGTCCAATCATGGAATTTGGTTGAGAAATTTTGTCAACCAAGGGTACAAAGTAAACAAGTTTCCATAGCACACTTATGAACAAACTTTATATTCGCATATCCTCTCACAAAGGTGCAACATCCAAGGTCTTTTATGAGCATACTGCTTATATGAGTGTTTAAGAAAACTTCAGTTTAGTGGGAGTTTGTCATATGTTTGTTAAATGTTCTATGTCAGATTATATATTTTCTAATTAGAAATAAAGCTTCAGTTTGTTATATTTTATACATTATGATCTCATAAAAATAAAGTTGGATCAGTTGAAAATTGACTATGCATGGATCACAAATATGTAATTTTCATGCTACACATTTCATGATTGATCTCTGTTATTTGGTTATATTAATATTAGTGATCATTGATAGATTTAGTTATGATTGATACAACGAAAACCGCTTTGGTCCTATATTAATATGACCAATGGAGGAGATTGTATTATATGTTCTGTTAAATAATGACAAAAGTTTTGAGCTCATAAAGTATAATACATTTATAAGGATACATATGTCATCCAGTGGGAGATTGTTATAATTTTGAGATTCACACATGTATAATTAAATATGTTAAGCCATTATTATGATTAGCCAAAATTAAAATGATCTAATTAAAGTAAATTTATTTGACTAAGAAACATAATTATCATGAAAATTAATTATGTAGATATCATAAGTCATATTTCTAACTTAATAACCAGATAAGTCAAAAATATGAAACTCTTGAGGCTTAATTATAGATTCATCAATTATGAATATAATCATAATTGTAAGTTCATCAGTTATGACTATAAATAAGGTTATGATCTCCGATTGCAATACCAATCATCAGAAAAAAAATTTCTCTTCACTCGTTAGAGAGAAATATAAAGTTCTTAAAGATACTCTGTAATAGGAAGGCCAAATCATCGATTGATTCAGAAAATATTTTGATGGATTCATTAGGTATGCTTCCGTGTTAATTTGTTTTATAATTGTTGTAGGATTTCATGTATATTATTGTAGATTTAATAATTCGATTTTAGATCTATAAAGCATGTTTGATCCAGATTTATTATGTTAAATCCACCAACAATGTTCCAAGACCAGCAAGTAATCGACAGAAATGAATGTTTATTCAAAAGGAATTCTACGGATATAAGATCATGGATTCATTTCAACTACGTTGGACCATGGAATATAGACGTCGAACTACAAAGGAAGAGTGCAATGGTCTGATTAAGTGCCACACCACATGTTAAGACAAAAATCAGAATAACTCGACAATAGAATGAATGTGGTCATTACATCTAGCACCCTGTCATGCACTTAGCTAGAATTGCCTAAGTGGTGAGGCACCACTTAATGGATTAGATCGCACAAATATCAATCCTTTTTTTTACGAGGCCAGGATTCAATCACTTACCCAACATCAAGGTACTATTGGTACATTGTTAAATCGAAATAAGGAATGCCAATCTTTGATAATTTTGTCATCATCCAACTGTTCTCGAATTGGTCCATTCAATGGTTCAAAATATAACAATATGACAAAAGAATCGGATCCCATAATCCCAATTAAGGATTTGTTGGGTCCCTTAGGCACTATTGTACCTAAAATAGCAAATTTCTATTCATCTTACCATTTAATAACTTATAATCAGATCTTGTTAAAGAAATATTTGCTACTTGACAATTTTCAACAGACTTTCCAAGTACTTCAAGTACTTAAATACTGTGAAAGACTAGGAAAAGAATACACAGAACTATTTTAAAGCGTATCAGCCGACCCGGTTTACGAATTTATTCCAACTATCAACAAATTCCTAAGATTTTAGGTGGAATAGGAATTGTAATTCTTTCTACTTCTCGAGGTATAATGACAGATCGAGAAGCTCGACGAGAAAAAATTGGAGGCGAACTCTTGTTATATATATGGTGATCCTCCTCCTCTGGTATCCTAATTTTCTCTCTAACTTCCTATTTGTGAAATAGAGAGGAAAAGTGAGTTATATAACTCTTCCTCCATTAGTTGATACTTCAAGGAAGTTACCTGGAATGAAAGAACAAAAATTTATTCATGAAGGTTTAATTACTGAATCACTTCCCAACGGTATGTTCCGGGTCCGCCTAGATAATAAAGATGTAATTCTAGGTTATGTTTCGGGAAGGATCCGGCGCAGTTTTATACGGATACTACCCGGGGATAGAGTCAAAATTGAAGTAAGTTGTTATGATTCAACCAGGGGACGTATAATTTATAGACTTCGCAACAAAGATTCGAATGATTAGGTTATTTTTAAAGCATTCCTTTCATGACGATACAATTCGAAGTTCAAAAAAAAATTCAAGAGACTTATTTTCTTCCAAGGAATAGATTCAAAATTAAGGTAAGGAATAAGAAATATGAAAATAAGGGCTTCCGTTCGTAAAATTTGTGAAAAATGTCGACTGATCCGTAGGCGCGGACGAATTATAGTGATTTGTTCCAATCCGAGACATAAACAGAGACAAGGATAATCTTTCTAAAAAAGAACTTTCTAAAGAAAGGACAAAAATAAAGGATTCCTTTTAATATAAAATGGATATTTCCGTATCTTTTCTTTCCGTATATTTCCGACTTATATTTATGAGATGATAAAATATGACAAAAGCTATACCAAGAATTGGTTCACGTAGGAATGGGCGTATTGGTTCACGTAAGAATGGACGTAGAATACCAAAAGGAATTATTCATGTTCAAGCAAGTTTCAACAATACCATTGTAACTGTTACAGATGTACGAGGTCGGGTGGTTTCTTGGGCCTCTGCTGGTACTTCCGGATTCAAAGGGACAAGAAGAGGGACACCCTATGCTGCTCAAGCGGCGGCATTAAATGCTATTCGTACAGTTGTTCATCAGGGTATGCAACGAGCAGAAGTTATGATAAAAGGTCCTGGTCTCGGAAGAGATGCAGCATTACGAGCCATTCGTAGAAGTGGTATACTATTAAGTTTCGTACGTGATGTAACACCTATGCCACATAATGGATGTCGACCCCCTAAAAAAAGACGTGTGTAGAAATAAGAAAAAAACAGATTTCAAGAGAAATAAATGATTCAATGATCTGATTAAATAATAGTATTAGTATAGTATGGTTCGAGAGGAAGTAGCAGGATCCATTCGAACACTACAGTGGAGGTGTGTTGAATCAAGAGTAGACAGTAAACGTCTTTATTATGGTCGTTTCGTTCTGTCCCCGCTTATGAAAGGTCAAGCCGATACTATAGGTATTGCCATGCGAAGGGCTTTACTTGGAGAAATAGAAGGAACATGTATCACACGTGCAAAATCTGAGAAAGTGCCGCATGAATATTCTACGATAATAGGTATTGAAGAATCGGTACATGAAATTTTACTAAATCTGAAAGAAATTGTATTGAAAAGTAATATATATGGAGTTAGAGACGCATCCATTTGCGTCAGGGGCCCTAAATACGTAACCGCTCAAGATATCATCTCACCACCTTCCGTAGAAATAGTTGTGCAAGTGTACAGTTACCGGAAAAAGGAGACATTAGGTAACAGGTTACTTCTAATCCTTACCACGAGATGTCATGTTCGTAAAGCATTGAGATGCAAGATGTATAGAACAACTTAAAATGTGTTACGTGCAACTGGAACTCACGTTATGGAAACAGCAATAAACATTAAAAAAACTTGTGTCGATCAAGCAATAGCACGCCGAGGCTCTGATACAACAACCTTTTTATTGCATGATATCAAGCAGTCATGACAGCAGGAAATTTCTATTATCATGTCCGTGTGAAAATTTAATTTAAATAATCTGTACATAATTGGGTATAAAAATTAAGCAATGACAGTCAAATACCCCTATTATGCACCTTTAGCTGAATATATTAATCCTGTCCTATCATAGACATAGCGGTCTTTGTTGAAGAAAATAAAGCCAGTAGAATAAAGAAGATTTGGAAAGCAGAACGCTTAAAGAAGAGCAATATGTCAACTTCCCTTGGAAATGGACTGTCCAATCCAAAGCCTAATTACACAGTTCATAGCAATCCTTGCTGACAGAGAAACAGCACCATGAACAGGCAGCTGATACTTTTGTAAATTCTGTAACTATGTACTGAAGATGTAACTATGAATGCATTTACAGTGAAATTACCTCTTGGGATAGAATACTAAGAATACCTCTCAAGTTCTGCCGTAATGCAACAAATTTGAGACACACATTTAAGATGAAAATGATGGTGCTGCTCAGCCAATGCTAGAGTGGTGGCCACGGTATTTATAGCAACATCCTCACACAGCTTGACTTCACAAAGTACTTTTAGCCTGTCCAACGCATAGTGGTCAGCAGCAGCAAGCATATGTTGAGCCATTAGAGTTGAAGCACACTTTGCATCCCAACCGGTAATCTTTTCCATATCACGTACGGAATCCCAGTATATACAATGGAGTAGAGCCTGAAAATAAGAATAAGCAAGTTTTGTTTATGTTGTTGGAAAGAATCCATTTATATGACTAGAAAATGATAAAATGTGCAAGTACCACTGTGCTAAAAAACACAGAATATGGTATAAAGAAGTAATACATTCTGCATAGTCCTTTATATATATAATGGTGATAGGACTCAAACTTATACCATTGACTATTAACCACTATTTTTATGTCTTACCAAATTGAATTACATGTCGCAAAACCCCAGGCATGCACAAGGGAAAAAATTTTAAAACAAGCCCTATCATGAAATTATGAGGCACAAGATTATAAGCAATTTCACAATAGATCACATGTACAACCTCCATTCTTCGTTGTTATTGCCTAATATAAGATTCCGGTGTTATTGATTCAAATACACTGCAGATGAAATATACGAAACACCAATGGTCTATAACAATAATTATGTCATTGTCAGAGGTAATCATGCTAAGTTGATTAAATTTCAGCACTGATTGAACTGAACATACCTTGTGACCAATATTTCTGTTGTTCTTTAAGTCACAAGTGTTCTATCCAGCCAATATCATCCGAAAGAAACAATTAACTTCAGAGAAACTATGTAACATATAGGGTGTTAATTTCATTTGACACTTGCATTTTGGGAAGATATGTTATCAAAAGTAAGCTCCACAAACCCCATCCAGAAGCACCTGGGCACTAGAAATTCTTAATTCACAGATCATCTAAAGGAATCTTTTTATGCTCAGTTTTCCATATTAATGAGAATGTGTTGAAGGGTAGTTACAATATAGCACAATGTCAATTTTAATTAAACCTCATTAAATGAATATAAACAGAAACGAAACTGCAGAGATAGTGATAGTGGTACAGAAGAAAATATCAACATAAGTAGCAAAAATATGATCCTACCACATCCTGCATTAATCTTTTGAGAAAACATCTTACCAGCAGGTGAAGAGAGGCACAATACAGCACTGAGAGGATTCAACCATGTGATATGGATATATAGTTTATTATATTCGACAAATTAAATCATCAAGCTCTCATTTATTGCATTAATTGGTCATAATTTTTTTATCTTGGGAAAAGTGAAGTCTATCTGTGCATCCTCAAAATGTTAATCTACATGTCAAGACAAATTGATTCATGCCTTACCAGAGAGTGACCCATCATTTTTTATGTAGCAACTATAGATCAAATTTAACCCCGGACGTCAAGTTCTGAAGCCACTCGCATAGAATAATTCTATCAAAAAATATACATCCTATGAGCAAATGAAATTTGGCAATGACCTCAGAAGTTATACCCTTGTCGCTCAAGGTAACTTTTGAAGAAAGGGGCTTGCCACAAAAGCCCAAGAGACAACTGGCATGTCTGCAATGAAGTAAACCGGCATTACCATGTGTGAAGGTTAAAGACATGCAACAATGTAGCATATACTACACCGTTAACTCAAGGACTAGAAAGAGCTTAGAGTTAAAAATCAGGAAAGAAACAATATTGACATCTTAAACAAAGAGAAAAGGAAAACCATTTGGCAAAAAGTCAAATTAGCCTTTAACGTACAAATTAATTGGTGAAAAAGGGAATCCAAACCACAAACTGAGAGACCATGAAAACAAATAATGAATATGAACTAGAATGACTAGATTACGTTGAAAACAGGAGGTTCCATATCTTCAACCTTTACGAAATGCATGTTTTCGTCTTTCATTGGACCAAAAAGTTGAGCCCTGAACACAGGTGATCGAGCTGCAAGTACCAATTTGCGAGCATTGAAAACCTCACCATCAACTTCAGAACTTATTTTCATCCCCTTTTCACTCTCTAGAAGCTGTCCAAATTGCTGAGCTATGTCAGAGGGTGGGACTGCTATGGTGCAAATGTTGGGTCTTTCTGTGTATGATCAAACAACGCCAACACTACAATTAACCAAGAGACAATCATCTTTAAGATAATCTGATGTCTCTATAGCTGTTCTTCGGTCAAAACGCTTATAGCCCCTGCATCATTTGCAACAAATGTAATATCCATGTCAATGATCATTCATAGTATGCATTACTTGCAACATCTTTTAATGTATAAAAAGCACATAATATTAGGTTCCATAACAAGCACTTAATTCAAGCAACAAGAAAAGGACATCTTAACTTAATGAAGGCTCTCTCTGGATTAAAAAAATAATAATAATGCATCATTAGTTATCTGAAACAACAAAGAGGAACAGACAATAAAACCAACGCTATTCATGCTTTACATTAGTTTTATTATTCAAACTAATAGTAAAATTATTATTATTTCTTTTATGTTGCTACATTACTGCAACAATAGTTTGCATTTTGATGACATCCAGCCTCTGAAACATAATGCATAATCACAGTAATCACTGATGACTCGTAAAAAGACTAATCAAAAGAATACTCCTTGGTGCAAATCGATCATGTCGTTTTTCTTAAAATATGTCAGTGAGATCCTAAATAAAGCTAAAACATATCCAAACGGAAAGAAAAGATCATCAAATGGAAAGCATCCGAAGCAACTAAACAGGGGATCCAACAAGAAAACCGTTATCTAAAGCATAATCCACGCCATGCACCCAACCCAACTCACCACATGCTGCCGCGGTGCTTAACAGTGCAAGGGCCGCTCCCGAGCGTCCTACCAAAGTGGCTGTGAACCTTGTGCTGCCCCTTCCCGCTCTGATCCAGCAGCGTCAACTCGAAAACGACGAGAAGTAGGTCGGCCGCGCGGACGTGCCTCCTCTGCAAACCCTACCGGTACCCATCTCGCCAGGCTTAGATCGACACAATCGGCGTCCGATCGACGACGAAGAAGGAAATGCCTGAGGTCTAACGACTTAGGGTTTTTCCATGATACGTCGATCGCTTGCGAAACAGAAGAGTTCGATCAGGTGGAGAAGAAGGGAACGCAGAGCGATTCTTTCTTATCTGCCCCGTTCACTACACGCCTCATGTCTACCCTCCTAGTTATTGCTTATAAAACGTGGGCCCATATGAGACTCTTTGCGGGCCACAGATGCTGTTTGCGGTAGGTTTGTCGGGTTATTAGAAAACAAGTACGAAAGACACTTGTTGGGGCTCCGGTAAGGAGAATAAATGACAGCGGTCCGGTTTTCTTTAGAGCAAGTGAGGGACCGGTCCGTCCGAGCCAAATGTGTTTTCCATTAAGATTAAACATGCTCCAATAATCACACTATCAATCTTTTTAGTGTCTGATGCTACCAAATTTGCTTAAATTAGATTCAGAAATTTTTGAAGAATAATTTATACGAAAAAAACTCATAATCACTTTTCACTAGAAAACACCTTTATATTAAAAATTACCTAATGAGGTCTTTGTTCTATGAATGGATAGGTTTTTTTTATGATAATCTTAGAATAATTAATTATTATCTTATTATTATTATTATTTTAGCTACCACCAAGTGATATCGAATTTTTACAAATTATAATACAGTTTATTTTTTAGTGTAATGATAAACTTTTAGTAAAATATTTCAAATTATTATAATTAATTTTACCATAACATGATTGAAACCGGGATTTTTGTATATGTTTTGAACTTTTATAATACATGATTGTAATAAGGATTATATGAGATTTTTTTTTTATTTTTGTGATGAATTTAAAATAATTAATTATAAAAAATAATATATTTTTGTATTGGTTATATAAATAAGTATATATTTTTTTTTTACTGTAATAGGTTAACTAATCTATCTATCAAAGATTTTAATATATTTTTATGATCTTAAGATGATTAATTATTAAATTTGATATTTTTTAAAATATGTTTCATTAATGGATGTATTTAAATTTACTTTTGATCGTAACTTTTTCTTGTGACGATGGATGAGTAACAACGTAGATGGAATTCAAACCCAAAATACTATAATAAATTATTAAAATCTTTATCAACTAAGCTAGTCAATATCTTCAAAATAGTTAAAGTTTCGAATCTACAATCTCTAGTTAAATGGATATGGTATATCATCACTAAGCCAACGTGTAAAAATATATTAATTAAAATTTTAAATCCTCAGTCTTTTCTGTAAGAGTCCTAATGTTTCATCATCAGATCAATGTTTAAACTTAACTTTAATCAAACAAATTGAAATATTCAAATCAAACAAATTTAACATGAGTGTTTTTTTTTTTGTTTTGGAGCGTAACATGGGTTTCCTTAGGTAAATTCTAAAAATAAGTTGAATGTACTGAATTTTTTTATTTTCTGATAAATTTAATTTTTTTTTGTATCAAAATTGATATATTTTTTATATGATGGTGGGAGTAGAGTGCTTTTCAACTTATTTTGAAGTGTAATATGAGTTTACTGAAGTAAATTTTAAATATGAGGACAAGGAGGAGAATGAAGGGATGATTAACACAAATAGTGTATCGACTTGATCCGATTAAAAGAAGATAAAAAAATATTATTAAGATAAGAGATAAAAATAAAAGTCTCTAAAAAAAAAACATCATCTAATAAATTTTCAATAGAAGAGTGTCTTCCAAGTATAAAAAATATATGAAGGGTTTTTCGGTAAATTATCTTTATTCTAATGAATTTGAGATAATTTAAAATTAATTTTATGTGCATCGAGTTACGTTGTAAATGTTATTTGGATCATTACCGAGTACTTAGTTGTTTTGGCCATTTTAATACCAAAAAAAAAAGCCAAATCCTCTATATTTGGAAGTAATAGTGGAATCCTTATTTTTGATTAATTTTATATCTATTGAGATTTAAGAATGATTATATTTCTCTGTTTTCTGTAGAAAAAATCCGGTAAATTAATTATTTTCTATTCAAACGTGATGTTATAGTTAATAAAACAATCGAATTCCAATAATATATTAAAAAGGTATAAATAACTAAGTATGGTAACAGCTTATATTGCTGTTAGCTTAAATATAATCGCCTGCTACTTGAGTAAAAAAACCCTCATGGTTGCTAAAAATTAATATTAATTATCTATATTTGTAAGATGATGACAGACTGATATTAATTCAATTAAGATTATAAGTAAATATTAAACATAATAAGTTAGTTAATTGGTTTAATAGTAAGATCCAAGGATCATTTTTTTTTAAGGACAAAATACTCATGATATGATATGTAGTTATGAAACACTTTACTGGTGTAATATCAATCTTACGAGTTATTTTTCTAAACAAAATATATTTTTTAAAAATATATTTTTATTTTTAAACAGTATTATTAATTTAAAAAGACACAAAGTATTCCTCGAAAGCTTTTTAGTCAAAGTTTTCTCATCCTTTTTTATCAGTCTTCAACTATTATAATTTGGCTCTGATATTGTATTATATTTATTTGATTATCATTACTTATAGATTATTTTAATATTATATTTTTAAAGTTTATAGATATCTTGATTAAGATTAAAAAATTATTTTTTACAGTCTCTTCGAGTTGATATTTTTATTGTGATGTTCAAAATATTATAACAAGTCAAAAATACTATAACAGACAAAAAAAAAACTTTTGAGGCAAAGTTTGAGTTTTTAAAATTAAATATACTGTTTCAAAAATAAAATAAGAATATCAATTAAAAATACCCAATATATAAATATTTTTAAAAAAACATCCCAACAATATTATTAATTTTAATATTTATTAAGTGAAGAGGTTTTCACTTACAATCGAATGTGAGAGAAATTGCACCGACATATATAAACTTAATTTAATATTAAATAATAAAATTTAAGACACAATGTATGAGAATTAAATAATTATTTTCAGAAACATCGACTCACGTTTCGGTTTAACGCGTTCACACAACATGATTGGGCGGTTTTGCGTCTCAAACACCCAATTCGTTTACCTGCACCTAACACAATCCGCGAGGAAACCTCACTACGGGAGCGGGTGGAAGCGGCCATATAAGCCAACAGCGTTACATTTCCCCTCGTTGGCCGAAGAAGAAGCATCAATAAAAAAAGGGGGGAAAAATCACTGAGGAGGTGGGGAATCGCGGCGTCTTTTTCTACCTGTGTTGCGATCCACCGACTAAAAAAAGGGCGAGGGGGGAGAGAGGAAGGGGCGATGGAAGTGGTTGGTTAGACGCCGAAGAAGAAGGGGGAGGCCAGCGAGGGGGCAGTAGATCTGGCAAACGTTGGGGGGTTGAGGGCGCGGAAGGCGGGGAGCTCGATGGAGGGCGAGGACGCCGAGGAGTGCCGGCCGTGGCGCCGGCGGCTGTCGTCGATGGCCGTCTCCTGGTCCGCCCTCTTCCGGGTCTCCTTCCTCTTCCTCCTCGCCGCTGCCGTCGTCACCGCCTTCATCACTCTTCCCGTCGAAAAGGTACCCGGGTCGTCCTTGAATCGAGGGGTTTCTCGTTCTCTAATCGTCACAATCTGCGATGTCTTAGGCGGCATCACATTGTTGTGGTTTGTTATCGTGTGATGATGGTTCCGTTCGTGGAATGCGATGAGGATACGAAGCATGATCTGGTTAAACGAAAACATGTGGCGAAGTTGTTCCTAGATCCATCTGTTACTGTTCTTTCTTCCTTGCAGAAAATTTATTTGGCTTATCTGTGGTTTTAATGATCGGTATTAGAAATAATAAGGATGGGTTTCTTCTCCTACATTAGTTGTTAAAGCTTATGTCCGTGCCCAATCTTCCCAAAAAGACTTGTCTCAATGGGTTGATCAGCATTTAGTACATATGCTTGCATAATGTATCTGTAGCTAGGTTGGCTGACGATTTATATGCTTGTCGATGTAACCAGATTTTACAAGATAAACTGGTGCATAGGGACAGCAGAGTCTGATTTGGAGGCCCTCAAATGACCACTGACAACATAAATAAACAGAAATGTAAATCTCAGCATGATTGTCACACTACCTAAACCTGACTCAGTTAGACCACCCAATTGCTCCAAGGTTTTATCAATTCACTTCCTCGATGTGATAATTTCTGATTTTAATTGATGAGCTGAATTGGACATCAAATATTTTAATCAAACTGTAGAACCTTAAGGTTTTATGATGAATAACTGCGTGTGGTTCTCTCAATTAAAAAATTGTGTGATTGTCCATTTTCTTCTTACTTCTATTGCTAACTAGAGAAAGTCTTCCAAATCAATAATGACAATCTTTTTGCTCTACAAATCTCTGGCCATGTTATTAATGTTTCAGTTTTCAGTTGTACTGTGCATACTGTCATTGCCATCTTTATCTAGATCTTCCAGTACTCCTTCATCCATTTGAGAAAGTTTCTACCTAGGCAAAGTTACATGTGCTTGTCTTTGGGTTTGTCTAGCTCATCTGCTATTTAATCAACCATGACCTGCATTTTATTGCAATTCTTCAAACACCATTACATTATTTTTTTGCCAAGTAAGAATCTGGTCCTGTTTAGCATTTTAGCCTGTATGCTATGAACATGTGGCTACTTTTCGTTTCATCAATTTAACTCTCAGGAAACTCAAAATACTCTATTAACTTTGTCAAAACAGGAAAATGTTTAATCTTCCCACTAACTTTCTCTCAAACTGGATATTTTGTTGGATTGAAGATTTAATGCATTCGTGAGCAATTTTGCTGTAAAGGTTAATTGATGTTTATATTAATTTCCTCAAAACAGGTAAAAGTTTGATCTTCCCACTAATTTTCACTCAAACTGGATATTGGTCTAAGGATTTAATGCATTCGTGAGCAATATGGCTGTAAAGGTTGATTGATGTTTAGAGCTTTTAGTGACAGTGGTATGAATGCCTTGTGTTTATAGCTTTTAGTGACAGTGGTGTGAGTGCCTTGTGTGCTTGAATCCACCTATAAGATACACTGTTGATTAAGGGTTATTTACTTTTCTGAAATGCTTATACCACTTCTGTTGACAAAGGCCTCATTGATTGATGATATCACTTTTTGGTGATAATGGTGTTGATGCCTTTTATGCTTCCATAGTGATCGGTACCTTATACTCTTGAGTCTTGATTGGGGACTACTCATTTCCTCCCAAATACTTAGATTTTTTAAACCCTATACTTATTTTTTACTCTTGAGATTGCTGAACTGTTTTTTATAACTGACTTCTATGAAATGTAGTCTGATGCACCTGCTTATGTTATTTTTGTAGAAGAAAAGACCATTGAGTTCTCATATTTCCGCTGCTATTATAATATACTACATTCATTGGGTTTTGCTACCCTCCAGATATAAAAGGAGATTATTATCTTGGTTCCTGTGATTCAAAATTTCTTAGTTCTTTTTTTTCAAAAAAAATTGTTGATTATATGGCTGGCTGACTGTTTCTTATATTAATATATACACTAATTATGTTATTTAGAAATCTATCTTCACAAGAAATGCGGTTGATAATGTTGAAACCGATGGTTCTGTTCACGCTCCAATGACAATACCTTATGAACAGCTACTTGATTCATTTTCTTTGTCTTCAATTTTGCATTAATGTCAGTGTTCTGGTCTGTGCAACTATTAAAATGTTTAAATATTCTGTTTACATCTGGTTTTGAACTTTTGATGACTGAACCTTGTGAAATATGCTTGCCAACAGATTCTGAAGGATTTTTTAGTCTGGGTCAAGCAGAATCTTGGTCCATGGGGTCCTCTAGTGCTGTAAGTGACAATTGGTGTCTATTAAGAGATCTCTGCTAGCCTTCTTTTTCTCTGTATGCTGTTGTGGTACTTTTTACTAGACATTTTTTTAAGTTCACTACAACAAGTTCTTGCGCAATTATAATTTGTGATGACGTGTTCTTTCTCTGTCAATTTGATTGTTTAGTTCATTGTTGAGCAGTTCCATTATTGTAGTACCACCAATTTTTTTCTTTTCTTAATTTGGGATCAATATTTTAGTGTGTGATGGTGTTGTGGCCTAGTAACACTAATTTACTTAGAGTTCGTCTCTCATGAAGTTAGTTTCAGTCTGTTTAAAACAAATAACTTTTAACTACTTGCTGTTGCTAGTAAAATTCTTTTAGATGGTAGCTTGATGGAATCATGGAACATTTCTATTCCTCTTGGTTTGGTTGATGAATTTTAATGTTTCGATGAAATGTAATATGCTATATCTCCTGTTGTTTATGCCCCTCATTTGTGTGTTTTTTAAGTTTGAAATAGGCTAAGCATTTGATAAAAGTTAAGCTCTTATGGCCTAGGTTTTAGAGTACATATTGATATCTTATATGAAACATTGAAGAAAAGATAATTGTTTGAACAGTTTAAACAATACATGATTACCATTTATCTAACTTAAGAGAAACACACCTATAGTTTTCATAATAACAACCATTTCTAAATATACTTGACATTCATACAAAAAAAGTAAGCAATTTGTTGACGCTCATGGTTAGTGGAAGAAATATCTGTGTACACATGTTTTGTACATTAAAATAAATTAATGCAGATGATACATGTGTGTAACATAAATTTCCAAGAATTTGGCAACATAAGTTTCCATTTGATGTCAAACAATGTTTGACACGGATGTGGCACAACAAACATTTTATAATGTTATATCTCCTCTTCCTCTAACTTGTTCTTTCTAAAGGCAGACTTACCCTCCTAGTTTAGTTCACCACTTCACCATCCATCTTTGTTATTGGTTTCCATGTTGCACTAATTTTTGCCCCTCCAACATGTGGACATTTGTATTACTGTTGACCTCTCTACCGATAATCATTGCAGCCAATTTGTTATTCTGGTCAATGAGAATGTCACATCTCATGTTTCCTTGGAAGTAGCTTTCAGTTTGATAGCTAGAAATGTAGTGCTGGCGAACTTTTTGCATCAGGCTCTCGACATTGTGGTGTCTAGGAAGGGTCAAAGTGGCCTTTACTCTACATGTAGGTAGCACTACTGTCCCACATATTTATAAGCCTGCAAACCTGCTGCACCCTGCGGTTGCCAGCAGCTGTCTGTTGCATTTTTGGCTGGCTGGAGAGTGATTATTGTCAATAAAGGATCCTGTTGTTAGTCATATGTGCTCTGCAAGCCAATCACATGAGTGATAGCACTTGTGACTTGATATGCACTTTGTCTTTGCTTATTATTAGGCGTTTTATCACTTTATCTTGCGTGTTGCATATATTGTGATGTCTTTGGATCTGTGCAATGAGAATCGGATCGTAATGAGATCACGATAATGAGATCGATTCACCTTTAAACACAGACCTTAAATTATCCTGATCATAGATTACTCGAGAAGGACATCGAGATAACCGGATAGATTGGTGTGCTATATACCCGTTCATATGATGGAGGTAGCTGGTCTCATAGCTACTCGGGACACTAAGGGCAGTGCAGGTGCTCATTGGAGAATGAGTTCACGATTGATCCGCCTACTTTAATCTTTGGATGGTTATTGATATCTCACGCCGTCAGGCAATGATTCCATAGTCCCAAAGAGTAGTGTATCTGGTCCTTAGACTTGAGACACCAAGGATGTCCTCAGTATGAGTACTCCACTTTTTGATACCGCACTTATAGGTTTGGAAAGTTCCGATCTAGTACAAATGGGTCATCGGGAGTGGTAGCCAACCTTACGAGGGCTATTGAGTGTCAATAGAGGATTATCCGCTCTCGGTATCATGAAAGGAATATCCTATGTGTTCTTGCTCGAACAAATCCTTGGCCAAGATTATTTGGATTGAGAGAGAAAGAGTTCTCCGGGAGAATCCGACAAGAGCAAGACTCGAGAAAAGACCATATGGGCCTGACAGCACTATGCCCGGTATAAGGTCTCTGGGATATTAGATGGATGAGGGACTATAGATACATGGTAACTGAGGACAAATAGGTTCAAAGGATTGGATTCCCCTGTATCGTCTGGGGCCGCAGCCAGTAGTGGCACAATACGTCCATGCTCGATGAGTTGGGTGAATTATTATTATAGAGATAATAATTCACTATGTCAGAAGGAGTTCTGAACTCATGGTCAGCTCGATATTAGGCTTAGAGGGTCACACACATATGTTAGGTGTTGTGACGAGTAGAGGTTCGGATATGAAATATCCGTTGAACCCCCTGTCTTATTGGATATCCATTAAGCCCCTGAATTATTGGATCTTGAGATGAGATCTAATAATTACTAATAAGAGATTATTGGGTAGAGACCCACTAATCCAAGAGGCTTGGGTAATTGGATGGAGATTCAATACCTAATAGGGCAAAAGATCTATTAGGGTTTTCAGGGGGCCTCTATAAATAGGAGGGAACCAAAGCTCTATAGGCTGAGGGTTTCTTTTGTTTGCCACCTTCTGTTCTCTTCTCTCCATAGAGAGAGGTGAATCGTTGCAATCCCTGCCGTGTGGATACCGTTAGAGAGGAGGACGCTTGACCTTCTTCATTCTCTCCCACATATCTGCAGGAATTCAGAGATATACGATCTCCCTAGGTATCTTCTTTTACACGTGCAGTTTTGCGGATTTATTTTTGACGGACCGATCTTCGCACGACGATAGAAATTTTCTACGGGAAATCTGGGGTTTTGTTTTCTGTTCTTCCGCTGCGCATGTGATGTCACTCCCTTGAAGGATTTCCCAACACCTGTGTCTTCTATGCTTAAAAATTAAAAAGGATATTTTACATCCCTCTTCAGATCAATAATCAAATATCAGCATGCATGTGTACAAGGTAAAAAGTTTGCAATTAGTCAGAAATGAATGATGGCCTTTTTCTTTTCTAGTGTAATGCCCTTCACATGATGCAGATCGATGAATTAAGCTTGTTGATTCTAAGGTTGCTTTTCTTGAGTATTGCATCTTGATAAATACTGTCAGTCCTGAGTATTACTTTTTTCTCATTTTCCTTATCTGCTTGATGTTAATCTTGTTTCTTTCTTTAATTAGGGCTGTTGCTTATATTCCTTTGACAGTATTAGCTGTTCCAGCATCAGTACTTACAGTAAGTATGGAATACTCCTTGTCTTGATAAAATGCTTAACTAGTGTCATTACATATTTCCAATTTTTTCATCCATATTCACAATATATGTTTCTCATCAACTAACTGTCTTTGCTAAAGATGAATTATCTTTCTTGAGTGGCTTCTATCTCTCTCTTCTCTGTCCTTTTATTTCTCAATGATATAGCTGATTGATTACATGTCTAGTTTCCTTTGACGTCAAAATTACATGTTTTCATTCGACAGCAATTCAAAAGGATAGGATTCATAGATTGCATCACTCTAACAAATTCATAATACATTTCTTTTCCGGTCATTGTGCTTTGGCAATGGTTAACTGGTAAATGAGCAATTTTCATTGTTTATATTTCTTGTGTCTTCATTTTGTGTAATTGCCTACTTGAATCATTGATGTAATTTAAAAGATAATCTATACTCTTTTGGTATCATTGTATGAGATATTAAGTGATGATGATAAATGAGCAGTTTAAGTTCTGCCATGTGTCTTGAGTTGATTCGATTTGGATACATCGTGTTATATTATGGTTCTAACATATTAAAGTTAAATGTGTGTTATGCTTGTCTCTCTTTCTTTTTTTGGTTCAGCAGTTAATACAGTTTTGCTTTGCCAGCTTGGTGGTGGATATCTTTTTGGGTTGCCCATAGGGTTTGTGGCTGACTCTATTGGAGCAACAATTGGGGCAACAGCTGCATTTCTTCTTGGTAGAACGGTAAAAAAAATTTAAATTTAGACCTTATCAGTGACAGTTGCCTGTTTATTTTTTTTTTCCCATCTATTAAGGGAATCGTTATTTCACTGAAGTTGTTGTATTCTAACAAAGTGATGGTTAAAATTCGATTTAAAAAAAGGCCGACAAATACTTTCCACTTCAACTTCCCTACAAACTTTCAGTTGCAGAATCCTGTTCAACATGTAATGCAATAAGAAAGATTTAAATGAGCTGATGCTCATATGAGTAAGGATTTAATTATGACAGTGTGTTCCCAAGATAGTCAATATCAAATTGGTTTGTGTCTGTGCCCTTGGAAAATTGGATGTTGCATGATGATATAAAGGCTAGTTAAGTATCTTACTAGTTGTTGTTTTCTTGTTTATGATCATGCAACTAGAGGACAAACATCTAAAATTACTGTAGACATAAGAATAATCTAGAAGACATGGTGACTAAATGAAAAGTTTACTTAAAAGTTCTTCCATCAGCATTTTTTAACTATTTGAACTTCATGAATGAAATAATAACCCAACATTGGACCTACATTCTTTCTCGTTCTACCTTTGTCCTTGATCTTACTAAATAAAGTGAGCTTAATGGGGTACCTAAATGTATGTCACCTAGGACATCTTTGTGTCTGATATGTTGATTTCATCATCCTTCTCAGTTGTTCCTATTCCCATTGTTTATTTCTGACAATTATCTATAGGTAGAGTTTAACATCTCTTGGGCTTCTACATTATTGTACTTTATAATTCTTCATCCTATTTCATGGTTTTGTCGGTAACTTTGCAACTATGCTTATAATATACTGATTTTACTTATCTGATTATACCTTGGAGGCTTGGGAGTTGGGACATGCTGGAATTGGACATTTATTGTGATGTTGTATCTCTACTTATTTATGACTATACAGTATAAATATATCCTTTTATTTTGTTCTCTTGCAGATAGGGAGGCCTTATGTTATTTCCAAGTTGAAGGATTATCCTAAGTTTCAGGCAGTTGCTATTGCAATTCAGAGATCTGGTTTTAAGGTCCAAAGCTTTTTTCTCTGAGCAATCATATTTCTTCTTAACTTTGAGTAAGCATGTGATTGAGAATCTTTAACTAAGATGGAAGGCACAAAAAGAACTCCATAGTTTGTTTATTTTTGCCATAAAATGCTACTGATGAATTTATGGTTGCTTCACCAATGATTGTAAATGATTCGTTTGTAGTTCTTCTGATATGTGTAGATTATCTAGTTTTGCACTTTTGTCTATATTTATCCATGTAACAAAATTTTAGTCCACAAAGGACCAAAGAATTGCTTATTAATCTACTTGTATATATTTGCGGCCTACTAGCAATTCGACCAGCTTCTGATATGTTATGGCCGTAAGGAAATGATGTGTCACTGCATATGCAGCTATATGCATGTGTGCCAATTCATCCCATACATAGTGGATTTTTATGGTCTCTATATTCATAAATAAAGTCCACATGTGCGTTGGATGCTAATTATTCTCATTATCACAATGGTAAAAAAAGAGGTGTTAATGAGTCAAGTGGTGGAGGTGGGATGTGTAGGCAGGAGACACTTTGTTGATTCATCAACAAGGTTGTACAGAGAAGGTGATCTCCTGTTCGTCTCTATGACTCACCTTTACCTTCTCTGTTCTTTCTCTCATCTTGTCTTTGCATTTCTTTTCCTGTCTCTTCTATTCAGTTATAGGCTAAATCTTCATCTTCAGAATATCTTGTTTTCAACTTTATTATAGTTTTTGACAGCCATCTTTCTGTATCTCTTTTGTTCCTTTATATTTCCTAAATCAGGGTTTGTCTTTTTGTGGCTTGAAATCAGCCAATTTCTTCTGATTATCCCTACAATCCTTGATCTAATGTTGGTTTACTCCTATAATTCTCTACTTTGGTGTATGATGTTCTTTATTTACATATCCATAGAAACATGATTATGGCCAGAAGTTGTCCTGAGTTTTGTTCAGTCTATTTGGATCTCCAATCAGTAAAGCAAAGAAGGGCCGATTTATTTTGTTGGTTCAAATTAAGCATATAGATGTACTCTTCTAAAAAAAGGTTAGTTTATTAGTTGGGCTCAGTAAAAGCTTTAAATCTGGACTGGGTTTGCGCACCTGCTATCAATATCTATCTGAATATGAATTTTGACTAGAGTGATTCACAATGGTGAATGTGTGATGGGACTTATAGTGGTATTCTTGAATTAGATAACTTTAGATATATACTGGTCTTAATTGTGAATTTATTTTTAATATCTGCAATAGTTTTGGATCAAATGTCTTCATATGAATATTTCAGATTCAGAAATGCCAATTATTACTTGATGTTTTATAATTCCTAAGAGCTAAGATGGGTTAAGTACTTTTAAGTGTCTAAGGCCTTGTTTTCTTGAGACGATTATGTTGTCTGTTATTGGTAGAATCTGCTTGCAAAGTACTTTGTCAGCATGTTCTATCATGCTGCCATAAGTTGACATTAATGAGTGCAACATTGGTGGAAAAATATTTCAGAGAACAAAAAAGGTAAACTTTGATTGTTTGATGGAATCAGTAACTGACATGTTTCTTGTAGTACATGTAGAAACTGCTGTATCAGATTTTCTGGGAATAACTTTTCTGTAGATTGAGTTTACTCATCCAAGAGTTGACATCTAGTTTTTTGTTGTCTTTCTGCAGATTGTATTGCTGCTAAGGCTTGTACCTTTACTTCCATTTAACATGCTAAACTACCTCTTATCTGTTACTCCTGTTAGCATTGGAGAATATATGATTGCATCATGGCTTGGGATGATGGTATGCTTTCTAGGGACTTCTCTTCCTGGTTTTAGTTTTGTACTCTTTCAAGCTTTTTAAAAATCAATTATTGGTATTAAATAGGAAACCCCAGGTCATATGCATTGTTTATGAGATTCTTAACCATGTATTTCTTTTACATGTTTATCTCTCTCTTTTTTCTTTTTCCCTTTAGGAAGAGTGGTTATATAAGTTCCTTGGTACAATGATTTTCCTATCTAATAAAAGTCTGGATTTATCATGTGCTATGATGTTCTGCAATAAGCAACAAGTTTAATTGTCTTTCCTGAGCTCCACTAGAATGATGTAGAAGCACCTGTGTCTTCAAAGTTTTGGTTGTGTTTATATGCCTTATATCATCATTAACAACCTGGCTCTTCAAATCTATATGCTATTTTGTCATTTTCATAATTGGCTTTATTGTTTCCCACTGTGATATTATGATGCATAGGCAAGAGGTCTTTGAAATCCATGAAACTGACTGAACATTCTTAGTGTTATTAAATATGTTCAATACAATGAGCCTACAATTTGTATGGCCATCGTTGATTTGGCACTACTAACTCCCAAGAAGAGTGTGAACTCACAAATATGAATTCCTTCTTACATTTGGTCCTATATTAAGTTTTCTTTAAACATCTTTAAATTGCATATTTGAATTAGTGACTTAAAGTTAGTGCACTTATCATTTTTTGGCTCATCTTCATCATTATGCAATACCATGCCACACCTGCTAAAAATACTGTGGCTGCATCTCTTTTTTCCTTCTTTTCTCTTTTGATGCACACTTTTCTTTTTTCCATTTAAATGAGGTATATCTGGTCTTATTGTGTTTATTAGTAGATCTTGAAGGTTGTTCAGGGCCTTCAGGCAATCAAAGGAAGTTAGGTTGAATATTTACATTTGTTTTCTGTTTGGTTCTCAGAAGTACTGTCAAAGTGTCAATGGCTCAGAAAAAAATTAATCATTACTAAGTTCTTGAACATGAAGTAACATGGAGTGCTGATCTAAAATCTAAGTGGTTTTCCTTTGCAGCCGATAACTTTTGCACTGGTATATGTTGGAACAACATTGAAAGATCTTTCTGATGTGACACATGGATGGAGTGAGGTTTCAACTACTCGTTGGGTAAGCATTAACTGCTTTATAGTGGCATCATATCTGTTGTCCATCTCTTTCTGTTGATCATCATGGACAAAAATATTCTTATTGGTAATATAGTTCATTTGTTAGGTTAGAGTCATAAAAACTAAGACAAAAATATTCTTATTGGTAATATAGTTCATTTGTTAGGTTAGAGTCATAAAAAGTAACCATTGACTTGTTTTATTCCTCAATTTCTGACCTCCTGTAATTTTTACATGTTTGTGTGCCTTATTAAAAGCGACAATGTCTAGTTGGGTTGTTGTTTACCAAAAGCGTCACTGCTAGACCCTCTGTCTTTTGCTCCACTGTTCTCGTGTGGAGAGGACCAAGGGAAAAAACCAGGAAAAGTGGTTCAACAATTCTCTTTATTATTAGAGTTCCACTCATATCTTTAGCTAGTTGACCTTAATTAGGTTGGGTTAGTGAATTAAGAATATAGCTCATTCAGAGATGTTTAAACTTCAAAGATCCAAGCCTCTTTCAAGGTCTGATAAAGGGTGCTATTCTGAACATATTGTTTATAGAATCTTTTCTTTATTTTACTTGTTTTCTTCTCTCAATGATCACCGCAGAAGACCTCTCGTGTGGCCTAGATCAACTCTGTTAAGTAGAACTGGAAAGTATTAAAATTTGCTTGGTGAAAATAATCATACTGAAGGTACCTTAATCCAGTAATGGATTTTACTTTTAAAGACTTCTTTGGGTCTATTATTAAGAGATGATATTTATTCTTTGCTTAATTCACTGTAGATTATCTTAAGCTGTTATTTTATGATGAATATGTGAAATAATATTTCATCTACCATGAAGAAGACCAATGCGTGTAATTGCAGGTGCCAAATGCCTATTTGAATGGTACTTATTTCTATAATAGGGTGACAGTTTATGCAACCTTACTCTAGGTCCAGACAGATTCTAGTTAAGCCTTTAGGAAAGATCATCCAATCAAATTTAATCTTTCTTAAAAAAAAATCTTTCTTTAATGTTTTTTTCACTCTATCTGATGATGAATTTGAATATAAAATCCTAATAAAATTGTGAAAAATACCTATTACAAACTTGTCTTGATCGAGCTAATATGGCCTGAGCAAATATCTTGAAGTGATCAAGCATACACAATATGCCTGAGCATTGGTTTACACATTACTGCCACACTACACTGTGCAGGGGTTGGCATGATATATGCCTTTGACATTTGTTGTGCCAACTTTATTTATAATATAGGTTAGCTGGTGGCTTCTTTCAAGAAACAAAGCAGAGTGATATAGGACTATGAGGCGTTGGTGTCTGGTTTGTGGTCTTCTTAGCTAATTCTTTCAAGTGATCACTCTATTGACATGACATTTGAGCAATTGCGTCATGTTCTACTTAGGCCTCCAAGAAACTCCAAACTTGTCAATAATTTTCTAAATCCTTTCTCATCAGACCCTTGGCTTTCCTTCCTCTCAGCTGCTACTCAACCTTGTCCCTATATCGACTTGCCAACTTGGATAACAACTTAATTGATTCTTTAAATTCACCAAGGGCATTAGGTCTGTATCTTTCTTGGATATGACTAGGCCCCTACCCTTCCTCTATGGCCTTCAAAATATCCTCCAGAATCTGTTATAGCTGACTATATCCTCTTCCATAATTCATACTGATGGTTGAACTGGGACCCATTTAACACTTTTGAGCAACTATGTTGATTTTGTAAATCCACCAGTAGCATGCCATCAGATATGCAACCTATAAAGCATGTACATGGATGACATAGAATCTTTGAACAGCAGCAGACAACATTTCCAGGACATGGTAAAAAAACATGTATCTTCTATGTATTGTAGTATTTTATATGCAAAAGTATATTATGCAGAATTTAGATAATTTACGATCATTGTAAATGCATTACCCATCTACAGAACCACATACATAATTTTAAGGATATTATTCACATTGTAAGGAGATTATTCACATCGTAACAAGGATTCTTGTAACATATATGCTGTTAGGAAGGTGAGGGCATATATGCCACACTGAGCAGCATGGTGGCATGGATACTTGGGCAGGCCAAAATTTAGCTTATTAGCAATGAACACTGGCCAAACCATCCATGACACTCATTTGTGCCTGCCCACACAGTGGTTTATTGACTGGCATTCAACATAGAACTCAGGCATTCGACATATAACTCAATAATTAATTATATTAATTTCACAGCATGCCCCATGTATTTAACATGCTAGCACAAATTTAAGATTTTATTCTTATTTTCTTAGTAAGAACATGCTTGTGATCTTTGTCCATAATAAAGATTCTATTGTTGTTGTAAATGGACTTTTATGTCTTCACCTATTATTCTGAGTTGAGAAACATATTCAAGGTTTCAAGACATTTAATGAGGTTTTTGTTGGCATTGTATGTTCACCTTTTCCCTATTTTAAATGGATGCAGGTACTAATTATATCTGGATTTGCAGTATCTGGTAAGAAGTCTACCATGTGTACTGGTTCTTCCCTCCTTCATTTGTCTTTGTTAGTTCTAAGTAAACTGCCCGTCATAGGAAGAAGGAAAAAAAAAAAAACACAAGAATATAGTGCCTGCAACATATCAAAATAGGTGGTCTGATACCAGAAAGAAAAAGTTCCTTCACTATGTTATGCTGTAATGTCTTGAAATGTTTTTGGACTGACGAAAGACACTTGCAAGTTGTCACATTAACTCAGTCAATCAGGAATAAGAACCTCATGGGGATGACCATATAAAATTTCCTGGAAATTATTTAAAGTGCTTAACTAATGACTAGTGAATCTAAACTTGTATATTGTGTTAGCTTTAGACTAACGTTCAGTTAACGAACTAGACCTTCAGGGTTCTGATTTTTGATTATTTGGCCGGACCAGCTAGTCCTGTCCTGGTTTAATTACTATGTTAAATGCCTTTCTTATTGAACCAAATCTATATTTGATTATTCTAGCTTTTGGTTGACTGGAAGTTTTTGAAGAAATTCCTGTACAAAGTACTGGAGACATCATAAACATCTTGCAAATCTTAAGTATCTTCTTGATTATTTTTTTCATATTTTAAGAGATAAGAGTTGACCATTGACCAATCTTCTATTGTACCTCTGCATAATGATATTGTTGTACAGGAGATTCTAGATAAATAAAATTTTGCCTCACGAAGAAGTATGATCAAGTTGCATTAGAATATAACTTGGAAGGAGAATAGAAAGGAACCAATGGCACAAATCTAATTTTGTAATTTTAAAGCATGTCATAATTTGTTGAATTCATGTATTCATATGTTAAGATATGGCATCAGTATACCTTTGTTTCTATTATTTTTACACAGCTATGCTGATGGTGTGCGTTACAAGAGTGGCGAAGGCATCTTTAGACAAGGCGTTGGCTGAGAATACTGAGGTGGAGAACATCCTAGTGACACCACCATTACCAGTTGTGTTCGGTCCTCCCTCTGACCTACACCAACCTCTTGTAATCAAGATTGACCCTTCAAGCGACAATCACGAGAAGTAGACTTTTTTGTTTTCTCCCATGTAAATTCTTTTTGCCTGTCGATTTCTTCGGTAATCTTCTTGGAAAAAGCTTGTCTCAACAAACAAAAAAAAAAAAACTTGGATAAAGCAGCATTTACCTAAATACGTGGAAGTTGACAAATAGATACAAAAAAATTCGTTGAGAGGTTGATTCTTAGTGGAAGTTCATATTTTCCCCCTAACTTTTACTACTAAAAACTGCATTTGATCAATATTGGTTGATATTTATATTCTTGTAATGGACTTTAGCTGATGAAACGATGGCTGAGTGCTGCAAAGTGCTACGAGACCATTACCAATTCAAGGGTGATGGCTTAGTAGCTGATATCGAGGAGCTCCCGCCTGCACAGAGGTAAGTCACAACTGTTAACTACGCAGTGGTATGGCATAATAATGGAGGTTCTTTTACCGGCTAAATCGGATATTTTCGTGGCACAATAATGTGTCATCTTCTTGACTGACAAGATTCAAAGCAACACTATTTTTCTTCTGTTTTGTGGTGCATTAAAAATTAAAAGAGGAGGCGGAGGGTTTCATCTCCTGAAATCCACCCATTGCAGAAGGAAGTGATGGGTTTGACTTGGGATGCTCTGTGATGAATTTGTCTTGGTTTTTTTTTTTTCAGTAAACTGCTTTAAAAATTGTGAGCTATCGATGGGTTATCAAACTTATTTTATTTTAACTTTGATTTAATAAATTGTAGGGGATACGTGTGCATCAATTTCCGTGCCCATTAGAAAAACCACAGAGAGAAAAGCTGTGCGGAGGGTAAAGCGTCACATCCCACGGATGTTGGAATGTCACACGTTTTGTAGCTGCCTTGGATAAGAGCTTCTAGAGCATTACAACTACTTCCAGTATTAAACATAAAAAAGTGGATTTAATATATAAATTTAGTATATAAAATTAATATACTAAATTTAGTATATATTTAGTATATAAATTTAGTCTTAAATATTAAATATTTCAAATATACCACAATGCCCCCATTAGCATCCAGTCAATAAAGTTAATTAGAATAATATTTCATCGGAATATGAATATTAGGCGTAAATTTACAGAGAGAAAAGTAAAACTACTAGCTCTGGAAGAATATATGTAATATATATAATGCCAAAAAATGGAATATATACCTTTAAAATATATAAATTGCATTTATTAGCCTTTCATATATGACATTGTGATTAATCTTCTTTGATTAATTATCACTTTGATTTTAATCAAAATTATAAATGATAATAATTATTTTTATAATATTAAATCATAAAAATATATTAGATTTATTTGAACTATATATATACTCAAATAGTTGACATTTTATTATTATTGTTGTTGTTGAATTATATATAGTCAATTCTATAGCATATGTAATGTGCAAAAGATGTTTATTTTTAGTCTTTATTCTGTAAAGGTACGCAGTCCGACTGAACCAGCCGTGCAGTTTCAGGAGTCACCGATCTTTATCCACGTAGCCGATTGTGGGCCCCGGGCTTATGGGTCCATCGCAGGTCACATCACCCGAGAAAACTCGAACGGTGATTCGGCCATGGGCCAAGTACACTGTGTTTACCACCGAGATCCATCGCGAGAACCCGGATTTTCTACCTGTCTCATGGTTGGTTTTTTCTGTGGAGCCCTTCAGATGTGGGGCCTTCGCTTGTCGGCGAAACGGTTGAACCAAAGACCACGAATGTTTCTCTCTCCGGCGGTCGTTTCGGATGCATTTGTGCTCATGGAAGACCGGGAAGGGTCGAGTTAAAGGCACAAGGCTGAGGGGGGTGATGGAGACGGCCTACGGCGGCTCCTAGCGGCACGCGTGAGATGGATGGATGGATGGATGAATGGATGGATAGATGGATGGATAGCTAGGAAGAATCGATGACGACGACAGCGATTGGGAAGTGGGCGAGGACGGGGAGGAGGAGAATAAGAGCAGGCCACGCCGGGGGCGGAGGAGGAGGCGATGATGATGTCGTCGTCGCAGCGACACGCGTACAGCTACGGGGATGCCCTTTACTGGGATGCCCGCTACCTGGCCGACGGCAGCGCCTCCTTCGACTGGTACCAGCGCTACTCCGCCCTCCGCTCCTTCGTCAGGAAGTACGTCCCCGTCTCCGCCGGCGTCCTCATGGTCGGCTGCGGAAACGCTGGTCCGTTCCTCTTCCCTCCTCCTTTTATTCCCTGTCCTATAACCCATTCATTCATCACCTCAAGAAATCAAGAACATGGAGCCAAAGAACCACGTCTCGCTCAGGATCTTAATTTTGTGCGCCTCTTTTAGCGTTTTCCTCATAGGTTCGGACTTTTGGTTGCTTTGAGATACGATTCTTGATGTTTCTTTTTACAGGCTTGCATGCGTTGGGATCGATGTTGAACAGTTAGTGCTGAGCTATGAATTCCAGCTGGGATTGATGGAATATTCGTGAACTTATTTGTCCTTGGTCTTACATGAACTTTATTTCTTCGTGGTGGCAACTTCCACCATGACATATAAACTTGATCTCGTTTCTTGTTTTATCCAAAAAAGTGATATTTAGTTACACCCCTTTTAGTACTCTTGGCTGGTATAAGGTGTTTGATCGATAGGTTTTTTTAGTTAGGAGGACTTCAAACTTATGGGGAAGGAAATAAGAAGATATCTTTCTAAAGCTTAATGTATTATTTAGATTCGAGCTGCTATATTGCTGATTAATGATGATTGAACTAATTGCTGCCAAATAACCATGAGGCTCTTTTTGGCAGCCAAATCAAAGCTAAAAACCTTGGCTTCTTAAAATCTCTTCTGGATCCATCATGTTTCCTATATACTCATGAAATCTATAGTCCAACTTTGATTTTTGGAATATAATTCTTTTCAACTGAATGGAACAATTAGAAAGTAAGGAGACATGGATTGAATACATACATACATACATATATACATACATACATACATACATACATATATATATATATATATATATGGTCGTTGGGTCCCTAATTTAGTTTTTGTTGGAACTTAGAAACTTTGTTTCTACTCTATTTTAAGCAAATTAGTCAACCTATATATGTATATTTGGTGTTTATGACAAGGTTTCATTTATTCATGATGTAGATTGGATATGTATCCAAACCTAACAAGGTTTCATAGTTATCTAGTGCTTGAAGGTACGGAACAATGGTGGAATTTAGGAGCTTAGAATTGAATGGTATTTGACATTTAAAGTGGATGAGAAAGATTGTCAATTGTTTGAGATGTCTTTTTTTTACAAAGCAAAGTACAAATATCTTAACCGCTGCATATAATTATGAAAATTCTCATATGAAAATCACCACTACTAGATGTAGCATTCTATACATCTGGAGAGACAAACTTTGTATGTGATCCACCATGTTTGCATCCTTGTTGTTGCTTAGATCTACCTGCTTTCTGTGTTTATTCAATGAAGAATTTCTTTATGTCTCACTAGACAAATTAAGATAATTTCATTGCTTGTTTATCTTTGATACTTACTTACCATGGACTTCTATTGATGTCAAGTTGATTTGGTTTATCGAACTGATCTCACAGTTTTGTCGGAGGATATGGTGAAGGATGGTTACATAGACATCATGAACATTGACATTTCATCAATTGTCATAGAAATGATGAGAACGAAATATGCACATATTCCACAACTACGATGTATCCTATTTGTAGTAATTAATGTTCATTATTTTGAGTACGGCAGCAACTAATTTTAAATAAGCAGCGGGAACTACTTTTGACATCCTTATGATCAATAGACATGCAAATGGATGTAAGGGACATGAGCTTTTTTGATGATGAATCATTTGACTGTGTTTTTGATAAAGGTACTAAACTACGTTTTAAATCATATATAATTGCAAGTTAGATTTAAATAAATTGCACAAATTTTCTTTTTAATGGTTGTTGTTTCAGTCACTCATCGCAATATTGATTTTGTTTAGGGACTTTGGATTCTTTAATGGTAAGAGCTCTATAGTAAGCTTTATCAAAACATCAAGGAGCAGTCATGCTTTAGCTTAACTGTAATTTTGTTTGGATCTTAGTGTGGCATGGATGCTCAACTCAGTGCCTCTCAGATGCTAGAAGAAGTGAACAGGTTTTGGTCTCTTGCAGTTGTCTCCTTTTTCTGCAGTCATCTAAAATGTCAAGTATATGTTTAAGGTTATGTTGTATATTTGTATTCTTTGACATTTGTTATTTCCTTGAAGTTAGGCTTCTCAGACCTGGAGGGATCTATATGTTGGTAAATACCGGTTCTTGAGTAAATCTTGCAATATTAGTCCAATGAATGTTGTGTGATTCCATCATATCACATGTCTGAAAGAATTTTCTAATCTTGGCAGATAACTTATGGTGATCCATCTGTTCGCATTCCTCATTTGAACCAACCAGGATGCAATTGGAAGATTATTCTGTATATTATACGTAAGTGTGGAAGTCTTCTTCTGATGTTTTGTGTTTGCATTATTCTTTCTGCTTTTTCAATCATACCATCAGACAAGTGACCAGTCATGTCTGGGCTATGAAATGGAATAATTCACTAGTTCTTCCCTTGGGATTGGGATAATTGAATGATCAAATTTTCATGTAAGGATAAGATCCTTGTTGTGTTATTATTTGTAGAATTTTTAAAGAATCTTGTAAGCTGCAGAACATTTGACATTGAATTTCAGAAATGCTAATGTTTCATATGAACTTTCTCTAGTCTTAGAATTTTTAAATATATGGCTTCTGTCCAAGGAAGTGGAACATTCATTTTTTTATTTATTTAGAGCAGAAAATGTTTTAGTTAAATTTGAAAGTTTTGGTTTTTTTAATAAAAAATTTATTGTTAGCTTTATAGATCGATTATAATGGAAATATATAGTAAATATCCTAAACCACTTTGCTTAGACCTAGTTAATATGAAAATCAAGGTTCGTCGTATCGTGGCTTACTATTCGATATGGGCGGTATGTATCGGTCCAACAGGGGACCAGTACTGCTAATGCATCGGTATGCCCCCATGTACCGTGTGTCGATACTTAGTATGGCTCGGTACAACTTGGTACATGTCGTACCAAAAGTTGGTCGGTATATCGGTACGAACTGGTAAAGTGAATCATGATAAAAATTATGCTATTTTTGAATATATGACTGTGGTAAATTCATATGTGCCAAGTTCCTCACATACCAAATGCATCATGTTTAATAACTTTAATATATATATTTTTGATCTATTTTTTCTAGCAAAAATTGTTCATTTTACTATTTGAATTTTATAATTAAATTGTGTTAAGAAATACCTACACATAGTAGTTTGAGGTGGAATATAGATTGTATCCATTGCACCCGCATTTCCAGAAGTGATGTCTGTCAGATAGTACATGGACATGTACTAATTACTTTGTGTGTTGATAGTTAATTTTGCAGAGAACCCCAGACTCTTTTAGCTTCACCTTAGTAGTGGCACTCATGGGCTCAGTACTTTTTAAGTTGTGGTGCAGTTTCACCTTATATACATGAAATCTACCTCCAATATCAGAGTGAGTTTTTTGTTCTAGGATGTGAGATGCCCATGCCTACATATTGTTGGTTATTGAAAATTGCTTGCATGGCTATCTGAATGGCTAATGTATGGTCTGTGTTTTATATATTCACAGAGTTCTTATCCGCTTCAAGCATCCTGCACTTCACCATATGATCTTTTTAGTGATGCATACATTTGTTTTCAGATTTCAACATATTCCGTATTGTAATTGCACTTCATGTTTCAAGTTGTTTCTACTCTGATTAATGTTGAAAAGTGAAAACATGTTGAACTGTGAGAACTCATTTTACTTGATGAAACAGCACACGGATAAAGAACTTCTTTTGCTCATATACTAAGATTTGTCATGTGCATCAGCATAGACTAACTACCCAATTCAAGATTCAGGTGCTTTTAGTTGACAATTTTCTGAACATTAGGTAGCGAAAATTGCATACAAGGATTTGTGTCAAAACTTCATCATTTTTGCTTATGCCGTCTGCTGCCCTTTTTCAGCCAGGCCAGGATTCCAAAGCCCCGGAGGATATAGTTCACCGAGGTCAATCATGGAACCTGTCCCGCTTACTGAGAGCGGCCAGCTTCCGGCTGGTTTTGTTCTCGAAGATCCAGACTCGCACTACATATATGTGTGTAAGAAGATGCATTAAAGACTTGATGCCTCGCTACTGCCTTGATATTGTTTTGAGATGCTCAACTTTACTTGTAGCTAGCTATATTCCGAAACTGCTGCTGTTGAGAAAAAAAGGGCCACGATCTCGGTGATAGTGATCTCTGCCTCTGCAGTATTGGCTCTTCTTACTTCTTAGAAAGGTAGGCCTTGTTTATGTTGCCAACTCAGACTGCTTGTTTCAAAAGCTTTGCAAGGACTATAGGCCAAAATGCAAAGGCTAGGCAAGTGAGATGCATCTCAGCTGCATCTGTCATTTTGCCTCGGTCATTCCACCTCATCATATTGGTAGAACACTGTCATGCATGTTCTTTTACCATTTGGTAAGAAGGCTTGATTGGATTTATTTGGCAAGTGAAATGAGGTTGAATCTCAATCTTATGTTGGTCTGGCTATTATATCGGATTGGTATGATACTGATATATCCGTGTAATTTGATATTTACCCGATAAAAAATAATAAGATAATGTTGATCTGTTTTAGATTATACGGTCTGGTAAAAACTGATTGCTAGATCGACATTCGAGGAATTCTGTTATCATGGCTTCGAAGTTTAGTATCATTATGCTTCTATTTTCCATGATGATTACCAAATTGGTGTCCCCAGTAACTTAAAATTTCCTGTTAAAATTTGGTTCATCTCAGTGTTAAAATTATATATATGTGTATATATAAAATTGCAGTAAATGAATTATTTACAGTTTTCGCAAGCTTTACTCCGCGCGTGTATCTTTCGGGGATAGCGAAGAAAATGAATATAATAATATATACAGAAAATAGAAAGAAGCTGGTCATTAATTGCGTCCTATTCGTTGATTGATCAGCCGGCAAGCGGGCGAAAAGCCCCAATCAGCAGCCCTCGGATCTCCTCGGCAGGCTCTCATCCTCCCCCTTCCCCTCGCTCCTGGCCCTCCCCGACCCCCTTCTTCCTCCTCCGCAGCCGTCGGATCCCCTCCCCTTCCCTTCCCTCCCACCATCCCTTTCTCGAACACAATTAGGACGTGTTCGTTGGTACGGCCTTCCCTCGTACTTGTTCCTCCTCCTCCTCCCTCGCCGCCGCCACCGCCGTCGCTGCCCGATCCTCTCAACGATGATGAGCAGCGGCGAGCTGCAGATCAAGGTGGCCCAGGCGGTGCATGTGCTCAACCACGATTGCGAGTCCTGCAACCGGGTGGCCGCCAACCAGTGGCTAGTCCAGTTCCAGCAGTCCGACGCCGCCTGGGAGGTCGCCACCGCGCTCCTGACCTCCTCTGACTACCGTCTCCGCATCGCTCCCCTCGACTTCGAGGTCGAGTTCTTCGCCGCCCAGATCCTCCGGCGCAAGGTAACCGCACCGTCTGAACCGCGCCTTTTCCTCCGACCGAGAACGCGCTCCTGATGTCGGTGTCTTTGTGGCTCAGATCCAGAACGAAGGGTACTATCTGCAGCTGGCGGCGAAGGACGCTTTGCTCAATGCCCTTCTCCGCGCTGCACAACGCTTCTGCTTGGGCCCCCCAGAGGTACAATATCTCTATGGTGCACTCTGCTGCCTCTTATTCGTCCATAGAGAACAAGACGTGCGTTCCACTGCTGAATCTGTCTTCTTGCACCTCAACCCTCGCAGAAAGGCCATCTTTTTCGGTGTATCTAACTGTTTGTTAATTAGCTTCTTAGTTGGGGCTTTAGTTTCGGACATTCAAATCTGAATGACCGGATTTTGAAGTTTTATGGATCCATAATATGGTCTTTAGCTCGAAATATGTATTATATATATATATATGTATATATTATATTATATATTTTGAATTTTCTCATAGGTTTTTGTGCCGTGGTATTGACTAATCATTTGTTCTGCCTGCTCTTGATGATTGCAGCTCCTAACCCAGATATGTCTTGCACTATCGGCACTCATCCTACGAGCTGTCGAGCACAGGAAGCCCATTGAGCAGCTCTTCTCCAGCTTGCACCAACTGCAGTGCCAAGAGAATGGGAACCTTGCAGTGCTGGAGATGCTAACTGTCCTTCCTGAAGAGGTGGCAGAGGACCAAAACAGGGACCACAACATCGATGCAGCAAGAAGAAGCCAGTTCACACGACAGGTTTGATGAGAAATTCTGTTAATAAGTTGGAGGTTGCAGCAATTTGCCTCATCGCTTCATGTTGTCGATGTGGTCTCGTTTGTGGTGCAGCTCCTTTCTCATACTCCCACCGTTCTTCAGTTCCTTCTGCTTCAATCGGAGCAAAGACTTGATGATGAAATTAAGCATCATGAGACAAATAGGAGGATCTTGCGATGCTTGCTAAGCTGGGTGAGTGTGCATGCTTTTTCGTGGTTCTTTTTTTGTTGCAATGAAGGTTCTTGTGGAATGTCCATGAACGAAGTTAAAATTGGGTCAATCACTGGTTTAAGCTACTAGAGACCTTAGTAAACCCTTTTTTTAAATATTGTAATCAGAACTCTACTCAGCTTCACATTGAAAATATCAGATTTGGAAGCGTAATTTAAGTTGGAAGCCCTTCAGATGGCTGAGTATGGACATACAAAAAGGATATATTCTGATTTGCTCTTGTGCTAAAGCTTCTCATTTTGTCACAAAGCCACTTAATTGCATTATGAATTTGCTTTTCTGACTTGAGCTGCTTGTGTTTTACAGTTGAAGTCATTATTTTTTTGTGCTCTTCCTTATCTGAATCCGTATATTCATCAATGTGTGCCTCATCTGGTCTGTTCATTCATTTAAGACCTGATTTGTCTTTGTATATTTTCTTGTCAAAGAGGCAACCTAAGCTTCTTCATGTTGTTATCTTGCAAATTGTTGCTCTAACAATGATTTTATCAACAGGTGCGTGTGGGATGCTTTTCAGAGATTCCACCTCCCTCCCTTCCTACACACCCACTTCTTAGCTTTGTCTTTAACTCATTGCAGGTAAAATTACTTAATTATTTGTTTCTGTATTATAATAGTATCATCTTATTCACTCAATTCTGTATTTGTATGTTTGGACAAAGGTTTCATCCTCATTTGATGTGGCCGTTGAAGTTCTCATTGAGCTTGTTAGTCGGTATGAGGTATGTTTTTAGACATTTTATAATTCCATTATTAAATAATATATATATTTTCTTAATTGTAGATTATATACATTTACTAGTAGTAGTTCTAATGTTATTTCTTAATGTATTTGTTATGTCATAGTCCAATTCATATATATACTTCTGCTCCATGAATTTAATGATGAAACATCATCATCGGGAAGGAAGTCCATAAATGGCATTGTCAGTGCAGCATAGTAAATTATTTCATAATCAAATTAGATTGACAAATTAATGACATTATGTTATTTTAGCTTGAAGCATGTTTGTACACCATGCCATCTCCTATAAGAAATTTCATCTGGATCATTTTTTAATAATTTAAACAAAATTTCATGCAAATATAGAACAACGATGCATACCTTGTTTGCAGTAAATATTATTTACTGGTGAACTTGTGATTTGGCAAAAGCTCTGGATATCCTTGTATTCAAGAGAATATATAATGCAGACATGATATCAATTCATTTTTGGTTCTTATTCTCATTTGTTTTCATTGTTATTTGTACAACAATACAATTTGAATTGTCCGATAGTACTCAAGAACTGTCCACCTTGTGAATGTTTACTAGAGGAGACATTGCTGTGATTGTTGGTATCATGTAGGATACACATGGGTAGCTTTTACAATAGGAACTTCACTCAATTCTGACCTGACGTATCATTTTACAACTTGTGTTCACTGTCACAGGGTTTACCACAGGTTCTATTAACTAAAATACAGTATCTGAAAGAAGTACTTCTCATACCAGCTGTGGCTAACAAAGATGAAAAAATAATTGGTGGCCTTGCATGCTTGATGTCAGAAATCGGACAAGCTGTAAGTCTTCTCTTTGTAAATTGTAATGGTATGTCAAATATTGTTATTATGTCACTTCACCCTCAAGGTTTGTTTGATTGGGAGTAATGGTAATATCTGAACTTGGATTTTTGCCAGGACTGGCGACAGAGAATTGTGGATTGGCCTTATTATTATTTTCTTCTTGAAATAGAAAATTGACCATAAAAAATGAAAATGGATTGGAATAAATTAGAACCAGTTGGACATTGGCCAGGTCTTGTCAATTGGCTGAATTGAACTGGAAATTTGTTAGAATGAAGAAGACTTGATTGGAACTGACAATAATCAGCTGGAACCATCCTATTCTTGCTGGAGCCAGCTACAATAAAAAGATCAGCTGGTAATTGCCATGAAACATTGGAACCATTTGGATTTATAAGATCTAGCTAAGGCTTAGTTGGAATATTGGTTTCTAAATTCAACCAATCTATAAAAAAAGGTGAGGGTTTTGGAACAGAACATGCTAATTTGTCATGCATGGGAATTGGATGATCCGACAAACATGGTTGACATTATTTAGTTTCTCAGTGGTCCATAAGGAGTTATGATTAATTCTAGTGTATCTGCCACCATACATATATGTTTGGTGATATTTGTTTTATGTATCAGGCACCAGCTCTGATTGCACAAGCAAGTACTGAAGCATTGGCTCTTGCAGATGCACTTTTGAGGTGAAATCATAATCTATTACTCAGCTGTTTGCAATGTTATCTCTGTGCTCCTTATATGAAATCGGCTTGCCTGCCTAAGATCTTGAATGTGTCTCTTAACTGCAGGTGCTATGCTTTGTTTCCTTTGACCAGCAATTCTCCATGCTAATACTTTCTTATTTGTAACAGATGTGTCACTTTTCGTAGTGATGATTGGGAGATTGCAGATTCGACCTTGCAATTCTGGTAATTACACTACATTAGTCTCTGTGTTATCTGCACAAGATGTGCGTTACAGCAATTCTATTACTAGTTCCAAGTGATCCATGATATCTAATAAAGTTCTATTAGCTTTGATCGATAGTGATTTATGGTTCTGTCATTCTGTACTGCTCTGTTATTATATACCAACCATGTCAATAAAAGAAATTCTGAGTACAATAATCTGAATTAACCCACAGCTCAAGAGATTTGATGTTAAGTAAATAGGCAGAAGAAAAGAACAGACATATGAATGGGAGGGGGGAATATGGCAGAGGTGAGAACTAGTGAGAGGGAGGGGGAAATGGGAGGGAGAGGGGTGGATTTGTGCCATGTGTCTCCTTGTGTACTCTTTGTTAATTTTTTCCTTATAAATACATAGGATGGTGCTATATGCACCAAAAGGAACAAAGTGGTAACTGACATGCCTTGGATTCGTCATGCTGGTTCAAGAATTAGCATGGGTATGGCATATGTTACTTTAATCCTTGTCAATGACCTTTTTTTGGGATGATCATACCCTTATATGTACAGAGCATAGACCTTGAAAAGCTAACCCAATTGAAACTAGTTCATTTTTTTTCCTTTAATATGCTTGACAAGCAGTGATTAAAAAAGGCGCTCTCCCGAGGCAAGGCGAGGCCCGAGCGCCTCGTTTCACTTCCAGGCGGCGCGCTTCAAAGAGGCGCCGCCTGGGCGCTCGCCCGAGCCCAGGTGTCGAGCTCTTCGAGCGAGCGCCCGGGTTAAACCAGGCGACCGAACCAGAATGTTAGGTCTGGTTCGGTCTCCGGTGATTTAGTTGATTCGATTGAACCAACTAAATCACCGATAACAGCCTCTCTCGCGACTTCACCGACTTCCCCAACCCTAACCTCGTGATTGGCCTCTGCTGCCGCTGCCGTTAGTGTCTGCTGCCGCTCGTTGCTCCCGCCGTCTGCTCGTCGCTTCTTGCTCTTGTCGCCGCTGCTTCTTCGCTCGCTCCGCTGCCGCTTCGCTCGTCGCTCGCTTCGCTTCGTTGCCGCTGCCGCTTTCCGCTTCCGCCATTGCTCGCCGCTCCCACCGCTGTCACCTCCTGCCGTCGCTCACCGCTCCCGCTTATCGCCTGCTGCTGCTGTCGTCGTCGCTCGCCGCTCCCACCGCTATCACCTGCTGTCGCTGTCGCCAGGCTTGGTCTTTCTTCTCAGTCACAGTTTCCTTTTCATGTCGCGTATACTGTTAACAGTATACTATTAACAGAAATTTTTATTTATTAAATTACTAATATGTTATTTTTTATTTATTTAATTATATTTATATATTTTTATATTTTAGCGCCTCATTTCGCTCGGGCTAACGCCTCGAGCGATTTTAGACCTTGGCGCCTTTTGGCGTGTAGCGCTTTTTAAATCACTGTTGACAAGATTGTCTTATCAATGTACTTCAATTCATATATGATTTGGTTCAAATAAGTTCCAATTGTGAAGTCAAATATATCATAAGTTTTCACTAAAGTTGTACCTCAAACATATAAAATATTGATGTACTTTATTTTTTGAAAAATAAAATTGGTCAGGTTGAACAAATTTAAACACTTATAAGGCATGGATCATGTCCCAAAGACCCGATTCCTGATCAACAATATAGTGTTTTTAATATTATGGTAGTGAGAACACCTAAGAATTCATTACTGGGTTTAATTTTATTGATTTCAGTTAGAAAGCACTCAATTGACTCTCTAGTAGTTCAATCTTCTCCTCGATCAGTATATTGGTTCCCAAACTTGCAAAAGTGTGCTCTGCTTTGTTTTTGATAATTGAATTCCCAACTGCATTCAATTCTTGTGATCATGTGACAAAAACACTAGCTTAAGCACCAAGGCAGTCACCAAGGTGATGAAATTTATACAAAAGGTTTAAAGAGGATCCTTTTCTGTTTTAGTTTGAATTACATTTAAGGATTTGTAGGAAGATAAAAATTAAGTCCTCTTACCTCAAACAGTAGAGCAAACATCTTTTGTATGGTCATAAATATGAGTTAAAATTTTGAGGCTGCAAATGTGGATACCTTCAAATTCATCAAAATCCAGATGTACAGGGTTCATCATAAAGATTAGTTTTAAAGGTGAATATCTTGTAGGATTAAGTGAAATATTGTCAAAATAATTGTCTCATCGCCAATACATTTGTAAGGTACAAGCTAATTATTACTTACAAGCTGCTATTAGAATCATAAGAAGATGGCTTATTGCTCAGCCATAACTTTTTGCTAGGGAATTTAACTTCTATGAAAAAATTACAAAAAGAAAAAAATGTCATTCCTCAGATTTTGGAGAATTGATCATTGAGCGAGGGTTTGCTTGGTACAAGTCAATGTTGTATAGTTATGACTTCTGTCATTTTCTAATTATCTTTGCTTTTCAAATATACTTGAAATAACAGAGGTCCATGCTTAGACTATACTGGTCTTAAAGGTATTTACAATAAACTAGTAGATGTATCAGCTGGATGAGGTTCATGCAGACTCCCTTTTGCTGAAAGGGATGGTCGGTAGACCGTAGGTTTGAGATGGCCTGTAGACATTAATATATCATCTCATCATACCTTTTTCCTGTAGTGGGACCACCATCCTTATGGATATGTCTTGTTGGTAGGATGCGTTATAATGAATTTTGCAGTACAAGATAATTATTGACTGATAAGGTTCAGCAATCATTTGTCTCTTTTTATTCCAGGTGCAGTTTAGCAAATTATCTTATGGGTCTGGATTTTCAAAACACAAATAGGAAAATTGTGGGAGAATTGTTTGTCCCTATATTCTCAGCATTACTGGATGCCCTTTTACTGCGTGTTCAGGTGGTAGCCTGTTTTCTTGCCCTGCTTTTTCTATACTCCTGCACATATTGAAATGTAGTTCTGGTCAACTTTTACATTCCCTTGTATTTCTTTTTACTTATTTGCTTTTCTTGGAATGATATTGTTGCCTATGCTTTATGGTGCTCTGAATAATAATGAGATGAAAACAGCATTACGCTTTGCCATTGTTCTTGTACCACAAAAAGCATGTTATTTTTGTCTTTGAATTTTCCCTGGTATTGGAGCTATATAGATATATTAGTATAGGACGCAATCATAGATTGTAGTGCCGTGGAATTTTTTTTGTCCGTCATGATCGATAATGGATTGGTGGCCTTCATTGTACTTAGGTAGCTTGATTGAAGTGAATATCTTCTAGCAACATGGTGTTAGTAGTAAGTAAGTGAGCTCCCATATGAACTCCTTGTGAGATATATAATGCTGAAATCGTTGACTGATGATATGTATTATGTAGATATTGAAAGAAACATTTGAATTTGCAGATGTTGTTGTCAATATTGGACCTATAAGTGACAATGATACAATTCACACAAAAAAACAAGAAGAAAATCTTGGCCTGGTACAGGTCTCAGTAATCTATTAGATTGGTATGGTACTGTCAAGATTCCAAATAACGATCCAAATCCCTGGCCAGACTGTTATATGTACCAGGTATGCAGGCATGTTGAAACATGGTACACCTCATACTGATTGTTATGGACCAAAGAGAAAGAGGGGGAGAAGAAGGAATGAGGAGGAAGAAGAAGAGGAGAAGGATGGGGAAGTTAGGAGGAAAAGGTGGAAGAGGAAGATATGGCAGTGTGTATAGGCAGGAGGAGGAGGGGGCGGCACGGTGGGGGGAGGAGATGATGGGCAATGCGTTGGTGATCATGCAGTGTTGGCATGGGCATGGAGGCAGAGGGAAAGAGAAGGAGAAAGGGAGAAAGTCAAAGGAAGACAGAGATAGAAGAGAATAAAAGTAGATAAGCAGCTGCACAATTGTCATAAATTAAATAAGAAGATATTGATACTGGTTGGTTACCCCTGGTATCGGTCTCTTTAATTCCCGGTAAGCTTGGCATGGTGTGCTTTCCGGGTGGTACAACTTACACCAAATTGGACTAGCGACTGGGGATGGGATAACTGTGTGATTTTGCATGGTCCATGTCCTGATCCCACATCGAACAGGTAAAACCTAGATCATATTGGGTGTATGTCTAGTTTTTTAAAACTTTGTTGCCAGTACACTGAATGCTATACCAGAGTTTTTACCACCCATTGAAAAGAAAAATAATATGAAGATGAATGGTACTGTATTGGTATCAAGTTATATGTTTCAATGCCAGCACTTGATCAGACCAAAAATATAGTTCCATACTAGTTTATTCAATATTTGAAACCTTATGTGGTAATGCTTCATTTTTGTATTTTGTTTTATTGACTTATTGTCGTCATCATTCCAATGAGTTGAATAGTCCCTCTCACATACAGCTTGTAAATTGTAATTTCTTACTTTCCCATATTCTGCTCAGGATTAGGAGAATTCTAGTAGTTCCTAACTGCATGAGTTCAAGCAAGTCTCTTGCCTAGTTCCTCTAGCAGGAAACTTCACACAAGTTCGGAGGATTACTGTCAAGTTGAATTGTCTGAAGTAAGGTTCTTCTAAGTCTTTCAGAGAGTGAACTTTTGAGCAACCTGATATCCAGAGGAAACTTAAATTATGGGTGGTAGTGTGTTTCATCTCGCAATATTAGTGGTGATGCTATACATAGACTAGAATTTAGGGCACCTATGAAATATGTCAAGGAGTTGGATGATTGAATCATGCCTTGATTTACCATTGTGAAAATGTGAGTAGCGTAAGAATCTACATACATCTGAAAACTGCAACTGAGACATGAAGTTGGATGATATCACTTGGAGTCAACGTTTGCTGTACTGCCCGAAACGGTATGGTATGGGCAGCACATACCAGTCTGGGTGTGGGCCAATACACGGGCCACTCCGTTTTGAGCGGTCCAGTTATATTAATAAAAAAATTCAAAGAAATGGTGGGGCCCTGTCCAAATCAGCATTAAAAAAGAAAAAAGGGATTAGGGCTCATGAGTGCGAGCCCTCTTCTCGCGTAAGATGCCGCTGCCTCGCCGTTGCTGCTTTGACGCTTCCTCACTGCTGCCGCTTTACCGCTACCACTGCTGTCGTTGCTGTTTTCCTCTTCTTCCTTCCTTCCTCCTTCCTCCTCTACTCCTCCACTGCCCCTTCCGCCGAAACGAGTCTAGTACCTGAAAAGGCAAACCATGCTTGGAGGTGCCTCAAGTAAAATGCCTATTAGAGTTTCGGTTATAGTTATTGATGTTTTCAACTTATAAAGGCTGGTTTAACCATCCTAACAGTTTCCCATTCCTTTTCAACCATCTTCCATAGAGCAGGACAAAAATTGCATCATGCAAGTTATTTGTACTTGCACTTTCTAGATGTTTCTTCCAAGTTAGCATCATGTAGACATATGTTTTCTTAATGAGCTACTGACACTTGAATAGGGAATTTTTTTTTTCTGATAATGTGCAACTGAACTTCAGTGAGTGCGGGAATATAGTCCTCATCAAAAGTTAAAAACATTTGATTATTCATTGCAATCTCTTTACTTGCCATTGGACTATGTTAATTTTTATCTATAAGATAATTTAAATTGATAATTACTTTGTATACGTTAGCATTTCTTGGGTAGGTGCATGACCTTCAAGCCAAGGCAAATGGTATAGATACACTTTGAAGTCTATACCAAGGTATGCAATATCGATGACCTCCCTCAAGCCAAGACAAGATACTGGGTATAGACCGCTACACTTCGGTTGATATGATTTTTTAAATAAAAAATATTTTTTTAATAAAAAAAATATTTTTTTTGGTTTTTTTAGGTTCGAGCGACGTCGTCGAGGTTCGACCGACGTTGCCGAAGCCTCGGCGACGTCGTCGAGGGGACTTCTCAGGCGACGTCCGACGATTCGAGAAGGAAGGCGATGCTCCCGAGGTGACGTCGCACGGGCGATGTCGTTTTTTCCATTTTTAATAGAAAAATTATTTTTTTACTTTTCGGGTGACGTTGCCGAGGGCGATGTCGCCAAGGAAAAAAAATGTATACATCTATTTATATATATAATATTTAATAAATATTATTTATAATTATAAATATATATATATCAAATAGTATGCTGAAACGTACCGTTCGGTACATGGTACCGTACCATACCGGAGAAGTGGCGAAATTCCAGTTCGGTACGGTAGTGAAAACCTTGGTCTGCACAATTCTTTACATATTAGTTTAACAATGCTGCAGTGCAATATTGAGTATTTAGTTTTAGCTGCAGTAAAGAAACTGATGAGGCAGTTTAACAATTTTCTTTTGAGTGTTGTTGATTGTGAATTTGTTCCCTTTTCAAAAGGTTGTTGATGCCGGATCCGATGGCAGTGATGGACTTGACATACCGGATGGATTGACACACTTTAGATCTAACCTAGAGGAGCTTTTTGTTGATATCTGTCAACTTCTGGGGTCTGGTGCATTTGTTCAGAAGGTATTATTTATTTATTACCTTAGACTGTTTGATTGGTTACATGTGTTCTAGTTATAGTGGTTACTTTTTCACATAATGTTATTATGCAAATATGTTTTTATTGTGAGACTAATTGGGATTGCTAGATAATTTGGCTACAACATTCTTAATTTTGATTTTTTTTCCTTACATTTCATTATGATTTAGTACACTAGAGAAGGTAACGATTGTAATTTCATAGGGAGGCAGGCACAGGGTAGGTGTAATGGGTGTCGAGGGCTTGCCACTCAATTAGGACAACTATAGGTTTTTCTTTTATATGGACTTGACCAAACCGCTCAAATGTTGGATCTGTCTTAGTTCATGCCTTAGTAAATACGGCCGGCACACGTTGGATCCGTGTATTGGTTCATGCCTGGACTGGTAAATATGGTCGGCACAGGACAGTCCGGGTGAAGAAGGTATCAGATAATTAATTTACTACAATTGGTGAACTAAAAATCTGAGTTTATTAAATTTAATAAAGTTAACAACACAAACAAAGTATGTTTCACTGCACATTGTCTGAAACCAAGGTTCTCCATTTCGCTGATCGGTACATAGATTCATCGTGGTCCAGGCGATTAACCCATTAGAATAAAAAGACTTAAATTTTCGCCAGGACTTGGAAAAAGCCCTTTTCTCTTGGGGAGCATGACCACCAAAGGCCATCTCGTATATCGCAAAGGTCTAAATTTTATATATAATATTTAATAAATATCCGCATTTATAATTATAAATATATATATATCAATAGTATGCTGAAAGCACTGCTTGCACAACAAAGGTATAAAATTGGTCCACTACTGACGAGTTCTATTACAAGTATTCCTCGACGCTGCATTTTATGTACAAGCCTACAATGTCGCCAAACTCACTCAAATAGGGCATTTTGCCTACAAGCCCTTTGAAGCTTTAAGTGACAACCAACCAAAAGGGACACGACAAGCAAGCATTACACCGAAATTCTCCCCAGTTATTCTTTCGACGCCCGGTTTCTTGACAGTGAAAACCTTGGTCTGCTCAATTGTTCTTTTGTTGTTGTTGATATTAGTTTAACAATGCTGCAGTGCAATATTGAGTATTTAGTTTTAGCTGCAGTAAAGAAACTGATGAGGCAGTTTAACAATTTTCTTTTGGAGCTTTAACGAGTGTTGTTGATTGTCCTTCCTCCGCAAATTTGTTCCTCTTCCACTTAGTTGTCAAAAGGTTGTTGATGCCGGACTCCTCTTGATGGCAGTGATGGACTTGACATACCGGATGGATTGACACACTTTAGATCTAACCTAGAGGAGCTTTTTGTTGATATCTGTCAACTTCTGGGGTCTGGTGCATTTGTTCAGAAGGTATTATTTATTTATTACCTTAGACTGTTTGATTGGTTACATGTGTTCTAGTTATAGTGGTTACTTTTTCACATAATGTTATTATGCAAATATGTTTTTATTGTGAGACTAATTGGGATTGCTAGATAATTTGGCTACAACATTCTTAATTTTGATTTTTTTTCCTTACATTTCATTTCTCTCGATGATTTAGTACACTAGAGAAGCCACTCATGTTGTAGGACTTGCATTGTTCTCCTTAATTTCATAGGGAGGCAGGCACAGGGTAGGTGTAATGGGTGTCGAGGGCTTGCCACTCAATTAGGACAACTATAGGTTTTTCTTTTATATGGACTTGACCAAACTGCCTGAAATGCATTGGATCTGTGTCTTAGTTCATGCCTGGACTAGTAAATACGGTCGGCACACGTTGGATCCGTGTATTGGTTCATGCCTGGACTGGTAAATATGGTCGGCACAGGACAGTCCGGGTGAAGAAGGTATCAGATCCATCGCCTAGCAGCCTCCTCCGAGTCTCCTCGACAGCACCATTGCTCGGATATTAATTTACTACATCCTTGGTGAACTAAAAATCTGAGTTTATTAAATTTAATAAAGTTAACAACACAAACAAAGTATGTTTCACTGCACATTGTCTGAAACCAAGGTTCTCCATTTCGCTTGGACTGGTACATAGATTACTGGTGGTCCAGTCCAACCCATTAGAACAATAGAAAGACTTAAATTTTCAGTTAGGACTTGCACATGAGAATCGTGAGCCCTTTTCTTTGCTCTTTCCTTAGGGTTTTGAGACATGACCAGCCAGTGCCATCCGTTGCAACATCGCTTTGCCACCACGCACTCTCTCCTTATCCTTCGCAAAGCACTCTCGTACACTTCTTCTCCTCTTCCTCCACCACTCATTTTCTTCCTTCTTCCTCCACTGCCTCCTCTTCTTTCTTGCTCTTCCTCCACCACCTCCTCTTCTTCCTTGCTCTTCCTCTACCTCCCCGTCATCTTCCTTACTCCTCCACTGCCTCCTCTTTTATTCCTCTTCCTTCCCCCTCCTTTTTCTTTCTCGTTCCTCCTCTTCCTTCACTGCGCCTTTTTGTCCTCTCCTTAGTACACTCTCTCCTCTCCTCCTCTCATTTTCTTCCTTCTTCCTCCACTTTGCCTCCTCTTCTTTCTTGCTCTTCCTCCAACTGGTCCTGCTGAGGACCCATACGGATCTGGTATGTGATACAACATTCCTTCTTTGAAACATAGATGAGTTTTACCAGAGCTGACTTCATTATTTCTAAAATGAACCGTGCCATTTCCACTAGCCTCTCCATTTAAATCCCCCCAACTTCAGCTTTGAACTCGTGCCCATCTGATCCACTTTTATAATTTTCGAATTTTTGCAGCTGCAACGGAGGAGCTCTGAGCAGCTCTGATATGCATTGACAAACGAAGCTCTTCTCTCCTTTCTGTTCTTTTCTTGATTGACTCTGTCAACATGCTGAAATCATGGTTTGCTTGTTTCAACATTGCTTACTAAATTCTCTGACCAGCCAGTATAGTCTATAAATATTGAGATTTAATTCCTTGAAGGAAGTCATGTGTATTTATTGTATTAGTTCAGCTTATTCCTGTATCTAAAATTTCACTTTTTTGTGCCTTTTGGGGTCCTATTTTTGATGTTTGAGTCGACTATTTATTTTGTTGTAGCTTTTATCTGTTGGATGGAATTCTGCGGATTCATTTGTCCCTTGGGTAGAGTTGGAAGCTAGAATGTTCGCCCTAAATATGGTATGCAATGTTTTTTAATCAAATGGTTTCAATCAAATGATCAACAAATATGATGTCGGTTTTTGACTTTTTGTTATGTATATTTAATAGATATACCTTGCTTGCTGCCTCTATCCATGGTCTTTATTCTAGCAACAGCTTTCTATGTCGTTCAAGTTTAGTTCTTGTCAGCATGCATTATTGTGATAAAACTGATTTGAACAGTAGAGCAGAACTGCAAACTTTGCAATAACCGTTTTTAAAAATCTATCTTCTCACTAGCTCAAGTGATTATGATAACTTGCTAACTATTTTTTTAGGGTGTTCATGTGTTACATTAAATTATGTGCTATCATGAGTCACACGAAAGTGATTCTTCAGGAATTCAATGTGGTAACAAAACAATTTTCATGCCTCTACAATCCTGAGGCATGTATCATGTGATATTAGTTTTATCCAAAGATGGCCTGTTCTTGATGACTATTATGGTCATGTTGCAAATACACAGGCTCTATAAGTGAATGGGCCACTTATATGGACCACTTTTGCCTTTCTGACCAGTGACTATTGTAATTGTCATGATATGTAACATGTTGTAAATGTTTGATTATTTGATATGAATCCTTTGTCATAACAGTTCCATCGTAAGTTGTACTCATATTAGACCTTGTTTACCAACTTTCTCTAAAGTAGAAAGAATAAACGACACAATTATGTTCATTGTATTTATTCAATCAATTTTAGGTGGACAATGGAATATGCTTAAGTAGGCAATCTTAGATAAACAATTCTCTTGAGGATGCCTTTAATTTGATTTGTCTGATTTAAATGATGAGAAGTAGATTTATTTAATTCTTAACCACTATTTAAATTATGTAGCAGTGTGTGGCATTCTCATTTGGAAGCCATGTTAGAAAATTTTCACCATCATGTGTCAGGTTGCAGAAACAGTTATGCAATGTTCATATCCATTTGACTTCTCGGTGGTTATGCGGCTGGTGACAGCTCTATCGACTAGATCACCTGATGAGCGCAGTGGCTTCTTGGTCTTTGTAAGATCAATCTTGTGATGCTTCTCTAAAATTCTGCTTTGAATCTTTGCCATAGTCTCTGTATTCTCATGTATTCAGTGAATAACAAATGCTCAATATTGAGATGACAACTGACATATCTGGTACCTAGGTAGGTGTACAAATCTGTAGCCGAGGTGGTTGGCTCGTATTCCAAGTGGATATGTTCTCCCTCAAGTAATATTAGACCATTGTTGTGAGTATCTTGCACAATAATCATTTGGGAATAGAACCATGTGAGATTGGAGATTTTCTTCTAGTTTCTTTTGAATCACATGATTACATTCATCTTCTGTGCTAATAATTCTTTTCAGTTTATTTTGTGCCACGGGGATCACAGAATCAATATCTTCAAATGCTTGCTCCTCAGCATTGCGTAAACTTTGTGAAGATGCTTTAGCAATAATTCATGACCCACAGAATCTAGAAATCCTGATCTGGATAGGAGAGGTAATAGTCCTGCTTATCCCATTGAAATTGTTACTGCATAAGGCGTGGTGAGCATTGTGAAACCTGCATAGGCCAATTGAGTGTTTTAAATTGGAGCAAATGGTTATGGTGTTGCTTTTTCTTATATGTTCTCAGGTAACCATATTGTCCACACAAGTAGTTATGTGCAACAAGATCTTGCAAAGCATTGATTTTGCAGATTTTGTGTAGATAGTAATGTAATGCTTCTTGTTCTTCACCTTATTGTGCAAAAGTGAAAAATGAAAAGTTTTTACTGAGGTATTATTCAATTCTAAGCCCTTCTAAATACCTTCTGCAATTCTCTCTCCACATAAGCAATCACATTAGGTTAAGAATACCTTACCCTACTGTAGAGCTCGCCCATTAGGCAGATATGGTGGATCCAACTAGTTGATGGTATCTCGTGAACTTGTAATAAGAATTCATGAGGCAAATGGGATCATTGAATTGGAAAGGTATGCTTTGTTTAGAATTTTCTAATTCTATCATTTCTCTTCCTGTCATTTTTCCACTTTTCAAATTTAATAAACTGAACTGATGCTGATCTTCCAGAACTTGAATTCAATGTTCATAATTGACTTCAGTTTGTAATCTTTAGTATTTAAGGATTTGCTGATTTGAAGTTTTGAACAAGTTATTATTTGACGAAAAGATCAATGTGTTACATTCAAATTATAAGAACCTGTGAGTGGATCCAAAATGTCCATTCTTTATTTGGATTTTTGTGAACATTTTCATTTAGAGTTGGAACTTAACAATCTATAATGAAAGAAGCAAACAAAGAATCAGACTATTGAGAGAAATTCATGTTCAGATTTGTTTAAGGAAGCATATATAAAAATTTTGAAATTGACTGATTATGATCTCTGTTGACCAATTTAAATATTTAATTTGATTAAAATCTACACAAGCCAAAATCAATGAGCTTGATTTTTGGACAAGTGATCTGGAGACCAGATCAATTTGAATCAGATGGCCCAATCAGTTATGGGCAATCCTGACCCTTTTTTCTTTTGGTGCCTGACTTGTATGCACAGGCTGTTGAGAAGTAAGAGCTCACTCATATATGCATGAGAACCCTCAGACCTGTTTTAAATGCTGACAGAGCCCATTCAACAATGAACTCTATTTGATGCTGGTGATGACTCCAAAATATGTTATCGCTAATTCTGCTGTTTGTTTTACTTCATTACCATTTTGACTTTTTTGGACAAAATAAAACTCTGTTCATGAAAAAAAAAAGGGACAAATATTGACCTCGTTATGCGAATCGAAAATGACTTCTAGTGCAAAAACCCTTAGGAATACCAAGCATCATATTACCTTTGCATTTTGGAAAAATTGCACATATAATCATATATCTTTTTGGAACAGCTATAATTAATTCTTTAGTTTACAATTTATTGACTTAAAAAAAATATTGTATTAAATGACATACAAGATGCTCACACGTGGACTCGAATCTGAGGCCCATCACTTGTGCAATAATGCACTAACCAATAGGATGTGATAATTATTATTACCAATTGGTGCAAAAGACTAACTTAATGGGTTTTTATGTTCATTACAGCTAACTTATTGGACCATGAAGATTTTGTTTACTTTTCTTGTTCCTATATTACATATGTCTCTTGTCAAAATCATGTCAGATGAACATTTGATATTGCAAATATGGTAGTTATGACTTATGCATATTGAATCTTGGGGAAGCAACAAATGCTTACCAGATGGCCAGTTTAACCTAATCACTTGTGAACTTGGCCAGGATCTAGCACTGCTATAACTAATTTACATGCATCTTCTCATGTGAGAGGAGAGCATACTTTGTTCTTGGTTGGTTTAACTTTATATCCAACCACCTAACTACTTGTGAAATAGTAAAAGAAGAGGTTGAAACTAATTAAGAGAATGGGAAGTCAATTGATTCGTTGTTTGCCTGATCTGATGATGCATGATAGTCTCTGTCACTTTTTTTTGCCTTTACAAGTATCATCATGCTGCAATACATCTTTGCTGATATTGAACTGGATTAAAGCTAAAAAAATCAATCTCAGGATTTTCTGTAACCTATTTTCTTCACCAGAAAAAGTAAAGTAGATCTTACATTTTGGTATGATTCTGTTGGTTGTGTAGAGGTGGAATAATTTGATGACCATTACACAGAAATTATTTTTAGACTCTGCACTTAATATATAAGGTGGAATTTTTGGTGCATAGCAGTTCGGCTATTATACATAGCTTATCTGAATAATAAATTAAATATTTAAGGCAGTTTCATGTTTAACATAGCAGAAATCAGTAACATTAGATTCGTTCCTGCAATGAGTTGAAATATCATGTGTATCTTTTTAGAACTCATAATTATGCCCTTAGGAAGGGTCTTTTGATGGTAGTTTTGAAAGGATATAGAGGACATTTCAACTTTTGCAGTACAAATTTAATATTTTCAATGTTTGCTGAAACACAAATCTAATTAATATTATAGAAATTAAGAAAATGTGAGCAAGTAATTTTACCTGACATAATTGACTAAGGAAATTTGTCACTATCATCTGAACATTTTTCATGGAGATAAGTTCACCTATATAGTAAATCCATGGAAGAGTATGATTTCACCACTTGCTCTGAGCCTAGTCTTAACCTAAAGACTGATGCCACAATCTTGACATATTTTAGCAAATTTTTTAATCGGCAACAAAATCTAGAATGCTAGTGCAGTGGTGGAACAATCATCCAACTGCACCTGCAAATATTTAGCGGTGTGAATGTGTGTGTATTGGTTGGGGTGGGGAAGGATTCGGTTTTTTTAAATTGTTGCCATTATAGTTCAATGAGAGTTTAGTATGCTTATGAACATTTATATTTCTCTATTATTTTTTCAATTGTGATGCACTCCATTTTTCTATAGGGCTTGGAGAAATGGAATCTTACATTAGAAGAAGAGGAGGAAGTTGTTACTGCAATAACTCTTACTCTTAATTCAATTCCCAACAAGGAGCTGAAGAAGAATTCGTTATCGAGGTTGCTCTCCCCTAGCTATGGTGCCATTGAGAAACTGGTATGTTTGCCCTTGCTTAAAGATTGACTTACTCATTCCAGGCATTTCTCCACCCTTTATTTTGTTAAAAGTTTTACATCCATAATTCGGTTCCAAATATTCATTTGTTGTATTTTAGATTAGCTTGTTTGTGATGCTACTTTGGTGCAGTATTTCAATTTATCAGTTTACAAGTATGTATAATTTTTATAGTTGTGTGCAGTCACATGTTTACTTTCTTTTAGGGAATTGTTCATCTTCATTTTGGTTTGGTTTGAGTTGAAGGAAGATTGATACTTCTAATCTTGAAAAAAAACAATAGAACTAGTGCTAAAAAACTGCTATAACACAAAGTCTACTTGAATATAGGAATATTAAAACCTGTTGTCTGCAAAAACTTTTTCAATTTGACTGGTAAACACATATCAAGTAGTTTTTCTAACAAACATTTCTGAGAAATGAAAATTTTCCCCTAGCAAAGATGACTTGTATGTTCATAAATAAGAATGAGCTATATAGAGGTTTTAGTTTGTGTAAGTTCTAAGATACTCATTGGACAAGTGCTAATATAGAACAGTGAGTATTCCTTTTATATGTGCATATGAATATATGCATGATATATTCAATTATATCATGCTTGATCACATTGCACCACTACATGTGAAATCAGGTAAGTAAATTTCCACTTTCTTACATAAACCTAAAGCAAGATATATAAAAGAAACATCCATAGGACACTTGGCCAATCAATGTCTCAGTGGAATATCTAAAGACTTGTGCTAGGAGAAAGAAGGGTCTCAAGTGCAGTGTTGTCATGGGGCACTTAGGCACTCGCCTAGGCACTAGGGCAAGGTGAGGCCCGAGTGTCTTAAAATGTTTTGGGTGAGGCGTTTTGATTAGGTGTTGCCTAGGTGCACGCCTAGGCTCAGATGCTTACTAGGCACAAAAATGCCACTTGAGCTTGAGTTGAAACAAACTACTTAGTTCAGTTCAACCAAGCCAAATACCCTGTGGTGCCCTCGCGAGCCCTAATCCCACCATCAACAGCATCGCTTCTCATGGATGTAACCCCCATGCCCCCTTCCCGCTGGCATTGCCTCCCCATCTCGTCACATGCAAAGACTTCCTTCCCCCCAAACACCCCATCGTGTGTGATAGCACCCCTCAGTGCCGCATCCTATTCATGATAGATCTTCTCTCTGCCTTTGGACTCAACTAGACTCCATTGCTCTTCTCCACTACTGCACCTCTCCTCTCTATCACCTCTCCATATTGTTGGTATACCTTGCTCTTTATTTTTGATCTTGTCGTTAATTCTTTATAATAATAGTTGAGTCTTATTAATAATAGTTAACTTTGTTAATAATAGTAATGTTAACTTTTGTTAGTAACAATTTATAAATTGTGTTGATTAGTAGACTTTCATTGCAATTTTAGGATCTTGAATCATGACAATCATAGTTAATACCTCACATTTTATTTTATTTTAATGGTTGCTTTTATCATTATTTTTTTAATGTTTTTATCTTTTGTTATATATTTTTTATAATTTTATATTCGCAAGCGCCTTGCTTTGCGTAGCTTCAAGCGCTTTGGAACCTTAGCGCCTAGTGACTTTGACAACACTAGTCAAGTGAAACTTGGTGTCTAGCAGATCTTCCAGGAAAGCCACACTATATATGACTACAAAATAATGAAGCAAAGTTCCCACATGCCTGGTGACAATCACCAGATTGTTCTTTCTACGCACCATTATGCCCCACTGGGGATGAAAAGAGAATTGATATAGACTAAATATTAGAAAATTCATATCCATACCCGCTTTTCATCACTGTATGTGAATCTAAATAATTTCAGAACTAGCTTCAGCATTCATATTTCTTGAAAAAGACGACAGATACAATATGTAATTTTCACAATTTCATGTATTGGGACTGTACCAGTCAGGAGTTGTCCATACAAATGTATCAAGTGTTGGTGTGTTGATATGTACCGAGTTTCAAAAAACCAAAAAGACTAAAAGAACAAAAAAATTGCTTGGTGCATAACTTGTACCATCATATACCATATTGTCACAAACGGTCGTTGCGCACCTACAACATCTTCGTTCAACGAACCGTTTGTCGCTTTTGCATGCTTGTACAAATGCTTAGCAGCATGTTTTGTCTTGGTTTTGTGTTTTTACTTGAAAAATGTAAGCAAGAACAGTTCGCGGTGCTGCATTGCAATTGCTACCATGCCAGACAAAACTGTCCCAAAATGGTTCAGTTTTCACGTGCCACGACCTATCTTCTACAAACCGTAGTGCGGCCCAAAACGTCAGTTAGCTCAAACCCCTGGAATGCTCTAGGTGGCACAGGGTGGATGGGGCTTCGGGGTAGTGTTTGGCATTGATTGATTTTCACAAGTTCATACATTAAGTTGACGGGAACTTGCCAGTGCGCCTAACATCTAGTGAGTAGTCGTTTGTCAATTTGCAACTGTTTGTTTTGTCTTCTAAAGTCCTTGTTCTCTTCTTCCTCTCTTACACACTAAGTGTTTGCAGAATTGCTTGTAAAGCTACCCTCTTCGTGAGACGTCATGACTTATCCGCCGCTTGCTTTCGAACTAATCAACTTTCTCTTTTTACAAGTCCTACGGGACCTGAGCGAGGTTGCAACTAGGTTGACCCTTTGCAGATGGATCATGCAAGGATGCTTTATGACTTAGGTAATCCCAGTTAATTCCGAGAAATTGGCGCAATAGTGCTTTACGACTTAGGGAACTCTAGCTAAATCTATGACTTTGCCGCATGGGTGCCTCACGACTGAGGCAAATTCGGCTAAGTCCGTGACAACATGGTATTATTCTTGTATTGACTGAAATCGGTCCTATACTAGGCGTACTAAGTGTACCGCTCGCTTTACCTTGTTCCATGTATTGGTAAATGTTATCCATACTAAACCTTGACCAAGGTATGCGCTGAGTGCATCATCTTGATGGCGATGGCATCTGCCTCCGACGATGCGAGCTGACCGCCCTCTACCGGCGATATCGCTGGTAAGTCGTTGATACGACGCGGTCGGTTTCGACCGCTATCACATGTAACTATTTCGACCGCTTCTTGTATTGGTATCGATTTCGACTGCTATCGATCGTCCTATACTAGGCGGTAATTTGACCGTGGACCCTTTCGCTTACCTTGTTGCCATGCCTGCGTTGCTAAATGTTATCCATACTAAACCTTGCATATATGATATACTACAGATGTCATTTTGGATATAAGGTGGATTTTAATGTAATTATAACATGAATCAAGTATATTATCATCAATGTTTAAGATATTAACTCATCTTTATAATTGTTTTTCTTTGTATAAAAACATCAAAGCTAATATGAAAGTTTTGTAGAAAAAAATAATAATTCAAGTTAATATAGATTAGATCTTACACTTTCAGATGTATTCAGATATCCAATTATTGATAGAAATCAACCCATCTTGGATAGTAAAATTTGGATGCAAATACAATATTTGATGGACAATAGTTATATCAGGGTTTTTAATTTTGAATGATACTGATCGTATCGGGCGGTATGTATCGGTCCGCCAGCAGGCCGATACGCCTGGTACCGTCGATTGGAGCTGTTACCACTCGAAATCGGTCGGTGATGGTCGATTTCAGTCGTCATCACCTGGTACCGGGCGGTATTAGCCGAGGGAGAAGGAAGAAGAGGGAGAACCTGAAGATCTGGTGTCACTCTCCCTCGACGATCTTGATCCGTCGTCGGACATCGTAGATGAGATGTCGCCTCCTCGCTTGAGGCGACTAGGCCTCAGCATCATCGATGACTTCTCCTAATCCGCGCAGAGAGAAGAAGCCTCAATGTGGGGAGAAGAAACCTCGATGATGTCGCTAAGGCTTCGTGAGAAGACCTCGGTGTCATCGGTGACTTCTCCTAATCCATGCGGGGAGAAGAAACCTCGTTGATGTTGTCGAGGCTTCGAGGTTTTCTTCTCCCCATGCGGGGAGAAGAAACGATGCGACGTTGCCCCTTTTTTTATTTTCAAATTTTTAACTTTTTTATTATATATATATATATATGTCGAGCGGTATGCCAGAGCGTACCGCTCGATACTTCGGTACGGTACGAAATTGTGAACCTTGAGTTATGTAACATTATCTAGCTCCACTTGAATTGGATGGATGGTCTTAGTGATTTAAAAAGCGCTAGGCGTTACGGTCTAAAATCGCCTGAGGCGCTAGGTGCTCGCCCAAGCGTTAGCCCGAGCGAAGTGAGGCGCTAAAATATAAAAATTTATAAATATAATTAAAAAATATAATTATTTAAATAAAAATATACTATTAAATGAAGAAAATCTAAGGTACAAACTCACAATGTTACATTACTAAAAAGTTCCAAAAATCAAAAAATAAAATTTTACATCAAATAATATATTATTATTTTAATAAATAAAAAAATTCTGTTAACAATATACTATTCAAATATAATAGCAGTGCATTCAAATATAATAACAAAATAATATATTGTTATTTTAATAAATAAAAAAAATTCTGTTAACAGTATAGTATACTGTTAACACTTAACAAAGATATCTATCGAGCTCAAGCGTAGGAAGGAGAAGGTCGAGCCTGTCGACAGCGGTGGGAGCGGCGAGCCATGACGATGACGGCATGCAAGAAGAAGCGGCCGAGCGGAAGCGACAAATGCGGCAATGGAGCGCAGCAGCGATGGCAGAGGAAAGCGGCGGCGACGGCGAGAGCAGGCAACGGCGAGCGACGGCGAGAGCAGGCGCAGGCAGCGGCAGCGACAGCAAAGGCTAATCGCGAGGTTTAGGGTTGGGGAAATCGATTTATCAGTGATTTAGTTGGTTCAATTGAACCAACTAAATCATATTAGACCAAACCAGATGTAAAAATCTGGTTCGTTCGCCCGGTTTAACCCAGGCACTCGCCCGAAGTGCCCGACGCCTGGGCTCGAGCGAGCGCCTAGGCGGCGCCTCTTTGAAGCGCGCCGCCTGGAAGCCAATCAAGGCGCTCGGGCCTCGCCTCGCCTCGCCCGAGCACCTTTTTAAACCACTGGATGGTCTGACCTAAATTTAACCTTGATGCACATCATCTTTAATTTCATGTCATAATTAATTTTCTTTTGCAATCACAATGACCTTAGAAAGCTAGCTTACCTTTATGATAGATGGGTAGACCATTGAGAATGTTTTCTTGCTTACGAGACTTATGCTATATTTTGTTGAAAGAAATAAACTTATGCATCAGCTCATTTGAGAATTAATGTAATAAAAGCTTATTTAAGACTTAATATTGGAATGTCTTTCTTGAACAGTTTGTGGAGTCAATTAGTTTTGCATATGCCATATGAGGGTTGAACCTACATTTAAACAAATACTGATTGAAATGTTTGGTTTAAGTATTCATTGACAAGTTATTAGATGAATAAATGTAGGATAAGTATGCTAAGTTGGGATGGCAAAAAAATTAGATTCTTAATCATCATTTCTAACAAGTTGTTTTAATTTGCAGTTGTCCACTAATAAGCCTTTTCATAATTGTAATCCTGCATAAGCTTCTCAATCTTGGCCTCATTCGTTTGAACCATAGAAGCAACCTCTCCAAATGCAGGTGGTAAGGCTTTGTATATTCGCATGTAGGGCAGGTCCTTGTGCATCTACCCTCCCCAGGGCCTGCCTCACATAGTGGGTTGCCACTTAGTCGATTCCGAGCTGCAGAGAGTGACTTGTTGTTGCTATGGATTTGTTTTAGAGCAAAACTATCAAGGTCTAGCAGGGTTCTTTTGAAGAAGCCAATCGACTTTGTATGTTGCTTTCCCTTATAAAAAGTTGAGGAGAGTTGCAGAAAGCTAGGATGGTTCATCTTGCTTTTAAATTCATTAAACAAATCCTTGAATCTATCTAGTCTTGTATTTATCTGAGTTTGACAACCCCTACTCATATGAGCACCTGTAGCTTTGACAAGTTTGTTCTATTTCTTTATCAGATAGATGCAGATCGTGAAGAACCTTTGAAGCGAAACCCTTCTGCTTACACACAGGCTTTAAGCTCTGCTGTCAGGGGGTTATACAGGTTGGTTTCAATAAAGCAGTTATACTGTATGTTGCCTACATAGAGATATCCAAGCTATTTGCTGTTTCTTAAGAGTTAAGGGCAAGGATATCCTACAAATTTAGGTGTCTTATTGACACAAACATGCTTAGAAGTTGTTGCCCCAAGACATTATCATATTCTTTGCTCCATGAGATGCCATCTGAAATTTGGCTTGAACACCAAGTTTATCATGGGGGCAACATCAATTTGAGTAAAGAACAATTAAGCTTTTGCAGTTTACCAATAAGTTCTCAAGTCATTACCTTCTGATTTGACTTGTTGCAAACTTCTTATGCTCTTTCATTTCTTTCTCTGCTAATACTGTTGCTACAAAATTTGACTTCACAGTTGGCAAATACTTTGCTCTGTTATCTGTATACTTTTTGTTAAATTATTGATTGGACTCATTTGGTATTGGTGTGTAGAACAACCTACGAAGCTTAATCTTACATTTTGTGCTTTGTTTATAATGTTTTCAGCGTCCACTTGGACAAAACTAAGTCCATCCAACTCTTTTCAGGATTGGATCTGTACTTCTCCATCTAGTGGCTCCTCCCGCTGTCCATCTAGCGGTTCCTCGCGCGGTTGATCATGTTGAGGATGACACAGTTTTGGTCCTTGAATTCTTTTGGCCACTTCTTGAGAAACTTTTTAGGTCATCTCACATGGAAAATGCTAGTCTATCTGCAGCAGCATGTCGATCGCTTTCTGTAGCTGTGCATTCTTCAGGTACTTGTGTTGATTTCTCAAAAATGTTTAAGCAGAAGACTTTCAGATTGTCATGATATCCTGATAACATTTGCAGGAGAACATTTTCTGATATTGCTGCCTAAGGTTCTAGACTGCTTGTCTACGAATTTTTTATTATTCCAAAGTCATGAATGCTACATAAGAACAGGTGTGCATATATTTTCAACTTTTTCCATTATTGAAAAAAAGCAAGAAATTTCAAATTCTTTTGGAGTACATCAATTTACAATAAGAGTTCTTTTGTAGCGAGAGTAATGAAAATCAACCACGTTCTGGTTGCAGGATTTTGGTTCCTTTTCATATAATGCTGATTGAACAGCAAATGATCTCCTTCACAGAACATGTCTTGAATATTTTAATTGTTATTTGATGGATGCATAATTTGCTTTTATGTTGTTAAAGTGGTAATTACTTTACCTTTTAAATCTTAGTGGAAGGTGGTCCTCAGTATTCATTGTATACTCTATTTTGCATGAGACAATAATACCTTTTTCAGATGTGTTGCATTACCTGACATCTTCTAAATTTTGCTATGGAAAACTTTTCTTCTTTATGAAAACCAATATTTAAAAGGATATTTTGTTGCTTCTTTCCATCAAGGAATTAATGGAACAGCTTCTGTTCCGTAATACTCACTGATTGCCTTATTGATTCTTCCTCTGAAACTGGAATTGTAGGAGGCCATAGTCTGTCCTCTGTTTTCCAATTCTCTGATTCCTTGTTAAGTTCTTATGGTTCTTTGGACGGGTGCCTTTTCTATCTTGTCTCAGTCAAGCTTGTCCCCACCTCTCCAGAAAAATGTATGAATGAGATAATTCTTAATAGATCAAGCCTGATGACATAGATGTACAAATGGAAATACAGTAAGGTGCAATGAACACCAAAGGTGTTTGATTTTGATTAATTTCCATTTTGCCCCATACAGATCTGGTCTAGTGTTAAGATCTACAAAAGGACTACTGAATATCTATTTGACCTTTCAACAAAAGTTATATATATAGTGATGCTTATGAATGTCTGTTTTTCCATGTCACTACCTTAACCAATTTCATATGTCCTGGTCTAGTTCACGCTTAAACGCCTGTTTTTTCCCAAATTGTAAAAATATTTAAAATGATATATCCCTTAAGTGTGACATTTCATATTTGTCTGTATGGTGCTAGTCGATTGTTTCTTTATCTCTAACTTCCATTTCTCTGTTTTTCCATTAAAAACTTTATCAGCGGCTGTTGTTGTTGAAGAATTTGGCCACATAGAAGAATATGGACCTTTATTCATTAGCACATTTCATAGATTTGCCTCAGCAGCATCAATAACTGCTCTTAATTCTTCTTACATATGTGACCAAGAACCTGATTTGGTGGAAGCCTACAATAATTTCACATCAACATTTGTACGATGCTGTCCCAAGGTCTTTATTCTCTCTCTTACCTTCTAGCTTATTATAGCTTATGCACCTTTTGATATCTCAAAATGTTAAAGAACAAAAGGCAACTAAATAATTATGTATTATGCATTCCATCAGGATGTTCTTGCTGCATCTAGTTCACTTCTTGAATTGTCATTCCAAAAAGCTGCAATTTGCTGTACTGCAATGCATCGTGGAGCTGCACTTGCAGCAATGTCATATATGTCCTGTAAGTATTTATCTCTTACATGCAAATTATAAGTGTCATATTTTTTGCCTGTGCCATTCAAACACTAGCATGGTAAGTATTTTTGAAAGCGTGTGTCAATGCATGGTACAATCTGACATTCTGCAAGCATGAACGTGTCATGCATGGCTTATAGTTCTGTTGATGCTAGCTCAACTTCAGGTTATAGCAATTTTCACATGCACATTCAAACCTCCTCTTTGTAATGAAGCATGCATCTCAGTTTGTCTTTTCATTTTGATGCAGATTCCTAAAATATTACATGGTTGCAGGTTTCCTAGAGGTCAGCCTAGTCTCCATGTTGGAATCTTTGGCTTGTATAACTGAAGGATCATTAAGTACAGTGGTAATTCGTATTTTAGCACAAAATGGTGAAGGACTGGTGTCTAGTGTTGTTTATGCTCTTCTTGGTGTGTCAGCAATGTCAAGGGTAAATGTGCAGATCTCCTTCTAGTTTCACAAGGGCATAAGCTGTCTGTTGGATTAGTTACTGCAATTATTTTTCTAGTAATTTTTTGGATGGTTCGTCTTATCGTTCTATACCAGTGCATTGACTAACCATCGGTACGATACGTACTAAACCACATCAATGTACCAACACATGTTATAGTGGGGCATACCAATAAGCTAGTATGTACCGTCCATACTGGTCCCCTATCGGATTGGTATGTATCGCCCGTACTGAGCAGTATGTCATGATACGACAAAATTTGATTTTTTGATAGTCTACATATTTTCTTAGAAACACATGTAAAATTACGAGGATGCGTTATAGATGCTTCATATCCTGTTTGGGTTCTGACAAAATTGTATTGTTTTTGTTCAAGATTTAAGAAAGAGTGTCAATGTCATAAATGAATAACTCTAGTCACTAATATTGCTACTTGAAAATTTATAAATATCTTTATCTTGCTGGTTCCTCAAACATCAGCAGTTCTTAAAAAATGCACAATATTATGAAAGTCAATTTGCAATTTAACCCTGCTTGTTGAAGGCACATACAAAATAACTTTGGTGGAGATTGCATATTCTTTAAAATTCAGCAAGCAAAGTAGAAGAAGAAGATAAAATTGGATCAAACTTTCTTCGGCCTATTTGTAGTGTAAACATGCTCAGAAATGCCATCCCAGACAACCATTATCTTTTATGGTCCTAGATCTTGTGATTGTTGGTCACTGTTTTCTCATGAGATATACATTTCTGCAGCATATCTGTCTGCACTAAAAAGCAGTTGGCTATGTTTTTGCATTATGATAATATTCGTATCTCAATGGAAATTATATTTTGTACACTTCTTTTGAGTACGACCAAAAATTTCTTGTGCTATTACTTGATTTGAGCAATCAGTTAATATCTTTGACACTTTTTCAGGTACACAAGTCTGCAACAATCTTGCAACAATTAGCAGCATTGTGCAGCCTTTGTGGAAGGACTGCATGGCAATCAGTTCTTTGTTGGGATTCCCTTCGTGGATGGTTGCAGTCAACGGTAATCCTCTCACTCATTTTATTGTGTATTTTTAAAGGGAGGTTGGGGGATTGCCATTTTGACAGATTTTCCCAATTGTTTTAGTAAAGCAACAAAAGTGCGACCATAAATATGGGTTAAAAGAGCAAGGAACTCTATTTTGGAAATATCCTATTTTGTTGGAAACAGAAGTCTCCGACTATGTGGTAGATTCCTTCAGCTTCTGACTGTAGTTATAAATTTAGCCTACCTCATGGATACCTGTTTGTTTTCTTGAATTATAATGTTCAATATATCCTCCACTGATTTTGTATGCTACTTCAAGAAGAACATAGAATAAGAAATTGCAGTGTCCCAATCATATGTGGTAAATTATTTGGATCTTTACTTGTCATTTGGTTTTCCTGAATCTATAGAAGTTAAGCTAAGAGCAATTAAATCACTTCTTTTGATCTGTAATATAGTTTTCTTAGATTTTCCCCTTATTCCTTACAACACCGATGATAATAAAGTCACCGCATCTAGTAAGTCTGTCTCCTTACAGCACTGATGATGATAAAGTACCCATATTCAGAGCCATAAATCCTAGTTTGGCTTACAAGAGTCATATAAAATTTTCTTTTAATCTAAGAGACACAACGGTCAAATATAATTCTTGATGCCTTTTTTTTCTTGCTTTGGTTCCATCATCAATTTCTTTCTAATTCTTCCTCTTACATTGAATGATAGATCTAAAGTTTTTACTTGTAAGAACTTGTTGTTCATGAAGACCTAAAACCTTTCCTTCCAAGAACGTTCAGAAATTTTAACTATATTATTATTGGTAGGTTGTAGGGTGTCGATTTTTATAACTTGTTTGCAATGCACCTTATGCTTTCATATTACTCGAGTACATCACAAGTTAAAAAAATCTAGTTACATTTTGAAGTTTTAAATTATATTCTTATTGCTAGGATGATCTGTCTAATTACATTGTCAATTATTATTGTTCTCTTGAGGAACAATTAATCTAGTTACATATAAGACAGCTTTTTACACGCATTGTATATCTGAATAGACATGCACATGTATATTAATGTGCATCAATGAATTCATACCCTAAGTGAATGGTATCCATATATACAGATCTATTTCATCTTATATAAAAGCATTATGCTTATGTCTTATGATAACTTACCGGATTTTTTTTTTTCAAAGAGGACATTAATTGTAATTATCATCAAGATAACGATTCTTTGAAAGATCATCCAAAATGGTCATACACTTGTTGATAATTCCTCTTATGTACTAACTGACTGAAAGTACATCAAGTTTAGATGGATCTAGAGCCATATGACGGTTCATGGTACTGAGAGTGTATAGATTGATGCAACAGATGGAAACATTCAACATGTGGATGCCCCAAGTAATGACTTGTGGAGGAAAGTTTAATGCAATTTGAAATTTTGTCATCACACAGTGTGGGCCTTGAATTCTGGGGCAGCAGTTCTTGCAGTTGACCCCAGTACTCACAGCTTTGGTAATCAAGGGCGAGGACATAGCCATGCATCCTTTCTTTCACAGGCTTGTGGATTGTTGCTTTGCACATACAAACGATACACACAAATTGTTTAGCAGAACAGTAATATTGCTTTGTTTGAGAAAGGGATCCTCTAAGATAATTGTTATCATTTCTTATTTTATCAAATATTTCATTGTTTATGGTGATTATTGTAACTATCTAGTGCCAATCTTGTATTCTACTCGAGTAGGCTTGTGTGTATTTCATTACATGCTTTCATATTGCTGATCGACTTTTTCAATGATACTAGGTGCAATCTCTTCCGTTGGAGTATCTGAAGCAAGGGGAAGCAGAAACTATAATTCCTTTGTGGCTGAAGGCCCTAGCTAGTGCAGCTTCAGATTATGTAGAGAGCAAAACTTGTGACACTGGCAGAGGTGATAACGGGCACATGCTGGGTAAAGGGGGAAGAACCCTCAAGCGCATCATTAGAGATTTTGCAGATACACATCGCAATTTTCCAAATCCCACATGATTCTCTATTTGATAATACTCGTCTATTGCTCTTTCTTCCCATTTCTGACTGATGGAATGGGAACTGTAAATTGGAGGGTCAGAACCAGGCCAGTTTTGATATTTGGCGGCTGAGTTCACTGGGCTTTTGTTTAATCAGATTGTGTAGACAGAACTAGAGCACCCAAAATTTTGTTGTGGCAGCTCACGTTGCCGGAAGGGAAGTCTGAACAATTGTGAATCTGAGTGCCATTATGCCATCTGGGATTTTATAATTGTGCAGTATTGCGCCAGAGTTGGCTATCCGAGCCTGATTGTCGAATAACAATGAAGAGTAGGGGAGTCGGTACCGTGGTGTTCTGAAACTGGCAATTGTGCAATAATCTTTAGGATAATTCATTTGATTTGTCAACATGCTATGAAGTAAGATGTCACCTTACAGAGTATGCTTATAGCTCCTCTAGTTCTTTGGAGTGCTCATCTTACAGTGTTGCTTTGAGGAGAAACACCCTGCAAATAGGAAATAGATTTGGCTAGCAAAGAGTAAATTGGGTGAGGTGCCCTCTAATTGTTTGTTCAATGTATTGATATGTTACTCAAATAATTGTCAATTTGCCCAAATTTCTTGATCATTTGGCCCTTGTACATCTTCAACATAAAGGATGCTTGCATTTTTTTCCATTCAAATACACCATGGATTACCATCATGAGAATTTGGATGTGGTCATACATCGCGAGACCTGATGGCTAGCATGCTTATATTCTTTATGAACATAATGCTGGTGTTTTGCATTGTTTTGGTAGCGCCATCTGAGTTAATTTTTTAAACGTGATTCGTGCAGGTTCTCAGGACGGCTGGAAAATGACGAGAATTCATTCTGCAGAGCACAAAAACGTCAATATCTGTGTTGAATCAACAGAATATATGCTTGATTTAAAGGCACTGTTAATTATTCTCAACAATCAGGTAAGAGAGATGTTTCTGTCGTGGTGGCCCACCTGAGCTTTGACTCAGAGATGGCAAGTGGATCAGGAACTTGTTCTTCCAAGACAAAGCTAAATAATTTCAGTGGAAATTGGCACGGAATGGAGAAATGATTAAGAACCTAGCAAATTCTGTTCTACGTTTTTTCCTCTTTTTTTTTAAGAAATACGTGTATGTATATATATATATATACACATGTATGTACGTGTGTACTGTAGAGATGTAGCCATATCTCAGCTCTTCAGCCTAATGAGTTGCGCGCATAGTATAATAGCAATACGTGGGTTTTCATGCGTCAGATGTGTATCTTTTACAGTATAATAATGGCGACAAAGTGGCCAAACGAAGGGAAAGCATCTGCAGTTTCAACACTATGCGTCTCTCTTATTGGCCACTTACACGTACTCCTCCCTCTCTCTCTCTCACGGTTAGTGGCGTGAATTGTGATGCGTTCCTGCACATGCCGCCCGCTCACCTTTAAAGCCGCTCATCATTCCTGCTTTTTCCTGCATATAAAATAGTAAATTGATTCTTCCCCTCCTCCTCCCCGCCCCCCCGGTCCCTCGCTAGGAGAGAGAGCGAGAGAGATGGGGAAGTACGAGCTCATCAAGGGCGACGACAAGGCGGCGGCGGCTGCGGAGGAGGAGCACAACGAGCACGTCCTCGCCGTCGACCACGCGCTGCCGTACCCAAAGGACTTCGAAATCGGCGGAAAGAGGGCCTCCTCGGAGAAGGAGGCCTCCGCTCCCCGGAGCGGGGACCGGCACCGCCTCGTCTCTCTCGACGTCTTCCGGGGACTCACCGTCGCGGTACGCCTATTCCGCATTGCTTGCTTCCGTCGTCGCCGTTTCACTTTCCCCTTCCGTTTCTATTCCCTAATAATCGCTGGATTCCCTACTGCTGTTAGGATATATGCGTCTCCGTTCATGCCACTGATTGCAGCGATTGCATTCGTTCTTTCTCAATACTTCTGAAACCATCCATGGCTTCGATATCCATCTTGGCATCGAAGATACCCATTCGATCCCTAAGATGTGTTCTCCTTCTGCCTCTCGCTTGCCGCTCGGTGCTTCTGGTCGGCGCAGAGTCTGTGGCGAACACACCAAACACCGATTGCATTCGTTCTCTCTCAATACTTGTGAAACCATCCATGGCTTCGATATCCATCTTGGCATCGAAGATACCCATTCGATCCCTAAGGTCTGTTCTCCTGCTGCCTCTCGCTTGCCGCTCGGTGCTTCTGGTCGGCGCAGAGTCTGGTGAACACGCCAAGCAACGAGTCCCTCCTCTCTCTCTCTCTCTCTCTCCTCCCTCTCTCCCCTATACCGAAGCTTCATGTAGTAAACAGGGGCAGGAGAAGAGAACAGATGTCAGTGGCGTTCCTGCGTCCAATTGTGCAACTATTTTGTTTGCATTTCACTGTAGGAGATCCGCCGACACACAGCTAGCTCACCTCGTGGATCTTGTCCAACAATCCTTGTAGCTACGACCATCCAATCCCTACACATCAGCCATTGCTAACGGTCGTCTTGGAGTATGTCCCGCACCGTCGGACGCGCTGCGTCCCCGCCATGGCTGAAGGGGATCCCGCACGGCCGGCCCCCCGCAGCAGAGCACGTGAAAAGGCGGACCCAGCGGTTGAACGATGGTCGGCTTAGGTCAAAGTTGCAGCCTTTTCTATTACCCATTCTATCCTCGTAGTAGCCCCTCGAGATTAGTGCTTCCTTCTGCGAGCACTGCGTTTAATCTGTGCGTGTTACAGTAAGTGTTGCTAATTGTTGCCTGCACTGCTTCTCACCTTTTAGTATTTTAAGGCCTTTCTCAGAAGTGGGTACGGGACATTGGTTGAGGTTGGTGCCCTCCTACCCATGGCACATGGTTCTGCTGTAGAGTTTGGGAAGGGTAGGTGTCCATGGAGCTCTGCTCCACTGGGGCAAGTGCCTTTGTCTCTGCAGAGCTGACAAAGGTTGTGGACCTGATCTTAATTCATTTCTCTTTCTAAGTGGAAGCATTTTGTCAACAACATCTAGTGGTAACGCCTCGACCGGTTGAGGGTAGCACCATCGAGCCTTGAATTAAGTGACCCAACGTTCTCCTTCACCCTTTTATCTGGTGTTACCACCAGAAGCAGGATTTTTCTTGGGGGCTGACGTGCCTTCCATCTCTGTGCTTCGTGTCGCATAATCCAAAAGCCCACGGAGTTGCCTCCTGGGAAGGCAATCGGGAATGCTTGGGGTTTCGACCTGTGGCAGTGATCTCTGGTCCTACAACAATCTAGTTTGACACCTCGGTTTGGGGGATTCAGATTCATTTCTGATATTTTTCAATAAAATAATCAGAAAAGAGTAATAGGAAGAAGTAATCTTAGAACGTAAATTAAAATTGCTTGATTTAATTAAGGATATTGTTTAATTAAGAACATTACAATTTGTTGTTGTATAAGTCATGTTGTCAATTAAATCCACAGTCTGTCATGCCCCTCTCAAGAATTTGTTTGGGGCAAGCAAAAAAGTTGATGGACGTGAAACGTTTTCTGGATCAGGAAAAAAAGAAAGAGAAATAGTATCAGTCAATTTAAAGTTTACTTCTTATCTGCAAGAAACTGAGCCTTTGATCTTTGTTCAATTGGAGTTTAGGGAAACCAATACAGGCTTATGAACATCATATAAGATATTCTTCTGTGTTTTCACATCCCATGATGTGATTCCTTCTTCTTTGAACTTGTCGTATGATTCTTTGTCAAATGTGGGTTCTTAACTCGAGAAAATTTTATGAATGCCACTCGTTGCAGCTCATGATCTTCGTGGACGATGCCGGAACATATCTTCCTGCTATCAACCATTCTCCTTGGGATGGCCTCAACCTTGCTGATTTTGTTATGCCATTTTTCTTGTTTATAGTTGGAGTTGCGCTTGCGCTTACGTACAAGGTAAGTCTACTGTCTTGACAATATATCTACTTCTCATTTTTATTGAACAAAAAAGTATGTTAAGGATCGCAGCATACGCCCACTGATTACGTTAAAGATGCTAATAACACCTTGCTTTGCCGCCAGAGAGTCTCAAACAAAGCAATGGCAACCAAGAAAGCAGTCCTTCGAGCAGCGAAGCTCTTCGTTGTAGGTCTTGTTATTCAAGGTATGCAACCCTGTTTTATACTAAATGTATTGATTAATTGCAAATATTAAAGGCTACTTTATCCTCAGAATTATATTTCTATTATAGGTGGTTATTTCCATGGCCTTCACAATTTGACTTATGGAGTTGATCTTTTGAGTATAAGATGGACCGGCATACTACAGGTAAAGTTCTATTATTTACCAATCCTCCAAATACAGACAGGTTAAGCAATCCTACCTGCATGGTGAAGAAATATGGGTTACCAATCCCCCAGATAAAGCAATAAAACTACCAGCCTCCAATCTGAAACAATACTTACCAGCCAAAAAGACTAGAAATTTAATCCACAAGATGGCAAAAAATAAAAAATACTTTATCTTATAAAAGTTTGGTAGTCTTTCTGAGTTACTATGTCTTTCTAATGGCAATTTAATCAATTAAACTTTTTATTTTCCTTTCAGAGAATTGCAATTGCCTACTTGTTGGCTGCAATATGTGAAATCTGGCTTAAAAGCGATGATGATGTTGATTCTGGTCACTCCTTGGCCAGGCGATACCGATCTCAATTGTAAGTATGACTGCAAACTTTTTGGCAATTATCAAGAATTGTTTGATCAATCCCTCTTCGATACCTCTCCAGTCATTGAATCATCGGCATTGGTGTTTTACAAAAGTTAAAATGCTTAAGTAAAAAATTTGAAAATGAAAGGAGCTGACCAATAAACATGTAGATGTGCAAAATGCATTAAAGAAATAAAGATAGCTAAAAGAAATTTTTGTTACCAGCAATCTCTAACTGCTTTCTTTGATGCAATTGCTTGTTTTTGTATAGGTTGGTGGCTTTGATCCTTACAACCATTTACATGATTCTTCTGTATGGTCTATATGTTCCTGACTGGGAATACCAGATTCCAGTGGCAGGATCCGGGCCCAAGTCCTTTTCAGTGAGTCCATTGCTTTTCATCGCACTCCACTTGATTCGTACTTGGAACTTCTTAACATTTACTACATCGATATCAAATACTAGGTGGAATGTGGAGTGAGGGGTGACACAGGACCTGCCTGCAATGCTGTGGGGATGATCGATCGCCGAATCTTTGGCGTCCGACATCTTCATAGACGTCCTGTCTATGAGAGGACAAAGGTTTCACATCTATCATTTCTGTTTCATCAATACCCTCTTTTTCCCTCTATAACTTTTTCTAGTTCCTTACTATTACTTCAGCAATGCAGCATAGATTCACCAGCTAGTGGCCCGCTTCCACCTGATGCCCCCTCATGGTGTCAAGCTCCATTCGATCCCGAAGGACTACTTAGGTAAGCCATCGGTACCCTTCTCTGGACCATTCTCCAGTCTTCCATTTCGTGTAACTAAAACATACTATAAGCTGATGCTGCATGCAGTTCTGTAATGGCAATTGTGACTTGCTTGATCGGGTTGCAGTTCGGGCACGTTATAGTGCATTTTAAGGTACCGGTATTCCCTTAATTTCCCTGCATCGAGTACATGTTTAACCCTTGAATCAACTGCAGGATCACAAGGATCGAATCGTGCAGTGGATGATACCTTCCTTCTGTCTTTTAGCATTGGCCTTTTCATTAGACTTCTTTGGTATCCACCAAACTGCCTTTCTTTGTTCATGTCACTTTGATTTGACTTGTTCCTTAAAACTTCCATCTCGGTCGGACTCTTTCGTTCTTGCAGGAGTGCACATGAACAAGGCTTTGTACACCTTAAGTTATACATGCGCCACTGCTGGGACTGCTGGGATGCTCTTCACCGGAGTATATGTGCTGGTTAGCTCTAAAACTCTTCTTGAAAAAACAAAATAAATCGTAGTGCCTCCAACTGTTTAGGATCGGTTACATGAATCAATCTACATGTAGATTGATTACACGATGATGCTTGATATTTGCAGGTTGATGTCTATGGCTACAGGAGGCCAACACTGGCCATGGAATGGTTGGGCATGCATGCGCTTATGATCTACGTTCTAATAGGCTGCAACATATTGCCAGTATTCATCCAGGGATTCTACTGGAGGGAGCCTCAGAACAATCTTGTGAGTAAACCTAACCTAGCAAAACCCTTCCCCCGAGTGTTAACTTATGATTCAATCTGATTTCTTGATGCCGTGGGCTATGAACAGCTGAGGGTCATTGGAATTGGTTCTTGAACCAGAACCTGAGCAATAATAGCAGGAGACCAGATGGCCGCCAGAGTCTGAGGTGGAGGGGATCATGATATGTGGCATGTAATCCCTTCTCTTCACCAAAATAAAGCTCCTCAGTTTCTTGCCATGTTCCAGTGCCTAATGCTTGGAGAGAGGATCTCTGCTGTGCCGGTGAGGCCAAATATTCTTTCTTGAGCCTGTGAAATGTTGCTTCAAAGGTTAAATTGCAGATCACAAGTTACACCATTTCTGGCTCCTATTAGTTTCTACCTAAAGCAGGCTCCTGAAATGGGCTTCTTTTCTCAGTTGCCTGTAAAGTACTTCATATAATGCTTGTAAATCAAACTACTTATGAAAAGTCCACTGCTTCCATTTCACCACTACCTACCCCATTCCCTAATGTCATAAATTTAATCTGCAACAACAAAGCAATTCCAGCAATTGCAGAAGTTTTCAGAAGTTTCATGTGCATGTTTAGAGTTAATGTCATAATCCGATACTTGATCATCAGACTAACTGATTGGATGTATATATGACATGTGACATGGAGTTGCCTACAAGATAATGTTGTCCACCCATATTCTAAATGCAACACACACACACACATATATATATATATATATAATCACAATCTTTTGACCTCATTTCTCAGACAAGCATTCAAGCATTATGTCACTTGAGCTCAGAACACAAAAATCTAAACCAGTATGCCAAATCTTTCTATTTAAGACCATGTTTGTTGATTCTACTGTTTTAGTAGCATGTATAATACTGTGTAGTGACATGAGCCTTCCACCCTAGACAGTAAACTTTTGACCTTATCACTCAAGGTTAGCAGCTGATACCCTGTGTTTCTAGTACTACTTGTGCTAAGTTTTAGTAAAGAGTATTTAGCAAAACAAAATCTAACACAAAAGAAAGCAACTATCAATTTCAATCTGATGTACATTTATGCAACTTAATGAAGACATGCAATGGGGCCCAAAAGGAGGGAGGAAGTCTGTATCAGCTTCCAGATGCAGCATATGCAAGGCTTTTGATGTCAGGATACAATTAGTGCCTAACAAGTTCACAAATGCTGTTGCAAGTCAACACCATAAATTCAATTCTCATTAGAAGTTGTATACTAGGGAAGGAATAATCTCAAAATGAGAAGACCTAACATATGCATATAGCTCCACAACTGATGTCACATGCCAAAATTAGGTCAAATGTTCAGCAAAAGAGACCAATTATGCAATGATGTTCTATCACCAGATTCATGAAAGAAGTGAAGGATTTGGGTAGCACCTGTGATGCTGCCACAAGCTTCTGCAATATGAAGACAACACAGGCGGCTCACTTCCTACAGTTGACATTGGCAATTCCATCTTCATCGTCGTAGCACATCGAACGTAAATAAATTTCAAGAACATATGCACTAGCAGTAAGATAGTGGAACTGCATAAACAAGTATAAACTAAGAATTGTCTTTCACAAAAAGTAAAATAAAATAAACTTTTTGGCTACTAGCTGATCAGGTGTCAGTAAACTCATAGCTTTTCATGCCGGTTAGAACTACTCACATCAGAATCCACGAAACCCAAAATTCAGTAACTCACAAGAAAATCCATCATTTGTTAAAACCATCATTTGTTTCAAGAACTTGCTCAACAATAAGCCAACTCTTGCGAGAGTCCTATTAACTTGTAAGACAGGCAGAAGACTACGCCTGTAAAAAATTCATGAACTAGTTCAAGTGGATATAACACAATTTTGAAACTAAGCAGTAATCTGAGACATTCTATTAAGAGAAAGAGCAAAATATTTGCTTCTCTACTGCTTCATATAACATAAATGAATTCATCTGCTTCCCGTCTTGAGAAGCCAAAACTGGAAATGGCTACATGAAAAGTCTGAGAAGTTTCTGAAAAGTATATTTCTCTATGAAGCTTGATTTTGAAACTAAGCAGTAATCTGAGACATTCTACTAAGAGAAAGAACAAAATATTTGCTTCTCAACTGCTTCATATAACATAAATGAATTCATCTGCTTCCCGTCTTGAGAAACCAAAACTGGAAACAACGACATGAAAAGTCTGAGAAGTTATCTGAAAAGCATATTTCTCTATGAAGCTTGATTTTCATCTGCAGCTGCTTCAAACGTTTCTCCAGGGACCAGGTCAGGGACATCATCATTGTCCTGTTTGGCAGCAGTAGCTGTGCTGGGTGACTGTTTCTGTAAGTGTTCCACAAATCTCTTCAAGTTTTCCAAATTATCAGGCCCTGATATAGAAACGTAATGCATATCATCATAAAATCATATATTATGAAAAAAATCAGAGAAAGATAATATTTAAAAGTGCAAACTACAAAGACGAGGCTTTCTAGAGGCTATTCACCAGCACCACATAAACAAATGGAAAAAAAAGTTAAAAGGTAAGTATTTGAGGAAACTTACACATCATTAGCGTTCAACATTTCAGAAAGCACTGGCAAGTCAACATGAAATAAAATGACAAAGTGAGATAAAACATAAAAGCTGTTTCAGCATGACCATTACTTATGAAAGTTATCAACTTCAAAACAACAAGGTGTAAGAACTTTAGTCGTGATACATGGGTAGCAATGGAAACAAAACATGATGTCCCTACTGTAAGAGCATTTCACAACCAAAAGGGCTAGTTAGATTAGTAGTAAAAATACCTAGTTGGTTAATGATGCCAGGTAGCAGATCTTCAAATTCTGTCACCAGATAATCACGTGTCAGTTGTATTAAATGGTGAAGATATTCAGAAAAGACAAATATTCCATAAAATCCAAAAAAAATGTACCGCCTCCATGATATCAATCAAAATCAGAATACTGTATGGATAGTCATTTAGTTACCCGCTAACAACCCATCGGCTGCAATTGAAGCTTGCGCTAAGAGAAAGAAGAGGGGAAACCAGTAGGCCATTTAGCAATATTTCAGATTTTTTTAATGCATACAACATGCATTTACCCTTCAGATTAACAAACTGAATAACAAGATCATCCTTAAAAATGTTGACTTCTTCTATAGCAGGTATGGTATTGACACCTATTCTTTTCAATGTGCTTTGAAGCCTCTTGTCATCTGTTGTAGTTTTGTGAACTGCCTTCTTCTTCCTGACCAATATACACAAAAGAATCGGCATTTTAGCCTCTATTACTAACTCTGCACAACCAACTAGTCAAGGTAATATTATTCCAAGTCAGGTGACAAAACAATGCACCTGCGCATGCTGCCCTTTCCACCAGTGCGAACAGCACCAGACATCTTCATGAGCTTATCTACATTCATCTGCATGAGAAAGGAACATCATGTAACTATGGAATTACAGGGTGCCCTTGTCAACAACAACTAAATTTTATTCTGATTAAGGCTTTCAGTTCTCAAAACCAGCAAATAAAAAAGAATTACTCAAAGCAATCAAAAGTTTGAACCACAAACAAAGTTGTAAGGATTCAACAATACAAAGGTAAAACATGCAATCACAACCATCATCTCCTGTGTGCACAAAGATTAAACTGGAGCAAATATTGGGTTTCAACCTACATTTTCGAAGGATAGACCAATCCATCCATGTACTAACCAAGATGTCATGTGAGCTCTTCAGTTTGAAGTTTTAACATTTTATATAGTTTAAAAAATGAGTTCCAAAACTTTTTCGCAGGGACTAGAGTTTTCAAAGCTTTCAATGACTACGACAATGGAGCAACCAATAAAAAGTTCAGGCAAGGTCCAGAGTTATGTCCATCCGCAAAGGCCAGAACTTACTAAACAGAATGTACATCCACGTTGGAGAAGACAGCATATCAGCAATAATGAGAACTGCAGTTGACATCTGCAAACTTTCTACTTATCACATTTCACCAATTGCAGATGAGGTCCACTAGTACTGCACAAGGACAGATCTTAATCAGGAAGGCTGAAATTTTCAAGTGACTCACTCTGGAAACCCCCTGTAACAAGGACTTGAGCATAATGTTCAGCCATAGAAGGATAAAAGTAAACATATTTCCAACTAGGACCATCCAAGGGTGTCAATACGCAGACTTCATGTGAACTTTTTTATTATAAAAGCATCCATACCATCTCCATTCGCTTCAACTTTGTTACAGAAGATAAAGATAGATAAAGATGCTAATGATTCTTCATTATTCTTGATATACAATGAGCACTTGGAATTTGAGCATTTGCATATCTACCACAAGAACATAACTTTGACAGCCCATCAATGCACCGATCTGCCTGAACTTGAAAGGCATCTTTTCATGCTAACATTTCCACGGTGGGACAGTAATCCACCGTGAAATGGTCCTTAAATCGTGAATTCGCCGAATGCATGCTTGAACATGCAAACTTGTGCAAGCACGCAAAATTATCTCTAAGATTATGCTTCATAAGTAACGAATCACTAGAGATTAAACAAAACAAGCAACTACAGGTATAGATTATTTCCAGCTCAATGATGAACCACAAAAATAGTATAGCCACTATTACACAAGATCAAAACGATCACTAAATCGGCCTAAACCATCAAAGATTCGGCATCTCGAGTAAAGCGCAAGCTCAGATGCAGGGCATAACTGCGCATCAAACATGGACATACAAAGATCAAAATGGATCTCCAGTCTTAGAGGATAAGTAACCTTAAAAGACAGAAAGCATCCAAAACCAGATTCTGCGATTGGAAGCAGACACACCCTAAAACCTAGTCGATGAGGGCTTTCTTAAACCCTACTTAGCAGATATCAAATTAGCGAGATTAATTGAGGGTAAGAAAAGACAGGCATTACCGTTTGCATCGGAGTGAGGCGTAATCGCAGGGAAGACGACGATGACGAGGAGGAGGCGCAAGGAGGGTGGTTGCCGGTGCTGAGCATATATTTATTGGCTGGATGATGGATGTTCAAATATCTATATACCCTCAAAGAAGTTTAAGAATGACGCCGGTGATCCGTCGCCTTTCCTTTTGTTGGGAGGGTTATTTTAGGGTTTTCGAGATTTACTCTGGCCAAGTTATGAAATGGCGTGTTTGCCCTTAAAAACAGTTGATATTATCATATACGTCCCTCCAATATACACCACTTTTAATTTTGTTTGGATCGGCTATTTTGAGTAAGAAGTCTTTATAATTAATACTTTATATTATTCCAAAGGTTCTTATCATTATAATAAGTGTTTAGAGGATAGTGATATTGTTTAGAGTTTTAACTAGCAATTACATGTAGAAAATTAACCAAAAATATATATTCAAGTTTTAAGTTTTATAGGAATATATTCATGAATATATATGCTAAATTAAATTTATAAGGAAAAATTAGAAGAAGAAAAAAAGCACTAACTATGAAAGGATATATATGCAGTTGTCTTATATTTTGGTCCATTAGATAGATTTGGTCTTTGAAGCATCAAATTTCAATTTGAACTCAGATTTAGCTAAGTTTGAGGGAGTCTATTTTAGTCGACTCAAATATGTAATTCTTAATGGCATAATGAATGATTAACTATGTAAACATTAATATTATTTTGGAAGATAAACACTATTTTGACTTAATTCATATATTGGTTTAGACCTTCTTGTACATTCTTTTTCTCACAGATCTTTTTTATAAAAAAAAAAGCATAGATCATACACTTAGGTGCTGAAATTATAATCAATCTTTTCTTTCCAACAAATCAGAGATGAGTTAGTACTTAATTTTACAATTACATAAATCTTATTTTCATTATTTTCTGTACTTGTGTTTTGTTGTTGATACTCTGAATTATTATCTTGGCATCAAAGTCTTCTTTTATCTTATGTTGATTCAACACCAAATCCTGTTGATTTTCAATGAACTTGCAGAATACTGAAACCGGAAACAGGTAATAGGTAACAGGTATATATTTGGAAGTAATCAATAAACTTGTTGATCATCATGTGACAAGCACATATTTCACACAAATCCAACACATTTGGTTGACAGAGTAGCTGAGTCTAATCACTACAATGTTGTAAAGGTTTCAAGATTGGTCATTATAGGCCGGCCGTTCCCCAACCTGACACACAGCCCAAAGACACAAAAGGAAACATTGACCAGCAATCCAGAACTACAAGCTTTGAATAGGAGATTAACAATACTGTTTGATTTGATACGACAGCAAGTTAGGTAATATATCGGAGCATTTACTTACAACTTTCGTAGATCATTTTCCGAGACAAATCTCGGATACTACACCTTACACCCTTCCGAGGCAAATCTCTGAGACTAGACCTTACACCAGACACATTATACACAAACTCAGGCATTTACAGGGTTCAAGACTATCCTTGAGACATAATAAGCAAAAGACACATTTATCAAGGGTGGAGATTTACAATGGGATAGCGGGGTCGGATTATAGTTGCGCAGAGGTCAAGCAAAAGCGGGGACGATGCATTGTGACTCGGAGTTGCCACAAGCAAAGCCTTCGATTCTTACTTTAGGCGAAGAACCACAGGTTGGAGATCCTCTTTCCACTCTGCCTGCCTGCTTCATGCTGGGGGAGATTCCTTTGGGAGAATCTAGGAACGGGCTTTGTTTGCCAAATTCTGAATCATGGACTACTGGATTGTTGGTGCGAGCCGGTGGTGACCCGCAGAAAAAGCCTACCTGGCTGCTGGAGTCTGAATCACCTTCGAAGCCATCCTGATATACAAGGAACTTGTGACTATGACCACAAGAGAGGATTAACGAAGAACCAATTTTATATGAGAGTGTCTATTCATATAGCAAATATAGACATTACCTTACTCAGGAGAAGGTCGAGAATTTCAGAGGCACAATCCACTCTATGAATCTGCAGAATGCTGATAAAAAATGATAATTAAAATAACTCACAGAATAATGCAAATAATTATGATTATGAAGAATTCTGCTAGCAGGAGATACTAACTACAAAAGAAAGGCTCACAGTAGAAGGGACAGTACATGGCAAACTGCTCCTGGCATCAATCACACTCTGGATCTTATGATTATTTTCATAAAAAAAATAAACATTCTTAGGTATACGAGACTCATCTCTGACACAAGAAAGAAGCAAATGCAAGAGCCATCAACACGAGTAGGGCTTGCAAACAAGTCTTACAGAAATAGCTTTAACTATTTTTAAAAAATATATTAAAGCTAATATAATATGTTGAACTCCAGAGAGGTAAAATAATAAACTCACAGAGACAACTAACAGAAAGCATACTGCTCACAAAAGGAAATCACTTTTTGGATGTCAATAGCAAACTGAAATGTCCCTTGGGGCAAAAGCAAACGAGAAATTTGACAAACTTGATAATAAAAGCAACTCATCTAAACAATTAAAAGAACTCACCCCTTTGGCTTGCCGTTGACTCTATTTAGACTGTGCATGAAATAGGGAATCCTGGTAGCTCGACAAGGTTGAGGACAAATGACTTCAGCTCTTGGACACGGCTGGTCATCAACTTGCCAAAATATTGATTTCCTATCATACATAGAATCTTGATATATTTGATCTGTAGAATTGAGTCTCACATGGAAGTTCTCCATTTTGGCAGGCTCCTTGATCATCAAAAGAAAAAGAAAAAAAAAGCTTCTTCCGTTAGCAGAACCATTACAATATGCTGCAAAGGATAAAGAAATTAAGCAAAATGATAGGGATCCAGCAACCAATGTTACTTTCAAAGAAATTTTCAGAGTCTATCATCAATGGAGTATATATGTTCTTCTCAATGTGAAAAAGAAAAAAAAAATGCATTTTCCTAGGTACATCTTACTTGGCCACCCTCCATTTGACAAAAGAATTCACATAAGGTGAACAACCTAATGCACGACTGTGATACCAATTACAATTAAGTGATGGGGATGAAGGAGATTGAAGACCACGGTAGAAGATAGAGCCTAGAAGCAGGATGAATCTTTTGTGTAAATGGACAAAGACAAGCGATAGAGAGAGTAAATGACAAGGGATTAAAAGACTTTGGTATAAAAGACAAAGGCTAGAGGTGAATGAGACAGTAAAGATGGAAAAGAGGAATAACCAAGGCCACACAACCTTAAAGAAAACTCTATTTTAGTTAGTTGGAAAAATCAACATTTCATGTTACAAGACTCATGATTGAACCATTGTTTAAAATGTACTTTACTTGAGACCGAAGATAACTAAAAAAAAAAAGTTACGTATCTAAACTACTAAAAAAAGAATAAAACTAAAATGTCATCAAGAAATTCTTTTTAAAAAATACCTAAAAACCTGTCCAAAAATATTTAAATATAAAAGATACATTTGGAGCCTTAACTTTGAAATCTAGCCAAACTAAGATCAACCTCAAAGTCATGAATGATTAATCACTTTTGCAGCACATCCAATTGATGAATGATCTCCAGATCCGATAAATGGTTTTCATAGTAGCTTGATCTGATAAAGTTAATATTGCAAGATGGGACAATCATCGTAGGCATCCGTGGCATCCTGCTCTGACACCAAACAAATGCGAGTGCACAGCTCTGATACCAACTAAAATAGGCATGATAGAACAAATATCCAAAATGAAGATTTTCACAGAATCATTTACTTATAAATCCCCTTAGTCCGATCACGAGGTAAAAAAGCATACGTATCAGAACCATCGCAAGATGGCAGCTTGCAATAAAATTCAGGACACCTGTCATCTTTGTTTGGAAGGAGATAGGGTAAAAATCTTTTCACGAAAAAAATGTTAACCAGCAAGCAAATGTAACAAAACCTTTCGCATAAGCTTCTGCAAGAAAAGCCGGGAAGGAATTCTTGATATTCAAAATTCTTACTCATCCAAACTTAAAAGAGAAAATCTATTTTTCCCGACTAAAACGGCAATTTTTTTCAGTTCGAATCAAGCATTTGGAACAACAATTTTTGCGGATTTAGATTTGTGCTACAGAACAAATTAAATCAGCCGAAACATGAAAAACAAACGAGGAATACCTTTCTCTCTTCCATAATGAGAGGCAAAAATGCACTTGCAACCCCTTGGAAATTAAAGAAAAGAGCAGATGATGCGAGAAATTAGCAAGCCAATGTTCGAAACTTTTCGCAATACTGCCGTTTACGGCGCAATCCGACCCCATAATTCCAACAAAACTGTCACAAAAACTAAGGAATAACACCACACCCAGCCAAGTCCCACAAACTCGGAAGAAAGAAACAATTATGAAGCGAAACCGCGACGCAACCCATCCAAACCAAAGACAAATCTAGAACCCACCCTCTCGAAAAAAGGAACAGAAATCGGCGATTCACCATACCATCTCGAAATGAAAGGATCCGACCGGGCAGCCCGAGATCGCGTCCGAGTCGCCAGATGTAGCTTCGTTAACACGACCAGCGAGTTCCCCTGACGATCGGAGCGACGGAGGCAGGGGAGCACCAGATCCCGCCACTATATACTGCCGCGGAAGAGGAGGATCAAGGCGACAAAGGCGTGAAGGGGGGCGCGGTGGTGTTGGAGAGAGAGAGAGAGAGAGAGATCCTTAAAGCCTTCCCTCTCCCCTCTGCCTCTCTCCCTCTCTTCCGCGGCCTTTTAAGGCGGAGCGGAAGAGAAGGGGGAGGGGGGCGGGGGGCGGTGTGGCGTTGAAGTGAAGCCGGGTCACCGCGGTAAATCCACCACCCCCGCCACACCCGGGGGTTGCGCATGTCCGTGAACCTTCATCCCACAAATTTTTCTCGTTTTCTCTATACAATAATGTTTAAGAAGAATTCTTTTTCCCCGCAACGTTATACTCAACGAGATTGTTTGCCTTTTTTTACATATATACATGTATACATATATATGTATACATGTATATATGTATATATACATATATGTATATGTATATATATGTATCAGCGATTTTATTATTTATCCCTTAAAATTTGAATATATGTATATATAAAATCCCCCCAAACCAATGAATTTACATTTACACCTTTATATTTGATATTGTGAAACTCTCTATAATGTTAGAGTATTTTGAAAATAGATTAAGATGTGCATAACTTGAGGGATATTTTAGGTATTTGGTATTTTTATATATGTAATAGTTCAACTTCAAATAGCTATTGTTAACCATAGCTAAAAGTTATTAACTTAAAATTTTTTCGATAGACGTTTCTGAGAGAGATGCAAATGAAGGTTTTCAATATTTGACGAGGCGCATATACTGCGTTAAAATCTGTAATGACCAATAGGTTCTTAATAAACTTGAGGGTAGATACGTAAAGAACTATTATTACAATTTTCACTCTAATGCATCTTGGATTCATTGTAATGTTGAAGCCTCGTGTCTAAACCTTGCCTTTCGTTTAATACTAATAATAAACAAAAAAATAAAAGATCACAGATGTCTTTTTTTTTAATTTATGGTTTTAGATTCACAAGAATGAAATTAATCTATACTAATTAAGGTGAAAAATATAAAAAGAAAAAGTTTGCTGACAATAAATGCACCTATGGATCTTACCTATGATTAGGTTATCAATGCAAACGGCATTAAAAATAAATTTCCCACGTGACTTCATATAGAACTCACAGATGACATGTATATATATATATATATAGACCACCCTTTTTCTTTTGTAAAATTTCTTGTGATATATATATATATATATATATATATATATATATATAGAGAGAGAGAGAGAGAGAGAGAGAGAGAGAGAGCAATATAATTCTTGGGTACACAAGTGTAGTAAATCCAAACCCAAATTGCTGCCAAACCAACCATGGCATGAAACAAATATGAAATTGGAGATAGATGAGGATGACTAAGAGCCATAGATAGGGCAAAATTATCTACTAGGCTCTCATTTAGATAAATTATAAATTTTCTCTATAATTAATTTTTTTAAAAAAAATATTTTAATCTTTATATTTTTTTAAAAAATTATATTAAGATTTCTATAATTATAAAAGTGAATGAGATCCTTATATAAGATTAAAAAGATAATTTTATATAATTATAAACAATAATAATAATTAAAACAATCAAATTAAATATTTCTGAATGTAATTTGTTAAAATATAAGAATCAAAATATAATCTATAATTAGCCCTCTTATATCTGCTAATCAAGCATATATTATTGGAACAGCAGAAATAGAAAATATTACCATATGGATAAACTATCATGAGCATGTAAACCAACACCAAAAACTCCACACTAAACGGGAGATCAAAACTGGAACATAAAAAAGTTCGATTGTACCTGTAGAAAAGGAGCAGAATTTACCGATCTTTGTGGCAATCCACTCATGAGAGGAAAAACTTCAGATACAGATTCAAATTAGTAAGTGAGCGAAGGTCGACAAACTTAAGTCTGCACTCCAGCAAAACATCACATGCGTTGTACGTTGGCCTCGTACTAATGGCTAACATTACGACTCGCACCACATCCCTCTGATTTCAAGCTTCTCCGAATCTGCCAAAGGAAAGGAAGAAGAGCATACGCCGAGCTCAGTCGCCCTTCCGCCGGAAAGAGCAGCCTTCGGTGAGCTTTGCGCGCCCGCCAGTCGGCTGGCACAACACGGTCTGGCAGTTTCCACAAACCACGACAGTCTGGGAGTGGCTAAACACCGTCGTGCTGCGACATCCATCCGGGCAACGACATATTCAAGAACCAGTCAGATATAGAAACGGATTAGGATACCAGATCAAAACTTACATGTTGAAGCATCCTTGGCACTTGACATCCTTCGATAAAAGGAATTCAAAGCAGAAACGCCTATTAGAATCGAGAAATTGAACGAGGTGGGGAGGAACTGAAAACCGCGAGAAATGAATTAGGGATCACCATGAAGAAGGAGTTGGGAGACTGAACGAGACGCTTGAGCTTGTGCCTCCTTTTCTCGAGCTCAGCGGGGGGGTTGAGGAGGTCGACATCGTTCGGCAAAACCTAATCATGAACGAAGGATCAACACTGATGCAGGCGTTTAAGCACTAGAGTAGGCGAAGAACAAAGCAATCCACTGATTTTCTGGAGAACAACAACATCGAGAAGTCGAAGCCGAGATCGGCCAACTCACCATCTTGTCGAAGCCTTGGGCGGCGGCGACGGAAAAACCAGGAACCCTAGAAGTGACTTCCGACTCCCGAGTTCGCGAGGACCAAAACGACGGTTCAAAGCGACCTTTTATTGGGATAATGATCAAGCTTCAGCCGTCGGATCGAGGTACGTTTGATCTGAAGCGTCAATCGGGCTTTACCAAGGGGAAGGAGAAGGAAATGGGCTGAGCCCAAACGTGCGGACTGTGGCCCTTTGGTTTCTGGCACGTGCGACATGGGCCGTAGCACACGCGTGATGTAAAAGAGCTGGCATGATTGCAAAGCCTACGAGACTTTCGGCTATAAGTTTAGAATTAGAACGTCTTTAGAGAAGTTGGTTAAGTATTTTAAAAAAATAGCATTTTGTTTAAATGTTACACTGTTCAGTTGACGTGTTGGTGTCTCCGAATTGATTGGGTCTTTATGTGGAATCTCAGTTGTCTAGAAATAATAGTCATATTATTTGCTCTCTTTCCTATTATACTTAAAGGTTATGATTTATCGTTGCAAGAGAACAATGTCCGTCTCGAGAATTGGATGCTTGTCTCTCTCAAATGTTGATGCATCAAACTTAAAAAGATGTTTTGCCCTAGCACAGTGCATCGTCCAATAATGCCTACGTCCCAGGTGGATGTGTCGTATATAAGAAAATATTTTATTCAGTTAAAAAATACATGGCATTTTATCCTAGGCAGATGTAAGTGGACATCATGCGTAGGAAAAATATCCTATCCAATCAAAATACATCGAGTGCTTTGCCTTGGACAGACTCACATATTAAACATTTTAATACTTATGTCTTGAAAATATCATGTCGAAAGAATTATTTTATCCAACAAAACATATTTGACATTGCATCCAAGGCGGACACATATTAAACCCTTTGATATTGATGTCTGCGATAAAAACATCGGTAAAATGCTGTTGTGGAGTGGAATTTGGAACACCGTACATTATTAACCAAATATAAATCCACATGGAGTAAAATTTCGCCCAAATCCATGTCCCATATTTTGATCCCCAAAGCTGGCTGGGAAAAACCAAATACCCTTGTTTTGATGATGAAGCTGGTGAAGCTGCCATGCATTCCGGTGTCTTGATCTGGCGTTGGATAGACGCCCGAGCACAAAAGTCAAAAGAGCGTGAATACCAACAGTTCTCGACGCACCAAATAAATCATGACTTTATTGCTATTGCGCAAGGGAACTCGTGCGCTATGACAACAAATATGCCCTTCAACAATGGGGAAAGGCAAAACCGAACTAAAGATTACATACTAAACAAAACATGTGTATCTGATCTCGGTGTTCTTAGATCCCCTCACTTCCCACAAATATGTACAGTATAGACCGTGTTTACAGAGTAATAGATGTCCATTATGCCACTCAGAGTAGGTCAGCCGTCTATGTGAGGATATAAATAAACTGGCCTGTTAGCAGTATCTACATTCTACAGATGAGCTTCCTTTGCAAGTTAAAAAAGATCAGTAGGCGATCTTGTGTCAAGGTGGGGTGATATAGGTGTCAGGGTCTTCGAAATGGTCTTGCACCAGGATTATGAAGGCCAAGACTGAGATGTGGAGTGTTAATCCATGATCCCTTCCTCAATGAGGAGGCACCAACTGCCTCATGACCACCTGAGTTGTGAAGTTGAGTTTGTGCATAGGCACGAGTATCTTCAGCGCTGGCCATTTCCACACCATCAAAATTCCTTGTTTGGAGATACTGTTCCGAGTTCACCACTTCAAATGGAGAGCAAACTGATCCGTCGGAGAAAACACTGAAGAGGTTTCCATCAGCATTTTTTCCAACAGCAACACTATGACTACTGCTGGATGTTGCAACTCCAGACCAATTGTGGTAAGCCTCTTGATTCTCATCAGGATACCAATTGTAACCTACAGAACCACTATTGCCCGAAGAATACATGGCAGAGAAACCATGTTGGTCAGCTGGTGGAAACTGCCTTTTGCTAGCGTATATGCCAGTAGAGTACGCACTTTCGTTCACAGTCCGATGCATGTGAGGTCCTTTCTCCCAAACTTCTCTCTGCTGCTGCAACTGTGATGGCCCTTGGAAAAGGCTAGCAAATGGACCAGAATCTGTAAAACGATCATTGGGCATCAGAAAATGCAATGCAGGTTGCCTCACACTGTTCATATGTTGATGTGTATAAGATGATAGCATTCCTGATCCCTCTGGACAGGTGGGAGGTATGCCGGTACAATCTTGGTTTGCAGGTGAATAAAAGATCGATTCCCTGATAAAAGCTGATGCAACAGCCTTTCCAGCTTCCAGTTGGGGAACATCTCTCTTCAGATCAATACCGTGAGCTGCATGTTCTTCATTGACTTGTTTATGCCTCACAGGTATCATCTGATCAGTAGACAGGTATCCATGAACTTGTGAAGTGTTGCAGTAATAGTCAGCGAGGCTTCTTGGCTGCCACATACTTTTCACAGATGCAAGAGAACCCTCCAGTTTAATATTGTCACTCCGGCAGTATAAAGATTCAGAAAGAGGTAAAACACAATCTTCTTGTTTTAGTGTATCTTCACCTACTGCTTCATCATTAGCAACCATAAAACAAGTTTTCTGACTAGGGTCGATGGAAGGAATATTTTCCAGCTGATGGTCATTAATGGCCTTATATCTGGGGTCAACATCTTCATTTTTTTCACCTTCACCATCTGGAGCATGCTCATGATCATCAAGATCTCCACTGTATGAAGATTCTTGATGCGAGCTCTCCAAATTTTCTGTCTTCTCATCCTATAACAGTTACATGCAACTATAAGTACTTTCTGTTACATGTGCAAGAACATGCACAGGCAAAAAGAAAGCATCTGCCTTTAAACTGATGCATACATGTGTCTCAATAATATCTTTATAGCATAAAAAAACTACATATGGATTATAAAATGGCACCCATGAGCAAAATTAAGTCCTTGCCATATCAGCTTCTCTATAAGGTCCAGCAAGAGTCTAAAGTCCTACTACTAACAAAAGCAAATTAATGTCTGCATAAATATTGATGTCCTTTCTACTAGTGGAATATAAACCAAACAGTGATGTCCTTTCTACAGCATGGTACACTGTCTTGCATACTGCTACATGCAAGTCCATCAGCAGGACGTACCAGTGGGCATATTATAGAATGGGCCCCTGCTGACTGCTAAAAAAAATCATATTGCCAAGTTACCCTGGAGAGAGGGGTTGCATGTTTGATATCTCAATATGATTGGTACAGCTTTAAGAACATTGGAGATTTTGTTAACGTAACAGGTTAAACTGTAACTGACATTTGATATTCAAAGAAAATGATTTTCTATGAGCTGGATTATCTCAGAGAAAAAATTATTTCAAATTCTGAAGAAACCTTGGGCATACCTCATGCAGTATCAGTTTCCTCTTCATTGCAAGTTCCTGTTCCAAAAGCTTCCAACATTGCTCTCTATGCAACTTCCTTCCCTTGTATACCCCAAAAGCCGCTGGGAGATCCTTCTTTGCAATTCGCAACCTGTTTGTGCAAGAGTTAGGTTTGGAAATTTCAACTTCTCAGACAAAAGTTGACTGCTAATCGGTCCGAGTAAAACTAACCATTGTTCATGCAACCTCTTCTTTTCTTCCTCCTCATATGTTGCATAAGAATGCGCATGAAAGCTATTTATGTCACCAAGCACATGACTAAGAGACTTGGATTGGATACCATCACCAGAATGCTTTAAATTCTTAACCATCTGGAACTGAGACCTAGTTATCTGAAATATTCAGTGAGAGAAAGTCATCACAGTGTAGCAATTTTACAAAACTGCTTCACTCTATATGTTCCTTCAAAAATATGAAGAAGGCAATTTCCTTATAGTTCCATATCAAAAACTGTTGTTTGCTACAAATCCTTAATTTTAGTAGAATACAACAAAATATTAACTAACAAAATCATAAGTTATAAGATAGAAATAGTGTGGATAACTACATGAAACAAAAAAGACATAAAAAAAACCTACGACACTGCTTGTGGCAAAATATTACAATGAATACGGCCAGTCAGTTCATCTCTAACATAACTAACTAGCATTATTTTTAGTGCATAAGTAATGGCTTCCAAAAACTCTACCCAACTCAGTCAGGCACAAAAGGAGCTTTTCCACTTTGTTTTAGATATAGATCACTTATGAGTAGCCTTTGTTAAGAGGCCTGGCCAAGCACATAATCACACAAATGAACAAATATTTGTATCCTTGGAGAGCATTGTCAACAACTTCATGGCCTATGTGCTCTGTGCACACTTTCTTACATCAACCAATGTCAAAACAACTCACTGAATAACTGCCATTCCTCTCTATGGAATTATCCCAAGTTTTAATAAATAGTTTGTAACACTAAAAACTATCAAAGTTCATTCTGTGTAGAATGGTAGCTTCAGGTCAACTGAAACTCTGCTTCAGGAAAAAGGGACAACAATTGGAACATCAAGAGATTTGCTCATGCACCACTGATTTCATATCTACTGAGCTAACACTCGAAAACACAATTCTGGCAGGAAATGAGATCAAACATAGTCAATTAACTTTCTATTGAACTTCCACTCAATAAGACATATGAGTTAACATACCTTAATACACGACATAAATTTAATTGTATCACTGTTGTGGATGCTGTTATTATTTGACATTTCCCTCTTTGAACAATTAGGAACCTTAGCCCTTTCTGCAGAAATTGCTAAGTTTTCTTGCTTGTTCTTGGTAAATTCTTCACTGCAAATAGAAAGCCGCTCATCATAAATGTGTAAATGGATAAGTAACGACATGCCAAAACAGTCTTTACTATACATGGTTTGATACAATCTGAATCACTAATCAACTGGCAAAGGTAAGTAAAAAATTATTTTGATACAATCTGAAACACTAAACCAACATTTCAAATGGTAATTTTCAAGCTTAGAACTTCATTCAATCATCATCAAACTACCAGATTCATCCTTTAAATTAAACAGTGCAATTTATGAGGCTGAAAGCATAAACCTGCATTCTCAGAATCTCAGCTACACAGATACTAGCTTGTCAAAACTGCAGGCAAATCCCCTTGTATGTATTCTTAATATTCTTAACGAGAACAGACTCTTTTGAAAGTACCAAATTCTAAGTCACTGCTAAGGCAAACAAGTGTTGCACTGAAAATATCTCAGATAAGAACAATTAGCTTATTTATCATATCAGGTCTCCAAGAATCAGAATTTTCTTCATTCCCATCAAGCATATCCAATAACCAAAATTTTCTCACAAAGAATGGAAATATATGCACATTTAGAGTGTGTTTTGTTGCCTGTGGTTCTTTTTAACTGCATCCCATGATCAAGGCTGCATCACATATACATGTGCACTTATGTGTAAATACAACTATTGTTTCATTGCCTATAAATTCTGGCCACGTTACATTTGTAAATGCAGTATTTATAATTTAAATCCAACTAAAATTACATCGCACACAATAAACCAATTGGTACTAGATTTTCTGAAGATGGTTTTGCAGATCCTGATTACAGGTTGCAATAATAAATGTAGGTGCAGTTACAGGCATCCCAACAAATGTATTTCACCAGCTGCCAATAATTAGATGCCTGCAGCACCAGCTAGAGACAACCAAACATGATGTGATGGAAATGGAAAGAGCAACCCCATTCTCCCTGCAAATTGATGACTTTGGTTATCACATTTCCAGCACCCAAAGAACTATGAACAGAGTAGTTTTCTACAAACTATCTTACGAAATAAGTCTGAATATCTCCCTATACTAAACTCCTGCAACTGGACACACAAAAAGCCCTATCCAGACCCCCCATGGCCACATGTTTCTATTAGAACAGCTAGCTTCTTGGCATATGAATTGAGCATATAATAACATCTCTACCATCAATGAATGAGACTCCCTGGTATCTTAAATCTGTTCTCACAGATATCAGGTATTTTGTTGAAAGGCTAAACCTTGTTAAGATTGATTAGTTACCAAGAGCATCTAAACAGGATGCCCACAAGTTTGCAAATTTTGTAGATCTAACTATAACCCCTCTTTCTGAGAGGCAGCTGGTTTTGCAGCTGCTCAGTTTGTTTTTTAATACTATTTGAATGAAGTTGTTAACTTGTCATTTCAAAAATATATATCCCTACCATCAGTTACACTCATACTTCAGAGTTCTAAAACCTTAGAACAAAGCTGGAAAGCTAGAAAGTATCATCCTTCCAAGCTGAACCTCAAGTCAAATGCTATTTACAACATCAGACCTCCGATAATTATAACATTAACAACTTGAAACAAGATTATATGCAAAAACTATCATTGAAAGGTAGAGGTGCATTATCATGAATCTTAACAATGATACCATAGAAAGCCTTTTGGCTCGTGACCAAAGGCCCACGTGTAACTACACGACATCAGAACTTTCAATATGACCTAAAAGACAAAACAGCAGATGGTAATGAAGCACAAATAGAGAAATAATTGTGATTTCGATCAAGTGGTAGCAGGTACCTCCAAAGATTTTCTGGATCCTTGCAGCTCAACCATCTCTCTCTCCAATTTTTCAAATCCTCAAGCATGCTGCCAACAAAAACTTATCATTCGGCAGTCTGACTACTAAAAAGCAGCAGTAGTTGGAATGTGAAAGAATAACATTTTCAGAGGCTATTTATGCTGGACATACCCACTATGGTACTTATTTATCTCATAATAATATGCTCTCTTATTGAACTTAAATTGCTTCTCCAGATGTAGAACATTATCTGGATGAAGATTACCAGCACAAAGTGAAGAAGACCTGCGTAAGTGCAACAGGTAGATTCCATAAGATCATTATATTGGAATTTTTACTAACACACAGTGAATATCTCCTGGCTACATGGGGGAAATCTGTCAGTGATAGAAGAATATATAACCAAAAAATACAGGAACATGTTTCTGTTCACAAACAAAAGAGAATAAAACCAGAACATATTATTCACATCTTACAAGTCCTTGCCCAACTTCTCTTGACCCGCTTTCGTTGTCATTAATATCATTGTCAAGTAGAAACATCTCCCAAACTAGAGCCTTCAAATTCCAGCCTCCATAGAACCGTTAATACCCACATTCCTCTTTCGAAATCTTATTTAAATGTAATTCTTCCCACAATATGCAACTAATACTACTACAAAATGAGTGAGACTGACTTCTGGGTTTGTTTAATGTTCCTTTTTCAGAAAGGTATCAAAATTGTCTTCTCAATCCTCCGCATCAGTGACTTGCAAACTGAAAGCAATCTAAGGCTTTCACTCTCTTAACCCAAAAAGCTTTAGCAATCCGAAGACATGTTTCTCAAACTGGGTTTGTAATGCTATACCTTCATGCCTTAGGGAAAAAGAGACAAATTCATCCACTTATCCAAAAAGATATCATGTTTCTCAAGGCACACACATACAACATTCAATTTAATTTTCAACTTAGTACAGTTAACATTATGTGATCACTCAAAAACTCATCTCACAAACCTTAAGACTTGGATCTCCAGATCATTGGTGTTTCTATTTTAGTTTTTGTTCTAGATGTGTAAGCCACTAAAAAACTTGCTTGGTGATCAGAAGGGACAAAGAACTTGGAGATATAAATATTATATTGCACAATATATGCAAGCCCTGTACGGCCATTGCATAAAAGAAAACAAAGCACAACCTCCTGCAACAACCTATGTAAATAAATAACTACAATTTATAAAACGACACTTGTTCATGGGTCACAAATGTGTAATTCCAACATAACATTCAATTCATATCCTGACTAACTGAGATCATAATAAAATTGTATGTATCCCCGAGCGTTCCTTCTTCCCTCACACTACAACAAAAAATCATCATCAACTGATAAGCCACAGAGACACAATATCAAGTGCTCTTTTCATTCTTACAGAACTAGATGCCTATATAACAAGCAGAATCTCCACGTGAAAATGAAACCAAACTTACTAAACTTATCAAAATAAAATATATAAAAACCACTTAATCATCTGTGACATCATTTCAAAAAAAATCAAAGAACATAAAGATCAAATGATAGATGTAATATCATTGTTTATATATCATAAACACAATTAGAATACATCAGCAAAAAACTTACACCTTTTTGTAATACAAAATTTTTGGCACCGGGCAGTCTAGTACAATGTCTAAGCTTGTAGATCACCACAAATTTATTTGCTCCTATTTATTTGCTCCAGTTTCAGTCTAGTACAATGTCTAAGCTTGTAGATCACCACAAATTATTAACTAATATTCCAAACAGTAGATACACACATGCACAAGCACATAGACAAAAGATAAATAGATAAACCTTGGCAGCCAAAAGCTGGTTATTCAGCTACATAAAAGATTTACCACATGCCAAGTTTGAATTTTCCCATAAGCATATAAAGTTAGTCAAACTAGAAATCCAATTTAATAACCGTAAAATACTTGAGTTATAGATGGACCCAAACTAACTAAAGATGAATATTGACCGACTACAAAAACTTACCATTTTGAGTAAGGATTTCCAAAATGATGGTTTTCTCCCTTAAGCAATGAATGAACAACATGTTCAGTGTCTGTCTCACTAGGAAGAAACTGTGAGAGAAGCTTTCTCTCTGGTTCTGAAAGACATGTTGCCCAAACCTGACAAGACATTGGAGGAGAACAATTATCAACCAGCATATACAATCAAAATGTCACAATACCTGAATGGACTAGTAAATGGATATCTACAATGACAACAACAAGCATACCTCATAAGTAAGCACCTCAGACAAATCGTCCAAGTCAAAAATCTCATAAGGAACAGAGACAACATCAGCTATGCCAGAATGTGATCGAGTAAAGGAATCAACAAAAGGAGCCATATAATTCCATGTTAATCCAACTTGTGCCTTTTTTGCTACAACTCTCTTTTGACGAACATCCCATTCCAGATCTACTTGGGATCTCAAACATAAATCATATGGGCCCAGCTTTCTTTTCTTTTTTCCACTGTATTGTTCATGAGAGGTAGAATTTGCTTGCTGCTTCCTTCTTTGACCAGCTGCCATTCTGCAGGTCATCTGCACAAGATCATACGAGTGCCTATTTCAATTTAAAATTATTCTTGATCACCACTCAAATCTATTTTCTCATTCCATGTGGGTAAGTACCTTGATTAGAAAGCATGGGACAAATAATTTCATGGTTGCTTGAATCATTAAAAACAAACAAGAGCTTGCAATTATCAATAAAAAGACTCACCTACTTATTCAAAGCAATCATGACTGGAATTGTGACATTCACTCCTGCTTGTCAAGAACAAGACAAAGTAAATGAAGACTCCATAGATTTTAATAACAGATATTAGTTTCACGTATGTCTATAAGCCTTCAAGCAAAGCCATTTTTCACTCATTTCCATGGTTATTCCCACATACAAGATTAGCACAATTAGCAGCAAATTAAACAAGAATTCCATCCAACCCTAACAAGAGGGGAAACATGACTAATTGTTTTCAATTAACATAGCAACTAATGATGATTGGTCTCTATTTCAAATTACCATCGAATGAGGGCTAAATGGAAATCATATAAGACCTAGAGAAGAGAATGTGTGTCGAAAGTTAGGACTGTCTCTTGAAAAGGAGGGGGGAAAATGAAGCATCACAAAGGAGCTAGGATAGCATTTCTTTTATGGAAGTGACGGCCCACCAAATCATTAAAAAAATTTGCAGCCACAAAGGAGTGATCACATTTCCTGGCCAGCTACAACTAAAAGGACCAACATGGAGATTGTCATCAGAAAGCACAGTCTCTCCTGCCAGATTCTATGATTCTCAGTATCTACCTTTTCTTTTTTGGATGTATGTACCTTTGGATGTGTTTCTGTTGAACTTATTATCAAATAAAAAATTCAGCACCCTCCATCTTTCAGTTGGTAGGTATCTCGAGTTAAAGACCCAAAGTCGACGTTATCCACAGTATGCCAACCTAGGCGCGGCCACGCCATGAAAGCACATTGCCGAAACAATCAATCGATATCGAGTCCAAGCTTTCGAAATCAATTATAGCATCCTTTCTTCGTGATATATCGCAAGAAAAGATCGAGCTTTCTATTCCAGCAACTAGCAGTCACCACCAGAGCCACTGACCTTCCATTACTCGGTTAATAATCATCAAAACTTTTTCTTGTCTTGTTGACCCAACTAAACCTACAACTAACCACCACGCCAAGACACGAAAACCAGATCAAAACAACAGACCGAAGTGCTAATTTCGACAAACAAGAAACAAACCAAAGCCACGGGTGCGCCCAATCCCAAGAAGCGGTAGGGAAGGGCGGATTCCAAGAACAAAGACACCCAAGAAAGCAAAGAACAAAGCCCTAGGATCGGGCAGAAGAGAGGGAGAGGCGGAGGCGAACAAGAATCGAGAGGTACCTATCCGCATCGCCGAGGGGAAGAACCGCCGATAGGGTTTCCTCGAGAGGGAATTAGGGAGGGGGCAAGGGGGCATTTATAGAAGGCGGAGGAGGAAGGCGATGGTCTCCGTGGTTACTCGGGCCTCGGAGGCGTTGGTTCGTAGAGCCCGGGTGTGGGGCCCGACGGGGGCAGTGGGACCAGGTCGCGGGGCCCATTGCTCCCGCGCTCGCAGGTGTGGAGAAAGGAAATTACGCGGGCGTCGAATCCTCCGTCCGTGCCTCGGCGCAAAGCGATCTCGTCCGTTCGTTCAGGACGGCGCGAGTCGGGGCCCACGGGCGACCGCATGCGGGTCTATGCGCAACGCGGTGGGGATTACGAGGCCAGGATTGGGGTTACTCTCGTACGGACGAGGACTTGGAATCTGATGACGGCCGCGCACGATTCGGATGGATCCGAGCCGTCCGATCGGATCGTCGATGGTGTTATTATGATTCTTATTATTATTATTATTTGTCCGTACTGCGTCTCAGGTTGGGGTTACGGCTTGCGCTTCTCCATTTTTTATTATAATATTTGTGCGGATATGGGATGAGTATTGTTCGTTAAATAAAACCTCGCATGTGGGTCTTAGTCAGCCAAATATCAATAAATAAAATAATAAGTTTTATCACGTCAACATGAAATCAAAATAATAAATACTTTTTAAAAAAAAATCTTCATAAGGACAACTTTAAAAAAAATATTTTTTTTACTTTTTTTTTCCTATTTTTGGTTTATAGTACGTACAGTATTCCTTATTTACTAAAAGATTGTATTACTTTTTAACGTTTATTCTATCGGTCATAGCTCCGCAATGGTCGTCTCCTTTCACCATTGCTTGTTGCTTCCGTCCGTCGTGATTGTCCCTCAACACTACGTTATAACCACACTTTTGTCATTGTAAGGCTCTCATCCTCGTCTTCAATGTCTTTGTCTCACGGAGTCTCTATCGCCTCTATATGCTCCCTTCATCCCTTTGCATAGTTATTATCTTTACCCGCAAATGTCCCTTCAATGTAAAGCCCCGGTACCATGCCCATAAAGCCTTCGTCCTCAACGTCACCTATGTCACCCCTCCATCGAGCTTGATTAGCCTCGTGAATGCGGCATCGAATGGTTACAAATCTAAGTCAATGTATTGTCAATTGAGGCTAGCTACGACGTGAATCAAAGACCCAAGGAAATCGCTTATCTTGGCAAGAGCCACAACAAGGAGGAAATTATCATTGTCAAAAAGGAACTTACAAATATGCTTAAGGCAAAGGATCCTCGACAAGAAGCAAGACGACCACGATAAGATCAAATAGTAGATATTTATGATAAGGTGGAATGACAACCCACAAGCAGCATGATGGAGGCGACAATCGACACGATAACGATAGATGGGATGAAGACGACCCTCTAAAAAACAAGCAGCTACAAGAACTCTCGCTTTGGAAGGTTAAACTAAAGAGAAGGTACTAGGTGAAAAATAAGATGAAAAGTAGAAGCATTTATTTTAGGAATTTGTTTCGTTATAAATAGTCATACAATAAATTTTATCAGGCATATTCGTATGTAAATATTGTAAGAATAATCCAAGTCGGAATTCCAAATAAAAACTCCATACCACCACTCACGAAACCTCATCGAACACACCCCTGCAAACATCCGACTCGAGATTCTAAATCGGAAATCCACACCAATGCTAAAGTTATGAGAACCCTATGCAGACCCCGCGAGTCAAACTATCCGACAGGTTGACTCGACATTCTTCACAACAAAGAACCACACCGACAACCCGAGGTTGGGAGCACAGGTCGAGTCAATTTCATCACGCCCAGTTTCATTTACATCAGACTTCTCTTGAGTTCCAAGCATTGTACTAAAAACATAAGGAGTAGAAACATGGAGATGCATTCTGAAAGAAAAAAAGGTCATTCGGATTACATTTCCTGAAAGTAAAAGGATCCAAATCAATTGTCTCTTGCTAGGTAAAGACACTGCATTTCCACCAGATTTCTTAGGCAAGACATCCACATCTGATACAAGTTTACATAAAGAATGAGATCACCAATCAAGGTACCAAATGGATCGACAAAACTATAATATTCCAACAGCTTGATCATATGGTAACTTCTACTCCATCGCTTAGCACCTTACTCCAATATTACAACATATATTATGCATCAAGTATGTCGCGCTACAAGAAAGGATAATGCCACAGCTTGGTGACACAACAGAAGTTTACACGTTTGAGCAACTATGATCAACAAAGTTGAAGCATCGGTGGCTTGAAGAAGCTCATAACCACGAACAGAAGCTGCTCCTACCAAGGCTTCAGATCACCTACCGGACCAGCAGTCCAGTTCAGAATTTTCTGACCTGATTTCAAGTAAACATTATTGTCGTGCGGCAACTTGCGAGCCAACCCGTTCAATATCTGATGGAAAGCATCACCAGGCTGGGCCGGTTGAGGGAACAGCATCGCCTGCTTCATTGAAGGGTTTGCAAGTAATCTCTGTTTTCTTAAGATTACCTCTATCGGTATTGATGTGAGGATTGTGTCCAACTTTGGCACATCCTCCTCAGCCACAAATACACCGATCTCCTCCCATGGTATTGCATCTGCAAATGGAAGCACTATATCATCTGCTATGACAACAGGGATGCAGCCAAACACCACCGCTTCTACCAATCTAGGACTCCATGGAGCCCAACCCAAGGGGCAAAGGCAGAAAACTGCCCGCTGCATATCTTCATAATAAGTAGTAGGGTGGTCGGTAGAGATGTCAAATAGGGGGTTGTTCTTAAAATTCTCCCACACCGATGCCCTCGCACCTCTGCATATCAGAAATCATCAAGACTCATTAAATTTCAGCCATCTGAAAATTTTGTTCAGTCGACATTCTGATTGAATTCGCACTGGAGATTTATGAGTACAAGAAATCTAAGCTTCCTGATAAAATGGAATCTTACCTCGCATAGTATCCACCCTCTGGATCGTTGCCTACATCATAAAATAAACCACGGAAATAAACAAAAATAGAACGAGGAGTATCTGGAGGAATCAAATGAGTCTGCATTTTCTGTGGGGGGGCATATGGAGGAATGATGATGGAACCATCCTTCAAGCAGACATGATTTCTCTGCCCAAAGGTTTGAACCAGTGTGGCACGCTTAAGCATGTGCAGGATTCCACGTTCAATTGCTTTTTCTTCCTATGGTAAGCATGTGCATCATAAAATAGTCATTACAAGAGGAAACAAAGAAAGTAGGTAAAAACAGAAGCAACAAATACATCCCAAAAAGGAGGCAGAAATTGCTTGACCATTAACGAATGCTCACCTGATAGTGAAAGCATGCTCCAAAATCATGTGGAACAACAAAGAAGTGATCAGCTCCTTCGCTTCTGTTCCAAAAGGGCCAATTAGTGGATATCAACTCTATTGCGCTTCTCATCATCCGAGGTGATTTGAAGGGTAAGGGAAGCCCATTAGGAGTCAGGTCACAGGTGGTATACACAGGTGTATAGAACCAATCAGCTTCTTCAGGATTAAAAGTTCGAACAGCACTTGAGAGCAAGAACCAATGCATGTATATCTCTGCAGCAAACATGTGATTGAGGCATCTGGGATCCTTTTGGAGGATCTTTTTGTTGTATTTGCTAGGCAGCTCATACACAAACACCTTCAACCTTCCAACAGGGTCATCTTCCAGAACATCACCAGCACTCCCTACCATATAAGTCTCATTGAACAGAGGTCAAAGATCTTTTCAGAAACTTCAAAGAAAGCCGATGGCCAAAATGAGACAAGTGGTATAAGGAATTGAATATAAGGTGCTAAAATACATGCATGGCCCATGAAATGTATCCATTCAGAAACAATAGCAGTTCTTGTGCGGTGCCTAGTACTCCAGTAGTTGGAAAAGTACTGAGCACTGCTGACCAAGTAACAGATGCTAAAGGTTCAAAAACATGTTACAAGCTGATATCCTCGTCATGTAATTTGGTAAGCAAGTCATCCTCCAATTGGAACATTGACACTCCAGCATAATCCAAAATATAAGCACACATTATCTTGGCAAAGATTTCATGTTTATAATAGTAGAGGACATCAATCAACATGGACATGACATTTTTAGCCTTCTCATGGTGAACAAATTAGGTTTTCATTTCATGGCCCATCATGATATTAGCCCGCTAGTGTTATTTTCATCCTCAACTTTTAGCATGATAGCTGAAATGTTGCCCAACTGCCTGAGATATCAAGGATTGCTAGACCAACCATATCGAGGTGAATCTACTAGTACTTGGTGCCAAATAGGCAACCAGTGTAGTTCTCATAACATGCCAAAGGTGTGCTAACACACCCTTGGCGACTTGATAGGCATACATAGGCAGCATGACACCTGTGGGATGCTATGCTGTCCATTACATACCGACCCACTCAAAACTAGTACAATACACGAGACAACAATCATTGATCAAGAAAGTTGAAGATTTCAAATATCCATCAGCCTTCCTGGGAGAAAATGATAGTCCAAAATTTCAACAATTTTTTTTCAGACTCGGCAAATTTGGGCAAACCAAGTATACAATATTTTCGATGGAACACTCAAATGTACAGTGTCCTGACACCACTTCTAGATTGCCTAAGACACTACAAAACTACCAAAATAGTAACATTTCAGGAGGGGTAATCTCACTGCTAATTTTTAAAAATCTTTAAACCACAGTCAGATGAAATAGAAACAGAACACATCAATGGGACATTGCAAACTAAATATCAAGGCAAATCTTAAATAATCTGTAAGTTCAGTTATTTGAAGTCCCAATGTACACATTTATGTCCCCAGTTGACAGGTTTGGACATTTGATTCGGTCAGTAATGAGTACTGAACAATACAAGCTTTCTTTTTTCTCTCAAAATGTGATAGATAAGAGTCAATTTACTGTTTGATGATACAACCTTGCAGATATTAATACTGAAAGACTATTTCAAAAGAAAAAAACATGGTGAACCTCAACCAGATGCTTGTTTAGTGCACATATGTTAAATATAAGCAAACAGAAGGAAAACAAAATGATTCTCTAACATCCAATCTAAACAATCAATAAATTCTCGATTACAACATTCTCAACCTTCATGCCATTAACTTTTTTCAGTATATAATGGAGCCCATAAGATGAACCTAAACTTCAACTATGTGAGAATCAATAGCAAATTCACATTGACAAAGCGGATCATAAAAGCCTAAGAAAAATCGACCTAAAATCTTCATAAAACTGAAGACTGTCTTACTTTTTGCCAAACATGTAGCAAGTTTCCTATACCTAGACATCATCAACAATAACCAGAAAATTCCATGATCTAACAAATTTGAAGTGTGCAATAGCTCCAAAACCCCACTCTAAAACTGCAGATCAAGCAAAAGTAGTCATATTCGTTCCAATGTTTCTATTTCCAGACCCAAAGCCAAACATCACCATGAATCGATCATGTGACAGGCAAAGTATTCAACTTTCTTTACAATCAGCATAGGCAAAGCCGATCCAGATTCCAAAGAAGGAATATAGCCATGACCTTCAGCCCAATCGATCAATAACCGATCCAGATCCGGTTCCAAATAAGAGAAAAGGAAAAAACGAATACCGCATAAATAACCCTAAAGAATTCCAAAACCAACAGAATAGAAGAAACTTGTCAACACAACTCACCAGAAATCCTCTCCGTCCGATGATTCAGTTCCTGCTCCTGGCCAGCGATCCCCTCGAAGACAGAGTGGAGGACCAGAAGCGCGAGAACCCAAATCCCACTCCCCATGGCCTGCCACAATCCCCTCAAATCTCTCCAACCACGGAAAAGGTCGAAGAAATCAAAGAAAAGGAGCAGCCTTTATGCGTGACGAGGGGAAGATTCCCCTACCGAAGGTGGTGGGAAGGGCCCCAAAGGGCCAGTCCTGGGGAGGAGAAGGGAGACTTCACGGAAGGTGAGAGGTGAGTAAAAGACAGCAAGAGAGAGAGAGAGCGAGGAGAGAAAAGAGAGTTGGGTGGGTTCCAAAGTGGACTTTTGCTTGAAGGGAGGGGGAAGTTTGACTTGGTTTGGTTGCCTTACGGTGACTTGGTTTGGTTGCCAATTGGCTTGGGTTTGCTTGGCATGTTCTTGAGAGAGAGAGAGAGAGAGAGAGAGAGAGAGAGAGAGAGAGAGAGTGTGTGTGTGTGTGTGCTATTTGCTTTTATATTTAAAAAAATAAAAAATTTGAATGTCACTATCTAAATTTTTTTGATTTGGATTAGAGATTAAAAAGAAAATGATCCAAATCCACTAAAGATATAGAGTTGTACAAAAGAATAATAGCTTTGTATTTAAATCACTCTATAGGTTTTTAAGTTTTACAATAAATGTAAAAATATTATTAAGATATAAAGATACTCCAATGTAAGACATTATAATTATTTTTTTATAATTTGGATGATAAGAAAAGGATGATTATAGAAATAATTTTTCTATTGTACAAATAAGATTGGTTACTTGGGCTCATGCGCCAGAGGAGGATTAGAAGACAAGCCTTTGTTTAGCTTGGCTTGTGAAACAGGCCATGTGGAGAACACTTTTAAGGCTTGTGTTTGATGGGAAGTCAACCTCCAAACTCACTTTGTTCATGCCAACCGAGTATAGAAATAATCAATTGTTTGTTCTGATTATTGATTCTTGAATCATTCACATTTAGTATATTAAGATCTATGGATGTTAGGGCAGTGAGGGCTCGTAAACTAATTTATAAGTCTCTCCTCTTGTAATTGATATCAGGAGCGACTATTTCTTCCATTGCCAATAAAACTCTAAAACTTGCATGAGAAATATTTGGATTCCTTCCCATCTCCAGGATTTGGCATCCTGCATGATGTACTACTCCCCACAATCTTCTCACTATGTTGATGCATTGATGAAACACTAGATGATCCTCCACAAAATTTTGCATTCCAATTTAAATAAGCAAACCTAAGTTTAGTTGTTGCAGATAAGATTTCATCGGATATGATGTTATATGTAAGACAATACTTATTAGTTCGCAGTTTACCTGAATTAGAATTAGATAAATCAGATGGTGCAATGGATACATGATATTTTTCCTGATAAAAGATAAAAATACATCTTATACTACATAGCTTTTTAATTATAATTTTTAGAATTTTGTTTTCAAAACACGATACGTACCAATGTAGCAATATTTTATACATCTGCTAGTTTTAGCTGTGCAGTATGGATACACAAAATTATAAACTTCAATTTCAGAAATGGATTTGTTGAATACTTAATAACAAGCAACATATATAATACCGTTTTTCATAGATAAAGTTATCTTGTGATACATGAATGTACTTTCTTTCTAAATATTAATATATCTTTCATCTTAAGGATATATCGATCACATTAATATACTTTTTTTTTTTTATGATGTAAGGTTCTTGCAGAGTCATATTCTTATATGACTCTGCAACATATAAGATTAAATATGAGAATATCAGAGTCATATTCTCATATTCTTAAATAAAACTAAAATAGAACTCCAACATATAAGATTAAATAAAACTAAAATAAATCAAACGTAAGTTATTGCAGAGTCATATAAGATTAAATAAAACTAAAATAGAACTCCAACATATAAGATTAAATAAAACTAAAATAAATCAAACGTAAGTTATTGCAGAGTCATATAAGATTAAATAAAACTAAAATAGAACTCAAACATATAAGATTAAATAAAACTAAAATAAATCAAGCGTAAATTATTGCAGAGTCATATAAGATTAAATAAAACTAAAATAGAACTCAAACATATAAGATTAAATAAAACTAAAATAGAACTCAAACATATAAGATTAAATAAAACTAAAATAAATCAAACATATAAGATTAAATAAAACTAAAATAAATCAAACGTAAGTTATTGGAGAGTTATATAGGATTAAATAAAACTAAAATAGAAGTTAAACAACGAAGGGCATTTGGTCTAGTGGTATGATTCTCGCTTAGGGTGCGAGAGGTCCCGAGTTCAATTCTCGGAATGCCCCAGAGAAGTTCTTTTCTTAATTATTTTTATTTTCCCAATCCAATCCAAATTTGGAATTAGGCTCAAATCAAATAGTTAAAACTCTTCGAAAAGGAAACAATAAATTTTCAGGTTATAAACAGGATGGACTCTCGCAGTTTCAGATGGCAGAGGAATTTACATGAGTGTGTTACTCCACTCAATATTGCTAACAAGACAAGGTGTTTAACTTTAAACTGCTTATGTCATCGCCATTGCTGCTACTGTAACCATCAACTGGGTACTGATGTCTCACCCTTTTCAGAGGATTTCTTCCTTTTCCTTTCAGTTTTGGGTTCTTTGTCCCTCAATTCTTGAGAAAATGACCTCAGCAAGCTTGTCAAATGGTCGTTCCTATGTGCTGAACATGTGAGATTCGATTAGAGTAGTTGCAGAGAGCAAAATTGATGCAATTAACATTACAAAGTCAATAAATACCTATGTAGTTCAGCTGGTCATTTTTTTGTTAAACAGCGTTGCGTAAATAACAGCATGAAGAATTTATTAGAAAGGAATTCCAGAAAAGGTACAGCCGATTGCTATGAGAAATCCAGATCGTGTACTCCACAAGAACTCCTAAAATTTCCCGGAAGAAAAGGTCTCAAATATGATGTTAAAAGAATTACCTGATAGTATAACATCTTTCACATTCACAGATTTGCGACCAGCATGACACGCAAACAGCTCTACATCTTTTGCCAACTGTTCTGTATTTGCAGAAATAAACAAGTAACCATGTTAATTAATTTGTTGCAACCAAATTTTTTCTACAATAATATGCAATGCCTCCGTAACTTATGCACCTTCATGAAGATTACTTGATTGATTCTATTGTTTGTTTCCTACTTAATTGGATATAATCTGATAGTTTGCAGGTGCAAATTACTTTTAAAAAGAGAGAGATGTCATATGTGATTTGTAAAAACTAGGAACAGAGATAGAATGGCTTAACATTTAACTCCTAGAGCTAACTATATGAAGAAAAGAAGGAAAAATTCTGTAATAGCGGGGACACCCCACGACTCATGATTTGAATGCATGACTAAGCCAATTAACTTTCATTTGGCTAATAAGCCCAACTCGATGTTTCATCAAAGATCCAAAGTGTATTTGAAGTACAGCAGGCCCTACTGTCTAAGCACCATGAACATATATTGGCACAACAAACAAGTCAGATTTTGTCATGCACTAAAGAAGTTGAAAAATAAATCCTCATCCCCTATGCTATGACTTTTTCCTGTTAATCATTTTACTTAATATTTTTTGTGAAGGCAGAACTGCAAATGCGCATTTGTCTGTACACAAGATTTGTCATGCGGTATTATAAAAATGATTATATATGCGAATTTGATATATGGAGTTGTTTTTTTGGCATTTTTACTTCTTGTTTGAAAATAACAGATTCATCTGAAAATTTATGAAAGCCAGATGCCCATTTCTGGAGCAATTTTTATCATTTAAGAGGTAAACCAAAACTACCTACTTTTCAGGGACGTTTATGAACTTTTTTCTTTGCTATAGCAGTTAATCATCATATGTAAAAAAGCCCAAATTCTTCAGATCAAACTCCCAGCTACTGTAATTTTCTTTTGCTGACATAGAATTCACTTGGATATAAGAAATGTACCACTGTGAAGCGAATATAAATAATCCCTCTTAACAGTAAACTATGTTAGATTTACCAAATTTTTAAAGGAAAACTTGGATATAAGAACCCCTAAAACAGGCTTGAAGACAGAACAAAAGGACTCATCACAGACGATACAGTTGTTGGAAAAACAAATTGAAATTATTGTTTTTTTCTGCTCAACAGAACTTTTTGAGATCAATCGTACCCCATGAACTCAAATTACCGAAATGGTAAAACCTAGTGAGTTACCACAGGATTTGATATTGCGAAACCGAAAATGGACGAACTATGCTTTATTCTGATATTAACTCGGAATACATCTACGAGATTATGGATTTGTGTCCCATCTGAACCCAATTCAGAGAAACATTGTGAAATAAATCGAATTCAAAAAGGTAATTGCGACATAGAGTAATATTTCGCTTATGATAGATAAGGGAAAAAGTTAGGGTTTTAGCGTCCACCCGTAAATTTGAAAGCTAGGTCGGCGATGCACGCAACCACCGGTTCCGCCACCTGCATTCCGAGCTTCTTAGCTGCGCAATCATGGCGAGGAATGAGAGAGGTAGACGGAGACCGATGAGAAAAGAACGGAAGAAAAGGCAGATGAGAACGGAACAAACCCTCAGCGTCGGCGATAGAGATAACGGATAGGCGGAAGCGATCCCTCAAAAGCTCTGTCCTCTCTTCTTCCGTCTCCATCTTCTCGAAGCAGCTGTCGCCAGCGCCGCCGACGCCACCCGCGTCCATCGCCACCGACGTACGAAGGCGTCCGATGACGGCCTTCGTTTGGCGCGGGAGATCGCGACGATTAGAACTTAGTGGCTGATTTTATATATATATATATATATATTCGACGGTGTAGATTGTATCGGAGAGGCAGCACGAATCAACGGGTTTGATCAGATTCGGGTCGGTTTGAGCATATCAATACCACACTGGGTTGGTTCAACTCGAGATTTTTTTTTTTTCAACTCAATACTACACTGAATTGTCGGTTTTGGGTGGTGGGCTCGAGGTACATAGCTCGGGAGCGGATTTGTTCGATTGAGGTGTAGGCCTCACACCCTCCAAGCCAGAGGATCATTTTGATCGATCAATCATCGATACGGTCCGTACGTTTGTAAAGAATTATCCACTTTCAGTGATGGACATATTCTTATAATTTTATTCTTTTAAAACTCGTAAATTCTAAAAAAATACTTTTAAGAGTAAGAGAGACTACGAACATATAAACCCTTAGTTCTTATACTCCTTGGGACTAAATAGTATTATCAATATCTTAGATTGATACTAGAATGAGAGCCCAAGGCCTGTACCTCGACTTAGAAAACCTGTTCCTGAGCTATGCACCTCGGTTATGAGCCCTTGGCTCTCATATGGGAGTGACCACTGATAAGATCATTTAGTCTCACTTTGATTGAGAAGTATTATAACTAAGAGTTCATAAGTCCGTTGAGTCTCCCTTATCCTCAAATGTGTTTTTTGAAGCTCATAAGCTCAGAAAGGGTACAATTGTATGTATGAGTATGTCTATCGGTTAAGACGAATAATTTCTCGTGAACTTATGGGTCGCATCAATGGTCAACCAACTAAATGAACCCACTAATACAAGTCTAAGCTCATGGTGGTCAATTAGTATTTCATAATTGATCTGACCAAGATGATTTTATATTAACTTAATTGATTGTACTTATTTCCATTGTTATATACACGAGAAAATTTTATACTTATAATTTTTTTATAAAATAATAATAAGATTCGAAAGACATTAATAGAGAGGATCTCATTACGTAATATCTTCCAATAAGATAAAAGAACCCTAAAAATAGCAGGAATGCATCATAAGCTTTTCCAAACTTTCCTATTAACAGTAGGATCATTTGCCTTGATCTATCAAGTTAGAGACAGTGTTAACTGTATCACAATAAATAGATTTTAAAGAAAATAGAACATCAAAAAGCCAGTTATCTTGAAAAATTTTACTAGAATTTTTAGAACCAAATATATGTGTAAAACCATCAGCTAGATCTTTCAAAAGCTTAGTAAAACTCCTCCAACTCCAACTTTTTTTTTTTTATGATTTCAAGTAGAAAATAGATCATATTTTGCTAAAATAATATTATTTCAAAAACTATCATTTTTATTTAAATAAAAATTTTCTTTTAATATTTATAACAAATCTAGTATGAGCTAAGTCATGAATGTCAAGATGTCCTCTCCTCGACCTTAAAAGATTCTCCTTATAAACATTCTTATAATGTCCGAGGTTGGAGTTGCTATATATGAACTGGTCTATGAAGGTCTTAACCTACCCATATGATGGAATTCTTTCAAACTAATTATTGTGGGATAGATTCGGGTGGTTCAAGAAAGTTCATTTTAGACATCCTTAATAGAATTTCAACAAATAGATTGTTAAGTGAAATGACTAGTTGTCTCAAGACATCAATTTGTTTTATGATTCTTTTAGTGAGATGGTTCCAGATAAACTGAAAAAATAGTCATTTCAGATTCGTCAATTCTCACGAATCTCTCTAAAAAGGTGATTATTGGATAAGCCCATGCTTGCCAGTATTATGATGCAATTAAGTTAATTTATATTAGATATTTTTTTTACTAATTATATAAATAGTTAAGACAAATCTATAGTGTTTGTTACTATTTTAGACATCTTACATTAATGTGTGCTTCTTCGATCCAAACGAATTAATGCTAAATTGTGTGGTAATTTTTTGTATATCATTTAATATAATGAATGAAGATTAATTTTTTTTTATAGAAAACACATATGCATGGGACGAAAACGTGAAACACATGCAATTAAAGGCGTCTTCCTCAGATCTCCAAAACGTGGAAAATGTGCCGGCTTTTCAACCTGACTAGCCAACCCACCGCTGACTCTATTTCCACATGCACGTGATATATATATATATATATATATATATATATATATATATATATATATATATATATATATATATATATATATATATATATATATATATATCCTGCGAACGATCTTCCTACCGTTAGATTTTGGTAGTACACGAATCTTGTTGAAACTGACCTTATATCGGACGGCTCTCAAGAACTCGGATGCGATTGATCTCAAAACCCGCGACGCGTCTCAACGTCGTCCATGTCGCTCTTTAAGATGCGTTTCCTTGTTATTGGTCATTAGAAGATGCGTATAGGATTTTTCAACCGTTAGATTCAACAACCACACGATTCTTGATGCAACCGGCGGGGCGCCCGAGCGGAGGATATCGTTCTTGGACCAAGATAGAGTTTTGGAATCAGCGGAGCCTACCGGCATGATGATTGGACAAGCTGACGTGAGGGCCCACTACAGAGGCCATTCGTTGCGTTCGGTTCCCAGTCAGGTAGAAACTTGAGTAAGTTTTAAACAGGTAGAAAAGCATTGTTCCGAAGCGATATGGCCAGATCTTTCTTCCTTCCCCGCCGCCCTCGTTTCCCATTCTATCTCTTCGTGCGGAAGTGGGAAGAGAGCTCCGCCTTCCCTCCTCGCTCTTTCTCTCTGTTGGATCGTCGCTCCTTGTCAGCTCCAAATCGGAGGTATTTTTCTTCCACCGCCGTTTCTCTTGTGGGCTTCATCTGGATGTTTTAGCTGAAACATTTGCAGCCCTAGGTGACAGATCCTTCTTCTCATCGAGGGTTGTTGGATTGTTGTTTTACGATTCCACCTCTTTGTATTCCTGATTTGGCTGTTGTTGGAGATCTAGATTTTTGTTTGATTGTGGTCCTTTAACTACTATTAACGCATGAGACAATAATATCGAGCTGAAATCGTTGCCGTGCATATCATTGCTGCGAAAATCTTCCTTTTGGATGGTATATTTTATTTAGTAAGTTGAAATCTCTGTTTGGAGTGCGAGTTTGGACGTTTAGGTGCGGTGTGCTAACGCAATATCAAGATCAATCAGAAATCAGTGAAGTGGATACCATTTTTGGTCTTTTGTTTGGGTTAAACTGCAGTCTTTCAGTGACAACATCCTTCTAGGACAACCAAACGGATTTCTCTAGACTTTCAATAAAGAAATTATAATTTTTAGGGTGTCAGGAAGAAAGGAATTGCGCCCTTTCTAATTCTGGACCTTAATTTATCTTCGAAATAGACGGTTAACAGTGTTCCTGGTTTGTATTTGTTATAAATCAAATGATGTGATATCTTCCAAGCTTTTCATCGACGACTGTGAAAACCGATTTATGCATTTTATCTTAATCTGTTACTGCTTTTCTGGAAAGTTTGCCCTTAGAAATGCTTTATGATATCTATATGACCCTAAGTAAAATATCAAGATACTACTCCTATCTATCTTTGTGGATGAGAAGACTGGAATGTTAATCGAGTCTCATTTTTGTATACGTCCATCACTATGAACTGCTTCTTTTTTCAGTCTTTAACTTGCTAGTGGGTGTGATCTATTCTAGATTCGAGATTCTTTTTCCTATTGGCATGTTTCCAAAGATATACTGGTTCAAGGTTGTCAAGTGGGTTTTTTGTTATTCTAAAGCTTTTCATTGTTGATTCTTAAGCTTGACTTCTCTTGTAGCACTTTAGCAACTATGCCGTCATTTATTTTATTTGCTGAGACAGGGGTACAACAATATTTATGCCTGACAATTTGTTGCTGCCTGCAGGTGTTGCAAGTGTCTAAGTGTGGTTGTCTTTTGTTATAAGAAGATATGGCTGATTCTTTGGTCCATTCAGCAATTCTTCCTTCTGCTGTCATGACCAGGAGCCAAAGTCAGCTTCAAGGTTCTGGAAAGGCTAAAAGGGGTGCGAAAATGGTCCGATCGATGTGCATGCATCCCTTAAGACTGCAAAGCTTTGCAGGCTTGCGAGCAGCAGACAATTTGGATTTCTCATCAAGATGCCGGCAGGATTTCCATTCAGTGGTTTCAAGATATATATCCAATCCACGAGGGAAAGCCACTAGAGGAGTCCCTAAAGCTATGTTCGAGCGCTTCACAGAGAAGGCAATTAAAGTTATCATGCTTGCTCAAGAAGAGGCAAGGCGTCTAGGCCACAACTTTGTTGGGACAGAACAGATTTTGTTGGGCCTTATTGGCGAAGGGACTGGTATTGCTGCAAAAGTTTTGAAATCAATGGGAATCAATCTCAAAGATGCTAGGGTAGAAGTGGAAAAGATTATTGGAAGGGGAAGTGGATTTGTTGCTGTCGAGATACCGTTTACACCACGTGCAAAGCGGGTTTTAGAACTCTCTTTAGAGGAAGCCCGTCAGCTTGGTACTTCGCTAAGACCTTCCTCCATTGAGTCTTGTTCTAAACCTAACTTTTAGGTCTTTCTTCTTTTAAATTGAACTTTTCTTTTGTTGTAAGAGTTATGCTAATGATCATCTACTTGGTATTTTGCTAACATCTATTCTATACATTCTAATTGTTTCAGTTTTCCTATCATGTGGATATCATAGTCATGTGTTAACCAGCATTTTGTAGCCCTTCTGTTGTCACATACTTTGAACATGTTGTAACTTCAAAAAGTAGAATATTTGCAGTAAAATATTATTGATTTTAAAAAAAAGCAGCTTAAAATGCCAACAAGACAACATAAATTGAGAGGCTGTTATCTCATGAACTCTTCTTTCCCGTCCCATCTGAACTCACAATTAAAATAAAAAAGGGGCTTAACTTTTTGGGCTACTCTATAGGAACCAAAACAATGGAATTCCAAACAGCCAACTGAAGCTAAGCACTTAGATTGCACCAAACAGGACTTTTGATGTGATTCAATTCCACTTTTTGATATTATGCTAGTGAGGTTTCCTAAATGTCACTATTGAGCTCACTTGCACTGGCTATCATAGTTACACTAGTGATTGGGAGATTGGTGAGTTGAGTCTGTATTTAAACACCAAACAGTGTCCTCAACATTATGAACTTTTAGTGATGTAGCAGATTTTGTCGTGTACTTATCCATATTTGTGTAAAGATATTGATGCGTCATGCGAGGTGAGTGACTCCAAGCCAGAAAATGCCTGGATCATTTTGATCGATTTCGGAAAATGGGCAATCACCACCAAAAATAAAATAGAACGATCTTCTTCCAAGGTATAAAGGCCACGCCACCAACCAAGGATAAGGATCGGATCTATAAGTTCACCACCAAGGCCTAAAGATTTCACCCCAAGGATAAAGGACTTCGGATAGGAGAAGCTCACCACCAAGGCCTAAAGATATCACTCACCAAGGATAAAGAGCTTTTGGCTCACCACCAAGGAGGAATCCACGCCCAAGGATAAAGAGACCGCATGGAGTTATCCACTCTCCGAAGATATTCACTCACGTTGAGGAAGTCTCACCAATTTTCATTCATTCAACCACTCCTTACAAATGAGGATATGTCTCATTATATAGACATTAGACTCAAAACAAACAATGGAACTACCCAACAAACAAAACTAAAATAACGGAACTACCCAAACAAACAATGGAAACTACCCAAACAAACAAGATTGAAATAACAACTACGCAAACAAACAATGGGAACTACCCAAACAAACAAGATTGAACTTATAATTCGTTCACCAATAATAACCAAAGAAATCTCCACTTCCAAAGATCATTAAATCACTTTGGATCTTATCCTAAATAACTCCTCTTTGATATAGCATCAATCAAAGAACGAATTTTGATATTGGTATATCATTCCTTATCCCATCAAGTAAGTTGTAACCGTGTTAGTTTTGGCAAATAAGTCCCGATAGTGTTTGTTTTGAACATCAAGGAATCAGCCAGACTTAAAGATTGATTAGTAGTCCTGATGCTCCCGCATCATTCTCCAGCTAGTTGTTTGAGACTTGTCCTCAACTCGACAAGTCATCATCATCCAAGTAAGGAGAAAGATCACCTACATTAAAAGTTGCCAAAACTCCATATTCTCCAGAAGATCAATCTTGTAAGCATTTTCGCCAATTCTCTAAAACTTCAAATGGGCCAAGTCACTGACATAAGTTTATTCTTCGACCTGAGAAGGAAATCTTTCCTTCCTTAAATGTAACCACACAAGATCACCTGGTTGGAAATGAGTCTTCCTCCGATGTTTATTAGCTTTCTTCCTATAAGACTCGTTAGCCTTCTCGATCTTACTTGGGATAATCAGCTCATGAAGTTTTTTATTGATTCACTTGCTCTTTCAATCAAAGTTCACTTGTGAATTGATGGAATAGGAATTAAATCAATCGGTGTGAGCGGATTGATTCCATATACAATTTCAAGGGTGATCGACCAAGAGTATAACTCGGCGATCGATTATAAGCGATACTCAAGATGCTGCAAGCTTCAAATCCCAATCTTTTAGGGATTTACTAACCATTCTTCAAGTAACGTAGTGAGAGTGCGATTGTTACCTCGGTTTGTTACATCGGTTTGAGGATGACAAGTGGTGCTTTTCGAATAGAAGTCCGTTCCAAGCATTCTCCATAAGGTCTTCCAAATAACTTAAAAATTTAGAATCACGATCGATACAATGGTCTTTGGTACTCCATGAAGGCGAATGATCTCCTTGAAATAAAGATCACCACATGAGATGCATCATCCGTCTTGTGGCATGGAATAAAATGGGCCATTTTAGAAAATCGATCAACAACCACCAAAATGGCATCTTTTCCCCTGAGTTCTTGGAGAGCCACAATAAAATCCATGCTCACATCTTCCCAATTTTGTAATGAATCTTGTTGAAGGGGAGTATACACGGCTCTGGAAATGACTCTTTGCTCTTTGACAAGTTGCACACCTCAAGATGATAGCATGTCGCCTCCTTTACTCATCTTTGGCCAATAAAAGTGCTCTTGAAGGATTTCAAGAGTTTTGTTCATGCCGTTGACCAACAACCTCCACCATGTGCTTCTTGATCAACAATTCTCTAAATGAACTCTTCGACACATAATCGATTTCCTTGAAAAGAAAACCATTTTGGACAGAATATGTACCTTGAATTCCATGTTTGCAATTGTCAATAATAGTAGAGAACTCGGGTCTTCGTAATATAGTTCTTTCATGGATTGAAAACTAAGAATTCTAGAATCAAGAAAAATTGAAGCATAGAGTATCTTCTTGATAAAGCATCCGCAACAACATTAGTATGGCCAGGTTTATATTTCAAACGAAAGAAAAGGATTGAAGAAATTCTACCCATTTGGCATGCCTCGAGTTGAGCTTCGCTGCTTGTCACTAATAAATTTCAAAGCCTCATGGTCGAATGAAGTACAAACTGCTTTTAGGCCTTAAATAGTGACTCCAATGATCAAGAGCTCTCACAATGGCGTAGAACTCCTTATCATAAGTTGAGTAGTTTTTCTTCGAATCTTAACTTTTCACTGAAATATGCCAATGGCCTTTGTTCTTGAACAAGAACTACTCCAATGCCAACTCCACTTGCATCACATTCAACTTCAAATACTCTATCAAAATTAGGAAGGGCAAGAACGGGGACTCACATAGCTTGCAAATGATGAGTTCAAAAGCGGCATGGCATATTTGTCCATTCAAAAGAACCCTTCTTCATGCATTCGGTGATAGGGGCCATGATTGCTAACTCAAGTTCTTCACAAAACGACGATAGAAAGAAGCAAAGCCATGAAAACTCCTTACATCGGTGATGGATTTTGGAACCGCCAGTTTTCATTGCATCCACTTTCAATCGATCAACGGAAATTCCATCCTTCAAAACCACATATCCAAATTATAATATAATGGAAAGAGAAGAACTCACACTTCTCCATTTTGGCATAAAGCTTCATTTTCAAGGCGTTAAAGACCTGCTTAAATGAGAAATATGCTCCTCCTCGCTTTGACTATAAACAAGGATATCGCAAAGTATACAACAACAAATCGACCAATGAAGGAACGAAGAACCTGCTCATAAGCCTCATGAATGTACTTGGAGCATTAGAAAGTCCGAATGGCATAACCAACCATTCATATAAACCTCCTTAGTCTTGAAAGTGTTTTCCACTCATCTCCTTTTTGCATTCGGATCACTGATAGCCACTTCGCAAATCTATCTTTGAAAACACAGTGAACCATATAATTCATCAAGCATATCATCAAGTCTAGGTATAGGATACCTGTACTTAATAGTGATGTTGTTGATGGCTCGGCTATCGACACACATTCTCGAATGTTCCATCCTTTTTCTCTACGAGAAGCAGCTTTAATGCAACATGGGCTCATACTTTCTTTGCTGAACATATCCCTTGTCAATAAGTTCATTGACTTGTCTTTGCAACTCCTTTGTTTCCTCCGGTGTTGCATCTATATGCTGCTTTGTTTGGTAGAGGGGCAATGGGCAGCAAGTCAATTTGGTGCTCAATACCTTCTTATCATGGAGGTAATCCAGATGGCAATTCTTCTGGAATACATCCGCAAAGTCTCTTAACAAGGAATGCATTTTCAGATGTATAGGTCTCTCTTTCTCACTCTTTTTTCTCAACCATAAGCAAAGCAAATACATTTTTCTGTTTGGTAATGGCTCTCTTAACTCGTGTTTCACTCAAGAAGAGATTTTCCTTACTAGTGTCTCCTTCCAGTTGATTTCGATGTATCAATGAAGGATTCAAGGGTAAAATGGTGATGCATTTTTGTTCTTTCCGAAAAGAGTATGTGTTCTTACGACCATCATGCACAATTCATATCATATTGCCAAGGTCTTCCTAACAATAAGTGACAAGCATCCATAGGAATAACATCGCATAGAACTTCATCTTGATAATTTTTCCCAATAGAAAATGATATAAGGGCTCGCTTGGTTACCTTCCGTCATTTCCTTGATTGAGCCATTGAGCTTGTACTTTTGAGGATGTTTCGTTGTCTTTTAAGCTTCAATTTGTCAACAAGGTTGGTCGAATGCAACGTTGGTACAACTCCCACCATCGATAATCAATTGAACATACCTTCCGTGATAATAGTACAACGGTGTGAAAGATGTTCTCCCTTTGCTCATTATCAAGAGAAACTTCAGTATGCAGTGCTCTTCGTATGATCAACATTTCACCATCATAGTGAATATCTTCGGAGAGTGGATAACTCCTTGCGGTCTCTTTATCCTTGGAGCGTGGATTCCTCCTTGGTGGTGAGCCAAAAGCTCTTTATCCTTATAGTGATATCTTTAGGCCTTGGTGGTGAGCTTCTCCTATCCCAAGTCCTTTATCCTTGGTCAGTGAAATCTTTAGGCCTTGGTGGTGAACCGTCAGAGATCCCGATCCTTATCCTTGGTTGGTGGCGTGGCCTTTATACCTTGGAAGAAGATCGTTCTATTTTATTTTTGGTGGTGACTGCCCATTTTCCCGAAATCGCGCAGTCCCGACATTTTCTATTCGGAGTCACTCGCCCACGCACGCATCAGATATTGAGAATCTTGATATTACAACATTGACAAGGACAGTATGGCCTGTCCCATTGTTATGCTTGCTAAAAGCTATTGAAGTATTGTGATCTGTAGATTTAGCAGCCCTGAAGTCTGGTTAGACACGATTCAACATCCCCTTACTGGTCACTTTTGGTTTCATGAAGATTGTTGGCTCTCATGCCTTCAGAATCTTGTCAGTGACACTTGACTACCAAGTGCACATGACTGATGGATGGACAATCAACAAGCATGAGTTACATGATTGCATGTCTTCTTATTTTCCTTCTTGTGTTAAGTTTGATCAGTGACAATTTTTTTTCCAAATTTTCAGGTCATAACTATATAGGATCTGAGCACTTGCTTCTTGGGCTTCTACGTGAGGGTGAAGGTGTAGCTGCTCGTGTGCTTGAGAGTCTTGGAGCTGATCCAAGCAACATACGTACCCAGGCAAATATTTTTATAGACTTTGTTATGTATTTCAGTGAATTTTAGCAATGATGTGACTTTTGAGCTTCATTATGGAGTAGGTTATTCGAATGGTTGGTGAAAGCACTGAAGCTGTTGGTGCTGGGGTAGGGGGAGGAAGCAGTGGAAACAAAATGCCCACACTTGAGGAGTATGGAACTAATTTGACAAAGTTGGCAGAGGAGGTAATCTTTTCCTATCTTTCATTCTGGAGTACACTGGTTAGTTCCTATAAACAACTCATATCTGAGAAATATAATTGCCCCACAGGGGAAGCTAGATCCTGTAGTTGGCAGGCAGCCGCAGATTGAACGTGTTACACAAATTTTAGGAAGGCGTACAAAGAACAATCCCTGCCTTATTGGGGAGCCTGGTGTTGGTAAGACAGCCATTGCCGAAGGACTTGCTCAACGCATCGCCAATGGGGATGTTCCAGAAACAATTGAAGGAAAGAAGGTTTGATGAGCTTTCTTCATCACATTTGTTATTTGAATTCACCTGTGCATCTAGTTTATATCAGCAGGTTGTATGACTGTCTCTCTTTGCATGCCTTTTATAAGCACTGTCATGATTTTTCTTTTTGTTCTGTTTATCAACTTGTCAAATTTTTTGTCTGCTCTCCAGTCTAACATTTTCTTTGTTTTTTTTATAATAATTGTTAGTGAAGAAGTTATTCAGCGCCTGCCTCTATAATTTAGAACAACATGGATCTTCTCCCACTATTGAGCCTTTTTCTCCATGATTCTGTCTTCCGTAAATTTAAGACTATATAACTCATATGTTGCTATCTAGGTGATTACCCTTGATATGGGGCTTCTTGTTGCTGGTACTAAATACCGTGGAGAGTTTGAAGAAAGGTTAAAGAAGCTGATGGAGGAAATTAAACAAAGTGATGAAATAATACTCTTCATTGATGAAGTGCACACATTAATTGGAGCAGGAGCAGCAGAGGGTGCAATAGACGCTGCCAATATCTTAAAACCAGCTCTTGCAAGAGGTGAATTGCAGGTATTTAGTTTATGAATTTATTTTGGTTTATCTTTGTTCATCAATTACGATCTAATCTCCATGTGTTGTGAATTCGTTGTGTTTGCTACAGATCGTCTTGTGTTATCTTGAAAACTCGAAATAGTTGTAATTTGTGGTGGTAACTTCCTATGCATGTAATTTGTTTCAGTGTATTGGAGCAACAACACTTGATGAGTACAGAAAACACATCGAGAAGGATCCTGCTTTGGAAAGACGTTTTCAACCCGTAAGAGTACCAGAACCAACAGTGGATGAAACAATACAGATTCTTAGAGGGCTTCGTGAAAGATATGAGATTCACCACAAACTCCGTTACACCGATGAGGCTTTAGTTGCTGCTGCTCAGTTGTCCTATCAGTACATTAGGTTTGCGATCTAATCCTTTTACTTACCAAAACTAACATTCATTCTCTCCTTGTTATAACCAGAAGTATATTCTATAATTTATTCTCTTATTATTCTTCTTTCTTCTCCCTTTCTTTCTCGATATAAGACCTAGGGTACAGTTTCCTGTGCTCTACTTGTCTTTTCTTCAGTTTTACTCCAGTAGTTTTGGTATATTCCTTTATTTTTTTTTTTTGCTAAATCTTCTTGTTCTTATATTGGTGGAAGTTCTAATTGGAAATATTGAAGATTAAAATCCAATAAGCATGAGATTTTGAAAAGAAAAAAAATGACAAAATGACAGGAATTTCTAACATATGGAAAAAATGTCTTGCCTTTGTATCTTGACGAATGCAAGATATTTATTAGAGCATTAGCATTGCATGTTTCCATTGTTTGCTCAAGTCATCATGCTGTATCATTTTTCATGTGGTACAACGTTCAAGGTTGATAATATTCCAACTGGTGAAAACTAATTTTGTGCTGTTTCAATATTTGTTTTCTTCAGTTGTGAGGTTCATCTGGTTCCTATGGAGTGCTTGTTATGCTACGATTGGCATGTAGTTTACTAGTGTAAAGTTGTACAGTAAAGATCAGGAACATTGTCTCTGTTGAGACATCATGGTTGGTTAGTCTATTGTTGCACAAAGTGATAGGTCTCAGGTTCAAGTCCACGTATGAGCATTATTTGCGCCATTTATTGTAATGAAAATGTATTTCAATTTAAAAAAAAGATAAGGAACATTTGATGAAGGATTGCAACAGTTGAATATGAGTGTCCAAATACTAATAGGTCTTAGATTGATTTAAAAGCAAGCAGGGGGGTGGTTGAAAATCTATGTATGGATTATAAAGGTACAATAGCACTGCACCCAAGTGATGGATGACAGTTCTCAATGAGTCTGCTGAAAAAAAGAAGTCTGCTTTGTTCTTTTTTCCCCTTGTGTTGGAGGACTAAGGTTCCATGATGGACAATGTGGTGAAGCATCTTCTCTTCTAAAAAGTTGTTTCTTTTCTAGTCGTCAGAGGGCAGCTTTGGGGTTGATTGAATTGACTCTCATTGTTGATTTACATCAAACCATTTCCATAAGTTTTTGCGAAATTGATTGCAGAAACAATGAAGACAACAATTTGTCACATTTGGAAATGCTCCTGAAATACATAACATCTTCTGATAACTGAAATGCAAGAATACCAGGGAAGATCATAGGTGACATGGAAAGAAACATGCTTTTACATCGAAGAACATTTTGATAACACAACTGGAATTTAGTGGATGGTGGGTTCTAAAGAGTAAAGAGATGAATTATGTATTTTGGTGAAGAATGTGTTTGTGAAACATAAGCTCCAATTTTAGCTTACTGAAAAATGCTCAGTTGCAATGATTTTAATATGCATCAACGTCGGTTGTAGTTGAGCTGGGTTGGGGCTTACCTTGCACGGTGCCATCTATGAAGAGTCTGCCAGTGATTATGCATGGGAAGGGAGCAACCTTGTCTTTTTAGAGTGAGCTATAATGGTATTTCACTAGTCTATCACTAATCTATGAGATAAATATGATATAATCTCTGAGAGACAATGGTATCTTTCATCTTGTCAATACGAGTAACTTGCATGGTTAATCAATTTTGTTAGTGTAGTTATGCACGGGAAAAGATAAAAGCTTATCTTTTTCCCCGGTCAACATCCTACCAAGGTTATTATACTTTAAAATGATCATCACCAAGGAATTTTGTACGAGAATGGGGAAGAGTATGTAAAACTTCTTTCTTGTTAAGAGAATTCTAGTGGGTAGTTTCACCTCTGTGATTAACATGATGTGATCTCTGAGACAATATTATCTTTCATCTTGTCAATATGAGTACTTCCATGGTTAATCAATTTGTTATTATAGTTGTGCATGGGAAAAGATAAAAGCTTATCTTTTTCCTGGGTAAACATCCTACCAGGGTTGTTATACTTCAAAATGATCATCCCCAAGGAATTTTATACGAAGATAGGGAGGACTATATTCTATCTTTCTTGTTAAGAGAATTCTAGTGTGTAGTTTCACCAATCAGAGCTTCAGCACTAATGACATTTAATGCCATGGCTTGCCAAGACCCTCAAAAAAGGACTGCATCGGTGAAACATCATCGTCATGACACAGCATTGCCATCAAGTTTTGAGCCTCTGCCATGTTGTTCATCAAAGTTGCTGCTACAACAATGCCAGCTACTGTCATTGTTGTCATGCCTTTCTCATCATCTTTACTATGCTGATATTTATTCTTGATGGTTATTTTTGCCTATAATGAGTTTTTTAATATCTAAAATATATTTATCTTCATTTAATAAGAAAGAGACTATTCTAGAAGATCAAAACCCCTCTGCTTTCGGGGGCTTCATATGCTCCCAACAATGCAACTGTTAAAAGTTATTCTTGTACACATTTCTTATACATTCTGTTCTTTTGTAGTGACCGTTTCCTGCCTGATAAGGCAATTGACTTGATCGATGAAGCTGGTTCTCGTGTTAGGCTTCGCCATGCACAGGTAAGGTCTTGTATTGTCTGACACTGTGTTTTGTGATGTGTGTTTAACTAAAACGTGTCTTGACAGCTTCCTGAGGAAGCCAGAGAACTTGACAAAGAACTCAGGCAGATTACAAAAGAGAAAAATGAGGCAGTCCGCGGCCAAGATTTTGAAAAGGTATTCATATATATTAACTGACTCTCAAGTATCTTGATTTGGCTGGGCTACAAATTACTACTTGGAAATTGAAGTGTTATAGTTCAATGACCTTCTAAATGATGTTATATTTTGCACTTCTGTTGTTTTGGGATGGTGTCTTAGAAGCTTGATTGATAACCAATACATAATGTTGTTTTTCCGATCTTTTTTGTACATCCTCTGGCTTTTCCTAGATTTGTGAGACTAAAATGCCTATTTAATTGAACTTTGTTTTTTAAACAGGCAGGGGAGCTGCGTGATCGGGAAATGGAGCTTAAGGCTCAGATTTCAGCCCTAATTGACAAGGGCAAAGAGAGGAGCAAAGCAGAGAGCGAGGCTGGTGATGCAGGTCCTGTTGTAAATGAAGCGGACATACAACACATTGTATCTTCATGGACGGGAATACCTGTAGAAAAAGTCTCAAGCGATGAGTCTGATCGACTCCTTAAGATGGAAGAAACTCTCCACAAGCGTGTTATTGGCCAGGATGAGGCTGTCAAAGCCATAAGTCGTGCCATTCGTCGAGCTCGTGTTGGTCTCAAGAATCCCAACCGCCCAATTGCCAGCTTCATATTTTCTGGTCCAACTGGCGTTGGAAAATCAGAATTGGCAAAGGCACTAGCTTCGTATTATTTTGGCTCCGAGGAAGCCATGATCCGACTTGACATGAGTGAGTTTATGGAGAGGCACACTGTTTCCAAACTCATTGGTTCACCACCTGGTTATGTTGGTTACACCGAGGGCGGCCAGCTTACTGAAGCAGTTCGTCGTCGCCCTTATACTGTTGTCCTCTTTGATGAGATAGAGAAAGCACACCCTGATGTTTTCAACATGATGCTCCAGATTTTGGAAGATGGGAGACTGACGGACAGCAAGGGGCGAACGGTAGACTTCAAGAACACCCTCTTGATCATGACCTCCAATGTTGGAAGCAGTGTGATCGAGAAGGGAGGTCGGAGGATTGGTTTTGACCTCGACTATGATGAGAAGGATAGCAGCTATAACAGAATCAAGAGCCTTGTCACAGAGGAGTTGAAGCAGTACTTCCGGCCAGAGTTCCTGAATAGGTTGGATGAGATGATCGTGTTCCGACAGCTGACAAAGCTGGAGGTCAAGGAGATTGCGGATATAATGCTTAAAGAGGTATTTGACAGGCTAAAAGTGAAGGATATAGAACTTCAAGTGACAGAGAGATTTAAGGATAGGGTGGTGGAGGAAGGTTACAACCCAAGTTACGGAGCTAGGCCCCTTAGAAGGGCCATAATGAGGCTATTGGAGGACAGCTTGGCCGAGAAAATGCTGGCTGGGGAGATTAAAGAAGGTGACTCGGCCATTGTGGATGTCGACTCCGAAGGGAATGTTACCGTTCTCAATGGTGGGAGCGGTGTGCCTGAATCAATACCCCCGGCTATTCCTGTATAGAATCCATATCCTTTGTGTTTGCTGTGATGTAATGGTTAATCGTAGGGGCTGGCGAAGAACATCTGCAGCTTGCAGCCTCATTCAAATTGTAGGGCATTAGCAGGAGAAATTTGTTGCGGGAACACCAGATTGGTTGGTAGTCTTAAGCAGATAAAGAACGAGTGAGGTGAAACCGAATATTTTCCTAGCCAAAACTGCTGGTAACACTTATGATCTATGCATGTTGTCATTTATGTTGGATTTGGTGACATTCTCTGTGGATGATATACGCCGATTTGCTATATGAATTACCATTGACTAATTTCGATTCCCTGGTGGTTCAATTTCTAGTTAAACTAGCTTGTGTTCCATATCATAAAACTTGAGTATGTTGGTGTTGCTGCTACGCACACATGGAGTCTGAATCATTTTTCCTTTGCGTTAAGTGGTATTAAACATCTTACTGTTGCTTCATAAAGTAACACAACCTTTGATCTCTCACAGCTGCATGATGACATCTTTTTAAGGCATCTGTGAATCACTCGGAAATAATCTCTCTACTTGTAAAGGTAATATTCCTTCAATGTTTCAGATGCGGTCTCTCTCTCTCTCTCTCTCTCTCTCTCTCTCTCTCTCTCTCTCTCTCTCTCTCTCTCTCTCTTCCATCCGTCTTTTGATTCCCCTAAAGAATTTGGTTTATATCAAATCGTAAGCAATTCGTGATAAGTAGTAATCGTCGAGTCTGCTTCTGTCTTTTTATTCTTTAAGTGAGATTCTTGAGCTCCTCAATTTTTGTGCCTAATAATGGAGGGGAAGGATGGGCGGAGAGGGAGGAGGCGACGTACGGAGGGGGAAGGAAGGAAGAGTTAGTGGCGACGGGCAAGGGTGGGCGGCACTACTTTGCGGTGGAATAGAGGCGATGATGGGGAAGGGTGACGTGACGATCGCGTGCCAGCGGCCAGGGGTCGCTGGAGGACAAGATGGTAGCGATGATGTTGGAAGCCATGGGGAAATGGGAAGTCACGAAGGAGGCAGCGGCGCTGCGAGCGATAGTCGAGGGCGGGTGGTGGCGGAGGGATAATTTCGTCAAAGTGATACAATCGGAATGCATGACGGGGGAGCATCATCTCGTAAAAGTCTAACAGCAAGGGCTTTTTAGGTAAAAATAATCTTGAGAAAATAGGGTCAAAATAGTAGATGGAATATGATGTACTGAGATGACTGCTACTAATAAAATACTACCCGGGCATCATTAAGCAACACTTTTGTCCGATCCGCTTAGGATGAGAAGAGTAGGGCACCGCAGCGTTCACATCGCCAAGAAAGAGAACCACCACTCGGCATCGCAAGTGGCCCTCATGACCTATACGCTGCCTCCTGAAATCATTGTCTGAAGACATCTCGTACCTCCTTTTCGCCCTTCTCCAAGCTTTCCCTGTCCCACTTTTCCCAGTGGAAAGAGATGGGGAGTCCACGACATGGGATATGGAAGCAGCCAAGCCACGGCGATGTCAAGCTTCTTTAATGGCGACGATGAGAGGGGGAAAGAGGTATCGTTGGCTTGCTGTTGTCTCTTCCGGTGCCGTCGACTGTCACCTTGCAATCATATGCAAGCACCGATGGATGACTCGGCGGGGCCAGAGGTGCTTCCATTGTCTTCTTCTTCTCTCCTCCTCAGCCCTGTGTGTTTTTGGCCATGTCCGAGTGTGGGATCGATGAGGGCGACGATGACAGCGCCATGAGGCCATGGTAAGCAAGGCTCTGTCCAATTATCTTGAGATTTGATGAATTTTTTTTACTAATTAAGTAGATTAATATCTCAGGTAAAGTTTCGAACCCCTAAGTAAGTGCACGAACATTTAAATATTACATTTATCATGTGAACACAAAAACCAAAAACAGATTAATATCTCGATGAAATTATTAGTCTTGTAGGATGAGATTTTGAATCTCCAAATACAAATCAAGTGCGCGATCTCACACTAATATTTGAGGTGATGTTTCGAACCCTACGTAAATATCAGATTGATATCTTGAGGTTTCAAACTCTTGATGACGAGTTACGTGCATCACCATGGGCTGATGCTTTACCAATTCTTTAGGTAGGGTTTTGAACCTGCAACTGTGTATTAGACTGATGTCCTCCTTATCCTAAAGGGTTTAGGTGAGGTTTCGAACCCTTACGTTGAGGTTATCAAGATTATAAGCACATGATTGTAGTATATTTGAGCATGAGAAAGAAATAGACAAAAAATAGGGTTAATTACATGTTACTCGTATAATTAGTCCCATTTCGTATTTAGATTTTATATTTACGAAAATAAAACATTATGATCTGGTTAAAAAAATTAATTTTACAGGGTTAAGAATCAAAAAAGATTTTATTGGAGCAGTGTACGAGAATCTCAGTATAAAGATAAAATTATTAAAAATAATTAATGATGTAAGTTAATGTGTAATCAAGCCGATAGAAACTGATGCAATTGAGTGAAGACGATCGATCTGGTGCACTTTCAATGCCCCGTCCCAGGAACGGTGTCCTTTCGAAGAACAGCGACGGCTACATGCGTGCGTCGTTCAGCTCGGAGAGACGCGCGCCAACAAGAGGAGCAGATTTAATTGCTCCGAGGGCGAAGTCACAGCAAGATGTGGCCCTCCACCTAAACAGCGAGAAGCCTCGAACGCTTTCGTACGTGGCGATGAAGACGACAACGAGGTGGTAGCAGAAGTACGTGACGTTGTGGAATTGGTAAAGACGAGGTTGATGTGCAGATGTTGTGGAAGTTTGAGTGCAGTGACTTCGACTGAACCTGATTTTGATCCCGAAGATATGAACGTATTTTCGTTTGTGTTGGGGGTTGGAAGACTTCGACATCGAAAGAAAACTCCGAAACATCGTCATAAGATTTATATATTAAACAATATAAAAAATGTTAAATTCTTCGTCAGTTTATAGGTTTCTATCAAAAGATCCAGAGTTGACTTTAACTTCGAGCAATAAAAAGAAAAAACAAAAGTTGACTCATTCAATAGGAGGATTGAGATGATTCCAAATGCCACAAAAAGATCTAAATCTTAGTTTTATAAGGAGTACAAAATTATCCCTTTTTGTTCCTTAATGGCCCATACATCTACACATGAATCCTGCTACAAAGAAAATGCCAGATCAAGACAATCAAACGATCCAAAACGATCAGACATAAAAAAAACTTCAAGCCAATATGAAAAGAAGAGAAAAAAAAAAACACACACACACAAACAGAAAGAAAGATGGGAAGAAAGAAAAATAGTGAGGGAAAGTTATTGGAGTTCCCCGTCATTGGCACAATGCTTTAAACACAGAAAATTCACCTTCTTCTACTTTTGCTCTCTTCTCATTATTCGTTTTTCTTTATTGAGAAACCGAAGAGGAAAATATTATATTATGTAGCCTTTTTAATTGAATAAAATATATTTAGATTATATAGTTTATTTAATTAGATAAGATGTATTATAATCTTGATTGAATTCTGATTATGATTATCAATCAATAGAAATTAAATTTACTTACAATAGGATTTTTTAGGAGATGATATTGATACAAGAGACTTTGTTAATCACTTAACCTAAACCCTTTGCTCCCACCTATAAATAGATATGATCTAATAGGGACTATATACTATATGACACGATTGAGATTACTTATTTATTCTTATCTTTATTTAATCTTTATTTTATTATTTATAGTGTGCCTATCGAGGATACGGAGAGAGAAGAAGATAAGTCTAGTTCTCCTTACAAATTGATATTGTTACACTCTATAGATCGAAATGTGAAGTGCATTCTACAAATCAAATAAAGGTATTCTGAATGACATCGAAAGGTACATATCTTAATCTTGATTTATTGTTATTTGATTTCATATTTTGATATTAAATTTATTTCAGATAATAGCATGATTATAATTTTATGCTAACAATTGATATCGATGCTTATTGTTTTGAAATTAAATATCTTGGATCGTAACTGTTTAAATCTATTTATGTTATTGCCATTCTATCACGAAGGGTGATTCAATCTAATTGCCTATTCCATCCACCCTTTGTTGCTTACCATTTACTTGCGAGTTTCGAGGATTACCCACACATTCAATAATAATGTTGCGAGCATAGGATGTTGCATAATTTTGGTCATTGGCCCTATCGTAGGTAGCGATAAGGGAGCACTGTGCTACTGCATGTTGTGTGCACTGTTGTAGTTGAAGGTGGTTACATTTATTAACGTAGCACTAACGTGGCATTTGTCAATGGTAGCACTACATGCAGTGATTATTACTAAGCATAATGATGGTGCACATGGTTGATGGTAGCACAAGAACAATTGTATACGTGGGTTGTAAGCAACGATGTTATTAGCGTGGGTAATGACAGGACTAATGACATTGTTAGGTGATTGTTGGTGGTGCATCAAGCGAGGGCACCACTAGATGTCACAATGTTTATGTGGATATGGGTGGCGATGACGACAGATGATGCCCTTTTGGGTATTGCTATAGTAGTCGCACCTAGTGTTCATGCATGTTTGGACGTTGGATAGCGACGTTAATAACTATTGATCTAATGAGGTACCCAAATGGTGTGGTTAACTATTATTGTTGACCACGCAATGGTGGCCAAAGGCATCATAGTCAACTTCAGTCAAAACCTACCTAACATACCTTATTTTGAAACCTGTTGCACCTAATTATTGATTCAATTTAAATATTGACCTTCTTGATTTGGTCAGACTTTAATTTTGATTGAGCCCCAATTTTGGACAATCCTCAATTTTTTATCATACATTTTGATTGTTAGACTAGATTTAGATTTGGCCAAGCTTGATTTAGATTGAATTTGGAGAAAGTAAAAAATTGGTAGTCAAAATTTCATCAATTTTTTATTTTAATTAATTTTAATTTTGACTGACTTAATTAGACTGATGTTTAGTCCAAATCTACCAACATATTTTGAGTGACCTAATTCAAGACTTGCATAATTAAATATGATTGGTTGGTCTAATTTAGGATTTCATATGAAAATAAAAAATAAAGAATATAAATTATTATTTTCTTATATATATATATATATTTTTCCTATAAAGCATTAGTTGTTTTTTAATTGTTTGTGATATTTAAATTCTAATTATTATTTTTAAATATTTGTTTAGTTATTCACATGTATATTTTAAAATTATGAAATAATTATTATTATTTTAATAATTTATTATTATTTTAATAATAATTATTATTATTAGATAAAAAAATATAATTTATGTTTTATTATAATTATGATTATCATATGATTTTTTATACTGATTAATGTTCGATAATTACTATGATTATTATTGTATTATTATTAAATTAATTTTATATAAATTAGATTAATAAAAATTTAATGAATATTATTTATAAATTTTATAACTTAGTTTTATTTGATTATTTATTGTCATAGTAGCATAGGATGGTAGATTTATGATGTGTGAGTTACAATAAATATTTTATCATTTATAAGACATTTTAATTCTATTTTATATTATTATATTAATCTTATAGTCATTAAAGTAGCTTAGACTAATGACTTATAAATAATATTTACAATAGCACATAGGAGATTTAGATAATCTTAAAGAAAAATCTATTTTAAAGAATTATGTGATGAAGTATGGTAATACTATTTTGAATATCCTTATAGTATAGAATTGCATACCTAAAGATAACAATACTATTCTACATGGATAATATTAATTCTTTATAAATAATTTTAAGTGAACATTGGATAGATTAATATTTCACTCAAAAGTGAAATATAGGTGATATAATTAGTTCATCATATTTTGAAAACATAAAGTATTAATATAATTTTAGATTTTTGTCTTACAGTAGTTCTTCTTTTCATACATTCTCATGTTTCTAATTTTCTTGTATTTTGGTTCAAAGTATTCAGAATATTTAGAGTATATATAGTCACACTATGTATATTAGATCTTATCCTTGCTTGTTAAAAGACTCAATCTTAATTGATAAAAGTATCATGGAATAGATTAATAAAATGAATGCCTTGAAAATATCTAATAAGCTTAGTTTGGTGTTTATATCAATGATAATTACAAATAATATCAATATTTTATTATCATATGTAATTAGTGCGTAAAAATATTTGAGGACTATTAAAAATATATTGAAATCTACTAATAAGTCATTAGCTGATATATAAATGAAAGAAATGATTATGACTCAATATGATGACACTCGAGGGATTCAAAATCACATTGTTAATATGATTGATAAGGTTATGAAACTTAAAATATTAGCCATGAATATTGATGAGTTTTACTTATACAATTCATTCTTAATTCACTTCTCCCTTAGTTTATTCCATTCAAAATTCACTATAACACAAATAATGATAAATAAGACTTAAATAAGTTGACTAGTATATATCTCCAACAAAAATTAAGATTAAGGTAGGAAAGATCTCATAATGTTTTGAGGGCTATTAAAAACATATTTATATCTACTGATAAGTCATTAATTGATATATTAATGAAAGAAATGATTATGACTCAATATGATGATACTCAAGGGATTCAAAATCATATTGTTAATATGATTGATAAGGTTATGAAACTTAAAATAATAGCCATGAATATTGATGAGTTTTACTTATACAGTTTATTCTTAATTCACTTCTCCCTTAGTTTAGTCCTTTTAAAATTTATTATAATACAAATAAGGATAAGTAAGACTTAAATAAGTTGACTGATATATGTCTCCAAGAAAAATTAAGATTAAAGTAGGAAAGATCTCATAATGTTTTGGCTACTATTCAATGAGCTAGTAATAAGGAAAAAAGATTTAAGCATCACCTATTAAATAAATTTATTGAATCTAAAAATGCTAAGCAAACTAATGAAAAATGTCTTCATAATAAAGAATTTCTTTTGTGGCAAGAAAGAACATATAAAAAAGAGTTACGCTAAATATAAAGCTTGGTTCAAAAAACAAGATAAAAACTTTATCTTTGTTTGTTTAGAATCAAATATTACAGATGTTCATTCTAATACCTAGTGAATTTATTTTGGTGCTTCAACTCATGTTATTAATATATTTGCAAGAATTTTTTTCAACCTAAGAACTAAAAAAATAATATTATTATTATAAAAAAAATTATCTCAAAGTGAAAGTGATAGTAGTAGAAACTTATCACCTATATATAGGGATGTATTATATGATGTATCTTGTAAACAGATGCTATGTTCCTATTGTCTTTAAAATTTTAGTTTCTTTATATAAAATTGATGAGTTAAGATATAATCCTTCTCTTAGTGATTGTAAATATAATATATTTTTTGATTCAATAAAAGTTGATTCTAGAATTCTACGTGATAGTTTATATAAAATTAATTTAAATCCTGAGTTTACAAAGATATTGATGACCCTATAATTAAAAATTAGATTGAAACATAGCTTCAATAATGTAAAATCTAATATCTTATGACATAGATATTTGGGGTACATCTCCAGAGAAAGAATCAAAAGATTATTTAAGAATAATATTTTGAAAGATTTAAGTTTCATTGATTTTGATATTTGCATAGATTATATTAAAAGAAAGCAAACTAAGTACATAGAGAAAAATACCATAAGAAATAAAAAACTCTTTGAGATTATTTATACCAATATCTACGAATCATTTCATTTTTTTTATTTTAGTGGAGCGAGATATTTCATTATAATTATAGATGATCTATCAAGATATGTTTATGAGTATTTAATATATGAAAAATCTTAGGTTGTTAACTTTCTTGATGTGTACATAACTGATGTCGAGAGATAATTAAATAAAAAATTTAAAATTATTAGATATGACAAAGGTGATACATTTGCTAGATATTTAGAAAAGTAAGATATTTATACTCAATATGCCTTATAATATGACAGTAGAATAACATTGTTGAAATATAAAATTAGACTCTTATGGGCGTAATGATTTATTCCTATGTACTTGAGTTGATGTTGGATGAAGTTCTTATGAAAGTTATCTATATGTTAAGTATGATACTTATTAAATTAATTTTATCAGAAAACCTTCTTTGAGACATCTAAATATTAAGGTTATTTTGCAAAGATAAGCCTTTAATCTACATGAAAAAAAAATGGATCCAAAATATATTTTTTTTATCATTTTATTAATTATCTAAAAATTTGAGAGATATAAATTTTATTAGCATAATTATAATACAAGGATCATATAATTTAGTAATATAAGATTCTTAGACTTGGTAAAATTAATAAAATTAAAAAATCTTTAAAATTTATTTTTGATATAAAGGAGATATAGGTTAATGCCCCTTTATCATTTCATATTCGAGAGATCATTGTTCTTCAAGCCATTGAATAATAAAATAATATTAATGAACTCGCATATGAGATCACTAACAATGATCTTTTAGAACGATTACAACTGATAATTTTAGGAAGATCTCAAAGGGAAATTAGACTTGTTATTTCTATGATTATATAATATATCTACAAGAATAAGATTATATTATATAGATTAAATGGAATATTTTATCATTTTCACAAGTCATGAAAAATAATAATTTTGAAAGATTGTATAATATAATGAAAGAAGAGTTAAAATCGATGGAGTAAAATGATACTTGGGAACTCATTGAATTGCCTAATAACTAAAAACAAAGTTAGTTGTAAATGAGGTCTTAAGATAAAATATGATTTAAAAGGTAATATCAAATGATATAAAGTAAAATTTATAGTAAAATATTTCTTTTCAGAAAGAAGACATCGACTATAACAAATTTTTTTTAAAATTTCTAAAGATGACTCATTATGGAGGGTCATAACATTAGTAACTTATTATGATCTTGAATTATATTAAATGAATATAAAAAATAATATTTCTGAATGAGGATCTAAATAAAAAATTTTATATAGAATAACCTAAAAAATTCATAGAGAAGGAAAAGAAAAATTAAGTCTATAGACTTAAAAAGTTTATTTATGACCTTAAGCAAGCAATCAAAAAATAATATATAAGGTTTCGTTGAATCTTAAATTTTGATAATGAAACCAATTGATAGTGTTTATGATTTAATTTACATTTTGAGTGACATAGAAAGCTTTAATCAAGAAGAGACAATTAAAGCAAGAGAAATCAAGCATTGGGCTGGAGTAAAATATGTCAGATGAATGGACGATCAACATATCGGTAGAAGGCTTTGTGTCATGGGTTCGAGCATCGGGCTAAGAGGAGCAGAATTATGCCAAGGAGATTGGAGTTACGAATGTTAAATGCTGATTGGGTAATAGGCCGCAAGAGAGGATGATGCGTCGAAGAATCAAATAAAGCGCTGATGAAACAATGACATGCTGGACAACAAATTGATTCACGCTTTATAGTAATTGTCTAGATCGAAGTAGATTTAAAATGTAATTGGGTTAGAATTATACCAACTCAATTAGGAGACAACTTGGCCAAAGTTTGAGCTGTGCTGAGCCAAGTGAAAGGCCCAAATAGTGACCCAATATGTGGGTAATGCGGTGGCATCGATAGAATAGGCGATAGAACCATCGGTTGCTCGATCTCCAAAACATAGTCTCCGAGACTATGTCAGACGGTACTAGTGTCAGATAGTTTGGGCGATGGTATCACCTATCACTGGCGATGGTATCACTTATCACTGGCGATGGTACCGCCAGTACTCGGAAGATCCGAGATAATACTAGTTTTGGCTCCAAATTTGAATCTATTTGGAGCCTCTAAATACCCATCTTATCCTTGGTTAATATACACAAGCACTGAGAACATAATAGTAGGAAAACACTGTTGTAATCACTTGAGAAATCCTCTCTTTTTGTTTTAGTTTAGATTTCAGTTTAAGAGATGAGTGAATGCTTGTGAAAGGTTGTCTCCTAAACTTTTGAAAAGGAGAAGAGGGCTATAAGGGTAGTTAGTTTTCACCCATTGAATGAAGATTATTAGTGGAACCCGATAACCTCGATGGAAGAGAGATCGGAAGTGGACGTAGGTCACGACGATCAAACTACTATAAAATTAGTTTGTACATCTTTCCTTGTTGTTTACTTTGATTGCAAAGCGGTTTTACTTGCTCACTACCCTCGTTACAATTTTACGAATCTTTTTAAGTCTAAATGTCTTTCTATACAGTTCCATTAAAAATTTTGAATCGAACGAGTTTTTCGAAATAGACATAATTTTTATCGCTACACTAATTCATTCCCCCCCTCTTATTGTTGACTATAATCCTAACAGGTTTCACGATGTCAATTATTTATTCAAATTAATATATATATATTGATTAGTGTATAAATTTGAAGGTTAAGTTTATTATATTGCTTGTCAATAGTGATATTGATTTATTGCACAAAACTAAAATACTTCTTATTAAGAATTTTAAGATGATTAATATGAATAAATAGCTTATATTATTAGTATTAAAATATTTAAAAATAACTCTTAATGATTGTTAAGATTATCTCAGAAAAAATATATTGATCGAATAGATGAAACAATTTATAAGAGACTAAAAACTATATGCTCTCATGTACAAGATCGGATCAACTTAAAGTGACAACATATTTATAATAATTCTGTAAATGATCTCGGTAGTATGAAGCCTATTTAAAAAAAAAGTATAAAGTTATCATTTTTTATATCATTAACAATGAAAACTAAAATTGTAACATATTTTAAGATCACAAATTAAATGATTATAAAATTTTATCTTATAACTTGGTACGGTAAACTTTGCTATGTTATTGAAAATATTTTATGATAATAATATAATAATTTTTATTTTAAAAATAAGAAGTATTAAGTGGTTCCGAATATATTATGGTGGTTAAAGAAAGAATTTAGAAATAATAAATGTTAAGTGAGAACCTAAGCGTCACTTTTATAGTTACTGATATATTTATGAAAGTTTTATAGTCTTAAATATTTTAAAAATATATTCTTAGAATGTTGTTTGTGATTAATTAATAAAAAAATATGATGATGTCTATTTAAGTAAATATTATATTTAATATTTTTATTAACTTAATTAAAGTTATCTATTTTTGTTATCTTATTTATATTTATGTATATACAAGTTATAGTTGAATATAATAATAAAATTACCTTGAGAAGATAAATTATATGAGTTATTACGGATAGTGCTAAAAATGATTACAATATTATGGTCTATCAAACAGAATATAATATTAATAATATATAATTACTATTACTCATATTGGTGGTTAGAATTAATGAAGTATTATTATATTACCTAGGCTTATTAACTTGTTTTAAAATTCATCATCAAGTGTAAAATGCTTTTCAAATTTTTTTAGAATCTAATTAGGTAAAATTATTTAAAATTATATGAGATATACTATAGTTCTGATTGAATTCTAATTATAGTTATTAGTAAATAGAAAGAAAATCTACTTACCATAGAATTTTTTCATAGCATGATTTTAATGGAATGGACTCACTTATCTTAGACCATCTGAATTTTTTATAAATAAATAAAATATCCAAGCAGATTATATATTTATTTTTAATTTTCTTTAATCTATATTATATCGCTTATAGTGATTCTGTAAACCATGGAGAGAGAAAAACAAGTTGAATGAGAATTTCTTTATAGATCAATATTGTTATGTTTTATGAATCTAACTACGAAGGATATTTTATGGATCAAATAAAGATATTTTAAATAATATCAAAATATATCTATTCTAATCTTGATCTATTATTATTTGATTTTAGATTTTAATATTAAAATTATTTTATATAATAATATAATTATGTTTTTATGCTGGGAGAAAAGACATGCAACTTGGACTTTAAAAAAAAAAAAACACACTGGAGATCGCATCGTCTCTCTTGCTGGTCTCCATCGCACGTCTTCGCTTGGCCATGGAATGGTGAAAGCCCCACCACACCACTACTTGAAGGAAGTCATGTGACATGTGTTACATTGGCTTTCCCATCATTTAGTACTTGAATTGTCTGTGTTTTAGGATCTCTATTGCTATTGTAAGCCTTATCTTGCTTGACTTAATCTCATCTATATAAAAAAAAAAATCAAGATTTTATTATGACTTTAGGAAAAAAAATAATAGGATTCCGAGTTCCCTAGTTTATCTCACATAGAGTTAATAAATACATGGTGAAGAGATGTAATCCTTGTGTACCACTGTCTATTCTTTTATATGAAATTTCTCGGTAAATAAAAGTTATTTTTATTATAAATAATTATATTTATCAACATATTATGTTAAGATTATTTTTTTACGACTTAGATGACCTAACTTGTAAGGATGGTAATATATAAAACAATTCTCTTTAAATCGACTAAACCACTAATTCAAATTAATAGACTCATTTGATTCTTTCACGTGCGATGCTCACATTAAATCAATAGATTAATTATACTATACATAGTTTGATTCTTTTCAATTCTTAACTATGTGGGATTAATATTAGCGAGTCTTTGAATTTTTTTTTTTAATCTCACACGCTATTTCTTTTTTTCGCACACTAATTCTTTTAACCACATAAATACTCATTTGTTGTACTCCAAAAAATCTTTGTGGGAAGGGGAGAATAAGCTATTTATTATGACCTCACACTTGAAAAAGGATGTTTTCCTCCGAAACCATCAAAGGATCAAAACCACAAGTCTGACCAATTGCAATCTCATTACCCATTGAGCATCCACGTGCACCGGCACGTGTAGGGTGAGAGGATGAAATCGATTTGAAAACAATTACATGTATATAATTAGTTTTTTAATTTAATTATATTTATCGAATGGTTCTACAAATTCGACTAATTATTTTCCTTTCTTCTCTTTAGAACTCGGCACTTGTCGGGTGAAGGTAGGAATCGCATATGAAATGGACCACACAACCCACAATTAATAACACCTTTTTCTCGTGCTCCATCCAATTTCTTCCACGTTGTTCATGCGTTTTTTTTTCCTTTTTTTTTTATTCAAGCATTAAGGTGGAGAATATATATTTCGATCTCAAAATTATAAATATCTGATAAACTCTTTATAAAATAAGATAGTTAATATTTTTTAAATTGTATTATATTAATATTAACATTATTAAGCATAAAAAAAAATCTATCCTATTGTGATCCCAACATGACTCTTTGAGAATTAAATTGAAGATTGATCGTATTTCATCACATAATATTATTCTTCGCATGCCTACACCACAAACTTTATCCATGAAATATGCAAAATTTGTGTATCAAAGGAATTCATCGATAAGGATGAGTTGAAAAGGATTATTTGGTGGCAAATTTGTTTTAGTAAAGATTGAAAATCATAAATCATGTTTTAATGCTCAATATTATGCTAAATAAATTTTAAATAATCATTTTCTATACTTTTTTTTTATTTTTTTATTTATTTCACATATAAATATTTATTAAATTATGTATACGACAGTCACACACACATAATCAAATCTGAATCCTATCAAATGTAGTGTTACACTAATTTATTGAACAGAAAACGATTTGTGTTGATGTAACATTATTTCATAGTATAATTAATCATGCATGTTCACTAAAAAAATGTGAAGATGCAAAAAAAAAAAAAAAAAAGGCAATAAGAAAAATTATACATCTACTTGCAACTCAAACACATTAATAATTGGATGTACCAATGGTTATGTCCTAAAGGTGCATTGTATTCAGAAATATGCATCGAGGGCTAATATATATTTTAAATATAAATTAATATTTGATAAATTTTTTAAAATAATATTTGGCCTAGATGTTATATTGAAAATATTGAAAATATTGATGCTACCTTAGGGTAACATTAACATTTTAATATTTACAGGATGATAATATAAGTTTTCAAAATTTAAAAATACCTAGTAAATTCATTTAAAAGTATAATATTGTCAGAATGATTTAGTGAGGAATCGATATGATTTATTGTTTTTATAAGATAAAATTTTATTTTATTTATTTTTAAGCAATTATTTTATATTTATTTCAATGGTTATATTTCGTATTTATTATGTATATTGGTCATACAATTTTTTTATTTTTTTTATTTATTTAAGAATATATATTTAATTTTTAAATAAAATATTAACAACACTTAAAAGATAAATTTATCATAAAATATTATACTTTCGAAATATAATTTTATTAAGCAACACATACATTAATAATTTTCGTCCATTATTTATTAACCACTCAATGTATTTCATATGTAGATTCGGTGAAGTCTCTTTCTTCGATTATATATTAAAAACACAAATATATTCCAAACGTAGCCTAAGAGGTTTACACCAAGTGATCAATAGCACACCACTGAAACGACTTAGAAGATTGATTGATACAAAGTGATCAATGGGTTAATCTACCACCAAAGAGAATGGTTTAGAAGATTGATTCCTAGGCAATCTATGCGCCCACTCAAATCTGTTCTCTAATGTTCGTCTCGATCGACATTTATTAATGTTCGGGTTTTCCAAAACTACATATATTATTTTTATTTTTAATTAATTTTTGGTATGTTTTCTTCTGATTTGTGCATTTGAAATAAATAATTAAAAAATACAAAAATAAAGAAAACAATGAGGTGGTATTGAATTTGATCCAATTTGATCGAAGCATCACCACTAGTTTAAGTCACGAATTAAGTTGAGAATTTCACAGGAAACAACACATTGATGGCTTTTTTTTTTGGGGTCTTTTTTCATTGTAATTTTTGAAAATATAAAATTTGATATAACACACACATTGTTCTTAATTGTATAGTCCATCATGAAAATTTCAGGTTAATTATTTTTATTATAATTAATATTAACTTTTTTAAATAAAAATATATTAAAAATCCTTAAGTATTATTTCTTTTTCATTGGACGATTTTTAAATTTTATTTTTAAAAATTTCTTTTCATAATCCTGGAAATACTTCTAATATCATAGTTTTTTTTATTCATTTGAACATCATATAGATCACTCCATATGATTGAATCGATCCGATCCTCATACGTAAGATTTATATATATATATATATATATATATATATATATATATATATATATATATATATATATGTATATTTAAAAATACTATAATTGAGATAAATAAACTCGAAACCCAATAAAAATCGACTCACTTTTTTTCATTAAATGATATTTAGTATATATAAGAATAATAAATTTTTTGGCATGTATTTTATTGTGATTTATGTTGTGAGCAAGAGCGGTGAAAAAAACATGCACATCGTACACGATATGGAGATCAGAAGTAGGCCTACCATTGTCCAACAAGAGACAACAATCGTGGTGGAAAAATATTTTTTTGCCTTTATAAATATTGGTAGACGACTCCAAGAAAATGATTATGGAAAATAGGAATAAACATAATATACTAAACCCAACCATGTGAGTGTGTATGGAGCTTATAAATGAGGGATACGAGTCTCGCTCATCTTTTTCAACAAGCTTCGAACTAAGCCGGTAAGCTCACTGCCGGGTCTAAACCTTCTCCTCCGCCATGAACCCCTCCTCCTCCTCCTCCTTCCCTTCTTCTTCCTCTTCTTCTGCCTACCCGCCTTGTCCTACTGCTTCCACTTGGATTTAGATCGGTCGATCGATTAGATTGGATAGAGATAAGGGGAGGGAAGATGCTATGGTCCGAGCTGGAGATCTCCTCCGGCAACACGAGGAGTTCTCCTGTGTCTTGGTCGCAGTCTCTGCCTGCTTCGATGATACCAGGAGTTCTCCTCCATCAAAGTTGAGTTCCATGGCTGAAGAGCCGTCTGGAGCCATGGCCCCGGAAGCGGAGGAGGAGGAGGGGAGGGACGAGGGAGATGTCCCCGGTAGCTCCTCGAGGGAGTGGCTCCAATTAGGCCTCGGCACCCCGCCGCCGCTGCCGCCCCACGTCAGAAGGCAGCAGGTTCCGACGGAGCTGGAGTTGTTCAGGGACAGGCCTTCGTCTTCGTCATCGCCGGTCGCGACGACACAGCCGACGACGACGACGACGGCCATGCCGGAGGCTGGCAGTGGCATAAGGGTGGTTGTTCCGGCAAGACAAGCCGGGGTTTGGCTCGCACTCGAGGCTGCCGCAGACCAGTGAGTGAACCAAGGACAGTATCAATTTTTCTTCCTGCTGTTTTCATCAGGTCAACAGTAACTCATCTCTTGGCACATAACATTCATGCAGAGGAGGAGGAGAGGCTTTGTTGCCTCAGATTCCAAGGAACTACCTGAGGATAAAGTACTCGTAGCTACTATTTTGCTCGATCGCTTTTGGATCTCCTTGATACCTCATTGGCTTTACACTCCCTCTAATTGCCGCTTACAGGGATGGGAGGCTGACAATTAGATTGCTAATGAAGTACTTGATGAACAAGCTGGGCTTGGAGGAGGATGAATCAGAGGTAGGTAAAACTATAAGCTCACCTTCATCTTGTTTCTATGTTTATTTGGATAGATCCTTAAGTTTCTTCTTCTTCTTCTTCTTCTTCTTCTTCTTCTTCTTCTTCTTCTTCTTCTTCTTCTTCTTCTCCTGTGGCTTTCCATGGTTGGTGGTGGGATATTGGTGAAAGAAACATGGGAACTAAAAGGGACACTTGAGAATGTGGGCTTCCAACTTGCATAGTAACTTGAATTTAGGTGAGACGTTAATGTCTGAGTGGCACATCATTTCTCACCATGATTAGGGCTTCCCGAGCGAATTTGTCTGTGGTACTGCTGCCTTAGTAGGGTGGATGGTGAAGTGGTGGGTGCATGATGGGCCTTTCAGGGAGGAGATGAACACACATACATATGCTATCAACCTTTGTTGTGGTAGGTTAATGCTGTTGGAAAGATTACAAGCCAAGAAAGAGAATCTAATAGGTTTACATGGAGTAAGACAACCACATGAAACTTGGCATGTTAGGCTTATTGTGTGCGTGGAAGCATGACTCCTCAAAATCATGGACTGTGTTTTAAGACACTGATGGAGAAGTGTGTGAGAGAGAAACCACCCAACATACCAATGTAGCCAGTGCCCACCTAACTTTGGTGAAAAGCTATGCATTTCCAGCCACCAATACCATGCATCTCTTTTCGTGATGAGCTTCAGTTCTTGTTTTATCTTCAATTCACCCCCCCACTGCAGTATATTTTATGTTTTATCCATGCGCATTTATATATATATATATATATATATATATATATATATATATATATATATATATATATAAAAGAACTTTAATGTCTATCAATTACATGAAGCTTAAGCTACAATAATTATATCAATATTTTATGATGGTGAAGGTATTGATTAACTTAGTTGATAAAGACTTTGACGGTTTATCGTAAGGTCTTAACTTGCTTTCATTACTTACCTTTGTTAAAAAAAATTATGATCTTTTTTTTATTTTAAAATATAATTTATAATAAATGACATGGCTTGGACAAATTTGTTCTTTGGAGGGGGATAAAATGAACTTAGTAATTTGTATTAGCTATCAATCTCATGCATAATCCATTGCTAATAGGTAAGGCTTCAATTATATAGAAGAAAACTATAGAACATATTATGAACTTGGATCTATTGCCTCATGCTTCAGTATGATATATATATATATATATATATATATATATATATATATATATATATATATATATATATATATATATATATATATATATAGTGTTAATTGCTACTCATATACAAGAAAAATTGTTTATATTCATTTCTTTTCATAAAGGGAATTACCTGCTTACTACCTTACCAGGGATTTGGATAAAAAAGATCTTTCAACTTGAACAAGAGAAAATAAATAATAAAGTTAGATATATCATATATTTTTTAATTTTCTTATAAATTATTATAAGTAATTAATCACAATTGATTCTAAGAGCAGCAGAATTTGTGGAAGCAGATATATATCTGTCATTGGAATCCAATATCCTTAATTTCTCTCTCATTCTTTCATTTTTAAATGCTGATATTTTCTGATTCGATCCATATATTTAATTTTAGTGCTTAGATTATTTGCCAGAAAATAAATTGTACTAATTTCAAATAGTAATGATGGAGAAATATAGTGAGGACAGGCCATTGTGTCTCAGAGATGTTGAGTGATGCATGGAGAGGTACTGTGAGGACTAAGAAAATTGTGTTCAAAATAGTTGACAGATATATGTTTATCTTAATTTTACTAAGAATATTATCTTAAATAACAATTAGCATTAGGCCTCATCAGAATGCACTACAGTCTAATGTAATATAAATAATAAAATAAATACATTTGAATTATGATCAAATGACTAAGAAGGACTTTTAGTGTACACTGTGTATTAATATTCATACTTGAAACATAATGAGCTTCATGAGCTTATATTCAAAGCGTCATGAGAAATGAAATTTGTCATATTGTTTCTGTGTAGGGCTTTCTTTCATCACAAGGAAATTTTCTCATGCAAGTAAAATTAATCTTATTTTGTACTATCTACCCTTCAAAACTCCACTATATATAACTATACATACAACATGAGAAATGCTGTCTTCACCAAATCTCAACATTCAGCTTATTGGAGTCTAAAATCATCAGTTAATTTGAAACTGTAAATTCCTTCTTCCCAAATAAGATCATGGCATGAAAATGTCTTGTGTTTTCTGCTGTCACAGGCTCTGTGCAATCAAAGCTGCATTATACGTACTGTTTCATGCGTCATCTAAGGACATGAATGCAGTGATGTATTGAGTTAGGGGACTCCATGAATCATGTGGAAACAGTAGTGGGAATGGCTCATTCAAAGACATTGCCATGAGCGACGTCCCCTCTCCTGCAATCCAACATGACCCCCTACCTTACACTTGCAGGGTTAGAAATGGTGTTGGAAGAAGCTTCAAGAGCTCAACTGATGCACTTTGTGACATTTTGTAGAGACCCACATGATCACTAGTCATTCACAACACCACCAACTCATAGCTTATGAGACAAGATTGGGACAACATTTTTCATCATGAGACTTGATACAGATGGTACATGGGAAATAGAAAATATTCTAGCAATTAAGAATGATTTGAAGAATATTTCTCTAATCACAAATCATTATGCTATTGATGCTCTGTTCATAGAGTAGCAAACAGATTCCGTAGCTCTCTTCAATTGGACACACACATCAAACACTGATGCTAAAACTTGAACCAGGTGGAGATCACATGCAGAGATCAGGTGCTGCTTCCCTTGTGGACATTGGAGTATGTTAGAGACAACATATGGTTCTCCAGCGATGTCGCTCCGATGATACTCCCTGACGCGTCGAGCGTCAACCATCTCATGACGTTGCACTACAGGAGAAGAAAAAAGGATGGCCCAGTGCACGAACCTCCACGCCGATGAACCTCATCCCATTGACTCGAGGTCTGATCATCCTGGTCACAGAGGAGCAATCCCCGTGCATCGACTTCTATTCTTTCTCATTCTAATCCATTCAGGAACAGCCAAAGACAGATGACATCAAGAAGTATAATTAATTCCTTTTCTTTCGCCCTTGCTGAATTGCAGCTATCTGACAAATTCCAGTTCCTGCTGCAATATTTCTTCATCAGCAGTGTCGCATCAATTCTTTCCACTGACTTGAACTTTACTTTCTTCATTTAAACCTGGAACAAAGAAATACAGCAAGAATTGACATGTAAATGTAATCTGGTTGTAATTGTTTGGATGGGTGATGAGAGCTACTAAATACAAACTCCTTTTTGCTACACTCTGATATGGAAGAACGCAATGCATAACAAATAGTCGGAATGAGAGACAGCCATTGCCGGTGCCAGGAATATAAAGTGTGAAACTTGCGGACTGAGAGCTGAAACAAGCACCACAAAAGCAAGTATCACAAACATAAGGTTGATCAGTAACCTGTAAACACAGCAAGAATGGACAGATAAAAGAGAACCACTTCAGTAGCACAGAGCAACGCTATTAAAGAAATATATGGTTGAGGAAAATGCAAATAGAAAATAGGAAAAAAGAAGTATAATTATGATACAAATGTAGCAACAGATATGTCTCAGCTAAACAAGAATCGACTGGTCCCTTCATAAAAATTGCAAAGAGAAGTATAATAATGGTACAAAATTGACTTCAAGATTTTGTGCTGCCCATAAAAGGGGATCCAACAATAGCATAGTTCATGAAGACAACCAGCAACGGTTAGCATTTCCATCAATATACACACATAATCTTTACATAATTTTAGTTTAACAAAAAGCTGGAAGACCAGTTTTCTTTACTAATCCATTCTTATCTGGAAGCAACATATCAAAAAAGATTCAGAAACAGCACATCAGTAGACAACTGAGCATTTGTGATACCATAGCTGATGACAGTAGAAGTCTCATGTATTTTCAGAAGAAACAATAGAGTTCTAATTAAAAGAAAATGGCATCAAAGAATTATGTATTCCAGATAAAAATCTATGCCATAAATTTCAGATTCCAGAGCAAATCAATAACAAATGCGTGTAACAAATTTATCAATATGGGCTTATTTAAAATTTGGGTCCCATCTTGTGTTTCAATAAGCAGTAGTAGTTCCCAGATTACATTAGGGACCCCATAAGCATGGAACATCCAATTCAATTTTCACATCTTACTGGAAGCTTGCCACAGTATACATTGTTCATCCTCTGTTTCATGCCATCTCCGCCATAACATCCCATACCCATGCACATCATGTGCTCGAAATCTGTATACACAATGCCCAAAGCCAGTTCCTCACCAACCATGTTGTGATGGAGCCATATGAGCAACACGTTCCAACCACATACGCTAAAATTGAAAGGTCAAGGTGTCACAGAGATCCAGCCAGGCACTGATCAACGAAAAGATAAGAAAATTTCCTAGTATTGCTTTCAGTTGCCATTCATAATATTTTATGCTCAGACCTGTGCAAACAATCATTGCGACATTCTCGCGGTTAGAAAATGAGTAAATGCGACTTGTAATGAATTTATTAGCAAAAGATTCAAATGCCATATCTTCCCACTAAGTCCTTTCCATATATATGCATACATACAGGACAACCATTAATTGTTTCCAAATTTCTTTTTTATTAATTGAAAAGTTCATCATCTCTTTTCTATCACTACTTTGTAAATTTGTATCACCTCTGACCTCGTATAGCACCTCTGTTTGAGCGATTTACTTCTTTCTCATTGGACATTTGCTGGAACACTTCAGCAAACATCCCATCGTATTCTCAAGCTATAGTACTTCCAGCTCACGACAAATGCATTCATATCTTATTTCATCTTTCTAATGATATACCTCAATCATCTTAAGATCACCATAAAACTAATCCACGGTTTCAAACATGGCCAATCCTACTGCAGGTAAGTTGCGTCCATGTAACGTCTTGGACCCCAAAGTGATAGGAGCCTCATGCATTGGTTTCGTCCTTTTGTTAAAGAGAAGTTCCCTGCTTTAGCTACCTAAGATCTTGCCTCATGAGAATTATGTTGTTTCATACTCTTGTCAAAATATGCCGCCAAGGCAAAACTCAACGAGTGGAGTTATAACCCACACGTAAATGTTCATTCTATGTAGTGGTATGCATGGTATGTAGTGGCATATTGTTGTGCAATAGCACAAAAGGAAAGGAAATATGCAAACCTGAATCATGTCAGTGCTTTGTCAGACCATTGCCGGAATCATGTTAGCTCACCATATTGTTATCAAACTCTTTTAGGAAAGGCCATTTCACTTCTTAGTAGCACAGAGCACTCGCAAATATTTCCATTGTTTTGTTAAATAAAGCTAAAATGCCTAGTTCTCGAAAGAAGCAAGACTCAAAGATCATTAATTAGTAATTACTAAAGCCCTTATCAGTTAAGCATGTCAGGGTAAGTGTAACGATGATCAAAATGAGGGGAGCATAATAAAGTTAAACTAAAAAAGTAAAATAACATATTTAAAGGTAAAGAGAAAAGTTGAACATTCTAACTCTACATTTGGCGGCCATAACAACTTATATTTTCCTTAACGGCATGAAGAAGCGGATGCATGTGCAGATGCTTCACATTTTTGGTGGGATCAAAACTTAATGGTAGCAAAATATATCAACTTGCAGGACTTTTTTCAATACATCGAACATGTCTCACCTCAATGTACACTAGGGAACTCAAGTGCAAGATAATGGTCACCGACACAAAGCATGAGAAGTGGAAATATGTTGAGTGATTTAAACAAGTTTATGGAGACAAAAGTGTAAGAAACATAAAAAAAATCATCCCATTGTGTTCAATGAGTTGAATAAAGAACATTTTAAATTTGAAGATGCACCAGAGAATGAGTAACATAAAACCAATCATCTATTTATCATCCTTAATCATCTCTATGTCTCAAAAAGAAATTTAGAAGTATAAACTACCATCCACACCATTAATCCTAAAAACAAAACAAAATATAAAAGATGAGTGCTGTAAACAATGATCAATACATGCAACTAAAATGACGTGGATCAAATCGAATTCCAAACAGGTTTGGTTAACCTCAGACTACGATTTTCAAAACCTTAGTTTCACATTTATATCTGGATTTTCACAACACTATCATGAATTTCCATCTAAAGTGCTACTGATCACAACTACTGACAAGTTCACCAAAGTTAAGATGGATCACAAGACTGTATAAAGGGAAAACAGATACCCAAATCTACAACATCTGGGAGAATTACATCTAACAAAAAAAAAAAAAAAAGGGGAAAAAGCATAACGATACTGTGTGTATACCAAATTAACTTGAGACTAATCCCTATAGAGAACAGAGGCAGCCCAACCAACCATTTCAGGCAAGCAATTCCATTCTTTCCAGCCAAAAGCCACAACTTTGTTTGCAGTTAACCACACTCTTCATGCAAGGACTCTTGCGGCAATCCCTTCTTGAGCTTTTGGATGGCACAGTACATCTTCCTCCTTGACCCAACGGCGTTGATCCCCATGTCCTTCAAATCTTCCATCGTGAGCAAAGGAAGCACCTCATCGTCCACTTCATGGATCTCAAACAATGGAGCGTAGCGATCCAACCCCAGCCGGCTCAGCCACGATCGAACTCCTCCATCCTCGAGCAATCCACACCGTCCATTCTGATCGTTCCAATCCCCACCGTCGTTCTCTGATGGCGCATCTCCTTCCGGGGCGTCTCCATCATGTCCCATATCCTCGGTCTCCGGAACCCTAACCCTAAATGCCGCCGCCGCCGCCGCCTCTCTTCTATCGGATGGGCTCTCGGAATCCTCCGCCCGGAGATCATCGAACTCCCTGCAACCTCCCTCTCCGGCGTCCTCCCCGCCGCTCGATTTCAAGTCGGCAGCGGTGGCGTCGATTCCCTCATCGACCTTGGAGGAGGTCCAGCTTGACCTCGCCCGCCTGCCCGCGGCCCCGCCGGCGCCGCTCCTCCGGGCCTTCGCGTCGCGGTTCCGCCTTACCCCGACGGAAAGAGGCTCGAGGTTCTCGTCGACGGGGAGGAGCCCCCCGTTGCCCGCGGCGGAAGACGGCGGTGCCTGGTAAAAGCCCGGAGACTCCCTGGAGCCGTCGGCGACGGGGATGATGACGGGGCGTGCCTTGGAGGAATGAGGGTTGCGGGGATGATCTCTCCCAGCAGCGGCGGAGTGCTTCCAGTGCTTGCTCCGGCGGACGAATGGTTCGTGCGGAATGGCCGCGGGCTGCTCACCGATGTCGCCGAGGCGGACGCTGGGGCGGCGCTGCCGCTTGGAACCCGGGCCGGGGAGGGTAGCTTCGACGGCGGGGGCAGCGGGGCCGTCGTTGGCCGGCGCTTGCTGCAGGGCCGGTTCAGTCATGGGAACCGCGAGGCGGACCGCTCGTTGGGAAGCGAAAGGGGAAACGAGAGACCGCAGAGGAAATCAAGTCGGACCGGTAAAGTCATGGAAATTATATATACTTATATATAATTTATATATACATAAACAAGTCCAATAATATATATATATATATAATCCCACTATTATATTTAATCAAGTCCGATCGATCGGGGTAGGGCGGGCTTCATTCATCACCTGTGCCCTGTCGACACTATTGGTCCATTCCTGCTCTCGCCTTCGTTGCCTACGCCTAAAAGCAAAGGTGATGGGCAATAAAGAGCGCACAAAGGTCTTGCTCCCGGGGGGGTATGTAATAGGTGCAACGCGCAAAAAAGGTGCGACGTTAATGACTTGCCGTCCTCGAAACGAGAGAGCTACCCTTCCTCTTTCAAAAGACACAGGCCGATGCTTAGGGGGCTGACGCACTTAATTTGATTTCCTCTTTCCCCATGAAGAATAACACTTCCTCCTTTCTTTTTATTCTTCGTACTCTCATCCTTTTTTTTCCTTCTTCTTCTTCTTCCTCCGTAGACTTACGAGCAGCATCGGACGACTTCGAGAAGCGTCGACAGCAAACGATGTCGGTGACGACAGCGTGTAGATGAAGAATAATGCGAAGGAAATTAGGGGTTGTAAGAAAAACAAAATAAAAGGATAAAAAAATTGATGATCGAGGATTATAAATAGTAAAATTATATTTTATAATCTTTTAAAAGAATTATCAGTAGTAAGAAATTATAAATGGTAAAAGAAAAATTGTCATCAAAGCCTCTAAAGGAAAACAGTTCCATCGCTCATTTAAATAATAGATGCCCCCTAAATCGACAATGTCTTTAGAAAAATTGACCCGCTTCGTCCCTGATTGCGGGTTAATGTTGAGCTCGACCTGCGGACTTTGATCGACCCTGTTCGACTCGGCCCCGGCCCGTTTCAGCTTCCCAGTTGGGGGCGGCTGCTTCCTACGGGGGCGATATTGCTCGCTAGGGTTGCAGAATCGAAGAAATGGCGCTCGCCAAGGCCAAGGATTTCGTCTCCTCCGCTCCCGTCGTCGTATTCAGGTGCCTTTCTTTCTCGCGTCTTTCACCCTCTCCCGTCAATCCGATCGTTTCCTTCATCGCTGGATCCCTGGGGCCCAATCTCTAGTTCGTGTCGGTTCGATTTTGTAGGCTTTTTCCTCCTTCGATACGATCAATTGCCTGGGGATGCGCTGATCGTGATCGGTTAGGGTCTCCTGAACCGACTAACGAATACAAAGGTCGGGGGTTCTTGAACGCTAAATGAGAGAGGATGTGAGGAATGTTTAGAGGACAGAGTTCTTGTCCGTTTAATCGAGTTAGATTATAGTATGCGTTAGGTTATTTCTTCTGTTATCTGGGAGGTCTGTTTTCTTTGTTTATTGTATGGAGAAGGAGAATGGGTTTTTAGTTTGTTTGTGGAAGTGAAGAACTCATGTTATTGATTGATGCTTCCATTTGAATCCATTTCGTGATGGAAATAGATGAAGCATTGTTTGGTGGCTCGTATGTGCTCCGATGTATTGAGAGCACTTACATTGGACAAGTTGATATATCGATTGCCTCCATGGTAGATAACTCTAGAATAAGCTGATACAAGATCTAGACAACAAAACTGTGTACGTTTTGTGTTGACATGATGCAACAATTTGAAGGATGAAGCAAACACATCAATGGTTATTGTGGAAGCTACAAGAATCTAGGTTCATTAATGTGTGGCACAAGAAAGCCAATCTGAATTCATGATGCAACATGTGCTAGGATTTCATTCATTTCCTTTTTTTTCTTATGGATTGTTTGTTGCACACAGGAAAAACTCATATTAAGATACAGATAAGCTTCCCCCCCTTTTTCTTTCTTATAAATATGGTAGCTACCATTTTTATTAGTTAACGCATGCCACGTTGTGTACCATGACGCACAGGTGGTAGTTTCCTCGAGTTGGTCTCATGTAGAAACCCCTAGGGAGTTATCTTGAATTGGTCTAATATCAGAACCACTGAGATGGGTTGAGTTGTGTACTATCATGATGAGGAAGTTAGGCTTATTTGTAGAGGACATTGTGACACATTAATGGGCCTCACATTAGCAGATACAAAAGTACCAAATTAGTATATGCAAATTTGGAGCTTGTCCTTTGATAACTTTGGTATAATCATTTTGGGCCATGTTAAGGGCAGCTTCTACAACTTGTTAGGCTACTGGGCTGCTCAGACAGTTATGTTTATGAAGGGTTTTTTTTAAAATGATATAGATATACTCAAATGAGACTTTTGGATGCTGTAGTTAGACAAAGTGAGTCTATTAAAATTAGTGTTATAAGGGAGAGATAGAGGGAGATATAAGAAGATTTTACTAGAAACTATACAAATAGTTTTGAATGGCCTTTAATTTAACTAGAGATATTTCCTTGTACAAAGCTCAATAGTGAGAAAGATCGATATGGTCAAATAGTTGGGACATTATGGCTTGTTATTGTTGTTCTTGGTACAATGGTTCAAGGTTTTTCTAGTTTTCTCACTGCTTTTCAAGCTTCAAGTGGTTATTTTAGTACAATGCCTTACTGATGTTTCTTATTCCATTTAAGTTGTGGGGCTCTTTGTATAGTTCATTCCTGTTTTTCATTGCTCATATGATAACATAAATCAGAAAGTTTCTCCTTTTTGTTTTCTGGTATTTATGATTTTTTTTTATTTGGAGGCTCTATAGTACATGAATGAAGAATTTATATTATCTTTGCAAATGTTTGATTATGTCTTCTGCTTATGTCAATCTTTTAATTTTTCTCTTGCTTGACTCTACTCATTGCTTTTGGTTGCTGCAGCAAGACAAACTGCGCACACTGTGAGTGGGTAAAGGTGTTGCTCAGACAATTAGGAGTAGGTTTTAAAGTGATTGAGTTGGATCTTGAAAGTGAGTGCACTTTTTGGGTCATTTTTAATATGAGTATATTCAGATTACAAGTAATTATTTACTACAAATAAAAGTCTGTCTTATTTTATGCTGATTTAATGCCCTTTTTACATTTCAAGAATGACTGTTTTGTCCATAGATCCTAGTCTTAACTTCTGATTCTACTGTCTAGTACAAATAATATTCTTTTCATTTATTAGTCTTCAATGTGAATGATGGGTTAGTATGTTATTCTGACTTTGATCTCTTATATGAAGGTGATGGATCTGATATACAATCTGCACTAGCAGAATGGACTGCTCAGAGGAAATTGCCGATTGTTTTTATTGGAGGAAATCACATTGGTGGTTGTGAACGTATGTTCATTGCTTTGACATGTTTTTCAATTTGTTACATTGGAAATTAGTTTCATCTTTAGGCATTTGTGATTCAATTCAAGTCATTTGATGTTTCTGCAGCAAACTTCATTCTCATTTGTAGTGAACAAATTGACTCATTTGACAATTTTGCATAGTCTAAAATTACAAAATGGGATCCATCGTGATCATGGTGTCACAGGGAGGTTGCCGGTCCTTAAATAAATAGCTAAATGTAATATGCACTTCAGTAAATTATATGTTGGGAGAAGCACACTATTTAAATTCAATACTCATAAAAATATATAAGATGGTTTAAGGGCAGCTATAATGATGAGTTGCAGTTTTAGATAATAATATTTCTGAAAGTTAGTGTGCTGAAGATAAAGATGTTTAATATTACTGGAATACATAACAAATTAGCAGCAAGGGAGACAGAACATAGAGACCAAAGCCTCTGATCATGACAACCTTATGGACACAAGCAGCTCAAGTTTGGAAAAACCTCATTGTCCATAGCATGCCGTAAACACCCTATGAACCAAAAAGTAAAAAGAAAACCAAGTCAACCAGGTTAGGGGTACCTTTCTGGTGTACCCTTTAGTTTTATGGTTCATTGTGTAGTGACTATTGAGTATTGAATACCCTTACAGACCATGTGATTAACTCCTCTAGTATTAGTTTAAGGTTTGTCCTCTGAGTTTCGATCAGCAATCCTCGAGTAGCCCTCTAAACAAATGCAAGTATGAGTTCAAGCCTTCATGAGCCTAGTTGGATAGTCCTCCTACATTAAGTTGGATGTAGCATTCAAAATATTAGCTAAATATATTAAATATATAAATTCTAATTGCACTCAGAATGTATTACTATTTGTCCCTCTTGAGAATTTGGTATGTATTCTTTTTTCCAATTAAACATGGATCTCTGTACATCTAAATGATGAAAGTGAATTTCATATCATTGAAATGAACAATTTGGACCTTCATGTCCCTGTACTGTAGAAGTGAAGTCTTGCTGAGTATGTTAGACAAAACAAACCTACATTTTTAAAAAAATTAGATAAATGACTCCAAAGTTGTAAAACCATGGAATTTTGCAACTCTATAATTGGATAAATTGGATATCAAAGTTCTAAAACTGGATAGATGGATTTTAAAGTCTTGAATGTGATAAAATGGAAGCTTAGGTGCATAGTTGGGAAAAATGATTCCTGAATCCTAGGCAAAATTCCAGATACTGTGGACGTGGACATAATGGACCTGTCACTGTTAAACTTGACATAATCAACTTCCATGCCCTTAATTGGGTAGATGAATTCTTTGATGTTGATTGAACTAGGTTAATCTCTAATGCCTTTGCCCTGACAAGACAAACCACCACAGCCAAGCTTTAGAAATCATCTCTAATTTCTAAATATTAGCCCAGAGAAACCTTACAATTTATCTCAGCAAGGAAAATTTGATCTGAAGGCTTAAAAGTTTATTTTAGCTTTTTTCCCTAGTTGATACTAAATCGATAGACATGACATCCTAGTTGTTCATGTCCTAATTGTTAGTTTCATCACAAGGTCCTTGATGATAAAAATATCATGTACATTAGTCTTCATTTGTGAGTCCCTGCTTAGTCTTCTGGTGTATCCATGTTCATAGGTACAAAAACCTTCTTCACGAGAATGCTCCATGCCCTCGAAGATGCTTCAATAGTGAAGATTGGTGAGCACCTTCATGTTATCGAGAAGTTAAAGCTGTCTTTGCCTCCTGCTGTTGACACTGTACAACTGAGAAGTCAGTTGCCTACTGATAGAAGCCACTCAGTGCCTTTCGCACCAGTTATTGATTCTGAAGACCAAGAAGTTAGTGATGATGATGATGATCGCAACCATAAACATCGTAAGAGGGAGGCTCAAGCTAATACTTTTGACAATGATGTTCAAGAACCATCTATGCGGCAGATTAATAGAAAAAGAAATAGGCCTCCTGAGGGTAGGAAAATGTACCATGACAGTGATAACAACAGCAATATTGAGAGAGATGTCTCTTCCAGTTTTGAGAAGCGGCGCCCAATCTTCACGCCAGGTATATGGGGTCCTTCATATTTGGGTTCGCGGGCTAGAATAAATCAAAGATTTTGCTTTGACACTGGTTCCTGTTTTGGTAACTTGACAGCCACAGGACGTCCTCCAGTAGGAAAGGGAAGAGGTAGAGGAAGAGGAAGGAGTATTGTATCCTGGAGCCAACAAGATTCCAGATTTAACCCCATCGACACGCTTGATTTTGCATCACAGATGGTTTCACAAGGGCTGCCTACACACCCTGGCCTTTTTGTTGGGACAGGTATACCAAATGCTGCAACTACACAAAATGCATCTTGGGGTACATATGGGTTTGTTCCTGGGATGAGCAACAGAATTTTGGATCCACTCCAGCCACTTGGTTTGCAAGGGACCCTTCAGTCTACGATCGCTCCATTATTCAATATGGGAATGCCTCGGCAGCGTTGCAGAGACTTTGACGAGCAGGGATTTTGCTTGAGAGGGGACATGTGTCCAATGGAGCATGGTGTAAATCGGATTGTTGTCGAAGATGTGCAGGTAAGTTACATCTGATAATATTTTGAGCACATGATCTGCCACCCTAAATTGTTCCTAATGCTTATCAGAAGTGGCTGCCATTTTAGTAATTTTTATTATCTGATTGGTCCGTCTGAACCTAGCTGCTTGTTTTAGTTTGCAAGATTCTGAGAATTTCTTCTGAGACTATTCACTAATATTAATGTATGTTTTTTTAACTTTCAGTCATAATATCTTTAATAATTTGCAGAGCCTTTCCCAGTTCAATCTTCCAGTCTCAGATCCAAATTCAAATGCCCTGGGACTTCAATCCGGTTCAGGATCATTGCCTTCTATTAGGCCATCTCCAGGCTTATTCACTGGCAGCAAATTTGTACCAGCAAAAGATGGGAAACCCGTCTTGTCTGATGATGCATTAAAACTGAGTGGAGTTTCATCAGCGTCTGTTGTGGTTGAAGCTGATGTATATGATCCTGATCAGCCTTTATGGAACAACAAGTGTTCAGAAACATCTGGCACTGGGTTAATGCTTCCTTTACTGAACAATGATGAACCTTTGTGGAATTTGGATTCTTCTCAGCAGAGTCTTGTATCATCTAATGGCTTTCAGAGTGAACAGGCAAGTAGACCTTTTCGAGAAAATATAGGTGCACAGAATACTAATTCATCTGTTTGGGGCAGAATTCGCCAAAATAGTAGGTCAGAAATGGGTATAAAGACTAATAACAATTCAGCTTCTACAAGTCATCTTTCAGATGAAATGAAGGAAGATAATGAGAATACAGTGAAAACTTCTTCCATTCCAGAAAAACAAATTACTGCTGAGATGAGTCAAAAAGCAATAGTGAGGCAGCCCCTCCCTAGATTGTATGCAGATTCTAGTCGTCACAATGGTAGAATGTCCCAAAAAGCTTCGCGTACTCTCTATGTACATGGTATACCTGAAAAGAGCAACACGAAGGATGCCCTTTTTTCACATTTCCAGAAGTTTGGCGAGGTTGTTGATATTTATATTCCACTGAATAGTGAAAAAGCTTTTGTCCAATTTTCTAAAAGGGTGGAGGCTGAGGCTGCCCTTGAAGCACCTGATGCAGTAATGGGTAACCGTTTTATAAAACTATGGTGGGCCAACCGTGATAGAATTCATGATGCTGGGAAAAGTAGTCATCATAGTAAGTTGCCTCTGTCATCTTCTATGGGGGTGTCTGGTTTTTCATCTTATTTATCTGGAACTGACAAAGAAAAGGGAAATCTGAAATCCACAGTTCCAACTGGAAGCAAAACACCTTCTGAATTGTTGGTGACAGTCCCGGGTCCAAAAGGTTTATCTGCAAATGCTCCAAAAATAGCCTCTCCAATGCCAAAAAAACTGGATGGCTTGGAGCTTTTGAAAGAGGAACTTCGAAAAAAGCAGGAGATTTTGGCCCAAAAGCGTGATGAATTCCGCCGCCAATTAGACAAATTTGAGAAACAAGTAATCTTTTGTTAGCTCTATATCAATATATCTCTTGGTAGTTTTGGCAAATTTTTTGGATTGTACTTTCTGTTCTCCTTGTAGTAGGACCTTGTAACATTAGGAATCATGAATATCTTCTATTATGTTTTGTGAGAGAACTGCTTTCTCCTGTGATGAGAAATCTTTCCTTTTGCTTTTTTTTTTTTGGGGGGGGGGGTTTGGGGTTGGTTTGGTTTTAAATTACAAAAATGTAGAGGTGCTTCCGGTATGTGGATTACCCATCTGGAAAATAATAAAAAGACCCTCAAATGCTTATATCCTTTGCTCAGATTCTTTTTTCATACAAAATCTGTTCTACTAGAACTTGATGAGGTGACTGCCCTGATTGTCTAGTATTCATTGTGATTATAGTTCTTTACGTAGGAGATATTAACACTTTTATAATTTTTGTGCAGTCTATTTCAGTCAAAAGGGGTGAATTAGTCTCTGAGCAGGCAGCCAAAAAGCTTAAAGTGGATATGGGCAATGAAGCTGCAAAATCTCAAACACCCATTGCACCACTTACTACAGCAGGCACACTGGAAGAAGTTGAGAAAAAGAGAAAATCTGAGGAGGTTCTTGTTTCACGTACTTCAATAGTAAATTCAACAATCTTGCAAAATTGCAACGTAGAACAAACAAGTCATCCACCGATGCCGAAGTCTGATATATGTAGACCGGATAATCAGTCTACTTCATTCAGGATTCTTCCTCCTCTGCCAGCTGATCTCGCAGATGTATTTTTCTCATCTCATACATATGACTGTTCATTATTCACACCCACAATTAAATCTGTTTGTGCAGATAAGTATATCAAATTTGTTTATATAGATGTGCATCTCTGCACAGTCACACAAACGGCACAGTTATATCTTACATCAGAAGTATTATTTCAGTAATAGATAATTATTTTGGAGTTTCATTTGATGATGTAACCTCATCTGTCTTCTTGATAAGTTCAAATACCATACTGTGAATTATGAGGATAAATCATGAGATTTTTCTTGTTCAAAAGGAGCAATGAATATTAAAGCAAGTACAAGATTTAGATCATTCTGAAGTATAGCTCAGACACTGTTTATGACATGAACCACTAATTTCTATTATGACTGTTTGCATTTTTTACTTCTTGTGCTGTCAGAATTGATAAGCAACATATATGATGTCACTTATGGGCACAGTTTGTGTATGTAGATATTACTCAGTTTAAGTGGCCAATCTGCATATGAATGACAATCCTTGACCTCTAATTTTGCATGAGAAGGGCAATAACCACCAAATTTATGTATATTAGAGAGATTATCCGAAAAGGTACCTGTTTCAGTACCTTTTAGGTTTATACTAGGATCTAAAATTAAGGAAAATGCCAAATAAATTCCGAAAGTAGATAAGACATGACCTAGTTTTGATAAATTCAATATTGACAACCTAAACATCAATTAACTCAATCTAACCTTTTATTGACCGTCACTTAACCTATTTCAATGCTAGACCACACCAGAAATTTATAGAAAATCTTTGATGTGAAAGTCATTTCATACCTTTCTCTTGTTACATATGCAGATGCCAATTGTATCTTCCCAGTCTAAATTTGACCTTTGTTTTTTTGGTCTCTGTAGGTTGTTATTCTGCAGGATCATTTTTCATCATTTGGTGATCTTGCTTCCATAGTACTGGAAGAGCATGGAGAAAGAAGTGAAAATGAGGGCATGAAAACACCTGAAAATTTTTGTGCTCATATAACTTTCACCTCGTGTGATTCCGCACAGAGAGCTTATGTTGGTGGTCAGTGTTGGCAAGGCCAAAGTTTGCACTTTATGTGGCTGAGTGAATCTGATAAATCTAACAGAGTATGTGACAGCCAAGAAACTTTAGGCCCACCTGGATCTTCAAATGCTGACATCCAACATGGACCAGTGACATCTGTGATGTCTTCAACTGAAGGAACTTCGGACGGTGTCATCTGCAAGGTAACTGTTGTGGAAGTTGAGTCTAATAAGGGTGTGGAGGACGTACATTGTTATCACAGTGATATGCTCAACACAACAGCATCCCGTTCTAATCCCAATAGATTGTCTTGTGAGGAGCATCAGTCTATGCCTGATGTTTCAGTTGCTGACGATAAAATGAACATTGATCTTGCAAAGTGAGGTATGTTAATTATTCTTGTAGTAATTAGATATGCCTTTTGTTGTTGTCTTTTATGAAGAGTTTTATTTGTGAATTGTGATTTATTGCTTTAGTTGGCTAGATATTATTTATTAGGTCATTCATATGGACCCTAAACTATTATGAAAAGAAATTTCAAGGGATTGACTAAATTGAAAACTTCTTGAACATATGGAAATTGAAGTTGACAAACAATTTATGGGACATTTGGAAGGGATCCTAATGAATTTCCCAACTCAATGGGGGCTGCAGTTTGACTTAAATAATATGATTTTGAATATAACATTTTCATCCTTTTTTAAGCACAGGCTCATTAACTGGTGGTAGGAATCATTATTTGTCACATATTAGTATATGACACACTTATATCTGGTATTCTTGCTTCTTTTAAAATTTATTGGTTGTCCAGTAAACATCATAAATGCTTTAGCAGCATTTAATCTGCTTAACTGCTTTAGTGATTACGTAGCATTTATTTGAGAAATTTGCATGTGTTCTCTTCTAATGGTTTTGGTAGAGTATCTGTCACACCCCAAATGTCAGCACGAGCAGGGCTCAATGCAACCAATATTTTCCTGTGGAGTCTTAACTTTATTAATAATCAAGGCTTCACATATTAAGAAATTCTTAGCAACCACTAGTAAAATGTTAAAAATGGCTTTTACAGGTGCCAGCACACTAAAGCAATATATTTTATTGAATATATAGTGATTACTCCTCTCCATAAATTTAAGTTCCCAACTCTTGGCTTACACACAGTCATCTGCTTGGACTAACTAATAATTATTCTCGCACAACCTAGATGCTGTGACTAGATGCAGATCAGCATAAACAGGTATAAGGACAGGAGTTTATTATTATATAAGTTTCCAGCTGGGGAATTTTCATCATATCAGATTGCTATTTATCTAGTTCTGACATTTGTTGTCTAGATCCTAACAGAAAAGCAAGGAAGAAAAATGAAAAGAGATGAGTAGAGGAAGAGAAAGGGAAGCTCACTGTAATTTTCTCCTCCATCTGTCAGATTTGCAATTTACTTTTGTGATGCTGACCCTGAAATGGAGAGAGAAAGGGACAGAGATTAGGCTATTGCACCATCCCTTTTATTCTTCCTGCCAAATGGAGGGTGACAAGGTAGATGGGAAGAAGGAAGAAGGGAAAATTAAACGAGACTTACTATGAAGCTATCACCAGACATCCAATGATTTTAATATACACGTTAATATGTAATGCATGTGAAGTAATGTAAGTAAAGATTATGACCGGTTCTGATTGTTTCTAGATCGGATAGTGGTTGTTCAATATCAAACCCAGTTAGCAGCCAGGTATCTGAATTTGATCAAAATTTGTGTTGCTGGTTTAAGAATTTGATCCATGTGTTGCCATTTACATGAAATTCAGACCAATTTGTTTCAAAATTTGGTCCATTGATATAGTTTGACCCTACTTTTCCCTTTGTCATTGATTCTATAGAAAAAGGCATGCCACTTGTAGAAAGAATGAAAAGCTAAATGAGGAGCACGGCATCGGCTTTTTGTATTTTGAGAAATTGTTGATGCAACAATTTATTTATTAAATTCTGGCATGTGCTTCTCACTATGATTCCATTGCTTGAATTATGTTCCTGTAAGTCTATTTGGCTCACTATGAACTTCATCCGAGGGAAAAAGGCCTCTATAATGAAGCAGAATCTACTTTGGCTTGTAGCTTACAGTTTCCTACCTTAATGAATCCAAGAATCATGATGCATGCTCATTTGGCAATATCAGCTATTAGCTGTTGTACAACATGCACCCTTGGTATGGAACTGCACAAAAAGTATAAATGGTAGTTTCTTTTGGATTATTGGAAGCATTGATTTTACCTTCATTGGTTTGGTTTTTCACTCTGTAACTGTACAACATTATTTTACTAACATATATTTTTCATTGTGGGCAGGTACTTGTCTGTATTTTAGTTTCCAATTAAGGCCTCTGCTTATGATGTTTGGAGCTAACTCATGTTCCTCTGATCCCCAGTGGAGAAAAAAAGAAGATTGAACTGAAGGAGCAGATGTTGTAAGTTGTTAAGAGCATGTTTAGTTACAGAATCCCTTATTGAGAAGAAAAAGAAAAGAAGGCATGCTTGACCTTGTGGCCGCCTGTATTGCTTTCTAAATTTCTTTCGCAAAGCTGATTTTTTGTTTTTAATTACTTGAATGCTTTCATGTAGCAACTGTGATTATTGTTAATATGAATATTACCTCGATTTTGATCCGACCATTAAATGTATAGCTGTATCAGGATGCCTATTGAGCTGATGTTAAGGTTATCTTTACTACTAGTAAGCTAATCTTTTGATATCATCAGTCATCACTTTTTCCTTTCATTCTCCATGGTGTGAGTTGGCTACGAATCGTGGATCCTATGATTGAACGCCATCTAGAAAGGTACACTGATGAGTTTTTGATGCTGCATCTTCTCGGGTTTTGCTCCATTTGATTGTGATTGCATTTAGAATATGAAGATTGAAGGGAAAGGGTTTAGATGTCATATTGTAAAGTTGATACTTCTGTTTGGTGTTACAAGGAAAAAAAATGATGAATACAACAAGAAAAAGGGGGATGCAAAACACATTGGAGGTATGAATGGTTGTCATTCAAAAAAAAAAAAAGGTTGAAAACATCTTGTATGTAAGATGGATGGAAAAAAGAACAGGCAGATCAGATTTGTTGGATGGAAGAAAAAAACGTGAAGATGAGGAAGGAAAAGACAACAAAGACAAATAAAATGGGAAAAAAGGGGGGAAAGAATGGAGTTCTATTATCTATACGTTTGCATTTGTGCGTATGTTATGTTCTCTCTGCATTGGTATCGATAAGTAAGGCATTTTAAATTTGATAGTTCTTTTCTGCTTCCTATAGATGGGAGAGTTGGTTTTCTATGATTGAAAGGATTTTATTTTATTTTTTAATTTTGGAGTTCACCATTTGTGTTGTGCACATTTATCCATGCTTCTGTGGTGTTTGGATCTCTCTCAAATTAACCCAATTGATTCATAGAATATTGTTCTTTTTGCTAATTATTCTTCAGCTTGTCTCTGTTGTTTTCTAAGCTAGAATTTTAATTGCAGGATCTCCGGCTATCTAATTAGTAGTGCTTGTTATTTTCTGGTGCTGTTATCTTTCTGTTTTTAGTCAAAACCATGTAGTGCTTTGATGTTGAGTTCTATATGCACTCTTTGTTGTTGGTAATCCATCCAAAATCTTAACATTGGTGTGGCGGTGAGTTCAGAATTCACCTTCTCCCTAAGACCTTCCAAGTCATAGCCAATGTGAAGTCTCAGACCAAACTATTCTCATTGCTCGAACCTTGACTGTCTCGATCATAAGATAAGCAATACCCATCACATAAAATATAAAACCCAAGTGTAAGACTGGTGATCAAAGAAGATATAAATTTGTGCATGGGTGTCTTTGGATTGGAGTAATTTTTCTGACACAATAGCAAAGAGGCAGACACACCTCTGTTTGGGTGACAATCTATAATTATCTGAAACCAGAATAGGAAAAACGAAAAGGAACAAGAAGCCAAATTCCTAGAATATTGTGGCAGTTCGGTTACACAATGATTCAACTGTAGCATCCACGAGAGAAGAGTTGGACAAATATACCAATTACAATCTGAAAAGAAAGCAGAATGGATAATCCACCATGTTTTACCAATACAATGTATTGGGAGAACTGTGTTTTAAGTTACACAGCATATAGTGATTACTCTACTATTCGATAACTAGTAAAATGAAAATAGGGCAACTTCAACAGTTTGTGAATATCATCACGCGATTCATTGGTCTGGAAGAGACCTGCAAACAAACTCACTTGAAATGATGAACAAGCAGCCGATCAAAATTGTTGTTTTAGGTGGAAAATTATTTTAGTGACAAAAAGAAGAGGACTGAAGTGCCATCTCTGTTGAACGTGCGGTGCGGTGCCCTCTTACAAGTCGAGAAGAAGCCGACGAGGGTCTTCGACCACATCTTTGATACGGCGCAAGAAGAATACTGCCTCTCTACCATCGATCAGTCTATGATCGTATGTGAGAGCGATGTACATCATCGGCCTTGGGACAATGTTACCATCAACCACCATTGGACGGGACACTATGGAGTGCATGCCTAAGATGGCAGACTGCAGAGAAAAAGATGTGCACACATTAGGTTAGCTTAAGAAAACATAGGATGGACAATCCTTTGTGCAAATTAGGTTAATTACCTGCGGGGGGTTGATTATGGGTGTACTCAGAAGAGACCCATATACTCCACCATTAGAAATTGTAAATGTGCCTCCTGCCATCTCGTCAATTGATATTGTTCCATTGTTTGCCTTCTTTGCAAGCGTATTAATCTCCTTCTCTATCTCCGCAAAATTCAACCCATCGGCGTTCCGGATAACTGGAACCACAAGACCCTGAAAAAATTCAAAGAAATAAACACCGAACCATACTACTGAGTCTTGATGGCTTGCTTAGTGGTGGGAAATCAACAAAGCAAAAGTCACAAATTTGGCACAATTTATTTGGGAACTGCAGTGTTGAAGCTTGAATGAACCTTTGGTGTGCCAACAGCTATACTGATATCAATATAGTCTCTATATATAATGTCGTCCCCATCAATGACTGCATTGATGATTGGCTGGTTTTGAAGTCCAGAAACAGCAGCCTGACAACATGAAGAGATGATTAAATACATAAAATCAGAGCAAGGCATCTTTATTGCTTATCACATCATTTACCTTAACAAAACCTGACATGAGACCCATCTTCACACCATGCTTTTCTGCAAACGCATCTTTATATTCAGACCGAAGCTTCATCAGATTTGTCCTACATTGAAATGATTTATAACATAAAAATATAAAGACATGTATATCCACTAGAAAAACATATGAAGCAGAACCATGAGAAATCTAAATGCTATAACAGATGAAGGCTTCTTTCGTTCTTGTTCTTCTCTCGAGTTTCCAACATCGATTTGATGTGTAAACAAAAACAGCAGCACAAAACGATTAAATTAGTTACCACAAAGCAAAATGATATAAATGAGAATGCCAAGATAAACTTGAGCACAAAGTAAAGCCTAATGTCTAAGACCCTTGCCATTGCTGCAAAACAGCTAAACCAGGAAAGTGAACCAATTTGTTGAAGTCAGTCTGATTTAGTTTGCAAATCAGACTTTTCGTTGGATTTAACAACTCTCAGTTGATTCTACTTGAAAAAGAAAAAAAATCCCTAACTGAACCAACCTGTATATTATATAATCATGTATAATATGTAGACAAATATAGCAATAATATATTTCATCCACAAATACATATTATGTATACTTATTCCATGATAATTAATATATGATAAACATAATATTTTTATTCTCAGATGTGATTTGGCATATGCACATAAATGTAATATTGTCATCCTTATAAAGGCTATAAATATTACATAATGCATGGGGTGACTTCCCTAGAAAATACTCATATTTTGGATATCTTTCAATCGGTGCCTCTTCTTTTATTTTTTTTTTCAAATCATACCTCTAATTAAAAAAACCCAAAATACCCCCTCAAAATTTTACCACTCATTTTTTTTTATCAGCTTTAGATTGTTACAGTGTTTCATTTGGCTCTTTTACAGTGTTTTTCAATAGCGTTTACAGTGTTTTTATTAAGGTTTTATAGTGTTTTCATTTGACTCATTTACAGTATTTTTGTTATGGTGGCCAAAACACTGTAACAAGCCAAAACATTATAACATACCAAAAAAACACTGTAGCAGCCAAGACTCTATAATAGACAAAAAAAATTTTGAGAGACAGTTTGTCTATTTTTAAAATTAGGGGCACTATTTGGGAAAAAGCAAAATGGAGAGCACCGATTGGGAAATACCCAAAATGTGGGTATTTTCTAGGGAAATTGCCCTAATGTATATAACAGACTCTTTTAAAATAAAATATATATTTTAAGAAAAAAAATTTAGGTTCAATTTCGGTTCACATTTGTCTCTGTGTCAGTTCTATTGGATTCAGTTTCGCAAACTATGTTCAATTCCATTTAAAATTTCATTAAATCAGAACTATGCACAACCCTAGGCAAATTTCCTTGGCCTTTGTCCCACGAAAAGAACTGTTTCCACAATTTGAACCCATGATACTAAGATCATAGTGGAGCAATCTTATGAGTATACTAAGTCCTGCAGTGACTCAATAGATATGAATGAGGACAAAAAACTAATTGGCGGCAGAAAAACCTACATATCAACTTCGTTGAATGTAGTTAACAGTGCAAATGTGTTCTGAGAATCCTTTAGACGTGTAGCAACCCTCTTCCTGAGCCTTGGCATAGGAACCTGCAAGGAATGAAATTTAAAAGACTGAAGTACAAGAACAACAACCATAAGTTCTCCAAGGATTTAAGTGAACTTAAAATGTGCAGTGTTGCTGTACTAATAACAGAGATAGACAAAATTACGAGGCTTACTCGTCTTTCCCTTTCCTTGGGAGGTAGCTGAGGTTCTGAAGGTGAGGTTTTCGCAGGTAAAGGTGAGGATGCTTTAGGCTTTTCTTTGGCAGGAATTTCTCCCTTAGGCATTTGTCCATCAATTTTCTCTACTGCAGTAATGGGTGGTGGAGTCTGTGCAGGAGGAGATGGTGGTTGAGCATCCTTCACCACTTTATCATCTGATGGAGCAACATGTGTCTCGCCGGAAGAAGACTTGGATATCACAGCAACTTTGGTTCCTGGTGTCACAGTGTCACCTTCCTTGGCTATAAACTGTCAATGGAAAAAATCACCAATTGTGCATCAATTATGAACTCCATAAAGGGAAGATCTAGATGTTAGAAGCCAAAATATGTTGGTCCCTAACCTCTTGGATAATGCCATCTTCAGGACTATTTACATCAATTGTCACCTAAAACATAAGATTCAGATGACCCGAGAGCAGTTCTGAGAAACTAACAACTTGATGAGCACTAGTACCTTATCAGTCTCAACTTGGGCAATTGGTTCATCAACATTAACCCTGTCACCAGGTTCTGTGCCAGATTTCATGGCCACAAGACAAAATTAGCACATTTAAAGGCAAAAACAAACACATCATACAAATTTGTGATATCTTGTCCCTAAAGGTTTTTGACAGGACTATAGTCACATCTCACAAAACTAACCCGAGGTTTTAAATACTGATTCTTTTCCGACTAGTAAATAATGAACAGCATAGTACAACACACCTTGCTACACCAATAATAAAAATACTAAACACATGTTGCTATGGTCGGTTGGATAGGTTCAATATGTTTGCTATTATACCATGGTATATGAGACCATGCCTTGACCTGAACCTAACCAGCCTTCGGGACAGCATGGGTGCTTAATGAGATTTATATATGCATGCACAACACCTGCATAAGAATTCACCAATACGGTTATAGAGCAAAGGAACCCATAATGATCGTTGCTATAATAATTCAAGGACAGGCCCTATTTCTGTCTTGTACAAGACTGATGTGGAGGTCAAACTGGCCGCCTTCTTTGTCCTCCTTTTTGAGCTCGGATGAGCAGAGCTTAGGCTGTAACAGCTTTTTTTTCTTAATATATTATCTTTTTTCAGGAAAAAAAGGTTATAGAGCAAAGGACATACTTTTTAAGAAGGTTGCCAAGGTCCCATCAGTAATAGATTCACCCATATATGGAACTACGGCGGCAACCAAGTCACCTGTAGAGAAAATTTTCAAATCAAAAACATAAATTCGAAACAAGTCTCACATGAGATGTTTGTCCAATGCTGTGTAAGAGGAAGCAAGCCAATAAAGATTATGGCATCCACAAATGCATACCATTGTCAGAAGAAAATGACCTACTCCATATTTGGTAAAGAGAGGCCCTGGGGATCAACCTCACAAATTCCCTGCCAGAGTCACTTGAAATCATGTCAAGGAGCAGTAAGAAGCAACAAGTCAGAACATTAGAGCTTCTCTCACCAAGCTACTTGTATCCATCACAGACAAACAAGAATTGCAACAATGCAAATAGAACCACGATAAGTAGGTGTTGCTAATTAGACATGGAAGTAATCTCAGGAAAATTAACAGATCCCAATCCAAAGCTAACCTTGCAGGCTCGGAGCATACTGAACCACCTGAAATCATAGGTGATGTAAGATCGATTCCACCGTTTAACGACGAGATGAAACTGGAATACATAGAAAATTACCTGGAAGAAGAATTTGATGGCCAGAGCGCTTCACATGTCTACAACTTCTTGCAATAAGTAGAGCCTGCAAGGGCAAACGAACGGTAACATCAAACGAATTCTTGCATCGATTTCCGGAAAGGCGCATCGTATACAAGAATCACAAAGACGAGAGTGGCTCAATAGATGCACATCTGCAACTCGTCCTAGTCATCTTCCAATCTTCGCCCATTCAAGATCGATATTTCAGATAGAAATCAGTAAAAGAGAGCAAAAATATCTTCTTCTTCTTCTTCTTTTCTAGATTGCATCAATCCTTGTCGGAAGGAGCTCGGATCATCAACTTGCGGAGAAAAGACCGAAACAAAAGCGTCGAATTGGGTAAAAAAAAGCGATCGAGGAACCGAGGATCGAATCCGATCCGGGAGCTTACAGCGGCGGGCCGACGGAGTAGGCGGGTAAGAGCGGAAGCCATTCGGAGATCGAGCAACGGAAGGGAATCGGAGAAGAAGGAAAAAGGGGTGGAAACGATCGAGGGATTTCGGAGGGTTTTGCGTCTATTTCCCCCTTCCGGCGGCGCCTTCCTCGTCTTCGATCTCCCTTTTCTTCACCGGGTATAGTGCACGTGAGAGCCACGCGGAACAGGACGTGGGATCCCCACTTTTCGCAGCGATTGCTGTTCTTTCCCGTCTGTTGCTTCCCCGAACCACCAGCCTGTCTTGTGATTGGAGGAGCGTTGGGGCCCGTCTACGTAGCCATTCACGGGACAGGTGCGTTTTCGAGTGTCTCTTTCTTTCAACGTAATCTGTCGTTGGATGCAGCCAGGTGGTCCACCGTGGAGCCCACTTACGGGGCCACGATGTCGCCAATGAGAGAGCAGGTAGGTTGTTTTTCTCGGTGGCGGTAACACTTTTTAGTCATTCGAGCGCATTTTGGAGATTACCATTTTGCTGTCCTACTTTTTCGTCTCATTTTAATTTTTGTAATTATTTTTTATATAGACGTAAATATATCTTTTTCTTCCTCCTCCTACTTCCTTCGCCTCCTTGGATCACAATGTCAAGAGGGCAATGAGTAGGGTTGGATAACAACAAGCAACATTCATAGCAAGTGGAGAGGCATCAAAGTGATGAGTGGTGTTTGGATCAACGACGACGACGACATTGACAAAAATGATGAAATAATAAATTTAAAAAATAAAAAAGATATTAGAAGGGTAAATAATAAAATATTATTTTATATTTTTAATGGTTGTTAATAGAGATTGTCAGTAGTAAAAAAAGGAGTATACGAATAGTAAGCCTCACGAAGAAACTTATTATTGAGGATTTTTTTAGGATAAATTTTTGAAAACAAAATCTCTTTTAAAGTTTTTTTCTAAGAAATATTTTATTATTTGGATTTCACCATTTTTTTTATCTAATACTTGAAGAACTCCCAATCACACACTTTTTTTATCCTTTTTTTACAGATTGTAATTATTTTTTTAGATTATATTATAATATTTTCCTAGTGTTCCTCAAAACACTGGAACATAATATTTTTACTAGATTGATTTACCATATGGATCGTCCATAGGAAAAAGAGAGAAAAAAAGAAATAAATGATTGTCAAGTCAAGAGTATTTTAGATAATAGGAAAACACACGCGTTCTTATGGATTTTGAAAATGAGGATACTTTCAGGGAAAAAAGTATAAAAGAAGATTTTTTTTTTAATGTAATGTGTTTATAGAGGAATAAGAGCCAATCAGTGCTCTCTTTTCATAAACTGTCAAAAAAAAAAAAAAGGAGAAAATATTGTGGTTTTTATTTTTTAGTTTTTCTCTCTCAATGCAACCAGACACATACTACATGCTTGGGAAAAGATCCATGCTCAGTGCAATTGGGCTTATTGACAAGGGTTGGGCTTATTGACAAGGGTTGGGCTTATTGTTCTTGATGTGGCAGTTGCTTCTCTTGCTTCCAACTGCGAAACAGCTGGAGTTCCGGTTGCTTCTAATGGAGGAGGTGCATCCCCCTGACCTGAAACAAAATATATCAAAGGTACTACTTTAAAGTTGAAAGATGTGTTGAATGACATATTGAAAATGTTTATCATGCCTAGAGTTTATCTACCTGTGAGACAAAGATTAAAATAGGATCAAGAATAGTTTTCATATTGCCAGAATTAAAAGAGTCTAATGGCACATGCTAAGTTCGATTCAGAACTTTATATTTCAGCCTGAGTTCTAATATAATTGGAGTTTGACACATAAACAAGAAATTTATGCATTATTGATGTACAGAAAAGATGTAGAAACTTGTAAATGGATGAACCAAATTTGTGCACAAGATACAGAGAAGCCTTGCTAATTGCCTCTGGGTAACCATCAATTTGTGCAGAAGGAGACAAAAAGAATTCATGAAGATGAATCACTTGCTTGAGTTGCAAACTTGATGTCTGAATGAAAGGAAGAGTTCAGACTTGGCAATTAATTACTCTACAGGATGTCAGCATTAATCTTGTCCTCATTCAGCAAATTTGTGATTTGGTGTTCATTTTCTTTGTCTCTCTTTCTTGTACCCCTTGTCTTATTTCTTGGATTGCATGAGAAGGCCTCACCTTCACTTGTGTGTTCACAGGCTGGGTTGACCACACAATTCCAACTCCCCAAATTCTCCACTGCCCTTTCAATGGTCAAACTGCTACCATTCATTCAACTCTCAACTAGATGATAAATGCATGGACTATGATGTCTGTCTTGCTTGTTCTGCTCAAATCCTCCAATCAGGTGGTGGCTAGTCAATCAAAACACCAATGCTGCACTCTTGTCTGATGTTTGATGGTTTGATACGACTTCAAAATTGTCCTCTTATTTTAAATTTGAAAATGAGTGTTTTTTTTTACACACACACACTAACTTTGTGCTTTCTTCAGCTTAGTATAATTCAACTATATAAGTTGTTGAATTTATTCTTTGTTTTAGCATATGCTAGTCCTGAATAATATAAAATTCCTGCATCTCTATGTCTGCATGTGTTCATGTGATTATGGTACTACCAGATTTCCCAAAACAAGACAACAAAAGTGAGAATTCCCAATTCATTTTTGATGAGGACCTGCTTTAGAGAACTTAAATCATGCAAACTTGGGCACCAAAATTTTCTTTGTTCCATACAGGAATGGGTCAGAGAAGTACAGGGAACAAGAGAGCTTCTAATTGAATTGTGGTTGGCAAAAAAGAAACATAGGTTGTGCCGTGAACAAACTCCCAAACCTTTAGTTGGATGTTGATCACAAAGCCAGACTCACAAGTTACTAATTGTGTGATTGTGTCACATAATTTATAGTGGTTTCGAGATCCCCAGATGCATTTCAAGCTGACCCATTCATTAGGCTAACTATTGCTTGCTTGCCTCTCCTTTCTCGTCTGTGCCATGTTCATGTAAAATATATGTAACATGCATCATATGATTTCAATATACTCATATAATCATTAAGAAAAGGTGATATAGGATTGTAAGGCATCTACTGTCTATCTAACCTAGCATGAAAGTTGCAGCATCATCCATAATTATAATAAAGGTTCAAGTTAGGTGCTCATGTCATTAAAGTCTCAGGTCAGCTTTGGTCATGTTCTTCCACATTTACTCTTCATTATGTTAAGATACAAAGCCAATGGGACCTTCTATGAGTTTGCTAAGTCAGGTCATGGCACTCCACTCATTTCAGGTTTCTTCTTTAGAATGATCAAGTTGCCATTGATAATAAGATCAACAGGAGTCTTGGCCCTAAAAGTTTTGAGTGCCAAATTGATCATTTGTAGACTTTGGCTCTACCACATTATAGAATGATCAAGTTGCCATTGATTAAAATGCTAACATGGAGTCTGAGCCTTAAAAAGTTGCAGAGTATCAAATTGATCATATGCATATTTTGGCCTCTCTGCACTAAATTCAAAATTAGTTTCCCATGTGCCTTCACCATCTGCAAACTTGGAATCTTTGTAACATATTCCTGAATGCCCCAACAGCTTCATTGTGCAGTAAATTACTGAACCTATCAAATGTTCATGAATCCCTCACAATTTATATCATATGTTTCACAAGAAAATGGTCTGCTTCTAAATCTGTGGAGTTGGTGATGCAAAATTTTCCTTGACCACAAGCTGTATTAGCTTTCACAATGAAGTCGAGAACACATTCCACTTCAGAATTCAGAAGTGTAGCAACAATACATCTTCCACCAGTCATTTTGCTTGAAGTGTTGACTGCTGTTGACTATGTTTATGATAGTCTTTTATGAGACTTGGTTTCATGGAGGAAGAATGTTTATAACCAATTCCTTCTGAAGGTTCATTAGCTCATAATAGTCAAGAGGGCTTGCCAGTGAATAACTGAGTGTTGATAGTCACAGAGATTTGTGACTGATATCAAAGAAGCCAACTCCAAAATATTTTCACTCTCAGTTAAGGAAGCTGGAAGAGTGTAATGTGACTGAAGTCATTTGTGGAGTAAATGTAATGTTGTCATTCGGAGTCATCCTTTACATGGATGATAAATTCCAGCCACTGAAACTAGCAGTTCCACACTGTGTTGGCAAATCATCCCTTGTCCTGATCCAGATTATATCACAAGCTTTTAAATCAATACGAAGGCTGGAGCAGAAAGGGTTCAGTAGTGGTCCATTGAGTAGTGAGAGAGTAACCCAAATGTACAACCAGACAACACACAAACATCATTATGTGTGCAGCAAAGTTTTTCCCAAATTACATGACCTTGTTCAGCTTGCTTTGCAGCAATATTATGAAACCTTGTCTTACAAACTTCTGACACAAATGTTTTGCTGTCCTTTTTCTAAATTTAGCCACACAGGTGAACAAGAACTACTAGAAAGTTCTTGATTGGTTCACAATTGACCCCTTTTCAGAAAGACCAAGTTCATGTGACACTTCAACATGAGTTTAAGACACATGGTTTAGTTGAACACAAGCAGCTGAACAGGAGCAATACACATATCAGTCATGGGTCTCAATCTGATGTGATCTCCACTTCCCTCATATCAAATCAAGATCTTGAGCCAAATATTCTTGGCCAAGGAGGGACCCAGGTGCCTTTAAATTGGCCTCTAGGCTCATGCCCCTGATTCCTCCATCAGGTCCCAGTGGCTGAAGGCATCACTGTCACACCAAATGGATTTATGCAATCCTCTTTTCTTGCTCAGCTTTTCTTCCTACCTTTATGCAGCATTGGATCCTCTTTGGTGCATACAAAACCATGGTTCTTTTGATAACACAAGCCATCATCCAACTCAAAAAGTAATATGCTTTCAGCCCCTTCATTGTTCACAAAGCTTGCTTGGAAAAAGAAAAGTTGGAGCATTGAAGCCATAGGAACATATGATTTTGTTAATTAGAACATGATTCGATCGACATTAACCATCAGTTCATCTGCTTCACAAAGCTCTCTTGCATCAAGTTGTTAAAGAAAACACAAAAGAAGAAGAGACTAGAAATCCTAGAACTCTTTTTCAACTTCCACACAGGTTATTTGGACTTGACTTTGGCTTCCAACAAAAAAGGAGGTTCTAATTTTGGTACACTGATACAGATAATTTCCAGGCCTCTTTTCCTTATGGAAGTGAGCTGCCAGAACTGGTTTCCTCTCCATTGCTGGATCCATCAGAGGTGTCGGTTATGCAGCTTGAGTCAGATAAAGAGGATGAAGAATGACCTTGATCTCTATATCTCTCCCCCATGAAGTCAATGAAGCCAATGCCACTATCTGTAACTGGCGCTTCTTCCCTTTCCTCAGTCTCGACATCCATCTTGGTAGCTCTTTTCTTCTTAAAAATGCGACAGAGCACCCAATCTCTGCTCGGGACGATACAATTCTGCATGAACAGAAGCATTCTAGAATTTAACAAAGATTACCCATGGAAGTGCAAAGGATAAGGAGAGGGGAGCTACATATTAAGTTACTAATGAAGTCACGTCATTCAAAAGTTTTCCGGCTTCAAGGTATTGTTTTTCCACTGACAAGAAAACAGGATTCCACAAAATCAATCCTAGAACCAAATCTTCAGGATGGGATGCAATTGCAGATTAACACTAGCAAGGATCAACATGGTAGTTGCTGCATGCTAATTGGCAGATATTGGAGGTATAAATCTGAGCTGGTCACGAGAACATCCATAAAAATCTTAAATCTGGGCTTGTTTCAGATTCGAGAAGGGCAAGAACAGCTCACATGAGTTGAGTTCTTCCTCTGGGGGAAGATGCAGGCGGTGGACTCGGGGCCGGCGAGCCGGTACTCATGCATGACCCAGTCAGTCTTGCTCCCGGTGGGAGGCTTCCCTCTGTAGAAGGCCAAGACCTTCTTCATCCCCACCACCTGGCCGGACCTCGGCGACGTGATCCGCTTGTCCCCCCTCCCCGTGGCCTTCCAGTACCCGGACCTCGCCACCCGGTTCGACCGGCTCCTGCTGGGGTACTTGGCCTCCCTTAGACTGAAGCAGTATCTCTCCTCCTCGCCCCCACCTGAGCATTACAACAAACACCTTGAAGCATGAGCACACGCACAGAGCTCAAGAACCAAAAGGAGATCGTTCGTACCGACCTGGCAAGTCCCATGGATCGAATCTTGCGAGGTCGATGTCAGGGATGAAGGAGGCGGGCAAGGGGCAGGAGAAGACCTTCCGCTTGAGGTACTGAACCACGAGCTCTTCGTCGGTTGGGTGGAACCTGAAGCCAGGCGGGAGCCTCGTGAGGCGTGGCTTGTTGTCCATGCGTATGAACCAGGAGACGAGGAGGAGGTTTCAGTGTCTTCCTGGAGCTCAAGATCACACCACCCCAGCTGGGTGCAGGTGGGCTGAGCTACACGAGCCCATGTTCCATGTCCTCTGGGAAAGCTCAGAAAGCCACCACCGAGAAGAATGAGGGCGGAGAGTGGGTGGCCGAGTGGGTGTGGTGAGGCGAGGGGGTAAGACGGCCTTTATAGCAGAGGTTGCGGGCACGAGGCGATGACTCCCGTGGCGTGAACCAGACTCAATCGCATTGTAATAATAATAATAATAATAATTATTATTATTATTCATAAATTCCACCATATATTTTAAAATAATTTTAAAATATTTAAATTGCATGTATATCAAACTGTATAGACAAAAGCCTCTCCTTTTGGATTTTTTTTCTAGAAGATATCTTTTTTATATATTTTTCCAGCAATACCTCCTTTGTCTCATTCCGAGCATACTCTTAATTTGATAATAAGTTACTTATCTTTTTTTCCCTCATTTTTTTATCTTGATTATAATATTTTTCTATCGTATTACAGTGTTTTCTTAGTATTACAAAAACACTATGATTGAAGTTTTTTAATATAAAAATTATAAATATATTTTTTTTATAAGGATGCATAATAAAAGTTCATAAGTTATTTTTAAAATTTTTTAATCAATCTTCCTCTGTTATAGTATTTTTGTGATAGAGTTATAATGTTTTTTAAAATATGCCAAAAACACTATAACTCATCTAGAAGTTAAATTATTTGATTGTTTTTTTAATATAGAATATTTAAGAAAAGGTCCATTTTGAAAATATTGTAACACATTATAATATAATTTTTTATATTATGTTATAGTATTTTAATAATACTAGTGTAAAAATACTATAATAATATTTTTTTATATTATTGAAAATACTATAACCGGTCCTCAAAAAAAGAAAAGGAAAACAGAGATAAATGGTTCGAATTATTTTAGATATTAGATAAAGAAAAGTTATTAGGAAATTCTGAAAATGAGAAATGCTTTCAGACAAAAATTAAAAAAAGAGAGAATTTTGTCCAAAGAGAGACAAAAATTTAAAAAAAAACAATTCACCCAACTGTATAATAATATGCTTTATAACTGAAAAGAGACACTCAGTGCTACAAAAACTCTTAACAATTGTATCAACCTATATAAAAAATCTTAATATGTTAATATAGATAGTTAGAGAGAGACTATTGGACAAAATTTGGAAGACATAAGGCAAACATTTTAAATATGGACTGGGATTCTATTCACTTTTTAAAGTCGGAAGGGGAATATTAGTAAATTATTGGGTTTTAGATGATTAACGAAGCTAGTTTATTATAAGTAATTAATCAATTAAGGATTGGAGATAATTTGAGATATACTCTATATATATCGAGTTAATTATTGCTTTTTAATCTCATGATAAAAACGATTTATACAAAGGTAATGTAAGTGTTTTCTATTTTTCAACTTTTACTTTTGAAAAGTTTTCCTCTTTTCACAAATAAAATATTTCGTGATGATGGCGACAACAATGATGATGATGGTAGTATCATAATCAATGAGAGTAATGTTAGGTTTAAACATAAGCAATCAAAACTAATGCTATAAAATAAAGTTTTTAGAGTAAACAAGGCAATTAACAAATATATGAGATATATAACCTTAGTAATAACAAAAAAAAAAGAAATGAATTATATGATGATTATAAAAATAGATGAAATATTTTTTAAAAAAATTAAATATCCTATATCTATTATTCAATAAGAAAGACAGATATAATAATCAAAATGAAGTGGGATGTACATATGATCTTAAAATAAATAATGCTTCATGTTGGAAGATTATGGTGTTTACCAAAAAAAAAAAAATTTGTGTTATTGAGATAAGTATTTTGGGCTAATGCATAGTTGATAGACGATAAAATGTAGCTCCGATAAAAATAATAAGATTACGAAAAAAAAAGTAATTTTAATATTATATGAGCACCTTCAAATAACATATAAATATTCCAAATTAAATAAGATGGGCTGATGAAGATTAAAAAAGAGATTTAACTTTTTTTTATTTGGATTAGTGACATTGCTTCAAATAGAATTCACTAACTTCAACATCCCAAATGATTGAAAATATATTTACTTAATAGTTGATAATAAGATGCTCGGATCGAATCACGTCATTGTCATCTATTTTTATTAATTCGATAGATGACACAATCAAACGATTAATATATGCAATCTTATCAACTCTAATATTTATATAGATAATATTTATGTGGCTCAAACTGATCATAAAGGAGTAACATTGCACCAAATGTTTGTATTTAAAGGAGAGCTTCACATGATTAATCCTCTCTAAATATGAAGGAAAAGAAAAGAGGTAAGAAAATGTCACGGCGGGCGTGTAAATATGGAGGAACACGAAGCATCAGCAGTGGATGGCTTTTGCTGCCGTGGGGAGAAGGCGAAGGTTCTCATTTCCCGAGGAGGAGAGAGGGAGAGAGGGGTGAAAAGAAAGAACAGATGCCAATCCCACTTGTGGTTGTGGGAACAGACAAAGAGAATCGTGTGCTACATGTGCTTTCTTGAGCCAAAATGCGGCTGTTTTATACTCCTTCCTCTCTCTCTCACAGTCTCTATCTTTCTCGAGTGTTCCTTTCCATCCTTAAAAATATGTGTTTTTAGTGTTGTTATACGAGTATACAAATGGTCGAATGGGTTTGCGTGTGGGGATTGAAGAGGTGCTGGAGGAGGCAAAGCGAGGGAGTCAAAAAGGTACAATTATTGTGCTTGGAATAGGCTTCCCCTCTTTTGAGTTCTGCTTGCTGTTCTACTTGGCCTTGCCTTGTTTGTTTCCTATGCTACTCGCTTGCCAACGGATGATGGAGTGGAGGAAGCAAGGAGAGAAGCTAGGCACGTTGTGGTGGGAGGTGAATGAAGCTCATATGTGTTGATTACCTCTGAAGAGGGGAACTGGGACAAGGACCGCACAACTACACTAACCTAGGGCATGGGGTGTTTCTAGGGTTTCATTAGACTTCATGGATTTGAACCTTGTGCTCCAAAAGAAAGAAAAATCTCTTCTTGTTCCTGTTGCTTCTGCTTGACAACAAGCAAGTACCAAATGGTCCAAGCTTATCTTGTTGTTTTGTTGAATCATATGAAAAGCAAATTAGTGTCACTTGACAATGGAGGATTAAGCCTAACTTATCTACTCATAGGATTTGGTTGGGGAAGCCAAGCCTAAATGCATAGCATGGCCTTCTCTTATTTTGAATAGAGAGCTCTGTTGGGTTCAAAAGGATCACTGTTTTTTGTAACAGTATTTGTGCTGAAATTTCTTCATAGTTTCAATTTCATCCAAATAAAAACACAAAGATGAACTCTTTTTCTGTTCCACAGTTTATCTCTTTGCAAGGCTAAGGCTACTATGCATGCTTCAGATTCCACATCAGCAGGTGGATTGTCCTTCTATGCTTCAATCCGAAAATATTCAGAGTTCATGGATTTATGAATTTGGTGGATCCATAAATTGAGAGATATGGCAGTACGATTTAGCCTTTGCTACCTCATATGGCATCATGCACAGGTCATCTGTGGTTGGTTGGGTCAGCAAGCATTTAGTTGAATCAACCAAGTGATGTGGGCACTAATTGAGTCAGCCAAGCAACCTGAGATTGCAGATCTTGGACTGTCGGAAGAGAATGGTACTCCTGGATGATTGAGAGGCTCTCATGGCACCTGAGTCTTAGTCATTCTGTGCTTTGAGTCTGACCTTTAATGGCTCTCACCTTCTTGGGTACTCCTATGGGGAAGCATCTAATGCATGTGACAGTCCCACTCGAGGTTATCAAGACTGGGATTCTGATTTCTGTGGCTGAAACATACTTGATGTTGGGTGTTGGAGACATCCTCAAGTCTCTACCTTGTGAGAACACAATTTGAGATACTTTTCTTCCAGGAAAAAAGACAGAGACAAGGTCTGAAATATTGAAGGAAGATAGAATTTTATGATGGTGATTGTTCGTGCAAGTTACAGGACACTGTTCTCATGTCTCCCACCCTGCAAATTTTGACTACTGGCAATTCTAATTTGTCTTGAGATGCATGATTCTCTAGGGATGAGTTCCACTGAAAACAATTGGCAGTCATTCTCGGAATGCATGCACCTGCAGGGTTGTATGAAGTTTAATTGAGATTTACTCTTGTGCTGCTTGTGTTGTTTGGTGTTCTGTGTTTAACGACCTCAGCATCAGGCACTCGTGTCTTGGCTCATAAAGGAAAGAAATAGTCACACAACTACATGGGTGATCACAAAGAGTTGCAGTGGCTTTCAACTGAGATCAAAGCTATGTTGAAACTAAAGGGCTAATTCTGCACGATTTGAGGAGTTGGTAATTCTTTTTTAGGGTGATTATATTAGACATCTCAACTTTGATTTCTTTCACTAACTATATCATGGATCAGCATCATCAGAAATTCTGGATTCATTTTCTTCAAGCAAAGAGTAAGAAAATTCTTATTCTAGATTTAGTAACAGTTTCTCAGTCAGAGTTGATCTTTTGTTTTTTGCACTTATTTCTGCTTCTTCTTGCAGAAGATATAGATTAAAGAGTTGTCGTATTAGCGCCTTGGAAATGTTGTTATTACAAGTTGTCCATAATATAGAGCTGAAAATAAGGAAATGTTTGAGTTGAATTCTTATGATTCAACATATTAACTGTTGACACCAAGAAAAGTATTAAATCTGTAAATTATTTTCTTCTCTTCCTGCTAAATATCATGATGATTCAGAAAAATATATTATTGTTAGATGTAGTCAAAGGTAATAATTTCCATATCGCATTTCTTTTTCCTTCCATTTTACAGTGGCCATCGTCTTCCTGCAGTTGAAAATTTTGAAGTTCTCATGACAATCCTACTACTGATTTCATTTTGCAGGTCTTGCATGTTTTCCTTCTACCCTCTTCCTAATTATTTCCTTTTTGACTCATGGTGTCATCATCATCTTGTCAAAAGGTTCATATCAAATGTGAATCCAACCATAGCAGCCTCCAAAAAGTATGAGGATGACATATTTATCCCACTAAGATGAACTTAAGTCTTCAAAAGCTTCCAGTGCTTGCTTGTTTGGCAAAAGAAGTCATTTCTTTTCGCTGAATAAAGCTCACAAGGCGGCTTTGTCAATGCTTCTGGATTTCTTACCACCTTGCCCCAATGAACAAAGCAAACACAAGATCACAAGATCAATTAGCATCCATATCTTTCATCTGAAGTTATCAATTGGTTCTTGTTCTGCTGTGAATACCAAGAGCTGATCAACCTGATTCTTCATTGCAGATGAAGAGGAGCTGCTTGGTGTATGAATGCAGGAGGCAATCTTAATGACAGGAGTTGTGCTTTGGACCAGAATTCTGGCAGGTAAAAGAAAAATAAGAGCCTATGAACTGAGTTGAAGACATCTACACACACACATAAACTTTGGTCAGAAAGCTTGAGCCTTAAACTTGGCTGCTGAAAGCTCTGCAACTCCTAAGTTGAGATGAAGGCAACATCCACTCGATCCAAATATGTACACACCTGCATCAACTTTAATCAGTTGGTTTGGACCTGAAACTTGGCAGGTAGAAGCCATGAACTCTAATCCACCATGTGAATTGGTGGCAAACTTGTTGGTTGACTCATCTGCTTTTGCCATTGCTTGAAGCATGTAGAACACGGAGGATGTGATGGAAAGATGCATATTAAGTGTGATGAACACAATATGAATTGAATCAAATTTAACAGATGTAGGCCTTTGTTGTATGTCTCATGGGCCAGCGAGTGAGGCCCATATACCTCCTTGATCTTGTAAATTTATTTTGGATTAACAAGTGATATACTTTTAGATGGTGAAATTACACACAAATTTATTTCATTAATTTTTTTGTTTAGCATATTTATTAAAAAAATTCAGTATCTGTAAATTTGCTAGTAAGTAAATAAATGATGGGTTTGACTAATTAGCAAATTTATTCAGCACCAATACAACAAACTCATCATAAGATAAGTAATTAATTTATCCTTGATGTTCATCATATAAAGCAAAAATACATTTGTCCTATACTTGTCATCTACTGGTTGAGATAAGCTCCAACATTAGATCAAATACAAAAATACTATACAACAATTGCTTCCAAATGTACACAAAATCCTACATCATATACGTTCTTCACTTCAGCTGCATGGGATGAGGTCCGAGAGCCTCAGTGATCTCCTTCACCAAGTCTACGATCACGCCATTAACCCCCATCAGCTGCTGCATGTACACTGCTTTAGGCACGTTGCTGCAAGGGAAGAGCAATCTTTGTATCAGCGCCTACGATTCGATGCTGTGCCGGAAACGTAGTAGTAACTTCAAAGTAATGGATTACTTTAGCTGTCCGTATGTTAAGAGTGCGAGATTGGATTCCTTGATCCTTGCTGCAGCTGCTGGATTCCTGAAGAAGGCTCTCACTTCGGAGACTATTCCTTGTAAGCCGCTTGCCATGCACAGTTTGACTGCCTCGTCCAAGGAGTTCCTCCTTGCATCTCTGTAGATCTCCGTTCCTCCATTGGTGAGGAAGAACACCTGCGTCGGCACCTGAGAAATCAGAATGCATGCCCAGAAACCACGATGAGACGGAACTCTGCTTACGGGGTAGACATTCTGGAGTCCACGCATTAGCCGTGCGGCGTCGGGCTGGAAGCTGGAGAAGACGATCGGCCTTTCCTTGGCGAACTCGAACACAACCTGCAGAACAAAGGAGGAATGTTCTCAAAGTCCCAACACGAGGAATCGACGCTGTGTGACGGCGCGTCGTACTCGCAAGACGACTCGAAGAGCATGAGCGAGCTGTTCTTCTTTGTAGATGACATGGTCATCGAACTTCAACTCGATGTTGAAGCCCAGATGGGAATCAACGCCTTGGAATGCATCCTGCAGCGTGCAGAATGGATCGTCTTCTTCGACGTCCCAAGTCAGAATCCTCCCGTCTTTGGTCTTCCGAAGCAATGGCTTCCCTACCTGTCGTCCAATGGAGCAACAGAGATCAGCATCGGTCCATCCGAGTGCAGCTTGAACAAGAACAGAACCACCTTCGCAGGATCTCTTTGCGGTCCGTAGGAAAGGAACTCTCCCAAGCACAGATCGGTGACATGCTTCTCGGACAAATTGCCCTGTGATCAAGAGGTTCGAATGAGCTGCTGCTGAAGTGGGGCATGCAGTGACTGATGATATCAACAGCGAGATGGAGATGGAAGAATCTTACATGTTCTTCGGTGAGTATGAGATTGTCATGAAAGATGATGGGGCAGTCATCCTTGGTCACCTGAAAGAATTGCATCGATGGTATTCTCGTGAGGATTCTCCAGGGAGGAAGACTGTCCAACCAAAGCAGCGGCTAAAATGCAGATATTTCCACATGCAGTAAATAATTTATATTTCCAATCAATATATTCAATTAATATCTTTTGTAATTAATGCTTGAAGTGCCTAATTAATTCATATTTAGCAGTTCCTAATCGATATTATCAATGTTAAAGTATCAATTATATTTCGTATATTATTGGCCAATGGGGCACATGATATGCTAATGGGATCAAACGGCTGTTTAGTCGCCACGAGTCACCTTAAGACAAATCCTGTCCGATCGAGCATCCTCGTCACAATTCACGTGCGGATTCCTCTCTCCGGGCGTCGTCGCGCGCCGCGTCCTCGCCCTTCTTCAAAGCGGATCGCCGCGATCCAAACGGCGGAACTTGAGAGAGAGAGAGAGGAGAGAGGACGGAGAAGGCGATAATGACGGCATTACACGAAGGTATATACCTGGACGTCGAACTCGACGAAGTCGATGGCGAAGCGGGCGGCCTCGTTGAAGGAGCGGAGCGAGTTCTCCTTGACCTCCTTCAGCCGCCGGTCAGGCGACGCCAGCGCGTTCATCCCCTTCCCCCGATGCCCGATCACCACCAGCCTCTCCGCCGTCCCTGCTCCACAGGTACGTAAATCCCCCATTGTCGCAACCGCATTCCACATTCCACATACAGAGAGAGAGAGAGGGAGAGGAGCGGAAGCTGTGATACCTTTGAAAAGGCGCGTTAGGGAGGAGGAGAGGGCGACGGAGGGGGTTGCCGGGACCTGATCGAGAGTGGGGACGTCGGAGACGTGCGCGGCCTTGAGCGCCATGGGAAGCGAGCGGGATCGAAAAGCTAGGGTTCCGGAATTGGGATCGGAGATCGGAGAAATATGCTGGAAGCAGCAAGCGAATGGGAACATTCGCGATACTCCGTTTACATCGGGAAATGCTGCAATATTCTTTGTTTTTTGTCTTTTTTATTAGCGTGGAGAGGTCAACCGAAAAGAACGGTGGGCGGAAGAAAAGACCTGCCGTTCAAAACCTAAGATAGAATTAAAAAGAAATAGACAAATAAATGAGTTATTTATCAAAAAAATCTTATATTTTGGGCCTTTTATTCGGGGAGATGCCACTCTTTCGAGAATTTAGGAACATCTTTTATTAAACATCATTTTTACTGAGGAGGTGGGATGTCGAGGGGCACAGGGAGAGGAAGGGCTTGAGCTGAGGAAGGGGGGAGGGAGACTACGAGTGGGGTACTGACGAGCGAGAGACAAGCATGGCAAAAGATGAAGAGAGTGGTGAGGGTACTGAGTAGGTCTCTTTGCTATGTATGCTTCTTTACCTAGAAAAAAAAAAGGGATAAAAGTTCAAAAGCAGATGCACCAAGTAGATAAATAAATCGTCCAGAATAAATTGAAGAATAGTATCATTAATATTATGAAATAAGGTATAAATTCTATGATCTAATTCATCTTACTCACCACTGGAATTTATTGGAGAGGTGACAGTATGAGACAATAAATAAAAAATAGAATTGCATCATTTTATGATTGATTTTTGTATTGATGCCTAATTTCTTAGCCTGAATTATCTATTTAAAATATTTATTATATACTTTAAAATTGTATTTAGTACAAATAATTAAATTGGAATAATTTGTTTTATTGAGTCCATATATAGGGAGTGGGGAGAATTCAAAGACAATAACATACCTATGATTGGGTTGAGAAGGGTAAGTGTCTTGCTTTGCTTACATGAGCTTTTGACAAGTGCTTTTGACAACACTGATTAACAATCACCTATTACCATCCTGTCACGGACAAAATTGTAAACGGCTTGTTCGGTGTAATGCTTGTGCTTGTCCGTGTCCCTTTTGGTTGGTTGTCACTTGTAAAGCTTGTAAAGGGCTTGCCAAAGGCAAAATGCCCTATTTGAGTGAGTTCGACAAATTATTTGAGGCTTGTACATAAAAGTACGCACGTCGAGGAATACTTGTAATAGAATTCGGCCTCAGAGTGAACCAATTTTACACCTTTGTTGTGCAAGCAAATCGTTTCGAGCTTGTAATATCCATGGTTGGAATGTGCATCGACTATAAAGTGTTTGCTAAAAGAATGGCTTGCATGGATCCCGTGTGAAGCGCTTTCTCGTCCCGCTTCTCTTTGCAGTCCTAAGTGATTGTAGAGAGATTTCGGGAGGTCGACCTTTGCGGTGATACGATTGGTGCCGCACGGCTTAGCCAAAAAACCAAATAAGTCCGTGATATTGGTATCGAGCGACAAGCCCACTTAAAACACTTAGCATGCATACGTGGGGACCTAGCGAGGCACCACGAGGACAATAAGCTAAGAAGAATTACGGAGCGCACAAAGGTCGGATGGCCGAGTTTGAGCAATGGCTCGACATTGGCACCCAAACTTGACTGCTCAAAGCAAGCGGAGTGCTTTGCAAAGGATGAGACCGCAAGGCGGAGTGGGTTGTTTCAACGATCGAAAGAGTCGTGCAAAGCTCACAGAGGTGAGGGAGTTGCAAACTCAAGGAATTGATACTCATGCAAGGGCCTCGACGCGACGATGGATTGTTCGCGGCCATCCCCAAGCGCGCCGAAGGTCGGCGCCACGGAGCATCAAACTTTCTCTTCGACGCGCAGGATGCTTTCGTAAGATCTTGAAGTGTGCGCGCGGTTCAAGATGTTGCTAGACCCGAGGGGTGCAGCACATGAGTCAGATTGGTGAAGTGTCACACCCAGCAAGTGCATTCGCAATGGCAGACTGGGCACATTGTTCAAGCAGAGGCGAAGTAGTCCAAGGGGATCGGTCTCCAAAACTTCCTAAGGGAAGGATGCGAAGAGAGAAGTTGTTCCAACCAAAGCGCAGATATCCAGGAGGGATAAGTCCCGCTGGAGAGAGAGATGCGAATGAATTACCTCAAGACGGCTCGACTGATCGAGTGAGCGGTAAGGAGTCATCAGTATGATCTCGCTAGTGGTGATGCGTTGGTGGACGATAATGAGATCAAGTGGGGAGCAACCTGTGCAACACAAAGTGAAGGCACACTGAGCCGATAGTGAGATCGGTCTCAACAGAGGGCTAACCCGTGGAATGGTTGGCGTGAGGGCCACCATCAACGCAATGCAAATCGAGAAGCAAAGCAACTTGGGGTAACTTGGTGAAGTACCCAGCCGCATTTAAGGGAGTTGGTTTAGAAGATGGAATGTGAGCGAGGCTCGAGCTTTCCTGAGGTAAGTCAAGGACACGGACTCTTGCAGAGGCGTGAATCGGATCATGTCGCTCCACGGGTTTCATATTCGAGATGGAGCCGACTGCTTGCATAGTGCCAAAGACAAGGGAGCTTTGAGGCACACGCACTTTATCTCACGAAGCATTCGGTGGAGATTCTAAGGCGACGCAGTCGAGGCAAAGTTGGTGTCAAAAGGCCTCGACACGGGCAAGAGGATGCAGAGGCGCTTACTTTGAAGAATATGCCACAGTGTTGCCATTCGAGTTGCATGAGGAAAGCGGTGCGCGCAAATGAGATCAGTCCGGTAGGGCGAGTCCCGTGATCCGCATAACGGTGCACCTATTTCAACGGTCGGGGACTTCGAGGAGCCGCTAGGCAATGGATTGTCTAGAGCTAGCCTTCCGGAGTGTGACCCGAGAGTGGGTGGACGAAGGTTGATTGCCAAAGGAGCGAACAGTAATCGGTGGCGAAGGCCTGCGATGTGTTGGCGAGTCCACACACGGAGATATCGCAGCTCGAGTTCATACCACAGGATCGAATGCGACGCAGAGATGTCACTAGCGCGCATATCGACGCAGCCAGATCGTGGTGGAATGGTTCGTGGTAAGACGACACACACAAGATATCCCGCGAGGGACACGGTCATCTGAGATGACCGGAGCGACAAGGAGCTCCAAGTCGGTGAACAACACGACGGTAAGAAGAGCTATGGATTCAAAAGAATGCCATGGTACCGCAGAGGCGGGTCTTCCGCGCGCACCGAATGTTGCATTAAATGGAAGCCTTGGACATCACTTATGGGGCCGTGCCTGTCGAGGAAGAAGTTCGATGCAAGTACCAAAGTGAGTCCCATGCTGGGACCGGATCATGCCGAGGTATGATCGGAGTCAGCCAAGAGTGGAACTACTTCGAGCTCACATTCGCTATGGAGCCCTAAGTCGGAGGACAAGGCCGAGTAAGCGAACATTGCAGCCAATGAAGCTAAGGAGAACAGACAGTGCAAGTCCCGCAACATGTGTGGCGGTGGCCATACATGGGAGTTGCAGTCATGTTTTCCATCGACTCAAGTTACAGAGGGTGTTGAAGCAGATGGTCGGGGTAAGGGTGAGAGAAGCAATGACGAGTCCAGAGGGACTCAATACCCAAGATCAATCATCTGGTTAGATTGAAGGTGAACTCGAGGAGTGTCACAATGCCGCAGAGGCATCTACCGATCACGAAGGGACGCAGATGCGAGACAACGGATAGAGTGCCACGGGCGCCGCGAATGCCATGGTACCGCCGAGGCGGGACTTCCGAGGAGTCATCAATCCTCGCTCTCTTAGAGGGAGAGCACTTGGTCGTGATATGGGCCGTGGGAGGAGGAGAATGCTTTGCAAACTCCTGTACCAAGACAAGGCTGAAGGGCAGAAGCCAGAGAACTTCGTAAGACCAATGTCAACAGACTTTCCATCAAGATAGCCGTGAGTGAAGGACTTCGGGTCTATGTAAGAGTGCATGACCAAGGATCGAAGCAGACAGTACGCGGTGCTGTACCTTTGCTACTCAAAGGAGTCGGCGACATAAATGATGGAGAAGGCGGTGACAACCCCAAAGGCGACCAAATCTTATCGAGACTTACTCTGTTGAGTGATAACTTCTTGCATTCCGTGGTTCAATGACAATGAGAAGGTGAATCCCAAGATCGACTCAACAAGAAGGATCGCAAACACTTCAAGTGCTTTGAGTGAGCCGAGAGCAAAGCGGTCTAGTAACCACCAAGCACTAAGCACAAACTCGAGGAGGCGGGCGAAGACAAGTAACCTTTGCCTTCTCAACTCTCAAGAGAATGGGTGAAACCGAGTACCCCACTCTCTCTTAGTTATCCAAACAGAGGAGCTCTGCACAGATTCAAGACCTTCAAGACAACTAAGTCGAAGAAGATTCGATGGGCAAATTTTGCATGAGGAAGGACCTGAAAATTTCAAAAGGTTGCGAGGCGATGCTCGTTAAAGCTCCAACAAGCATCTATCCAATTCAAGAGACAAGAAGAATTTGAAGATCGACGATATCAATGATGGTCTTTACCTTCATCGAGGAATCCGCAAGAACCAAAGAAGGATCAAGACAACTCGCTAACCCCACACTAAAGTCGAGTCATTGGCGAGTTGAAGCAAAGATGGCGGATTAAAGTTCGACGACTCAACAACAACAAGCGGAGAACAATTAGGAGTCAAAGGGGCGCATCGCAAATAGAGCGTAAGATCAAGATCCAACAAAGAAAAGAAATTGCAGTCGTCAAGAAAGGCTTCAACGAGGACGTCGAAGGAATAAGTGGGGAGAATGTCACGACAAAATTGTAAACGGCTTGTTCGGTGTAATGCTTGTGCTTGTCCGTGTCCCTTTTGGTTGGTTGTCACTTGTAAAGCTTGTAAAGGGCTTGCCAAAGGTAAAATGCCCTATTTGAGTGAGTTTGACAGCCATTGTAGGCTTGTACATAAAGTACGTGTCGAGAGAATACTTGTAATAGAATTCGGTCTGTAGTGGACCAATTTTATACCTTTGTTGTGCAACTGTTCTGAGCTTGTAATATCCATGGTTGGAATGTGCATCGGCTATAAAGTGTTTGCTAAAAGAATGGCTTGCGGATCCCGTGTGAAGCGCTTTCTCTGTCCCGTCTTCTCTTTTGCAGGTCCTAAGGGATTGTAGGAGATTTCGGGGAGGCTGACCTTTGCGGTGATACGCATTGGTGCCGCACGGCTTAGGCAAAACCAGCTAAGTCCGTGACAATCCGTCAGACACCATATCGGAGAAGAAGTTTCATATCTTTCACAAAGTTATTAATGCCTTTTATATTATGTTCAGAGTGCATCCTCTTTTAAGAGCTCAAATATCATTAGTGGTGGTGGTTGCTAAACTTTTGTATGCTATAGTCCTATAGCCTCGTGATGTAAACTAAATTCATGGAGAGAAGAGAATTCATTTTCTTTTCTGAATCTAAGGATTGTGACACCTCTTTTGGTGTTAAGAAAAACCAAGATCCATTAGGTCATAAGTGTTGGTTGCCATCCTTGTGCGTTAGTGTTATATTCTGCCCTTTGTCAGATCATCTGCTGAAACGGTACGCTTTACCAAGATGCATATATGTACGCATGTATATATGTTGTTTATGAAAACATCATCTTGCTTGCAAGGATAAGGCTGGAGTCTCATGCATTGAGCCGCCATTTCTATACATTTATGTTGCTTGTTCATTTGTTGAAGAGATTCTTGATGTTTAGTTGAAAATGTTAATGGGTGCAGAATCTAATGTGTTAGTCATCTTACACAATGGTCTCATTTTTAGGGGGGGAAAAAAACAATGGTCTCGTTTTACATAAAAAAAAGGTGGTTCTTGGCTTTCTTAAATTGGTGGTTTAACAAAATCAATGAATGTCAAGCCAAAAGTTTGCTTAATTGGTCTTGAGTTTGACTTCTGCCATCAAAAATACCTTATGCACCATTTAGCTCAGAAACATGGTTTCACAATGGGTTATATGTTGGTTTCCTTGCCTCTGATTTGACAGTCAGTGTATGGTTGAATGGCAATGAGTGAGATCAGGAAATCTAATAGCTGATCAATCATCTTATTGGAGGATCTAGTGGCATGACATCCGTCCTAGTTTCTCTCAGGTTCAGGAACCGGATACTGAAAATGGATTTCGGCATCCCTTGATCTGCAGAATTGATATTAGTTATGGTTTTGTGGACTCTCCATGTGTAACTAACAAAATTGACTTCGGATCCAGTCATAAAACCTTTTGCTGCTTATCAGCTGAAGATCCAAATCCAAACCTAAATCTTAGGAGTAGACCGTGTTAGGCAAGATTAAGGAAAAGTATCCTATTCGAGATCTTGTGTAATCCACTGCAGTCACCAAGCTCTAAAGTTACATTAACCAAAACCGGGAACATCAGTAAATGTTAGATTTAGGCAATGAATGTGGACTACATATTCTACTGGTAAGGGAAGAGCTTGTCTACTTGAGATATGTTCCAAGGAATCTGTTTCATCACTAGAACATTACATTGCATTCTTGGAACTGTGAATTCTTCACAATAGTTTTTTGTGACATAACATATGCGTCAAGTTTATGTTATGTTGATTACAATAAGAGATGATGTTGACATGAATATGCTTCTAGTTCTCCAATTCAAGACATTCTTATTCATTTTATTTTTATGGTAAGCTATAAGTCATTTTTGTTAAGCTTTTGCTTATCTCTGTCTAGTTATACACCAAGGTAAAATTTCCTTTCATATATTGAGGAGGCTAGCCAGATTTTTTCCAACACTATATGAAATTGAGATGCTTAAACAAATTGTTAATTTATGGTGCATTGTGTTCTAATTATCATACTACAGAAATGGAATGATATCTTCATGCTTGCAGACCGAAGGCCAGATGCCAGCAAAGCCCTTCTAGTGATGTTTAGCTGTATTATGAAGAATGATTGTTGGGCTCTTTTTGAATCCATCATGCAAGAGTTGAATGATCCACTGGAAGGGTTGGCAGCAGCCAACCTTTAAAGTTGCAGATAGGATGTGACCATTTCAAATAGTGTTGAGGTATCGAACTGGAATTTTCGTGGTATGAAGTTTTCCTCAGCAGTTTAAACGTTTGTAACATTTCCTCACAAAAGGTTGCAGATTTAGATGCAAAGCTATGCCACAAGCTGAGATCACAATGCACTCAAGAACAGTCCCTGAAAAGAGACAGCTTTCCTTTACCAAAGCGACACTTCTTGCGGCATGAGTGGGGCCTCGGCAAGCCTAGCCATTAAATCATTGCGTAATGCCGTGACCGCATGATCAACTCAATTTATAATCACTTCCATCAGCATGAATCACCAGATTAAATATCCGCACAAAGGAGAAGGTACAATGATTGCTGGAACAGAACTCCCATTATTAAGGTTGCTCAAATTTGTGGATGCTTCTCAAAAGTGTTTGTGGCATGGCATCTTGGCTGGGTTCTGTTCATTCAGATGATTGAGAAGAAGCCATGGACAGCAGAGAGAGAAAGAGAGAGATAAGAACAAGATGAAGATAGAGATCAAAAGCATTGGTGTGGTGGTGGCCACATTCCATTGGTGGGTCAATTGGTGATTGGCCTGATGACTCTATAATCAAGTTTGCATGTTATTTATTAAGCAGTGATAAGATCCACAACCAATGGCAGCCAGACATGGTACCATCACCAGGAGCATGATAATTCTATCATAGCAAATTATTGGGATCAGCATTGATCCAAACAGGAAGGAGAAAAGCTAATGAACCTGGCAAATTGAATAAAGCTAGCTACTGATACAAAGGGATGGATGGCTGGCTGCTCCTCTTGGTGTGATGAGGTCACCCATATAATTCCACCACCAATCATCATCAGGATTTGTGGGTCATCTCAATTCTCACACTTGGTGTCACACAAGATAACCAGCCATGATCTTCATGCATGCAATTGCCAATGTCAGCATCAACCACACTTTTGGAATATTTGTTACCTTCTCCTTTCATATTTCTTTTTCTGCAAATCCACTACTTTGGTTGTTGGCATGTCCATGTAAATTTGACCATGCTGAATGATTCTCCGGTTAATGTATTATTCTAATAATTCAAAGAGAGAGAGAGAGAGAGAGAAGATTAATCGATCTTTTTCTCCTATGTTATGCACTGGATTAGTTTATGATATCTCTGCCTCTCTCCTTTCAACAAGGACTATGAGGCTAAAAATAAGCCTATGAAATCAGATCAATTTTGTCCTAGTTCTTCATTGTTTGTTGTCATCTTTAGGATCTATATTTCCAGCTAACTTATGGAATTCGAAGCAGAGTGCGAACGGCAGGCTGATTTAGCACTCTGGTTGCTGTCTTACGATTTCGATTTCGAGTCACAGAAATAATCTCTTTACATTTAAAGATAATAATGGTCAATAAATTAAATTAATGGCCTACGAGAGGAAAGATCGATAGAGGGTCAAAGTTTGCTCTCCATGACATGACCAATGCATACCAAATGGACGATAATGCGAGAGTCTGAGAGAGATACGGAATTCCCCTTCGACCAAACATGGGATCTCCACCACCCACTCCTCGTAAGGGCGATCGTAAAAGACATGGATGATCTTAGTCCGCGTGGCCTTTGGAACACGACGTACGTCAACTTTCCAAAAGCCAACTCGATCGACCGTCAAATTTGTCCTTCAAAGATAATTGATTACGTGACAATTATCTAGCAAACATGGTTTTTTAGGGTTTTATTTCACACGATGCGTATGCAAAAGAGAAAAAGATCAAAGGTGGTGGTGAAGTGCAAACGAGCTCAGCATGTTCACGAACGTCGTTTCGTCGATTTGAAGAGAGCAAAACCGGGGGAGGCAGGAAGCTGCCATGGCGTGTGCATGGAACAGGGAAAGGCAATGGTGGTGGTGGTGGTGGTGGTGATGATGAAGGGGTAACTGCAGAGTGCATGTGTGCGTGCGCGAGCCACGGATAAGAATCACATGGAACGACCCACCCTCTCATCCCTTATGTAACGTAACCACGAGTAGTCCCATCACCAATCCATGTAGTCACACATACGTATCCTGCATGATCGCGATATGCTCGACTGCTTCCTCTCCGCTCTTCCCCTATAAAATGGGGGCTCACCGAGTTGTCGATCTGAAGAAGAAGAAGAAGAAGGTGTTAGGAGGTGAGAGCGCCAGTGAAAGAGAGAGATAGAGAGAGATGGCAGGGTTATCCTTGGACCACCCTTGGGCATTCACCTTTGGCATCCTAGGTATATCTTGCATGGATCTCTCCCTAATCTAATTCAGAAGCTCTCTGAGGATTCGACGGGACACTGCACTTTAATGCATTGTTCTTGTTCTGCATCTTTCATATCCTAACGCAGCTTCTCATCTTGTTCGATAGGTAACATCATCTCCTTCATGGTGTATCTCGCACCACTGTAAGGATCATTCCCTCTCATCGCTTCTTCTCTCTCTCTCTCTCCCTGTCGACACTTGGTTGCAGTGATCTTACCATGGATGATTGATTCGAGACTGCAGGCCGACGTTCTACAGAGTGTGCAGGAGGAAATCCACCGAAGGGTTTCACTCGGTGCCGTACGTGGTTGCTCTCTTCAGTGCCACCCTGTGGATCTTCTACGCCTTCGTCAAGACCAACGCTGGCCTTCTCATCACCATTAACGCGGTCGGCTGCGTCATCGAGACCGCATACGTGGTCGTGTACTTCACCTACGCGCCAAAGGCCGCAAAGGTACATCATACACGCTCGCTCAACCATTTCATGCAGGCGACCGACCGTGACTCGTCTGATCTGAAGAAGAGTGTATTCGGACTGCAGATGTTTACCGCAAAGCTGGTGCTGCTCGTGAACGTGGGGATGTTCGGGTTGATCCTTCTGCTGACTCTTCTGTTCGCGAAGGGTGCCAAACGAGTCGAGGTTCTCGGGTGGATCTGCATGAGCTTCTCCGTGAGCGTTTTCGTGGCTCCTCTAAGCATCATCGTGAGTAGGAATCCTTCTGCAAATGCAGTGTTCAGAGGATTAACCATACTGACGCGTTCTGTGGTTGCTCAGAGGCTTGTGATCCGAACGAAGAGCGTGGAGTTCATGCCATTCACGCTGTCCTTCTTCCTCACATGGAGCGCCGTCGTCTGGTTCGGATATGGATTGCTAACCAAGGACTTATACGTCGCGGTATCTACCCACATCTAATCTCTTCATCTCGATCTTGTTGTAGCTCAACATCGCTCATCTCACTCACATTTTAACTTCCTGTTGGATTAGCTGCCCAATGTGCTGGGGTTCATCTTCGGGGTCCTGCAAATGGTGCTCTACGTAGCTTACAGGAACCAAGAGAAGACCATGGTGGAGCAGAAGCTGCCGGAGCACATCGCGTCGAAGCTTGGCACGGCGGAGAAGGTGTTGGAGATCTACGCGATCGGGGTGGAAGAGAAGGTGCCGAATAGAGTGCAGGAGGAGCAGGATGAGGACAAACAAGGCATGGCAGCTGCTCCGATGGAGAAGACGATGAAGCCTGCCGAAGTCTGATATCCCTGTGCCTTAATTCA